>OX235274.1:7514910-8186292 GCA_944472155.2 Trichobilharzia szidati | reverse complement strand
TAGCTGGTAATTGGAGTGCCATCTGCCTCACAGACCGTCTCGCTGACACCTTGTTTCTTGCTGCCGGTGGCTCGTATGAGTTGGAACAGCTTCCGACTGTTGCCAGATGCAGCAGCTGACTCCATCTCATACGCACGTTCTGACCACCAGGCTTCGCGGTCCTTACGTAAACACTGTCTAATCTTGCGCGTGAGCGCCTTTCGCTGATTGTTGTATTCACTGCCAGCCGGAATGGACCGGCGTTCATCCATGAGTTGCAAGGAACTCGCAGAAACCCAGTGGTTGTTAGCGGAGCATTCTTTCAAGCGGCAAGCGGCTACACTCGCCTTTTGCATGGCACCTTGCACATGAAGCCAGTGTTCATCTATACTACTTGGGGGGTTGCTGGCAAGCATTGTTTTCAACTCATTCTGATATTTCAAAGAAGTAGCAGGTGCTACTAGTTTGCTCACATCAACGCTTAGACGACGGTTTTTACGAACCCCACCAAATCGCAAGACGAACTTGGCACACACTAACGCATGATCGGAGTCCAGGCATGTGCTCCAGAAGGAGCGACAGTCTTGTATGCATCCTCGCCACCGGAAACTGACCGCAATATGATCAATCTGAGTCCAAGCTTGCTTCGCAGAGGGAGGACGCCAGGTAGCGCTACGGCGATGGCTGTGCCGGAAGTTGGTGCTGGCTAGAAATAGGTTGTGATCCGCGCAAAGCTGCAGAAGACGGTCCCCATTATCTGACCTGCGACCATGTAGTCCCCACTGACCACCTAGACGACTCTCCTCTGAGCTTAGACGCCCGACCTGTGCATTCAAGTCCCCAGCTAGCACCACGATATCCCTCCGACCCGCCTGTTTCAACAGATCGCTCAGTTGGTAGTAAAACTCATCCTTCATTGCATCCGGGCTGCAATCCGTCGGTGCATAGGCAGAGACAACAAATAGACACCGCCTATCTGGCCTACTACTCCTTACTTTCGTATATCCTTCCAGCCTCACAGCACATAAACGACTGTTAATGGGAATCCAGTCGAGCAGTGCAGCTTCGGCTCTAGCGCTCAGTGCGACACCGACACCAGCAACGCCGTATGCCGATGCCACAGGGTCCCCGGATAAGCGCAGGTGGTACATACTACTAGAACTTCCAGATGGAGAGGATAGTCGAAGCACTTCACTGGGATCTTGAATGCGGGTCTCCGAAATGCAGCAGACATCGATAGCGAGGCTTTCCAAAGTTCTTGCCAACCCTGCCTGTTGTCCGATTTGCATCAGCGTCCGAACATTGTAGGTAGCCAGCTTGAACGCAGCACGCGGTTTCAGGATATCTGTGTTAGAAGTCGAATTGGGAACAACCATTTTGAGGACTACTCAATAACATCTCGAAACGACACGGACAGGCTGGGAATCTCGACAAAGGCGAAAGGCTGTCGAAGGTTAAGAAGCCAAGGTTAGCAAAGGTAAAATACAGGAAACTATGTGTAAAAATAAAAGTAAGATAGGAAGGAAATAAGTTGCTTGAGGGATCAATATTGCTTGGAATCATTTTTCACTAGCGCGCGTTGAGTTTCAGTGAGAGTTCGTTACCTCAATTCATTCATTGTGATGATTTATGTTTGATGTCACTTAAAATCGAAGACTTACAAGCGAAAACCGATAAACTGGTCGAAGAAGCAGCCGATGAAGACAGGACTCCAGGTGAACATAGACAAGACGGAGGTTATGAAAATAACCAACCAAGCAACAACAACAACAGCAGCAACATCCAACGCCAATCACCATCAACGGGAGGGAGCACTGTCTCAACTACAGGCAATCGGAACGGACAAGGATGTCAACTCCAGAATCGGGAAGGCGAGAAACACATTCATCAACCTGAAACCAATCTGGAAATCTTCGTCACTCAGCATCAACAACAAAATTCGGATTTTCAATACAAACGTCAAGTCAGTCAGTTCTTCTATACGGATCAGAAACTTGGCCAGTGTGTCACAAAGAATATTTCCAACAGTCTGTTGCAGACCTTTATCAACAGCTGTCTTCCCTCCATACTGAAGGTCAGATGGCCGGAAAGAATCACCAACAAGAATCTATGGGAACAAACAAAACAAGAACCAATCGCCCAACAAATATGCTGGAGAAAGTGGAGATGGATTGGACACTCGCTGAGGAGGCCGTCCCTGGGTGACATCGTGCGTCAGGCCATCGCTCGAGTGGAACCCGAAAGGGAAGCGACGAGTGGGACGTCAGTGCAAGGGTGACATGGAAGAGATCGCGTGAAGAAGAGTTGAAACAGTATGGACTAACATGGATGCAAGTGAAAAGTACAGCAGAAGACAGAAGCAAGTGGAGGCGTGCAGTTGAAGCCCTATGTTCCACTAGGAACCCAAGGGAACAATAATAATAATAATACTTACAAACATCAGCGAGATACTAACACAGTGCCTTAGAAATGCGATGAAACGAAGAGCATTCCCTGCTGCCGCTGAATTACGACGCTGTGTCTTCAAAACCACCCACCCCCGTATTTTGCGTTCGGGAGTAAAAAGATAAACTGTCTAATTTCACCTCTTCCATGTGTGTGTATCTACCAATTTAACTGCTCCTGTGAAGTGAGCCAGTTACTTGTATAGGCCGTACAATTAGGCGTGTTTCTCGTCACGAATTTCCGAACATCATCCTACACAGTGGTTAAGTAAAGGACTCCATCTCATCTTGTGGATGCAACAGAACACAAAATTGATATTGACCAGGCTTTGAAGGTTATTTACCGCATACCAACAAGTCTCAATTTCGCCTTAAGAGTTCGACTGCTAAATATTGCTGAGGATGGCTGTTGGGATCAACATTGAGAAGCCTAATTAATTTGTGGGTCCGAACGAAGTTAGTTCAGACATTATCCTTACCTTGACCATCTAGGTTTGAATGATCCTCAATCTTTGTGGAATTTTCCTAATTCTACTCGCTACTCTATCTTTATTGCTATTATTATAATTTAAGCATCTTTAATCAACTGTAATTCCATTGTGATCTTACTTTACAAATCGATATTATTTTAAAAACACCAATGTTGTTATTGACTACTATTCTAGAATATTCTACGTACATAAACATATGTATATAATTGTAGAGCCAGAAGACGTAATTATTGAAAAGGATATTCTTTGCTCGAATATTTTGTGTTTTATATGTGTATGTGTTGATGGATGGATGGTGAGTCTATCTGGAGTAGCTATGGATTGAGTTGCACTCTAAAAATATCCAATTCTCAATCAATAATAATGAAATATGTCTACAAAATTAGATCGGATAGCTATGGGTCTGTTGCTTGTCGATACTACAGAAACATATTTCACTCAACTTTAGATTTTCCTATCGATTGATTGGCCCGAAGTGCTCCATTTCAGGTTGACATCTCAGCTTCTTGTTCAGATGCTTCGACGATGTCGGGACATGTAATTAGAAGTTGATTGGTGGATGGTGACTAGCAGCAGCGGAATCCACCAGGATGCGCGTTTCGGCCTATTTGTGACATGTCATTCGTAACATCATCACTCACTGTGGAATGCAGGTACATCCAGGTGACGAGTCCCAAATAGGACGAAATATCGAATCCTTGTAGATTCCACTGCTGCTAGTCACCATCTACCAATCGACTTAAAAAAACATATACCTAAAGAAAATGATTGACAGTTTCAGGTTATACAGGAGATATATGTGGAATGATATCCTCTCATTATCTCCAATAATGAGGAGAATTTGGAGGATATCCTTGACTTTTTCAACAGCTCTGCCATCTTGCAATTCATTTCACACTAGAGAAGGAGTCCGATACAAAAAAATATCTTTTCTGGATGTTCAATTAACAAGATATGAACAAGATGGAGCACACTAAAAAGATCCATCTACAGAAAGCTGACATGGAACGGACAACTCACTCATTAACTTTCATAGTTAGATGCCTGTATATATACAAAACGAAACCTAATCGGCTCACTGGGCCACAGAATCCGAAGTATTTGCAGCCCTGACACTATGGAAGAGGTGCTGAACATTATGGAAAGAATCTTCCTCGAACACGGCTACCCAGAACATCGCATTACAAAATCCATGAAACCTATACCATTAAAAATCCACCTACACCTGTCCCGCTTACTGAAGAAAACCTTCTTCGCGGCTGAACTTCAAATAACTTCTTCTACGGGACCAATGATGCGCATGGACGTGAAGGATAAGCTACCAATGTCAGCCCTATCAATGTGCATCTACCAATTCACCTGCTCGTGTGGAGCTAAGTATGTCGAGCGTTTGTGTAATCTAAATGTATCATCGAACACTTACCTTCATGATTTCATAAAGGAGAAACAAGATTCCCCCTCACGCCACAGCAGCTCTATCCTGGAACATCTGATCAGGTCTGGACACACTAAACTAACCCACAAAGCAACTTCAAAGTTATCTACAGAATACATGGCAATCTAGCTGAAACAGTACTAATCAAAATTCTTCAAACTGAAGAAGCAATGGCAATAGTGATTATTCACATGTTCAGTACTGAACTCTACATACAAAAGAAGCTTGTTAAGTCATTAAATCTACAACAAACCTGATCTATCTTAACACTGGATACATAATGTTTGTTGTTTTTTGTTTCTTAATTGTATTATTCCCCCCCCCCCCGCCCACTATTAAATTTCTATCCTTTATTATCACTGTTGTTGACTTGACTCTCGTTCAATTTTGAGTTGAACTGTACTCAACCGCGTCAATTATATTACTCATTTAATTTTAGTTTAGTTTCTACCCGATTAACGCTTCCTATGTTATGTAATTTGCTATCCAAAAATTTAAAATCCTAATAACACACATCTTTGGAAACACTCTTTTTGTTGATAAGAAAACTTACTGCATATACATATCCGATTGTACAGCTTGAGAAGGATATTGCCGAAAAGAGAAACTCGTCTCTGAATGCCTTTTCTTTTACATAGCTATGGATTAACAGACTACTTCAATTGTCAAATAACATAATGCTGAAGAGGCCAGTCAGCAGTCGCGTTACACACTAAGCTGTTAAATAGAACCTAAATGGGAAGCGGTGAGGGTGACACAGAGATTATGTGATGAGGTAGAAACACAAAAGCTATCCGGCTATCGACCAAAGGGCGTGTGTACTGCTCAGCAGTACGCTCCGTCCTCCTTTACGGCTGTGAGACCTGGCAACTGAGAGTGGAGGACATGAAAAAGCCGGCTAGCTGTCTCTGATAACAGTTACCTGCGTTGTATCCCCCGTATGAAGTGGTATAATAGGGTAAGCAATATCGAGGTTAGGCGTCGAGTGTTAGGTAAGGAGGGGAAATCAATCGACGAGGTTGTGAAGTTACATCGACTGAGATGGTTAGGACATGTGTTACGCATGCATACCTAGCCATTGCCTTTCTCAACAACAGCAATGTTAGCTGACATAGGGTCAGGTTGGAAAAGAGCTAGCCAGTTGGTGGTCAAACCAAAACATGGCTTCGTCAGTCGACGAAATCCACAGCAGTTAGTTTAAGCCAGTTACCTGAGAAGGTGTAGACTTCCTGGTTGAGGTCCTCGGGACGGTAAACACCAGTGGCAATGGCTGGAGACAATTTGTGCTATGGCTCAAAATCGTTCTCAATGGCTGGCACAGATGCATCCACTCCTTGTGACTTATAATATCCAATAAAATTGTTTTGTTCTTCGTTATTACTATTCCTTTTGTCTCATATCCCTGTTTACTGTCTATATTATGCATTTCTTTTTACTTTCTCCCCTTGCTTTGTGTGCTACGTAGTGTTTGGCGACTCGAACTGCTGCACAAATCGGTGCGAAGTTCTATGCTGAAACCAGTCAGTCGGTCAGTCACAGGAACAAAAGCTCGTAGGCAGTAGTCATGAGTGGAGTCAGCTGACAGTGATGGTGGAGAATCGAGTTCAATGAAGATATGCTACTGAGGCCCTATTTTCCACTCTGACTGTTAGGAATGAATAGTAGTAACTATAATAATAATATATTGATGTAATTGGTGATTACTTAAGAAGAGGTGGCAGGATTCAAACCAGAGGCCACCAGACTAATATATATCGCTAAAGTTGGCCTAAATGTATTTAAGTGCTTACAACACAGGTAACTCAAGCATTCATACGAAGACCCAAAACAATTTGCCTATAGACAGGGTAGGAGTACATTAGACGCTGCAGCTGTCTTACACAACAACATCGTCTCATCATTAGATAAAGGTGCCAAATACGTCCGCTGCACGTTTCTTGACTTCACTTCTGCCTTCGACTCTGTTCCTAGATGTCTCCTGCTAAATAAGCTCTCTTTGACGAAAACTGAGTCCTAGGTCACTAACTGGTTGCATTCCTACTTCTCTAACAGAATGCAGTACACTGTATACAAAGGTAAATCATCCTCTGCTGCACTCACTGAAGCCGGAGTCCCCCAAGGCGCTGTACTCTCCCCACTTCTCTTTTCTTTCTTTCTACATGACTTACCATCTTCAAATGACATTAATTTTGTCAAATACGCTGACGATCTGTCTGTATCTTTGCCTATCAAATGTCAAAGCGACTGCTCTAAACTTAATGGCTTTCTGTCAGAAATCAGCCAGTGGTCCAAGGAAAATGGTCTTACTCTAAACCCCTCCAAATGCCAAACAGTCAATTTCACCTTTAGGCATAAATCCGACCTAAACAAACTGTTTGGCTCTCACGAGGTATGCAACATAGATGGCAGTGAAATAGAAACCAAATCGGAAATTAAATACCTAGGCGTCATTCTATCTGCTGATCTTTCCTGGTCGTCTCATATCTTAGCAATTTCTAAGAAAATATTCCGTCTTACCTTCTACATTAAGAAGTTAAAATATTCTGGTATAACCCAACCCTTACTCCTACAATTCGTTAATTCTCGCATCCTGCCTATTATTCTCTGTTGTTCTCCCTTAGTTTTTCCAGGGCTACTGAAGAAAGACTATAACATATTACGCAGGATGTTAAAGGTTGTCAGCAGGGTAAGCAACGTGCCACTTAACCAGCTTGTTAACATTCTGGTCGACAGGCTCTTGGACTCATGTGAAAAATGGGCCAAATCCATTTTATCTAACTCACACCACCCTCTTCACTCACAACTCTCCCCCTGCATCTCATCAGGCAGAACCAGAAGCCTATTTAGAAAACTATATGCTCGCACCAGCAAGTACAAAAACTCAACCATACCCTACTTAGCTCGTGTTCTGTGTGATAAAGAAAGTATCAGGCGTGACACCTATAATTCATTAAATAGTCATTAGTACAACTGGATCTCCTCTTTCCAACCCACTTCATCAATAGGTACAACATTTTCTTTCTTTCTGTTCCTTTTCTCTCCTTTTTCCGTTATGTGCTGCTTTGTCTCTTTCTCTCGCTTACGCCAGTTAATATGACAGCTCCCACTTTTCTAACACCTTCAAACACTGTTTCAGCTTTACCTTTGCTACTGACATGCCAATGTATTGTTGTAATAATGAACTGTGGTTTCCTCAACCTATTGTAGAATTTCTATTTATTGATAATGTACTAACTGGATGTAATACTGTAGTAAAAATGCTGAGAATTCCATTCTGTATCACAAGTACTGTTTTGGAATAAAGCAAATTATTATTATTGTTATTATTATTATTATTAAAGACATGGGTTATTCCCTTCAGCAGCAACTTGACTTTGATAAATAATAATTCTGTTTTAGTCAATTATTCCTATTCAGATAATTTGAATTCCATTTGATATGAACTGCTTCTGATGATATTAGACGTTCTTTGTGATTTCTGAAATACTTTTTCTGAATTATTTCAAGATTGTCGAAATCAATTTCGTGGCCTGATTCTACAATGTGTAGACCTATGGCTAGCTGATGACTTTTTCAAGCTTTTCTAGTTCAACTGGATTTCTTGGTCTTCGAACAGACGCGGCTTTATGGTGTTCATTGCTTCTGATGTTGATTTTCCGACTGGGTGTCCGATGTGTATCATATCACATTCCAAGCGTCTTATTTTATAGACAAAATTACACTGAGAATGCTTTGGAATTTGATCTTTTATATAGACAAGGTTACATTGTCGGATGATCTCTGATACTCTTCTGATATCGCCTGAGCTTCAGCAGCACATCTCCACTGTGTCCTATTCCCTGTGGTCCTCGTCATCTGGGCCCACGATTGCCTGTAGTCTCTTATCTTCTTCATGTTACCCTCGGATCTAAGCCCAACTTTTCGTTTCCCATTCGAGTTCCACTGGAGTGATGGCCTGTATTGCACACGATGTCATTCGATGGTCTTATCAGCATGTAACCAAACCATCTCCATTTTCTTCTACATGTATATTTGTTGACCAATAGGCTATTGGTTGGTTCACCCTCATAGTTTCCTTTTGCTAATTTTTCTGGCTAGCCATCTGATCTTCAATATGGAGCCAGAGAATTGGGTAGCAGTTGACAAAAGTTTGCAAGCGCCTGTTCGAAATGCCTTTCGTTAAGCATGAGCCAAGTTTCTGACTCATACAGAAGAAGTGAGTTAATATTGATGTTGAAAATCTGAATTTTTCTGTTTAAACCAACTGAGTTCAGGAGAATTCCAAACCGATTACAGAGTGATGAAAGTGTGTACCTTGCCTTCCCGACTCCGGTTTTGACATTTTCATCTGTTCCACTTGTAGTTGAAACGATGCTGCCTAGCCAAATAAGTGAAGGAAGTAACCTCTTTCAAATTTCTTTCGCTGATAGTGATTGCTACTGGTTGTTGCTGTCACTATTGTTTGGTTATTTTCATCACTTCCGTCTTCTATACGTTCACTTGAATTCCTGTCTTTGCCAGTTTGTTTGGGAATATAAACAAGTTATTCATAGCTTAAAAGATGATAGACTTTAGGTTAGTAATCAATCACTAGACCCAAACATGTGCGTCCGTGGCACAGAGGTAGAATGCTGGCCAACCATGCCTCATGTGGTCCGGGCTTCGATTCCCGACCACCAACGCACTCCTTTACCTCGCCAAGCCAGTTATTAGACTGGTAATGAAGGGAGGTTGGGCATGAGGCTAGCAACCCCATCCGGTGAAGAATAAACACTACTGCTACGGAAATTTCAAACCTTTAGCTTGAAGCCATCCTATGTTCCATTGGGAACATAAAGGAATAAAGAAGAAAAGACCCAAACATCTAAAAGACTAATATAATGCAAACCAATCATCTAAGATTTTGTCTATCTTGATTCTTACTTCATCTGACACAGTTTTCTTCATTTTAAGTGGGAATTATCTAACTCCTTGATAACTACGTTCTACATTTTCTAAGTCCTAATTAATTCATTATACATATATATATATATATATAAATTGTGTTGAACTGTAGACTTATGGATTGAGGAGTTTGACTACCCAGTCAGTAGTGGGCCATAAATTCAAATCTCGCTTAAATCTCACCTATCGAGATCTGAGCGGATAGACGGTAGTATCACACTAACCCTCAGACACCATAAACATGATTTGATAGCAAAATACATGTAAATGTGAATGATTGTTATTGACTGACTTTGATTAGTGAGCACAGTTACCAAGATCACAAGATTTGAAAAACACAAATAAATAAGGGTTGATGATAACTACCCACTACTCCGTGCTGAAATAAATACACAGGGGGACTAGAAATCGGAACCTATTGGCTTAAGCCAATAATCTACATCTTCACATAAATTACAGTTAGCTAACTACACTTATATCGTAATGCATTGAGTTGATCCAGTTGACTAATACGCTACCCGACCGAAAGCTGCTACCTTGACGTGGTGGTCGGGCTTGAACACCACGATGACTCAACAAGCTATACTGGCTGAGACTTATGTCGCTTGTGGTCCTATCATGCCAGAAAGGTTGTTTGGATAGCGGTTAAACAAAAAGCAGTTACCCAACCCAATGCTATGACTCAAAGTAAATCACAAAATATCATGCCGGATCGGTCGGGGCCCGGATTAACAACGACCGCGCTTCCTGCTGCCGTGTCACAGGGCAGAAGTGATAAATACGCTACTGAGACACACCAAATAAAAAAGAACAAACAAAAACAGGCCGTGTGTGACCGGCCTCAAGCAGTTGTCCCCTGGGCTCTGCAGTCACGCAACCAACTTCCACGGTGTGGGCAGCCGGGAAGTAACAATCGCCCTCACAATCCAATCCAATACGCTAAAAATGAGATTAGACTTAACAACCATTCGATTTTTTTTCAAGATAAACCTACATATATGAACACTCATTACGGTTAACACTATATACCACTACTAGGACAAATATTCAAACTTTAAATATCAACAAACAAAATATATTTGAAAATTCCCATTCAGTCATAGAAAAGAAAAGGCGTTCAGCAAAGAGTTACTCTTTTCGGTGATATCATTCTCAAGCTGTACAAACCGCAAATTTATAGTAATTTTTCTTGGAAACAAAAGGAATATTTCCAAAGATGTGTTAATGCAATTGTTAATTTTTTTTTGACAACAAATTACGTAATTTAGAAGGCGTTAATCGGTTAGAAACTAAAATAAAGTTACAAAAGTAGGTTGGGTGACTTTATTTTAACTTGTAACTTTATTTTAGTTTCTAACCGATTAACGCCTTCTAAATTACGTAATTTGTTGTCAAAAACTAACAATTGCATTAACACATCTTTGGAAATATTCCTTTTGTTTCCAAGAAAAATTACTATAAATTTGCGGTTTGTACAGCTTGAGAATGATATCACCGAAAAGAGTAACTCTTTGCTGAACGCCTTTTCTTTTCTAAAACAAAATATAACTTGAAAAGTTCCAAAGTGGTCCGGGATTCGATCCCCGGCCACCAACGCACCCCTTTAACCCGCTAAGCCAGTAATAAGACAACGACGACGAATAAGACTGGTAAAGAGAGAAGGTTGGACATGAGGCTGGCTAACAACCCCATCCCATAAAAGTAAATACCACTGCTACCGAAACTTGAAGCCTCTAGCTTGAAGCCACCCTATGTTCCATTGGGAATGTAGAGGAATAAAAAAGGATAAGCGTTTCTTAACTAAATGACCATACTAGTTGACTGTAAGTGATGGTATATATTCACTCCTTATTGATTGAGATGGTTGGGACATGTGTTACGCACGCATCCCTAGACGTCGCATTCCTCGATAACAGACAATGTTAGCTGACGCAGGATCAGGTTGGAAAAGAACTAGTTGTGGTCAGACAAAAACACAGCTTCATCAGTCATTGAAACCCATATCAGTTAGTTTAAGTCAGTCAGTCACATAGGGAGGTTCAGACTTTCTAACTGCCTGGTTGGGGTGCTCGCAATGGTAAGAACCAATGAATGCAATAAAACTCTACTGTTCCTTCATTATATATTACTATTCTTCTTCCCACACTAACACTTGTTTATTATCTCTCTCTCTCTCTTTCGAATCTCTTTTTACTCTCTTTTGTTGCTTTGTGTGGCACATGGAGGAAGAGTGGCAACTCGAACTATCTATGCAAAGTTCTAAGTTGAGACCAATCAGTCACTCCGTCACTCCATAGTGATATGACAAGTTGAAAATCACTGAAGTGAACTAGTCTTGTTTATTAACCAGTTGGAAGCGATCTAAACACCAACTAGCCGTTTCGTTCATTTGACCGCAAAGAACCCATCGGCGATTTACCCGCCGGTTCCACTTTTAACTCAGACCTAGATCCTGGTTAGCTATTTGAATGAATTAAATCTGCGATTCACAGACTACACAGTCGAGTGTATGAAAATTTATGACAATAATTGCTATTTACTCCGAACAACAGTTATGTGTTGTCATTTGATATATGGTGACTAGCAATGGAATCCAGAGTGCATGTTTCGTCCTATTTTGAACTCGTCAACTAGGTGTGCCAGCATTCCTGATTAGTGACCAGTCCCAAATAGCATCCTGTATTCTACTGCTAGTTACTACTCACCAATTGCAATATTGTTGTCATTAGATAGTTGGAGACGATAGGCAGGAAGCCCTACCTGACCTAGGTTTCGTGCTTGTTGGCACTGCCCAGTCTCTCTGAGACTCGAACCCGTATCACCCAGTGCTGTATTCAGAGACGAGTGTCAATAATCATAAAACCTAGGTTCAAGGCTTCCTGCCGATTGCCTCCAGACATTTAACGACAACAAATTTGAGTTCACTGTGATGGAGAGCCACCGCCTAGCATGATGGTGGCTACGTTGCAAACTTGACTAGTAGAATTCAATCTGTAGCAAACAAAGTACTACACGCATGACACCAATCAGTGTCCAACCAAATGACAATATTGTTAATCCATAGACATCAATGAAAGCACCCATTCTACGAGCCAAAGTGTCAACAGAGACCAAACAGCTCGGTTCAATCATTATCGATGAACAAGAAATACATCATTGACTTTAAACATAAAACTGATCATATTTTTATAATGAATAAAGTATTAAAAGAAAAGTGTTGAGATAGAACAAAATGGGGGAAAATGACACCAACAGAAACTTACCATCATAACAAATTTCTTTGCCACAGTAGATGCCTTCAATTTGAGCATAAGATGATTGAGGTGTAAATGTTAACAGGAAAATGAATAGAAACTTTGGGAAATATTGGAAATTTTCAAAGCGAACTGGCATGCCTATTTCAAAATAATTTTTTAAACAAATAAGATAATATTTATTTCATTGTTTTTTTTTCAATTTTTTTTTCAACAAATTAACAGGCGGAATTAATTCATAAACTCAGTGACTGACTGGCATGTTTCAACATAAAACTTTGCAGTCTTTCTTTGGTTTTTACCATCGCGAGGACCCCAACCAACTATGTAGAGGGGTAACGTTTGCAGGCCAAGGGTTTCTATATTGTTAAGAATTTTAGTAACACCGCTCAGAACTAAATGCAAACATGCAAACGTATTCAACCTCTGTCATATTCGAAATTCTAAAGGTTTTCTATAATCTTCATTAATTACTGTCTCCCCTTATATTCATGTTTATTCATTGCAGTGCCATTCGATTTCTGTAAGGTATGTGCACCAAAAAATGTGCCTCAACAATGCAGTAAGGCCATCTCGTACGCTGTTTCATTGATGCAATGAGCTATCAGACACGTATGATGATTAATCGTTGCCTAGTTCCCCAGTTTGAAATGAGTGCGACGAGATTTAAAACTAGTGTCTGTTCACTGGAAATTAAGTGCTCATACAAAAACAAATCCTTTTATAGAAAGGATTGGGTGCCCAAAGTTGTAACAGCAAATCTTGGGAAATGTGGCACATTTCCTTAAGCACTCCCGGATGGAATTCCTATCTATTTACTTCAGCCTAAGCAAATGCGTAAAATCTTCAGTACTCATACAATATATGTGACTCAAAGTCTGACAAATGAGAAAATTCATCCCAGTAACTAAGTTTTAACTGAGAGTAACAATTCCATATGAACTTACAGAATTCAGCTAAATTTTGCTACTTGTAAATGCATTAGCTTAAAAACTTATTGTCCTTTGTCTTCTCTATACGCTAAGAGTAGTCAAATGTTATTTAGGCAAAGATAACAAAAGTCCGTAAACCTTTGAGAATAAATTAGTCCTAATACACCCGTTAAATGTCTTGTAAGGCTACTGGACATGACAAAAGGTACAGATAAAGCATTCGCCTTCAATGAGCACTGACATTGAGACATCAAAATGTACTGGTATTTTTAACAGGGCATGAATAAAATCGAATTTTCAAAATCTCAAAGACAAGTTCAATTATGTTACTTAACAAATGACTTCAGTGCTTAAGTGAATAAGCCTACAGTAACGAGTGCTAATAAATATGTAGAGAAAATATCAGAAAGGTGAAGAAAACACTAAATTGAATTATGAAATAAGACGAAATATTCAGTAAGAGAGCTTGCAAAACCAGCAGAGAACTGAAGAAAACTTGAGACCATTTCAAAATGAACAGAATAAAAGAGGTAAAATGGATGGTCTGAAACACACAAATTCAAGGACGTGAAAGGAGAGTGTGAATAAGAGATCTTAATAACTAAAGCTTTTTTTCTAGTTAAAAAACTGCTCCTTCGCCTATGCGATAACCTGGACGTCCTCTACATTTAGACAGTTACTTTATGAAACTCCACGCATTTATTCCCCTTAATGAATTTGAATAAAGCAATTTCCGCTTGAAACGCCATCAGTTAATATTACTGTACAACACTGTGATTTATCAACATAAAATCTTATACATGATGGAACACAGTGTTCAGTTACCACACAAGTTTTCTACTAACCTTTTGTGTCACACAGGACAGCATCCTTCAACTTTTCTGGAGAACTTACGTGGAACGATCAGCGTACACAACTTACAGCAGTGAATCTCAACAGTGCGGAACATCACTGATTGGACCGTACAAACTAAGAATAAATTGAACACTTTTGCTGAGAATTTAGTTGACAGTAGGTTGGATTTTGCTATCTAAATACCCATTAATTAACACAATAGCCTCTTCTTTAGGAACCACAGTCCCTTGAAGTGTAAAAACGTTACCCTCCAACCTCTCAATTTTCACTCACCGGGAAAGACTAAACTCAAAGAAATAAATGGCAAAATCTTTGGCTAATTGACATGCTAAATCATGAATGAGGGCTTACAGACTACGATTACTCTATCTAGTATGTATATAAGAAGTGTAATCTATACACTTGGGAGCTTAAGGCTTTATTATTCTAAGCAACTACAACTAATTCAGCACATCATATTGCTTACTCTTCATTTCTGACACTTATAAGATTAGGAAACAGCTGCATAGGCTCTTAGTCAGTAGTTGTATATTGATCTTAGCAGCCCAAGATAGCAGAATTGGCCTGTAACTTCCACCACTACAGATATATGTACAGTATTGAGACCGATTTTACTTTTCTCGAGACAAATGTCAAACAAATGAATGATAAATCACTACCAGGAAAGCTCGATGCATGACACTTATATCTTCTGAGGTATTGAATGAAGGAAATAAGACGGAATAATCCCTATAAAACAAATATTGTTTTACTGTGAAGCAGTGGAACTTCGTAGGTAATTTTAAAAAAAGTGAAAAAGGAAAAAAACACAAAAGCTCCAAGTAGAATATTATTGCGCAATGTTTCTGACGTAAATCAACACAAACCAAAAAGAAGATTATTGGATAAAGTCTCTTTGGAAACCACTTACCTTCAACACTTCGTAACGCCTCAGTGCAAAATAGGCGCGGTCAGTATTCGGCCTTCATCCAGTTTTCAACATCTATACTTTTGCGATTACAAATTCGTGACTTTCTGCTGCATTCTATGTAAAAGTCTTACTTTTAGACCTAGTTTCTAAAATTGTGAGTACATAAAACGAGACAAAACGGCAGAAATAAGTGAATTAATATTTGATTTTGTATATTATATATATATATATGTATATAAAATACATTATTCTTCCCTTGCATTCAGTAGCGAATTCCCATTTCACTCTGTCCTCATTAGCCGGTTTTAGAAAGCTTTATGGTTGCCTACACGTTTTGCTTCCACCATTTTACTCTCAAACGCCCATTCCGTTATATATCATTTAGATTCCCCTGAAGATCCTGTCTAGAGTGTGATGTCTTGACATATATCTAGTTCATCTCAATTATTTTTCCATATATTGACTAGGCAATAAGTTATTCTTTGTCTCGATCCCATAGCTTCCTGTTGCCTGTCGTTTCCTTCTGGTCATCTGATATTCTATATCAGGGGAAGGTAGATATTGATTAAAAGTCAGCAGTCGATTGGAAACGCTTTTCACCAAGAGCCAGTTCTTTGATCTGTATAGAGCCACCCATTTGACATTTGTTTTGAAAACTTGGATTTTGCTGCTTAAGCTGAGTGGAGTAAAATTCGATACCGATTATACAGTAGTGAAATTTTTTCTTGATCTTTCGACCCCGTTTTGACACCATCCCCACTGCCTGTACCTGAGGCCAACCTGCTGGGATTACTTCCCTTAGATTTTTCTTGTTGGCGGTAATTAGTAATCAGTATTGTCGGTTAGCTATTTTCAGCCCATCTAGCTTTTCGTTAGTGACTTGAAGTCCATCCTTTGCTGTCTTTTAGGAAAACTTTTGGTCTCTTCCTCCAGTTTTCGCAAAATCAAACACAAATCACCCACTGAATTCTAATCTCCCAGTGCCTTTTAGTTAGTCAGACTTACCCCTTTTTCTCGCTGCCAACGATCTGTCTTATAATGAAGTCCACAACAATCAGGAATATCTTCGGTGATATCAGGTTGTGTTGTCTATTCCTGTCTTCACTCTAAAGGCGTCTCTGAGCATCCAGTTATGAATTATCTAGAATATGGTATCATCATATAGCTACTGAATGTGGTTTATATGTTTATGCCACTCCGCTAATACATTCATAAAATTACTTCGTGGTTGGCGCTACTAACAGCCCACTCAAAGTCGATGAAGCCTAGGCAGAGAGTTGACCTTTACTGTATGCTGCTTTCGAAAGTCGTGTGCGGCGTTGCAGTCGAGTTCTCACGTAATTTGCCTTTCCTGAATCCAGTATGCTCCGAGTGGCGTTTCCCAAGATAGGAATCTTTGAATCCTTCTAGGTCGGTGTGGTACAAGGCATATACTGTCGACTGTATTTTAATGTTTTTATAAGTCTTCTCTCCTCAGAGAATAGTTCAAATTATTAACCAATAGTCACTGTTCCTCTAATAAATGGGGTAATCCTGAACGGACTCGTATCTCATTAGCAAGTCACTCAGATCTTCTAGATAATTATGTGTTAGTACTCCAAAATATATGTGTTTGAGAAAATGTCAGCATGGTACGCATACACTGTCCTCGAACACCACACGTACTTATATGTTATAGACCTTAAGGAGACTAGTTAGCCTTATCACAACCATAGTTGAATCTTCTTAATACAAGATGTAATTTGGGATCAGTATTGTTTAGCATTGACGCATGTTTAGGTTACTGAAGATCATGCATGAACAACGAAAACACCACATGGCATCCTGCGAAATGTTGCTGTTAGTGAACCTCAAGATCTGTGCGTCGGTGGCACAGTGGTTAGGACTCTCGCCGACCATGCACATGGTCCGGGGTTCGATCCCCTGCCGGCGCACACCCGATATCTATGGTCCGCCTGTAAATTTGGGCTACCGATATCCATGCTGAAAATTCCATACATGTACTGAAAATACGGTGTGGAATCAAGCTGTGATCAAAATAAAAATAAAAAACTAGCTTAAACATTGAAGACCAGCGTCCAGTTTTGGACTGTGATGGAACTGTAGACTAGCAATGATTTTTTTATCCCTTTACGTTCTGAGTGTGAAATAGGGCTTCAGGCCAGAGTTCTGAAGTTCCAGTAGCAGCCATTTTATTTTTGCGGATGTCGTTAATGTCATGTCTGTCTCTCCCTCTTAACTGCCCTTACTACCAGCTTAGGGGTGTTTAGAAGTGCATCTGTTGGGGTTCAAACCTCGCACCACATAGGTGGTTAGAAAGCGTCCTACCGCAGAACCATAGACGCACGATGAGGATTAATTACCACCAAAATAGTTTTTGCTTCTAGATTATCTACACGATTGGATTCGCTGGTGGAAGCACTGGAAATATTATCGCAACACATTAATTTATTAATTTCCACCTGATCTATGTTCTTGATATGAACAGAATCCCCAGCATTCAACTCTCCGTTTCCTGTTTATTGTTATTACAGAAATGATTTTCCCTTATATGCTAAGTCCCTAACTCAAACGTAATTTTTATCTCACTTATTAAATAAAATAGTACATTTATGAAGTTAGAATTTACCGTTTAACCTTGCTAACCCGGTAGTAATGTCCGATAAAGTGGGTAAGTTAGGCGTGATGCTAACAACCCCAACCCGTAAAAATAAAACCACTGCTACCGAAACCTCAGAGCTCTAAGTTGAAGCCATATGTTCCGCTAGAAACGTAAGGGAATAAAAAATATGATTATTTTCACTCTGAACAACCTGTTATATTATCTCACTCATCACACTTTGTTTAATCGACTCAAGATAATTCTTTCAATGTTATGTCATCACAGTCTTCACTTTGTTGTGTAATGTTCTGTTTTTCTACTAATCCTATTAAGGGTGAGGAAAATGCCGTCACAAATCAAACTTGCCTCGGTTTCGTTTCAGTATACAAGCTAAGGTTATTTTCCGTTTGATTTCCCTCAGGTAGTTGATTTTGTATTACGGACCTAGAGGAATGCTGGGTTTGGTTGTTTAGAAGGTGTTCTATCAAGTTTTTACTCAGACAGAATATCTGTTATGACATTTGCCATACTGTGTGGGAAAACACCTGGTGATAGCCTCTATCCTCCCTCTCATTAATTCTGCCCCCCATTATAAGATTGAAACATTCCATGAAAATAATCTACCTTGTCAGTTGAAACCTAACTAAGGCTTGAATAACAAACATTTTGACAAATTCATATTAATATTTAAACATTCCATATGTATACATATACGACTATACAGCTTAATAACAAATTCGTTGAACAGAGTCTTTTTGTTGAATCATTTAATAATTTTCACTCCAAATCGGGACAACCGACACATTATGTCTTCGTAAATTGCCCTAATAGAACTGGTTTATTGTCAGTGTTCCCTCCCAACATATAGTTCACTCGCTGAGGTAATCGTACTGGCTTTTAGTGGGATTTAAACGGTACCACCTGGATTGTATCTTTCTGGCACCAAAATGCAATTGAGGCTGAAACAAAAATAATTCGTGTATTTGGTTCCTTTGGTAAATTTTGACAAAGGAAGGAAGACAAAATTTTCACTATAAAATATTATTCTGTTTCACAGGTTCTCATCAGCGGTTCAAGTAAGCAAGCTGCCAGTTCACCTTTTGATACACAAGTGTTTCAATTTTTTTCAAGTGATCTACATTCGACTAGGCCTCGACAGTATTTTACGCCTCCATTGCACTCGTTATCAGAAACAGCTTTAGAGTTCCTAGATCAACTGCGGTGATAGTGTGGCGGTGTACTTTGGAGCGTTGGCATTGGAGACATTCTCGTGCCCATCTCCGAATGTCAGAGTTCATTTTAGGCCACACGAAACGTTCGCTGATGAGTCTGACGGTGGCACGTACTCCAGGGTGAGAGAGCGAATGTAAGTGGTCGAATAAAGCTTTTCGGCATTGGAGAGGAACAAACGGGCGATTAGTGCCGGTAGATACATCACAAACTGTAGTGGTATCTGACAAGAGAATAGGTACGTCCCTGAGCTGTAAGGAAGAGTTTCCACGACAATTTCGAAGTTCTGCGTCGTCTCTTTGTAACTGAGCCATACGGTCAAGACTGACGTCTACTGAAGTTTCAAGCTGGTGTATATCACCTCTTGAAAGAGAATCAGCTACCACGTTTGCGTCCCCTTTGATGTACTGTATGTCAGTTGAAAATTGGGAGATATGGTCTAACTGTCTGGCTTCTCTTGGGGAGTGTTTATCCAGCAAAGTGCTGAAAGCATAGCACAGAGGTTTGTGGTCAGTAAAAATAGTGAAATGCCGACCCTGTAGTAAGTAACTGAAGTGTTTGACTGCTAGGTATATAGCCAACAATTCTCTCCCAAAAGTACTGTAACGTGTCTGAGCCGGTTCTAACCTCTTAGAAAAGAAAGCAAGTGGGGTAACGTTGTAGTGAACCGTTTTATTACTCATCATCGCAGTATACTTCCACTATGTAATTGTACTTTGATTTGTTTATTACTCTAAATCTTGCATGTTAACAATTGATACTTTTTGTACTCGCTCGATTTTTGAATTTTGATTGCTGCAATAATACACTGTCGTATTCCTTCGCAAGTGCCTTTTGAATTACGTTGTGGATGTCGAGTAATCGCAACGTTAGGACACAAATATAAACGCGAGGAAGTACTAGAATATACGTGTACTCTAGTTCAGTCAAAATGTAGCAGCAACAACGTCACCATTAATCTTCTGCTGTAACACCGCGCCCACAGCTACTTGGTAGGCATCTGTGCACAAGATAAGGGATGCGTCGGGGTTGATATGAGACAACATAGCGACTTTAGATAAAGCGTCTTTAGCGTTGCAGAAAGATTCGTGTGCTTGCTCTGACCATTGAAATTTTTTAGGGTCACTTTTAAGGAGATCGGTTAAAGGTTGGACGATAGAGGCACACGAAGGAATAAAACGTCGATAGAAATTAAACATCCCCAAAAATTGTCGGACTTTCTTCAAAGAGTCTGGTTGGGGGAAGATTTTATTGTATCTATCTTTCCCTCAGTAGGCCTGATTCCCTTGGCAGTTATGTAGTGTCCCAGAAATTGAATAGAGGAGGCACCGAAAATGCACTTCTTAGGATTTATAACGACACCATACTGTTCGAAACGCTGAAACAAAGTGCTAAGATGATTCTTATGTTCCTCTTCCGACTTGCTAGCAATTAGTACGTCGTCGATATAAACGAACACAAAGTCAAAGCCCCGCGTGACTTGGTCCATGAAGCGCTGAAAAGTTTGTGCAGCGTTTTTCAGTCCGAAAGGCATTCGTAAGAATTCAAACAAGCCAAAAGGTGTTATAATAGCTGTCTTCTCGATATCCTCAGGGGCGACTGGTATCTGGTGATGAGCTCTGACTAAATCCACTTTGGAGAAAATAGTTTTACCTTGCAGTGTTAGAGAAAAATCATGCAAGTGGGGAATGGGATAACGATCTGGGACAGTGGCGTTATTCAAACGTCGGTAATCCCCACACGGTCGCCAATCATGCTCAGCTTTTGGTACCATATGTAATGGTGAGGACCAGGGGCTGTTGGATGGCCGGATGATGTCCAATTGCATCATGTGTTCGAATTCAGCTTTGGCTGCTGCTAACTTGTCGGGTGGTAGTCGACGAGGACGTGCTCTGACGGGTTGACCAGTTGTGACAGTTTTATGCGTGACAGAATGAGGAACATCTTCGATATTATAAGATGGCTTTAAAATTTTTTGGGAAACGATGCAGTAATGCAGAAAACATGCAGTCATCTGGCTTTTCGATGCATATGTTATAAACAGAGTAGTTTGAGACGATTCCGTGGACTTGAAGCTGGGTGCAGTTATCAATCAGCTTTTTCTTGTTGACATCAACCAGCAGATTGAAATTGCTTAAAAAATCGGCACCCAGTATGGCATGACTAACGTCAGCCACTATGAACATCCATGTAAATCGACGACGTAAACCAAGATCCAAAATAAGTGATTGTTCACCGTAAGTCCGTATGCTAGTTTGGTTAGCTGCTAGAAGTGAAAGTTTTGCAGCCGTGCTAGAAGACCGCCTGGAGAGTGAAGGAGGTATTACACTAACTTCGGCTCCTGTGTCTACGAGGAATAATGTGCCTGTGGTTTTGTCCCTCACGTAGAAAAGACTTGAATGGTTGCCAGTAACGGCTGTCGCCATCACTGTCTGGCTGAGACGTTTCCCCTGAGCCTGATTCTCTTCACTAAAGATGCACGGTTTGATACATTTCAGGGCATGACGTCCAAACTTCCTATGATACTAACATATATTACTGTCCCTAGATGACATGCGGGAACGCTGTCGGGAGTGAGATCGTCTATGTGATTGTGACCGTGCTTGCGAACTCCGCCTCTCGACTCGTCGATCAGATCTAGGGGTTTCCAACTTGTCAAGCCTCGCCGCTAAGTCTGCAATGGCGGCGAGTATTGGTGACGACATTATAGGTGTGAGAATATTGATACAAAGGGGAATACAAATATGAAACCACCAACAAAAAATTGCAATGAAAGTACAAAATAGCAAAAATAAGTATATAGATACGTGAAAATAATCCGTGTTCCAAAACGGGCTCACCAATTAATTTGTAGGGGACTTATCTTAGAGTTCACTAGTATTACGAAATATGAGAAATACAATTCAAGTCAATGGAATGTTAAGTAACAGTATATTACCAAAAATGTAACGACACGTTATATCAACAAAAGGGTTACTTGGAAATAAGGTTTAAGTCCTCTGCTACAAATTATTTATATATCCCACGGAGACGTTAATTGTTTGGACGGAAAAGGTTGCAGCTGCTGTGTCCCGGTTGTATAATTGTCTTCGGTTGAGCGTAGTGGATTTCTACAATAAATCTGAAAGATACAACACGGTGAGAGCTGAGCTAGTAAGCCGAAGAAACCAAGGAGAAGACGAAGTCTCCAACAGCAGAGTGTATTTTTCAATCGTACACGGAAGCCAAGGGTATTTCAACCAGAAGCGTTTTAAACAAAAATTATGTACAATATGTCTAATTTCTACAAATAACCAAAAAGTGTACAATCACATTGTTACGCACTCCACACCTACAGATGACTCCAATGTGAATCCCAGCGCCTACTGACAAAGAGTCCAGAAACCCAAGGTTTATAATGCTTCTCTGATTCAAATCAATTTGTGATCTTGAAGATCGGGGTTTCGCGGACATTTTGCGTCTAATGTCACACAAATTCGAAGAATTATGGGCGAAAACCAAGTAATTAGCTGAAGAAGTAGCCATAGATGACAGGACTCCATGTGAGCATAGAGAAGACGGAGGTGATGAAGATAATCAATAAATCAACCACAACAATCACTAATTACTATCAGAGGAATAAATTTGAAAGAGGTTACTTACTTCTTCAGTCTAGGAAGCATTATTCCAACTACAGTCAATCGGTACAGATGATGTCAAAACCAGCATCGGAAAGGCTGGACAGACCTCCATCTCTCTGAAATCTTTTGCACTCAGTCAGGATAAAGAAGAAGTTTCGGTTTTTCAACACCAGTGTCAAGTCAGTCAGTCAGTTCTTCTAAATGGTTCAGAAATTTGGTGTGTCACGGGGATGCATTTTCAACATGCTGGCGTACACTTTTATCAATAGCTGCCCATTTCTCTGCCTACATAATGAAGACCAAATGGCCTGGAAGAATTAGCAACAAGCAACTCTAGGAACATAGAAACCACGAGCTCATTGCTATATAAATATGTAGAAGAAATGGAGATGGGTTGGGCATACGCTGAGGAGACCATCGAATGGCATCGCACTCTAGAATATCGAGTGGGACCTGAATGGAAAGCGATGCATGGGTCGCTTGAGGTTGAAATTCAGGAGATGAGAGTCTATGGGCATTCGTGGTCCCAGGTAAAGAGGCCTCAGAGAGGAGGACAAAGTGGAGATATGCTGTTAATGTCCTATATTCCACTCAGAACCCAAGGGAATAATAACAATTGAAATCTATTCATGATCACACTGGAAGTCAATCAAATCCCTCCAAGCCAGGGGTTGGCATTACTGCATCACAATGTATTTACCGGACATATCCCTCACTTATTTATTTATTGTTACCTAGTAAATGATACTGTCCCAATGTGGGTTGTAGATATTTAGCAAGCAAATTAATATGGAATTACATAAATCACAGTATACAAGTTCTAGGTCTATATTAACTGATCTTACTTCCTTTCTTTAAATGAGTTCTGTAGGGATTGAATCTTTTTGACGTCAGTGACTCGCGAGCTGACTTACAACCAAAGAGGGAGATAGACAGAGACCATTGATAGCGTCCAATATGTATGAAAATTTCACTTTATTTTTGCATGTGTAATTGTCTACTAACAAATTGTCAAGTAGTTTAAATCTTTTTCATAATTTTGAAATTTGTTCATTAAAATTCCATTTCTACTTTCATAAGTAATAAAATATGGAGTGAAATTCGAATTTATTATGGCCTAAATTTGAATATTTCCATCGTTTAAAGAGTCACATGTTTACAAATTTCGACAATTGTAAAGAAATGTTTTCATAACAGAATATAAAGACCAGTGATTCAAATCTTAGTGTGACACACACACTTTCATCCCAACTTCTGTCATTTACCACGCACTCTATCAGTAACAGTCAGCTAACACAGAGCCTCCTCTAGTAGTCTAGTCATTAGAAATCAGAGGATAAAATCCTTTGTTAGATGTGTAGAACATTGTTCAAACTAAAAACCTGGCAGGAATCACTGAAAACTCTTGAGTTGTTTCATCCAAGTTTAAGACTCTCCACAGAAGTACTCACCAATCATTTCATTAGGGATCTAGATTACAAACCATTTAGCTGAATGGCAGATGCGTTCAGCTAGTCATTTACGATCTCGTAATTTTTGGATCTGACACCTTGTAAGTGTTCAAAATACGACAAAAGAGTTGCCCAGTGCTCCCTAGTTTTAACTGGTTCTGGAAATCCCCTAAGTTTGTCGTCAGACCTACAATAAAACTGATCACACCCGTCTAAACGTGACATTCAATGCTAATAGTATCTATTACTTCAACTTTTCCGGAAGACTTTAATAATAAAACCCAACAGTCAAGATTATTTGACAAATTCTGTTAATGATGACTGTAAATTGAACCGTAATTCCAGTGCATTTTGAATTTATGTAACCGACAGCAATATCTTACTATAATCAGGTTTAGTGTATATTGACATTAACTTAGAAGAACTCCAGACGTACTGCCTTATGACTTTATTAGTGACTGTATCTGAGACTCAACCAAGACAATCTAACCAGTCCAATGGACTACTGCTTCATAACTTCGACAACATTTTTAGAGTAATTTAGTTTCATCCCAAATAGCTCAGCTTGAATGTCTCTGTTCACAGAATCTAATGATTTAGGTGAGAATCCTTAGCAGATCATATTTTCCAACTAAACTTCAGGTTTTTCTCCCTGATGGCTTATGGTAATTATAAAGTTGACATTGTCAGGACACTTAGAATTAATGAATGTCATTTGTCTAGTCCGTGGTGTTGGTGTTGACTGGATTCTATGGATCAAATTTGTTGTGGTCATCAAACCAGGTGATTCATGGTTGTTAGATGGTTGGAGGCAATTTGTATAAAGACCTATCCACATGTTTTGGATTCATTGGCACTGATCACTGAGGCGTATCTGTAACCTCAAAGGAATTGATGCTGATTCTGATATTCAAGACAATGTCTCCTAGTAATGCAGTCAGAGACGCTATCACTGGGCTATTGAGGCTCACAAGTGATTTCTCTCTGACCACAATACTGGGTGATGCAGGTTCCAGTCTCAGAAGCGACATCAATTCCTTCGAAATAGCGGATACCCCTTGCTGACGAATACCGATAACCATGAAACACAAGTCCAAGACTTCCTGTCGATTTCCTGTAGCGGCCTAACATTAATTACAAAGTCAACATCATAGGCTTTGTATTGAATATTCGCAGTCAGTCTAAGTACAATTCTCAACTAAAACTAAGAGAAATCTAGAATGGCAAACTCTACTTTGATAAGAAATGTAGTAAACAGCTCAGCTATAGCACTACATACAGTTACACATAACCATACAGCAGGATGGGACAAAATGGCAGTCTTGAAATCTAATATAACAAAGCGGTCAGAGAGAGAGATTGTTAACTAAAGCTTGGTCCATCAAATCAGCAGAAAATATATACACTAGGAATGACTCAACATGTGTCGAAGACTTCAGAATTCATCACAGACTGACTTCATTTAGAGAAATATTGAAAATATACAGGGGGTATTAGACAGCAGCTATTTCGTCAGCCTATTTTGGGACTCTTTATCAGTGCGCACCAGTAACTCCAGCAGGGATCGGAGCCAGGACCTCCAGGATATAAGCCTAGCTTATATACCATTCAGCCATTGGGACGGAAACTTATCCATGGCATCTGGAAAATTCTACTGACCTTCGGACAAATAGGAATAAAGAACAAGAACTATAAAAATCGAATTTCGAGGTTAAGTTAAAGTTAATGATATGATTACGAATCAGCGACCAATTTTTATCCGGTAGATGGTGACAGCGAACAGTGGAATCCAGGACAATGAGCATTTCGTCTTTTTTGGGGCTCATCATCTGTATGTACCTGAGTCCCCAAGTGAATGCTCGAGGTTCGAATCCAATACCAACGTTATCCATTAGACCACTTGGGTCACGAGGGAAACTTTTTGTGTAACGAGTATTAGTTGTTATTTAATTCAATTTAGACTTTCTCGATGATTGGGAGGACCGAAGTGTTTGGCCTCAGGTTAACATGTCGGCTTCTTGTGCGGACGCTTAGACGATGTCTGATTGTCTAACTTGAATAAATCTGCTGGATGGTGACTAGCGGAGGAATCCAGGATGGTCCTCGTGGCCCAATCGGTCTAGAGGATAACACTTTACCCTTCGAGTCTCAGTGGGAACACCATCATTCACTGACTGGGAATTCACATACATCCAATTGATGAGTTCAAAAGAGGAAGAAACGCGCATCCTGGTTTCCACAGCTTGTCACCATCTACGAGATTGCTTCAAGTTAAGTTATCAGACGCTGTTGAAGCATCTGTACAAGCAGCCGACATGTCCACTTCGGTCCAATCAATCAATAAGAAAGTCCGAATTCAATTAAATAACAAATTGTGCTCGAAGCTCCGTCATCCAGTAAGTAAGTAATTCTGTTTCACTGCGTTTGTGATATATATCGAATAGACGAATTAATATGGAATTACATACCTATTCACTACACAGTGTCTAGATCTCGTAGTGTCCACGTTGACATTCAGCCAACAAGATTCAATAATGACGATCCATCATCACTAATTTCTGCCAACTGTTGATCACCTTTTGAATGTCATTATCTAAAAGGAAATCCAACAATTGAACTCAGATCAAAAAGAAAATTTTCTTTTTGCTTCATTAGTAACGTGAAATGACAGTTGCCTTTGTCTCATCGTCTTTTCTATGCCTTTTGTCTACAGAAATATCGTTTGTTGGGTTGTATTGGCTTGGAAACTAAATAGGAATTTCTTGTAATGATGTGATTACGTAATAATAAAATTGATAAAAGAAAAGTCTTTTGGTGAAATTCGTGCACACACACACATATGCATACGCCCTGTCTTTCCCGCTCCCTCCCAACTCTAAAAACACACGAACACACTCACGCATACCTAAACATGGTCATACATACTTGAATGGATATACAAAAGTTTCAAAGAGATATCTCTTGGAGTTCTGTATAGACAAACACACCTCTTGAACATGATACTTTCTATGAGAAATGGGTGCGACTGAGTCATTCATTCGCCCCCTCAACTAATCACTTACTCACTCAGTTAATCAATCATTTTGTCAATCAGTCATACAGTCAGTCAGTCAGTCAGTATATTGACTGAGTTCATCTCAAACTTAGTTACTAAGGTCGTCTAGTGACTATATAGGAGAGGGAAGAAAAGAAGGAACGAAGGATAAAACTAAAAGTAGTAAAAAAGATAATTAGACAATGAATGATGAATAGAACTCAGCATACTTTTTGAAAAAGAAATCAATATACAGTTTTAGAGTAAGATTTGCTTGCTACTGCTTTGGACATTAAATTCCCGTTTAATAAAGGCTTGTTGAACAGATAAGCGATGATGTGATGACTAGTCAGAAAGATAAAAGGAAGACCATTTTAGTGGGAGGAAAAACCCAATAGAGATAAGAATTTTATTGTCTTTGATTGGACACTAGTTAGTAACCAGTGGTGTTGGTACAAACTGAATTCCATCATCAGTCGAGTTTGCAATGTGGATGCCATCGAGCTAGGTGACTCGCCATCGTGATGCACTGCTGTGTGAATTGTTGATATTAGATGGTTGGAGGGAGGCTGTCGGCAGGAAGCCCTACCTAAACTAAGTTTCACGTTGGTTGACACTCGTGCCATTTAGAATGATGGCCATATTGCATACTTGACTGACGATGGGATTCAGTCTTCAGAAAACAAAGGACTAGACACATTACAGTAGTTACTAACTAGTGTCCGGTCAAACTATCTATTTATAGTTCTACAGGAGGTCATTCGTGAGCCGGAATAGATTGGTGGTAGTAACGTCTACGACCGCAGAACTCACTGGAGGGCACCGGTTCGAATCTCGGAAGGGATAAGAGTTTCCTCAAGGTTACAGATACCCCTTACTGACTGACTGGTGAGTGCCAACTGGCACGAAACCTAAGCGAGGTAGGGCTACCTGCCGATTTCTTCCAACCATCTATTATCAACATCCATTGTATGCCTGTATCGAGGAAAGGTTTTTTTTCTTTCACGTTTCCCAGTGGAACATAGGGCTTCAAGCTAGTGGTTTGAAGTTTCTGTAGCAATGTTTATTTTACAGGATGGGGTTGCTAGTCCCATGCCCAACCTTTCCTCTTCACCAACATTATTTCTGGCTTAGCGAGGTAAAGGGGTGCGTTGGCCGAGTATAGAACCACGGACCATGTGCATGGTCGGCGAGAGTCCTAACCGCTATGCCACCGAATAATATATAATAATAATACCTACCGCGGAAGCATCGTTTTTTACCTACAGGCGGACGGAACTGACGAGGATATCAAAGCAAGAATCGAAAAATCAAGACAAGCTTTCACTACTCTCAAGTCTGTGTGGAGGTCAACAGCACTCAGCATCAAAAATAAGATCCGGATTTTTAACTCCAATGTGAAGTCAGTGCTACTATACGGATCAGAGATTTGGCACGTCATAAAGAGCATCTCAAACAAACTACAGACCTTCATTAACAGTTGTCTTCGCTCAATACTCAAGATCAGATGGCCAGAAAAGATCAGCAACAGGGATCTCTGGGAGCGAACCAACCAGGAACCGATTGTGAAACAAATAGGCAGGAAGAAATGGAGATGGATTGGCTGGCCATACTCTGAGGAAACCATCAAGTGACATCACTAGACAAGCCCCTGAGTGGAACCCGAAAGGGAAGCGGCGAGTTGGTCGTCAGTGCAAGGGTGACTTGGAGGAGGTCATGTGAAGAGGAGATGAAAATGTGTGGGCAGACATGGATCCAGGTGAAGACTCTAGCAGAGAACCGAACGCAATGGAGACGCATGGTTGAAGCCCTATGTTCCTCTAGGAATTAAAGGAAACAATGATAATAATAAATATATATAATATAATATAATCTGCAGAAGAAGAAGATCAGAGGAGATTTCAGTGTATCATATTCATCAAGACTCAGTTGATTTCATGGCAGATTTCAACTTGAATTTATATTGGTAAGAGATTCATTGAGAACCGAAGAAACACTGGACACCTGTTCCATCTTTGTTTCAGACTTCTATTTAGACTACAGATGGATGCTGTTGATCACTTCAAAACTAAGACAGAATTTATGTCCAAAATGTCTTGTGGGTCATCAGTGCAAGTGTGACACGCAGGAGATCGTGTGAGTTGGAGAATGAGATGATACATTATAGGCAGTCATAGAGCTAGCCAGTTGAAGGCGACAGCAAAAAATAGAAGAAAGTGGAAGAGTGTTGTTGAAGCCATCCTTATGTTCCACTGGGAACCCAAGGGAATAATTATAATTATATAATTATATCCTGGACCGACGTGAAGAACCTAGAAGACCTGGATTTCGCGGATGATTTATGTTTGATGTCACTTAAAATCGAAGACTTACAAGTGAAAACCGATAAACTAGTCGAAGAAGCAGCAAAGACAGGACTTCAGGTGAACATGGACAAGACGGAGGTTATGAAAATAACCAACCAAGCAACAACAACAACAGCAGCAGCAACATCCAACGCCAATCACCATCAACGGGAGGGATTTGAAAGAGGTTACTTCATTCACTTATCTAGGCAGCACTGTCTCAATTACAGGCAATCGGAACGGACGAGGATGTCAAATCGAGAATCGGGAAGGCGAGAAACACATTCATCAACCTGAAACCAATCTGGAAATCTTCGTCACTCAACTCAGCATCAACAACAAAATGATTCGGATTTTCAATACAAACGTCAAGACAGTTTTGCTATGCGGATGAGAAACTTGGCGGGTCACAAAGAATATTTCCAACAGCCTGTTGCAGACCTTTATCAACAACTGTCTTCGCTGGCTCTATACTGAAGATCAGATGGCCGGAAAGAATCACCAACAAGAAGCTATGGGAACAAACAAAACGAGAACCAATCGCCCAACAAAAGTGCAGGAGAAAGTGGAAATGGATTGGACACTCGCTGAGGAGGCCACTGGGTGACATCGCGCATCAGGCCATCGCTGGAGTAGGACCCGAAAGGGAAGCGGCGAGTGGGACGTCCAAGAGTGACATGGAGGAGATCATGTGAAGAGGAGCTGAAACAGTATCGATTAACATGGATACAAGTAAAAAGTACAGCAGAAGAGAGAAGCAAGTGGAGACGTGTAGTTGAAGCCCTATGTTCCACTAGGAACCCAAGGGAACAATAATATAATAATATCTTAAAACTAATGGTGTTAAGACTTTATTTAATTAGTGATAAGGAAACTGACGGATAACTGTTGATTGCCGCTGATGACTCATAGAATTTTATTCAGTTAAATTTGTTTTGCATATTTAAACCAGTTTTTCTCCCGTAAACAGTTGTTTATCGGCATTTTTCTCACAATTTTCTTCACTTTATGTGCGGAAATTCATTGAAACTGTCAATATTGATGGATGAAAGAAAAGTGTTTATTCTTTTTTCACAAAAAAAACCTGACTATCATTTTATTTTTCAAAGTTATTTCTAGTCGTGTATTGAAAGGTATAAGTTCAGTTGGTATCTTTAATAGATAAACAAACAAAGTCAAACGATATCTGATGGAATAAATAGAGCGTTTTCTTTGATTACAGCTTGATTCCACACCGTATTTTTTGGTACAGATATGGAATTTTCAGCATATGATATCGGTAGCCCAAATTTTGCAGGCCAACCATTGATATCAGGTGTGCGTCGGCAGAGGATCCAACCCCGGACCATGTACACTGTCGGCGAGCGTCCTAACCACTGTGCCACTGACGCAAATTTAACAAATGTTTTGTCGTGAACAGTTTGCTTCTAGGGATTGGATTTGTTTCATATTTGATATCAGTTAGGCAAACATTGGAAAACCAGCAAGGAGTACTTGACGGCAGTTTCATCAGCTTAGTTTGAGACTCATCTGCAGTATGCATCCACTCACTGGGTTTAAAACTTACGACCTTCAGGTTATAAGGAAAGCTTGTAGACAGTGATCAAACGCAAAATAAATTAAATCTCTATAAACAAACTATCGAAAATTACATACAGTTATTGTCCATAATGAATTTGAAGCAAGAACAACAGTGGTCTGTGCAGAATAAAATGGTACCATCATTGTTTATTTCGTTGGCTCCTCATCAGCTGCTTACAAGCTCATGTCATTATTAAGACACCTCCTTGACATGGGTCATGAGGTGGACGTCGCCAGATGGTCCAAAATTATCAGTAGGCAAAAGAGTTCAATTCTCCTAAAGTTTGCTGAAGCCATGTCCATCAAGCGGCTGAAACCCACTTTATGCGTTCAGAAAGAAGCGGTCTTTCCTTACCATGGTAACGAATTAAACAATTACGGTACCATTAAAAATGATCGACATAAAAGCGTCAGGCACTCACTGAAAAGCCAATATTTGGTAAATTTGTCTTCCCCAGTGAATTCCTCAATGTTTTTCCAAATATTACAATGGTCCTTTTGTTGAAATGCTCCCTTAGCTGACACTGTTTTCCAGTATATTATTATGATTATTCCCTTGGGTTCTGAGAAAAAAATTGGGATCTCAAAATCACATCTCAACTTCATCTTGTTTTCTTCAGTCCTCTTTGACTGCCTATAAATTTTCATCTCCCCGGCATATGACCTTCTCCATGTCATCCTAGGATCCATGGTCAACTCATCACTTCTCACTCGTGTTCCACTCGAAGGCCTGGCGTGCATGCGATGTCAAGAAACAGTCTCTTCAGCATGTGTCCGATCCATCTCCACCTTCTTTGGCATACTTTTCGGGAAAAAGGTCCTTGGTTGGTTTATCGTACTGTCAGACTTTCTTGTTGCTTATTCTTTCTGGCCAGCCATCTGAACTTCACTCTGAAGTGAACACAACTGTTAATGAATTTCCGCAGCAGCCCGTTAGAAATGCTTTTCCTGATGCACGAGCTAAATCTCTGAAATATGAAGAAGCACTAATTTCATACTGTGTCAGTGGCACAGCGCTTAGGGCGCTCGCCGACCATACACACGGTCCGGGGTTCGATCTCCGGCCGACACACTCTTAGACCTCGCTAAGCCAGAGATAAAGCTGATAAAGAGGAAAGGTTGGGCATGAGGTTAGCAACCCCATCTTGTATAAATAAACATTGCTACGGAAACTTCAAGCCTCTAGCTTGAAACCCTATGTTCCACTGGGAACGTGAAGGAATAAAAAAAATTTCACATTAGTGTTGAATATCCGAATTTCATTCAATAATACTGACTGCAGAAGATTTCCAAACTGACTTTAGAGTAATGAAAATCCATTTTTGTTTTTCTCTTCGGCCTTTAACTTTTTCAATCGTGTCCCCTTAAGTTGAAACGATGTTGCTTAAATTAGTGATTGAAACGATTTGCGTCAAATTTCTCCGTCGATTGTAATTGATGTTTATTTTTGTTAGTTGGGCATATTCATCACTTCCATCTTTTCTTTGCCTACCTGAAGTCCCATCTTTGCTGCTTTCTCAGCTAGTTTGTTGATTTTCGACAGTGGGTCTTCGAGTTTGTGTCACATTAAACACAAATCGTGCTTTGGTAACACAGTGGTAGAATGCTCACCGATCACGCCTCATGTGGTTCGGGGTTCGATCCCCGGCCACCAACGCACTCTTTCACCTAGCTAGACCAGTAATAAGACTGGTAAAGAGGGAAGGTCGGGCATGAGGCTAGCAACCCCATCCCATAAAAATAAACACCACTGCTACCGAAACTTAAAGCCACTAGCTTGAAGCCACCCTATGTTCCACTGGGAACGTAAAGGAATAAAAATTAATAAAACAATAAAGACACAAATCATATGCAAAGTTCAAATCCTCTAGATTTTTCTAATCATTCCAACGTATGCCGGTCTCCTCGCACTTCACGGTCTTCCGTATGATCTGGTTAACACAGTCAGGAATATTACCCGTGATAGCTAGCAGATTTGTCTTATTTCTATCTTGCCTTCTTTGAGTTTCCCATTGAGGGTGCTAAATGTTTCTTAGAATAGTTTTCGAATTACTTCGAAATCAACTCTTTCGAAGGCTTTTTTAAAGTTGATTTCTGTAATGTAGAGATTTGTATATATCGCCTTGTCTACGAGTTCACTATTTTTTTTACTGAGCGGTCGTAAGCGTGGAAAAAGAGGAAAGTTTAGGAGTGGGCTAACAACCCCATACCCCCGAAATTCAACTCAGTCTGCATGAAAACTTTAAAGCACTGTAAAACATCGAAGAAAGACGTTTTCCAATGTTACCTTCAATAGTATTTCAGATAGAGGACGTACGTGTTGGATGCTACTGTAACGACAGGAGACAAGGAAGGGACAGGCAACACATCGTTTATTGAGAAAATCAACAGATTTTTATGTACATTGTCATTCGTTATTGTTAGCAGAGAAGCAACGTCTTCTGATTGGTTGTTTTCCTGATGAAGGTTATTCTGTCACCTCTTTTTGCTGTTTCTTAGATAGTCTGTTGATATATGCGCTAATCGTATCCGCCCACGTTAATTCTGCTGTGATTGGTTGTTGAGATCCTCAAGGCTAGGCTTCGTTCTTGTTTTTTCTCATGACCGCGATTCGGGACGTAAACACTGATGTAAATTGCCGTCGACCAATTTTGGCTAGCAGACAGCTCTCACCCCATTACTACTGGAAATCATGAAAAAATTGTAATTTTGAGCTCAGGGAGACCAAATACCAAGATAAGGCTCATGGACTCGTTAAAGATATATCAACAGGAAACAGGAATAAATAATTTCAAATATTTCAATACAAACGTCAAGTCAATTTTGATTTACGGATCAGAAACTTGGCCGGTCACAAAGAATATTTCCAACAGGTTGCAGGCAGACCTTTATCAACAACTGTCTTCGCTGGCTCTATACTGAAGATCAGATGGCCGGAAAGAATCACCAACAAGAAACTATGGGAACAAACAAAACAAGAACCGATCGCCCAACAAATATGCAGGAGAAAGTGGAGATGGATTGGACACTCGCTGAGGAGGCCACTGGGTGACATCGCGCGTCGGGCCATCGCTCCAGTGGAACCCGAAAGGGAAGCGGCGAGTGGGACGTCCAAGGGTGACATGGAGGAGATCGTGTGAACAGGAATTGAAACATTATGGATCAACATGGATGCAAGTGAAAAGTACAGCAGAAGACAGAAGCAAGTGGAGACTTGCAGTTGAAGCCTTATGTTCCACTAGGAACCCAAGGGAACAATAATAATATATAATAATTCCTCCTATTAAAATAAAAATTTACTGAAATTTACGTAGATGCTTTTTAACATAAATGGATTCATTGAGTGTTAAGATAGTAAATTCTAAAAGTCAATACATCCTAGAGAACAAATCTGTCAAGTTGTCAAAATGAAATAGAGATACAATTTTCTACAAAATACTAATTAATTTATGGGGGTATAATTTTGATATCAGCAGATCGATATCTCTTTGACAATCTGACAGGTAACAGGAAAGGGTGATATAATATGCCTACTAGAACTACTATTGCTTCTAATATGGTGACTTCATCTAATGTAAACAACCTTTTTGTATATTATACCTCATGACCCTTGATTCTTATCGTCTAACTTGAAAAACACGCTGGTGAACACTATCCAGCCTGGTTAGTAAAAGGAGAACGAAAATGTGTTTTTGTATAGTTCAGTGACAGATCATCTGGTCAATTCAGGACATTCAGCGCCATTTGAAAAATCCTTCAAAATAGTATACAAGATTCGAACAAACCTGTCAAAGGGAGTAATATTAAGACATCTGGGCAGAGCCAAGGCACTAACTATCCAAAAGCTCAAACCCACGCTTTGTATCCTAAAGAAATACGTCAAACTCTTGTCCCTGCCATGGCCATCATAAACAGGTAATTCTTCTAATAGTGACCATCCTATTGCCTTTCTTATCTAAACTTCCTGTTTATTCATGTTATTTCTAAGTTTTTCTTAATCCCTCCACTATTCACACTATCATATTTTCATATCTGAACTTCCTGTCTAATTTGTCATTTTACTATTTCTACATATTTAATCCCTAACTGCATAAACAATTATTCGTCACATTAGTTATGATCCCACTTGATTTTTTATCCAAACATCCTGTTTATTTTTGTGATTTCTACATTTCTAACCCCTAAATTCACAACATATCAGTTTTATGCGTCCCTCACCCTGTTTATTATGGAATTTTAATTCCTAATTGTAATTTTATTAATTTGACCCTTGCCTGGAAATTATTCTGGAACTTTCCAAGCCATTTAATATAGATACACGAATGTACAGCCTAGTTGACTGTGACTTCATAGAAAAGAAAATTCTCTTCACTGCAACCATCTTTTTATTATTCCGTATGATCAAATGTGTATATTCCATGTTACCCATACGTGAATATTTGGTTCTTATTGACTTTACTACTAAATTCAAAACTAACATTTTTTATTCTTCTTATAATAAGATTGATGATTCTTTGTGATAATGGTTCCGATAGGAGTACAATAATTACTGATTTCAATGAAGTACATTCGGCTATGAAATTCACATGCGAAGAGGAATCCCAAGACAGAATCGCCTTCCTGGATGTCCTACTTACAAGAAAACCAGACGGTAGTATAAAAAGAAATTTGCATAGAAAAAGTACTTGGACGGGACAATATACACACTTTCACAGCTTCGTTCCTATCAAGTACAAAAGAAATTTAGTGAAGACCCTTAGCCACAGAGTTAGAGCTATATGCTCTGAAGAAGTAATTAAAGATGAATTAAGCATGGTATATGATACTTTAATCGAAAATGGTTATCTTGACAAATTTATCAAGAAAAATATGACAAAGAAAGCCGAAAAGGACGACCCACTATCTGTAAACAAGAAGCCTTTATATATACGACTACAATTCAAGGACGATATACCAAGCGAGTTAATTACGAAGAAATTAAGAAAATCAATTCAAAGAACTTTTAATGCTGACGAACTAAACGTATTATTCTCTAAACGACCGATGGTGCTACCTCGACTGAAAGATGAAGTACCTAGACTAGCCACTTCAAATTGTATTTATCAATTCAACTGCGCTTGTGGAGCGAGTTATGTTGGCCGTTGCTCTAGGAACTTGATTTTTCGTGCTCGAGAGCATATCTCACTATGGCTAAGTAAAGGTGTAATTAAAACTATTAACAGCTCTATATTGGACCATCTGGTGCAAACCGGTCACAAAGACAGCGTCGAAGAATCCTTCTCTATAATATACCGGGTGCCTAACAAACTACCAAAATCGTCGAAGCACCGCATGCTCCAAACAGCAGAGGCTATTGAAATTCGCCTCAAACAACCAGTGCTCTGTGTCCAAAAGAAACAAGTCCAGCCCCTACTACTGCCCTGGCCCTCAGTGGAGACTATAAACTCATGAATTTGTACTATTACCTTTCCTAATTCTTTTGACATTCAGTTTATTTTATGTTGATGCTGTTCAGCTGTAATCTATCAATATTATTGATTTGATGTTATTTAAACAGCATTAATGTCGTTCATAAGACTAATTCATTATAATGTATATATAATTGTAGAACTTGATGATGAATTTATCGAAAAGTGTACTCTTTGTTCCGTGTCGATTCCGTTCTGATTTATTTTATCCAGTAAGTGTTGGTTTGCAGGGATTTGATTGGTTACAAGATTTCATCATCAGCTGACATCCATTAGAGAACCATTGGGAAGCCACCAGAGAGTACTGGACAGCTGTTTCCTTAGCCTAGTTTAGGACTCCTCACCAGTAAACACCCACCCATCCGGAGTTCAAAACCAGGACCTTCAGATTACAAGGCTAACGAGCTCGTAGACTATCAGGCCACTGGTCAGCCTATGAATTGCAACTTTTGACAGTGCACGATATGGCGCGACTGACACAGCCAATGTCATCATTGGCCAGTATTTATCCTCATACCCGACCTGTTGTACCTCGTTGATCACGACTTCTCACTAGAACCGAGGTAAACTATCTACCTTCATAGAGACAGTCGCTAGTAAGCATCAGATTAATATTCAAGTATTAATTTGCAGGGATTTGATTTATTGGTTACAGGACTTCATCAGGAGCCGACATTGTGTTTTCTTAGTATGTAATTTATATAATTTACATATATATATATATAAAGTTTTTCTTAATTAACTCCTGAAATAATATATCAGACAATTTCAAATTTCGCGCTGGATGATTTACATTGATTTGCATAAAACAAACTAATTGAACTTTGAACATGTAAACAAAATTCCGTTTCTATATTCTTAGAATCTTTAAATACTAATTAAATGATTCACAAAAGTGGTTATTAAATTTTTTTGTGCATACACATTAATATATTCTGCAGTTAAAAAGTTAAGAATAAAGGCTTTTCTAAATTTATATTTAATTGGTGGATGGTGCCTAGCAGTGGAATCCAGGATGCGCATTTCGTCCTATTTGGGACTCGTCATCTGGATGTACCTGCATTTCTCAGTGAGTGATGATGTTCCCACCGAGGCTCGAACCCAGTGCCCACAGTTTTGATTGGATGGAAAGTATCGATCTTTTTTTGAAATGTCAGCTCCTTGAGCAAACAGATGATTCGATGATATCTTGAGATAAATATGATATTGCTTGATTGATGGTGACACTAACAGTGGAATTCAGGATGCACATATCATTCTAACTAAGAATTTTCATCCGTATGTGCCTGCATTCCCATTAGGAACACTGTCATTTATTCAGGATACGGGTACATCCAGACAACGAGAGTCAGATGAAATATTATAGAACAGCTTGTGTACAATAGTTCCAATTGTTCCATAATGGATAAGATTTTATTTTGATAAATCACACAGTGTAGTACAGTTATATTAGTTAATATAATAATATATAATATAATATAATATATATATAATAATATATAATATATATATATAATATATATATATAATAATATATAATAATAATATATAATATAATATATATAATAATATATAATATTATATATATATCAGTTAATATAACTGTACTACACTGTGTGATTTATCAAAATAAAATCTTATCCATTATGGAATTATACTCTACCACAGTGCCCAAGTTTTATACTTATATCAAGTTCCAATTGTTGTAAAACCTACAAAGTACCTACTAAGCCTGAATTCAGAAGTTACACATATATAATTAACTGTTTCTCTTACAGATACATTTGTGAATAACGATGTTATGTCCAGAGATATCATGGACAAGCAGTCGATAAACATTGGAATCCATATTGAAATCCTAAAAGAATTGATAGTAAGATGTACCAAATTTACGTGCATTATTATTTGCGTTATTGTTAGCGAGGAAGCAGCCTCTTCTGATTGGTTGTTTTCTTGCTGAAGGTTATTCTGTTATCTCTTTGTGGCCATTTCTTAGAAAGTCAAGCCATATATCTGCGAATCATATTTGCACACGTTAAGTCTGCTGTGATTGGTTGGTGAGTTCCTCAAGGTTTAAGCTTTGTTCTTGTTTTTTCTCATGACCCCATTTCGGGACGTAACGTAGACGTAAATTGTTGTTTACAATTTTGGCTTACAGACAGCTGTCACCACACATTCACTCATTAAATTACTCATCTTATTTCGAAAGTATAATACACTTATTCAACTCCGCCTATGCATTAACTATTATTGACAGCTATGTTAGTGACAACTCCTCAATTTGTTACTACCCTCTTTCATGGAAAAGAGATTGTATATGAATGCGATTGTACAGCTAAGTCAGAAGATAAATTTGCCGAGAAGAGCCTCTTCGCTGAACTGCTTGGATAGGGATTATTCGTGAATATTGAAATACAACAGAGATTAAGATTCATTTACCATAAGACCCCACCTGATTTGGTGAATGGCAACATATGCAATGAAATTGAACTGCCACAAATCCAATACTTGAAAATTCACATAAACTGTTTTTTCAATATTCAATGAGAAATTGCATTCTCATGTTCAAAGTGGCGCATTATTCAAAATTCATGCAAATCATACGAATGTAATTTTCTATGGTATATAATTAAAACAAAAATAAAAAATAATGAATAAAAATATGAATAATTTTTCTAATTTACAAATAGTAAAAAAATATTTTCAATTATGTTAATGAAGAAGTATGCATATGCTTTTAAGGTAATCTCTCAACAGATTTTATAAACACACTTTAAAATTATTCAGCACTGAGCTTTGACAGTAATGCGGTTAACGGTTCAAGCATGTGATTTAGTGCAAAGTATTCAAGGTAAAGGAAAGCAGCAGGATCAAATGGAATCCCCTCTGAAGCTCTGAAAAACGCGCCCAGAGACAGCAAAGGATATGTTGACGCCACTAATGCAAAAGGTTTACAAAGATGGATAGGTACCCACCTATTGGAAAAAAGGCTACCTTGTCAAGCTACTAAGCTACTCTGTTTGTCTACCAATCCAGTGATGAATAGTGCACGTTTACATTAACCCTCTCACAAATATAACAACACCATTTTCCTCATGTTAACAATGAACAGAACTTACCTGGCAGAGTCTATGAACGCGTCATCATATGAGGATATTTGGAAGTGAAGACATCAGCCTCAACTGTACAAATTCATTGATCACTGGCTAAGTCATTTTTTGGTCGGAGGGGACACGAAATAATTCTATAGATGACATCCTTTCCTGATAATGAATATTATATATATATATTCCACCCGGAACAAGTTGGATCCAGGAAAGGCAAATCATGTGCTGATCAAATTGCAACTCTACGCATCGTCATCACAGAACAAAGAATAGAATCGCAGTCAAACCTATAGCTCAACTCCATGGACTTCTAAAATGACTTCCACAGACGGCGTTGACTGAGAAGTAATTTGGAAACTGATTCAACACTACGGCGTACCTTGAGTCTTTGTCAACCTCATTCAACAGCTAGCTATATGACAGTGCCACGTGTCAGGTGATCCACAACGGATAACTCAGAGAAGCCTTTGGAGTTAGTACAGGAGTAAGACAAGGCTGCCTATTATCATCGATGATATCATTATTTGTGGTGAACGAATGGATTATGCACCAGACTGCTGGGGGCTAGGAGTTAGGAATACGCTGGACCACCAATAAGAAGACTCTAGAAGATCTGGATTTCGCAGATAATATATGTCTAATATCAGACAAACTCCAAGACATACAGGCGAAAACCAACAAACTGGCGGAAGAGGCAGCGAAAACAGGGCTCAGTATGAACATAGGGAAGACGGGGGTGATGAAGATAACCAACCAACAGCAGCAGCAACAACAACGACCAGCACCAATCACCATCAACGGGAGAGATTAAACAGAGGTTGCCTCCTTCACTTATCCAGCCAGGAAGCATCGTCGCAACTACAGGCACACGGAAAGGAAGAAGATGTCAAAGCCAGCCAGCCAGAATCGGAAAGGCTAGATATGCCTTCATCAACCTGAAACCAGTTTGGAAATCTGCTGCACGCATTATAAAAAATATAATTCAGATTTTCAGTGCCAACGTCAAGTCAGTCAGTTCTTCTATATTGGTCAAAAATTTGGCACATTACGTAAAGAATTTCCAACAGCCAGTTGCAGACTTTTATCAACAGCTGCCTTCGCTCGCTCCACACTGAAGATCAAATGGTCTGCAGAAATAATTAGGAAAAAGAAACTATGGAAAAAAACAGACAAGAGCCGATCGCTCGACAAATATGTAGAAGAAAACGGAGATGGATCTGATGCACTTTGAGGAGACCGTCGAATGACGTCGCTCGAGTGAGAAATGACGAATACGGCTTCACTTCGAGGGTGACATGGAAGAGATCGTGGGGGAGTAGATGGGAGACTATAGGCAACCGTGAGACCAACTAAAGAGGAACTCACAGAATAGGACAAAGTGGAGATATGTTGTTGAAGCCGTATGTTCCACTCGAAACCTAACAGAACAATACTCATAAATGAATAATCAATATGTCAATAAAGTAATTGAAGTGCCTACGTAATGCAAGTGGTCAGTCACTGTGGATATGTGAGGATATTATGTTCCCTTTGATATCCACGAAGTACAGTGGTTAGGATTCCTGGCTTTCACCCAGGCGGCCCGGGTTCGATTCCCGAAGCGGGAGCGCTTAGTGCGTCGGTGGCATAGCGGTTAGGAAGCTCGCCGACTACGCATGTGGTCCGGGGTCCGATCCTCGGCCGACGCATTCCTTTACCTCGCTAAGCCAGAAATAATGCTGGTGAGGAGGAAAGGTTGAGCATGAGGCTAGCAACCCCACCCTGTAAAATAAACACTGCTACAGAAACTTCAAGCCACTAGGTTGAAGCCCTATGTTCCACTGGGGAACGTGAAGGAAAAAACAGACATAAATATATATATGTTATCTATCCTGGATATTTTCAGTATGTAACAGTAAAATTGATGATTACAGAAGAAATAGGCATCTACTCAAAATGTGTCCCTTAACTTTCTCAGTCTCAAGGATGCCTACCAATGTAGCTAAGTACAGGTGTAATTAAAAGCATAAAAAAGTTGATATCAGCACTCCTTTCCTATTTTCTGCTGTGTACTTACTTAAGAAGCTACCAATAGCCACCAGGTACGGGAATTCGCTGAATAGCAGAAGCTATCGTAATTCACTTGAAACAGCCAGAAATTTGTATAGCAGAGGAAAAAATTTAGCTATTTTGGCAATCCTCATCTAGCGTGGAATCTGTAAGTGTGGCCTTTCTTCCTGTATGTACGCTTTATATTATTACATTTGTATAAACGAGTCTTACACTTTCCTGATTACATTAGTATAGTTGTATCTTCTGACCCTTCTTGGTCATCTCATGTCCTCTCCATTTCTAAGCAAATGCTCCGTCTAACCTGCTACATTAAAACGTTAAGACATTCTGGAATCACTCAACCTCTACTTTTATAGTTTTTGTTAACTCTTGCATCTTACCTATTGCACTTTACTGCTCATCCTTAGTCTTTCTCGGGCTACTCACAAAGGACTACTTCATATTGCTGAGGGTATTAAAGGTTGTCAGTAAGACAAATGGTGTGTCACTTAGCCATCTCGTTACTACTGCAGTAGACAGACGCCTGAACTCATGTCAGAAATGGTTCAAATCCATATTGTTTGACTCTCTCTCAACACCCTCTCCATTCACAACTCTCCTCGCCTTGCATCTTATCATCAGGTAGGATTAGAAGTCATTATATGAGATTATATGACCGCTTGTACAACCAAGTACAAAAATTCAACGATACCCTATTTGTCCGCCAGTGTTCTATGTGATAGAGGTAGTGTTAAACCTGAAACCTACAACTTACTATGTTATTAGTAAAACAAATGACTCTTTTATCTTCTCGGATTTGTAATTTATGTTGACATAATTTTAGTTATCCTTTAATTTTCGTTATTAACACCATTATTATTATTATTTTACACTTTTTATACATTCTGCAATTTATGGTTACTGCTAATCCCGAAAAGCTGCTATTATCTGTTTTGGTTCCCTATACCCTGTAATGCCTGAAAACAGTTTGGAAATCTTCTGCACTCCACTGCATGTAGAACAAAATTCAGATTTTCAACACAGATGTGAAGTCAGTCAGTTCTCCTTTACTGGTCAAAATCTTGCACCGCGTGGTACGGAAGCATTTCCGACAGGTTACCGACTGCCTTCCCTGGGTCCATATTGAAGATCAGATGACCAGAAAGAACTATATATATATAATATAATTCCTTTACGTTCCCAGTGGAACATAGGGCGTCAACCGGAATCAGTAACAAGAAACTCTGGGAATAAACCAACCGAGAGCCGATAGCTCAACAAATATGTAGGAAGAAATGAAAATGGATGGGGCGTACACTGAGGAAACCGTTGAATGAAATCGCCCCCAACGCAGGTCATCGCTGGACAAGGAATCTGAATGGAGAGCGACGAGTGGGTCACCAGTGCGAGGGTGACACTGATGAGACCGTGTGGGGAGGAGATGGGAGAATATGGTCAGTTAGGGATCCAGCTTACGAGGACAACAGAAAATAGGACAAAGTTGAGATGTATTATTGAAGCCCCATGTTTCACTCGGAACCGAATGGAGTGTTAATAACAATAATATCCCGTAATGTTAGTTTTGTTTTTAAGTAAATTAGATGCAATATTGTACCAAATGCTGATTTTTCCACTCTGCACCACAAGTACTGTTTTGGAATAAGGCAAATTATTGTTATTATTGTTATTAAAATCTTAATCTATGTGTTAAAAAACGTGTTGGTAAACTCCTTTCTTTACCCTGTACATAGTAATACTCTCTTTTCTAATCTTAATTTAATGTTGAGTTCATTCCATTTCATTCGATCTTCGCCTTCCCTAGTGTTATCAACATTACACTTTTTAACTTTTTAGACAACACCTGACCACCTTATAAATAATAGATATCATTGTGGGTCAATATCACTGAGGGAATAATAGAAAACTATGTCGCCCTGTGCAGTTGTTTCATCCTAGTTCTGGATCCTTCAGTATTATAACTGATCCTACAATCCTACCAAAGATCTAAACCACACCCCTCAGCTTATCAGCCTAACTCGCTGACTATTCGGTTGCTTGATAGGAATCCAATAAAAACTCTAATTTCTATCAATACGACTTCAGGATGAATATCCTCAACGAGAATTTATAACTGATGGAGTGGATGCTTATCTATGGAATTAGTTGGAAATATCACTGTAGCTGTCAAATAATCCATGGTTTTCACCGACTGTCTATCTAATTTCAGTTAGTAATCATATCTCCATTAGAATCCAGTGAAAAAATTTATTGCTAATTCACGGAGAATGTAAAGTTAGTATGAAGCACTAGAGTAGGTTAAATTGTAGATGGATGATACTGTTAGGTGGTGAAATAAAAACAAAATGGTTACCTAGTGCTTATTTGTATTCAGGAATTTTCTGACAGATTTGATTGATTAAATTAAGTTTATGTTTAAAATAAATCATCCCTTGAATCATAATTATGCAGAAGGGAATTTTCAACTGAGAATGTTGTACAAAGGTGTAGTGGTTTAATACAAAACAAAGTACAAAAGAAAAGACGTTCAGCGATATCATTCTCAAACTGTAGAACCGAATAAACATAATAAGTTTCCTTAGAAACAAAAGGGATATTGGTTACAGAATTTCATCATTATTTGGCATCGGTTAGAAAACCATAGGAAAACCTGAGAGTATTGGATAGCCAGCTGTTTGATCCTAGTTCGAGATTCTCCATCTGTGCTCACCTACCCAAGTGGGGTTAAAACCCATGACCTTCTGGTTACAAGGCTGGCTAGTAGACCATTAAGCCACTGGGACCTGATCCAATGACCAGCCCATGAATTCCAATTTCTGTTACTTCACGCATGATATAGAGCGACCACTAGCCAATGTCTTCGGAGAGTATTTGTCCTCACACCCAACTTGCTGTGCACTACTAGTCACGACTTACCACTAGAACACCAAATAACTATCTATCTAATGAGCCATTGCTTCTACGGTTTGAAGAAGTTTGATTAGTACTGCTTTGGCTCGATCCCCACGTATTCTGTAGATAACTTTGAAGTTGGTTTATGGGTTAACTTGGTATCCAGATTCGATCAGGTGTTTCAGGATGAAACTTTAGCGGGAGGATCTTCTTTCTCCTTTCTAGACCTATGACGGTTGGTGTTCTATGATACTCTAACTACACATGATCACAATTAAATTGTTATCATCTTTACATCCGGCCAGATCAACATTCGTTCCTAATAGCCTCCAAATGTGACTGGTTTTTATTCAGTCAATATTTGTATAAATATAGGCATTGAAAGGGACAGCCGGTATAAGAAAATTACAAAAAAACAAAAGGAAACAAATATTAATTCAATCAGATGTTTTATATTAAAATCAAGATGGTTATATAGTACACAGTGCACTAGTTTTATTTACTTAAATCGAGATAGGAGGATAGAGAGAGAGAGAGGGAATTAGAAACAGCTGTTTAATCAACCACAGAGATACATTTTCGTCTATGAAGAAAACTTTCTATTGAGAAAAAGGATAGATTGATGTATGGGAATTTCAGATTTTTGTTTTCGTTATTCAGCTTGAACATGCTTTTTTCTGTCTGGAAATTTAGAACCAATAGAAAATTAAAAAAAAGGCTTTGATAATATGACGTCAAAGGGAGTAAAATTAAGACATCTGGGTGAAGCCGAGGCACTGGTCATCCAAAAGCTCAAACCTAACCTATGTATCCAAAAGAAATACGTCCAATCATTGTCCCTAACATGGCTATCATAAACAGGTAATTCTTCCAATAGTAACTATCCACTGCCTTTCATATCCGAACTTCCTATCTATTTTGTCATTTTATTATTTCTACGTATTTAATCCCTAATTGCATAAACAATTACTCGTCACATTAGTTATGATCACACTAGATTTCTTTTTATCCAAATATCCTGTCTATCTTTTGTTATTTCTACATTTCTAACCCCCAGTTGCACAATATGTCAGTCTTCTCAGTAATTATGATGTTACTTTGTTTGAGTTTAACCCTTCCCTCCCGCAGTTTATTATGGCATTTTAATTCGTAATTGTAATTTTATTAATTTGACCCTTGACCGGAAATTATTCTAGTTGATGACTTCAAATGACCATGAATTCACTGCAAACGAGACTAAAAGAAGATAATGGCCTAAAAGACAGAACACAGTTATCCGTAGAAGAGATAATAAAAGGGGTGGAATTCTGTCTGACAACAACATATTTTACATTTCAAGTAAAAATATACCAACAAAATGAGGGAGTAGCTATGAGATCGCACATCTCACCAATAGTAGCTGACATATTCATGGATTTTTGGGAAGAGAATACACATTTAAACCATTCAGGTCATTAATAAAATGGTGGAGATTTGTAGACGACACGTTATTATTAATGAGAGAAAAAACCGATGTTGAGAAATTCTTCTCGCATATAAACAGTCATGTCGACTCAATAAAATTAACTATGGAAATAGAGATTAGCAACTACTTCGCTACTATGGGGTGCCACCGACAATTACACATCTCATCCAATAGTTGTACGATAACGCTGCATGTCAAGTAATCCCCAATGAGAAACTCACGAAATCCTTCGAAGAAGTGAAGACGGGAGTAAGACAAGACTGCCTACTATCGCCAATGATTTTCCTAATTGCAGTAGATTGGATAATGCGACAAACAGCGGGCAGCGAGGTAACAGGCATAAAATGGACCCTAATGAAAAACTTGGAGGATCTGAACTTCGCCGATGATATATGTATGATTTCTCACAAACTGGAAGATATGCAAATGAAAAGCAACAATTTGGCAGAAGGAGCATCAAAGAAAGGACTCCAAGTAAACATAAATTAAAAAGAAGTGACGATGAAGATTCCTGGCCTACACCAACAGCAGCAACAACAACAGACAACAATAAGTATAAATCAAAGGAACCTGAAAGAAACAACCTCTTTTACCTACCTGGGAAGCATCGTTTCAACTACACGCGGACGGAACTGATGAGGATATCAAAGCAAGGATCGGGAAAGCAAGGCAAGCTTTCATTACTCTCAAGTTTGTGTGGAGGTCAACAGCACTCAGCATCAAAAATAAGATCCGGATTTTCAACTCCAATGTGAAGTCAGTGCTACTATACGGATCAGAGACTTGGCCAGCGCGTCATAAAGAGCATCTCAAACAAACTACAGACCTTCATCAACATTTGTTTTCGCTCAATACTCAAGATCAGATGGCCAGCCAGAAAAGATCAGGAACAGGGATCTTTGGGAGCGAACCAACCAGGAACCGATTGTGAAACAAAGAAGAAATGGAGATGGGTTGGCCATACTCTGAGGAAACCATCAAGTGACATCACTAGACAAGCCATTGCTCGAGTGGAACCCGAAAGGGAAGCGGCGAGTTGGTCATCAGTGTGAGGGTGAGGGTGACTTGGAGGTCATGTGAAGAGGAGATGAAAACGTGCGGGCAGACTTGGAGCCAGGTGAAGACTCTAGCAGAGAACCGAACTCAATGGAGACGCGCGGTTGAAGCCCTATGTTCCCCTAGGAACTAAAGGAAACAATAATAATAATGGAAATAGAGAATGAAATTGGGGAAGTGTCTATGTTACACTGCAAAATACGAAGAGTAACAGATGGTAGCATAAAAACGACGCTATATAGAAAAACCAAACACTTTGGAAGATTCCTTGATTATCACTCAGCTAATCCACTCATGGTAAAATGAGGATTAATACAAGGTCTTTCAGACAGAATTCGCCGACTTACAACAACACCAGAGGACCAGAGTAAAGAAATAAATTTTTATTTTTTTTTTATTTTGATTTACAGCTTGATTCCACACCGTATTTTCAGTACAAGTATGGAATTTTCAGCATGGATATCGGTAGCCCAAATTCAGGCCGACCATAGATATCGGGTGTGCGCCGGCAGGGGATCGAACCCCGGACCATGTGCATGGTCGGCGAGAATCCTAACCACTGTGCCACCGACGCACATCCTATTCTAAATGTTACTCGACAAGAACTATCCAAAAGAATTTATCAAAGATAATATAAATGAGAGGAAAAAGAGGGTAAAACTGGAGAACAACAGGACGGAAGAATGCAAACAGACAGTCACTAATAGCATGCAAAAACGGTACATCAGAGGCAATTCGAAGAAACCTCAAAAATATTGCGATTCGCATGACGTTTAAACCAACGAATCTAATTAAAAGTAAAACAAATCAACTGAAAGATCCTATCAAAATGATGGATAAAAACAATGTGATTGACAAAGTATCTTATGTCGTGTGTCCAACTAAATATATAGGTCAAACTTCCAGATCACTCAAAATAACAGTGAATGGACATAAACGCCTAACTAAAGGTCAACCAACACGAACACAAGCTTACAAGAATTTAGAAAAAATTCATCAATAGCTGCACATCCATGGGACAAAATCCACAATATCGACTGGAACAATGTTTGTATCCTAAAAGTAACATGAACAAATGAAAAGAGAGACTTATAACAGAATCCATATTCATTAAGGTCACACCGGATACATGTAACAAACGTGGCTCAGCAGTACAACTGTCAACAACCTGGAATATAAATCTGAATACAGAAAAATGAATGAACAAAAAGTGAATTACATCTATGAGTACAAATCATAAAAGTGTGAATTAAAACACAAAACAATTCCAACAGTGATGTGAACACGGCCAGTAATTTTGCTCGAAATATTATCAATAACAAAATTTATCATTGTGTGTAAACTATTGAAATATAATTATACTTTATTTGATCTATTCCACAATGCTCAAACTTTTTACTGACATTATTAACTATATATATATATATATATATATATTGTTTTCAGTGTGGCCTCCATGTTTGATGGCTTGACATCATGATGTACTATGAATTGTGAATATTAGATAGTTGGAGGTAACCGGTAGGAGGTCAGTCTTCAGCTTAGATAGCTCATTGGTAACGTCTGCGATTGCAGCACTCGGGCAACATGGTTTTTGAATGTCAGGAAGGACATGAGCTCCTCCAAGATTGCAGACAAGCCTTTCTGATGGATGCGAACCAGCATGAAATCTCGGTTCAAGGCTTCCTGTAGATTTCCTGCAACCATCTAAATAAAGTGAATGACTATTAGACTCAAAGAGAATTTTAAAATCTCACTTCATTTTCAAGTGGGCACTGAAGATTTTATCTAGGAAGACAAGAGAAGCTTCGCGAATAAACTATGCAGCTTAATGAGCACAACTTTACCGACTTGTATAATATCAAAGTCAATCTTCTGGCCTGATTCTATACAGTATAAACCAGTAATCGAACGCTTTTCTAATTCCATTTGGGTTCACCGATGTTCCACTGACAGAAACTATACGTTTTCCGTGTAAATTCATCCAATGCAACAGCGCAGATGTTGGCATACCGATCCATTATCTAAAAGAGCTGTTACTGCGTCGCACCTTTAACGTCTACTTCAGATTCAACGATGAAAACTACAGGCAAACAGATGGCGTAGCAATGGGCTCTGCACCCGGACCACTCCTAGTCGACTGTTTTATGGCCAGCCTCGAAAACAACCCCTTATCATCAACTATCGACGACCTTCATCTCTACAAGAGATACATTGATGATACTTTCATCAATTGTGATGGTTAGCTTGACCTTGAAAACTTACTTCAAACATTCAACGATGCCCACCAAAACATCGATTTTATTCTTGAAGCCGAATCCGACGGAATGTTCCACTTCCTCGACGTCCATCTGACAAGAAACGCCAACAACTCTCTGAAAAGATCCATATACAAAAAGCCTACATGGAATGGGCAATTCATCAACTTTCAAAGCTTCGTGCCCCTAAGCAGAAAGAGGAACCTGATATACGCCCTTTCCTCGAGGATTCGGAAGATATGCAGCGAAGAGGTGATTGATGAAGAACTGAGTAATCTTCGAAGAACCCTGATGGAAAACGGTTTTCCGCCTAGGTTCATAGACAAGAACCTCAAATCAAAGAAAACTTCCGAACAAGTTCAATCCGTCCCGAATAAGATACTTCTGCTTAATCTAGAATTCAAAGGGGACACTGAAGCAGTAATCCTTCGTAAACGCCTCTGTAAATTTCTGAGGAAGACATATTTCGCCACGAGCCTACGACTAATGTTTTCCTGCAAGAAACTGTTCAACCAGAACACGAAAGACAAACTCTCGCATTGGGCTACTTCAACGTGCATATACCAGTTTACTTGCCCTTGTGGAGCTGAGTACATCGGCCGTACCATGCGCCAACTTGAAAATACGCGATCGTGAATACTATTCAGCCTGGTTAGTAAAAGGAGAACGAAAATGTGTGTATAGTTCAGTGACAGATCATCTGGGCAATTCAGGACATTCAACGCCATTCGAAAAATCCTCCAAAATAATATACAACATTCGATCAAACCTACCTCAGGGAGTAAAATTAAGACATCTGGGCAGAGCCGAGGCACTAGCCATCTTAAAGATCAAACACACGCTATGTATCTAAAAGATATACGTCCAAACCTTGTCCCTACCATGGCCATCGTAAACAGGTAATTCTTTTAATAGTAACTATCTCATTACCTTTCTTAACCAAACTTCCTGTTTGTTTATTCATGTTACTTTAGGTTTTTCTTATTCCCTATTTACACTACCATATTTTCATATCCGAACTTCCTGTATATTTTGTCATTTTATTATTTCTACATATCTAATCCTTGATTGCATAAACAATTATTCGTCACATTAGTTATGATCTCACTAGATCATTTTTATCCAAACATCCTGTCTCTTTTTGTTATTTCTACATTTGTAAGCCCCAATTACACAATATTTCAATCTTCTCAGTAATTATGATACTACTTTGTTTGAGTTTTATCCGTCTCCTGTTTTTATTATGGTATTTTAATTTCTAATTGTAATTTTATTAATTTGACCCTTGACCGGAAATTATTCTGAAACTTTTATTATAAATACACGAATGTACAGCCTTGTTGATGATTTCGTCAAAAAGAAAATTTTCTTCGCTGCAACTGTCTTCGTATTCCCTATGATCAAATGTGTATATTCCACCATTTGGGTTCGTTGATAGTCCCGTATACCTTTTGCTTAAATAAACATTTATTTTTTGGTTGTCTTAAATTAGAAAATTCCCTCTGTTTACTTCACCTCACTCATCAAACTACTAAAACTGACAGACTATAAATCATGGGATAATTTTAACTTGAACTTTAATTAAATTGTTACTGTCGACACAGATGACGGTAATTACAAGCATATTGATGATGATGATGATGATGATGATGATGATGATGATGATGACGGGGAAAGTTACTGATGATTCATGAAATAATCTTTTTTCCTTTTGGATAGACAACTAATGAATCATATTTAAGGCATAAAAGTAACAGCTGTCTAACATTTATCAATATGTCTTCTTCTGTTCAATTGTTCAGTATTCTAAATTGAACAATGAATGTTGAAAAATGATGTAGAAAAAGAGAGAAAGAAAGAAAATAATTTTGATGAGTAATTCAGTTAGTTTCCTTTTTTAACAGATGTACAAATATTATCAATTACTTTGTAGGGATATTATGGTTTATAGAAAAATAAAGTAAAGTACTGACTTGTATAGGTTTCAAACTTCTTAACTTATTAGATAATATCAATTATCACTACTGGATGAAAGATACTCATTCAAAGACCAAAAGAAGAGGCACCTTAGTGGTTCAGTTGTTTGATGTTGGTTAGCAGTGCAACTGTCTGTTAGAGAGAGGTGCACCTGAGAAATTTGTTAACATCTTGAAAGCCCTATACAGAAACACCTCAGGGAGAGTGAGGGCATGCAACCAACTATCATCACTGTTCCCAACCAACAGTGTTGTTAGACAGGGTTGCCCAATCTCTCCATTTCTCTTTAACTTTGCCATCGATGACATTCTGGAGTCAGCTCTGAAGGATGTGCGTGAAGGTGGTGTAGATATGCTACCTGGAGATAGACTTTTCGACCTCGAGTATGCAGACGATATCATCTTACTGTGCGATAGCATGCAGGCTGCCCAAATCGCACTTAATCAGTTGGTGATCAGTGTCTGTAAGTATGGCATGTGCTTTGCACCGTCTTTTTTTATTCCTTTACGTTCCCAGTGGAACATAGGGCTGCAGGCTAGAGGCTTGAAGTTTCTGTAGCAGTGTTTATTTTACAGGATGGGGTTGCTAACCTCATGCCCAACCTTTCCTCTTTACCAGCTTTATTTATGGCTTAACGAGGTAAAGGAGTGCGTCGGCCGGGAATCGAACCCCAGATCATGTGCATGTTCGGCGAGCGTCCTGACCGCTGTGCCACCGACGCACCTCTTGCACCGTCTAAGTGCAAAGTACTGTTACAAGATTGGCAGGAGCCTGTACCTGCACTCACTCTTGCAGGTGAACCGCTTGAATTTGTTGATAAGTTTGTGTATCTGGGTAGTTGTGTGAGTGCTGGCGAAGGGGTGACGGATGAGATTTCCAACCGTATAATGAAAGCTAGGGTGGCATACATCAACTTGAGCCACCTCTGGCGCCGTCGCGACGTTAGCCTGGCTGTCAAAGGCCGGATATACGATGCTTCGGTGCGGGCTGTCTTGCTCTACGTCTGTGAAACCTGGCCTCTCCGAACTGAGGATGTGAGGCGACTCTGCGTGTTCGATCATCGCTGTCTCCGCAGGATCGCTTGCGTCCGGTGGCATCGTCGCTTGAGTAATTCTGAGGTTCGGCGGAGTGTGTTTGAACACAGTGTCGTCATCTGGAAACACAGGCTCCGGTGGCTTGGACATGTGCTGCGAATGTCATCTCAGAGGCTTCCGTACAGGTCTCTGTTCTCTAGTCCTGGGACGGGATGGAAAAGGTGGAGAAGTAGTCAGCCCATGGCGTGTAGTCGTGGGATGAAGGATATTTATGCTGGGTTAGCATCGGTTGGTGAGTCAAGACTCCCTGGTTGGAGTCCGAGAGATAGCTCGAATCGATGGCTAGAAACGTTATCGAATATGTCCAAGAATTGTAATCAATGGTGAGCTTGCTACAATTTCCTTCTTTCTTCCCTTCTCGATGATAGTTGACGAACACTGTTTGAACTTGTTTAGTATTACTGTTTTTCTTCCAGATGAAGTCCTCTATCCGTTTTCTACTTATATTATTACTTTTAATCTGTGTTGTTTTATTATTATTGTGTGGCGCGTCTTTCTTGGCGCCATTTTGTACCAAGTTTTTTCTGCATTTAAATAAAAATAAAATAAATAGCAGTGGGATCTAGGGAGCACATTTCATTTTGTTTGGCACTTCACAGCTGGATGAAGTTGTATTTTCAGAGAGTGATGCTATCCCCACTTAGACTCAAATCCGGAATCTGTCGTTTCGAATCCTAAAGAGTTATCTATGAGGATACTGAGTCACGGAAGCCACAGTGTAGTGTTGAAAAGCTTGGAGAGAGTACATTGTGTCAGAAACATAATGCTGTTTACTTCGCAGGGATGAATCGCCTGGAGAACAGTCACCAGTTGAATGCCTGTTTGTAGAATTGGATGGCGATAGTCACCATTTCACAGAACAGATCAGTTTTTCCCTCAGAGCAGATTTATGTTTTTCTGGTGAGTATCAATAAGCATGCAACCTAGATCCAGGGCTTTCTAAAAAGTGCATTCAGTCATCTGTTATTAAACATAAACGTTTTTTAGCAGTAAACACAAACAGTGATTACATTAGATGGGGAAATTTGACTTAACCAAATAGTGACTCAAGTGGTCTACTGGATAACTCTTTGGCGTTTGAAACGATCTGTACTAGGTTCGAGTCCCAGTGGGGACACCATCACTTACTGGAAATTGCCGATACTTCCAACTGACGGGCCCAAATAAGACTAAATGCGCGTTGTTCTGGAATCCACTACTCGTCACTATCCACCAGGTTACTTCAGGTTAGTCCCCAGATATCGTTGAAGCGTTCGCACTAAGAATGGACGTGTCAAAAGAGGCCTAATCCTTCAGTCCAATTAATCAACGGGAAAATTGGAATTGAATTAAAAATGGTAAATAGTCATCATATCAATTCTCATGCTCGGCAAGTACAATCCTAATCACAGAATTACATTAACTTCCTCACATTTACAAACATATAATTAATGAGCCAACCCAGGCATGAAATATGGATCTTGTTATGACGGTGTACTACAGGGTTAAGGGTTCGCCTAGTTCAACTATAATGCACCTTCAGAAATGACACTATTATCAGCCGATCACTTGAAAATGCCTCTCACATTAAGGAGACAGACGCAAAAGTAAGATTCAACCGCTACAACTGTAACAACTCTGGAGTTTGACTATAGAATGATATCAGTTGAGGAACCATTGAAAACCAAAAGGGAGTACTGGACATCTGTTTCATCCTAGTTTGGGAACCATCAGAAGTACGTATCCACCACGGGGGGTTCGAACCCTGGATCTTCCGGTTACAAGTCAAGCTGCTGGGACCCGATTCAATGGCCCATAAATTCTAACTTCTACCATTTCTTAAGCTTACTGCTGGCTGATTTATGCTATTATCTAATGCCGTCGGTATTGTATCATTCGTATTAATAATGACACTATATCAACATAAACCGAGGACTAGATAACTACAATGACTACCATTCTACCGCCAAAGAGAATTACTTTTGGCCTGTGCAGATTATTGATAAAGTCTTTGATTTCAACTGATCAAAAATGCCTATTAGAAATTTGGAAAGACTGATTGCTGAACAAAGAATATTTACATTTTCGATAACATGTACTTCATCAGCTTCTACAGTGACATATCCATAATAATTAGGGAATTATTGTTATTAATAACATTAGTGTTGAAATAACATCGAATCAGTCAATAATATGAAAAGATTACAGTTCAGTAGGATCTGTAAGCGTGATAATATGTAACAACATATAACACTACATACTGAATATCAGATAAATTGCATGAATTGATAGGCTCCACTGAAGATCAAGGCAGTAACAGTGGCTAGCGGGATCGGTTTCTTCTGCACACAGAGAAGCAGTTCTTTAAGGCGAATAGTGAAAGCATATGATATTTGGAGTGTGTGGTACCTGGATGTTTTTGGCGATTTGTTTGGCACCCAGTAGATGATAGAGAAGTATTGTCAATGATGGCTTTGTGGTGTAATACTTAGCCACACTGGTAGGTGTTCCCTAGCGAGCACGAAAAATCAAGTTCCTAGAGCAACGATCAATATAACTTGCTCCACAAATGCAGCCAATTTGGTGGGTGCAGTTAGAGGTGGCTAGTCTAGGTACTTTATCTTTCAATTTCGGAGTCGCAACCAGTCGTGTAGAAAACGTGACTTGTGGATTACCAGCATTAAAAGTTCTTTGAATATATTTTGTTGATTTGTTGGTAATTAATTCACTCAGCGCGTCACCCTTGAATTACAGTCGTATATATAAAGGTATCTTAATTGGAGATGGGGAATAGTCCTTTTCTACTTTGTTATTCATGTTTTTCCTAATGAACTTTCCTGGAAAGCTATTTTCAATTAAGATGTCATAATCAATGCTAAGTTAATCTTCAAATACATCTTCTGAGCATATAGCTCTGACCCTGTATTTGTGGGTCTTTACTAAATTTTGATTTTACCATTGTTAATAAAGATTTGAGTCGAAGAGAAAAACTGAGAATATATCAAGTTTACTAGATAAACCCTCTTGAGGACTGATAACAAGTTGAGATGCAAGTTAGGTAGTGACTTATCCAAACAAGAAACTCCAAAACAATAAGTGACATACAATAACTGACATTGTTTTGATCCCACTTCGTTGGGAAAGTGTTTTGATTGATAACTGTTTTTGGTCAGTTAATTTCGTTGTACAATACGTTTTTTGTACTCAAAGAGTTTTTGCAGTGTTTAGATGCCGGACAGCATCGTTGAAGTAGGTTATTACTTTTCAATAATACCACAGTTGCTATCGAATCGAAGCTTTAAAACTGTTAGGATGCAAATTTTTATTGTGATTGACTGGCTGAAGTTTGACAATCTATGCAGAAAGACGCATCAGTTAGTTTCCTGGTTTCAGACAGAAATACAGCTGCTGTGGCCGTTACATATATTTTTCAAACCCTTTTATACATAATGGCTGAAAATATCTATTTATTCTGATGGTTATTTGATTCGGAAATAACTTCTTTTGGTAAACTGAACAGTATTTTGTAGACACTTCAGATTCCTTCAATTCAATATTCGACAATTTCCAGTGAATTTTATGCCTGGATCTTTCTTTGAACATATTTACCACTATACATTTTGAAATTGTAATAGTTTCGTACAAATTATGCGCTACACAAAAAGTGGCCTTCATGACTCAGAAGCCTAGCAGACAACGTTTCAGCATTCAGTAGAAATAATAATAATAATTTTATATTTCGTATAAACAGGTAAGTTTACATGAAATGCATGCCATTTTTACAGGCACGATCAATTATGTTACGAATTACAATTATGAATTAGCATACATTATCACTTTTTTAAAAAGTTCAAATTGTTGAATTATAGTACAAGCAATCGGAACAGATTCTTATAATTGTTAATTTGTAAATCTTTCACGAAAGTCTCCATCGAAGTTGAGCAACAACCCATACTTCGTTCCATTTCCTGATGATAGTAATGGCTGTGATCCCACGTGCTTGAACACTCTTTCAGGAATAGGAGAAAATCCTGCACATTTACAAAGTGGTATAAAATGCAATCATGAATAATACATTATTGGAAGTATATTTACAAGAAAAATACAAGAATAAGCTATACAGTACTTGATATGATAGTGCACATTTGCAATGTATGATGCTAACCATATTGGTCTTACCGTGGAAAACTATGACGTTTTCTATGAAAATAAAGTTATTCTCAAACATGAGTGTTATTATGTTTTTTTATCATCAGAGCAACCGAACTTTATGCGAGAGAAGGGTGTAAATGAGAAAATAGAATACGGTCAGACACGGGGATAGAAGTACATCTAGCTAGGGAAACTTGAAAAGAATGAAACTGACATTCTAGACATCATCTCTAGTCACCGTTTATTAAATGTATGATACATGTTCTTCATATGTTCAAAATATTTTCATAACTCCTTTTAGGATTAATCCACTACCTATAAGACTAATCTTCTGTAAAACCTAATAATTCGAAACCGCTAAAGGGTTGGATTTGGCTTTACTTCTTTGTATCATATAAGTTTTAATTGGGTCCAAACTAGTTAACACTACGAAGTGCAATAAACACTTGTAAACCTCACTTATTAGCCGCATGTCAAGTGATTCACAACGCAAAGCCCAGTGAAGCGTCTGATGTGAATACAGCAGTAAGAAGAGGTTACCTAGTATCATCAGTGATCTTTCTCAGCTTTAGTGGACTGGATCATAACGGTAGTTCATCACTAGCGGGGAAGACTGTCACACATTAGATCAATAAAAGGACACTGTAAGATGTGGATTTCATAGGAACTCAAATAGTGACAAGGGAAATCCAACAGTTTGGCAGATGAAGAGGCGAAGACAGGATTTCAAGTGAATATAGAGAAGATATAGGTGATAAAAACAAATGACCAATATCAAGAAGTGCCAATCGCCATCAGTGGGGAAAAATCTAAGGGCAGACGTCTTCTTCACTGACTTGAGTTGTATCATTTCATTTACAGACGACACAGATTAGGATGTCAAGACCAGACATGTTAAAAACAGTGAGACGGGTATCAATTATTCTGAAATGATTGCGTGGATCTAAAAAACTCAACATACGGGAAATGTTAAAATGTTTAATACTAACGTCAGTTAGATCAGTACTTCTGTGACCAAAGATACCTCCAACAGCCTGTTGTAGACCTTCATCATTGTCTACGTCTGTCATTATACTGAAGGATAGATGGTTGACTAGAAAGGATAGGCAACAAGGGACACTGGCGGCAAACCAGCCAACGATCTATTTCAGGAATAATATGCAGAGGGAAGTAACGGTGAATCAGACATGCACCTAGGAGGTATTTGAGAGGCGGGGGTCTACTGTAAGCCGATTGAGAACTGACTGATCAATGAAAGTGGAATGCACATCTGAGTCTAGGCTATCTCATATAATCTTACCACCAATTAATAATCTGCTTCCGTCCCTCTCATTCATTATCTGATCGGCAGGAGGTGATCTAGCTGAACAGCTAGTGTGATGGGGAACAGACAAAACTGTACACCGCATTCACATGATAACTGGGCAAATATTTGAACGCTGCAGTGAAATTGTAACATGGTTAACAGCTGGGTATCACAGGTAGGTTGGTAGAGCATCGGACCAGTAATTCGGAAGCCTACTCCTCGAAACATCATCAGTGATTAGATCATTATTTATTCAATATTAATTCTGCTTAGCAGTCTTGTAAGCCATCAGAAATGTATGAAGAACCATAGAAGAAAATACTATAAGTATTATTATTATTGTTTCATTTAATTCCTAGAGGAACATAGGGCTTCAGCCGTGCGTCTCCATTGCGTTCAGTTCTCTTCTAGAGTCTTCACCTGACTCCAAGTCTGTCCACACGTTTTCATCTCCTTTTCACATGACCTCCTCCAAGTCACCCTTGCAATGACGACCAACTCGCCGCTTCCCTTTCGGGTTCCACTCGAGCAATGGCTTGTCTAGTGATGTCACTTGATGGTTTCCTCAGAGTATGACCAGCCAATCCATCTCCATTTCTTCCTGCCTATTTGTTCCACAATCCGTTATTGGTTGGTTCGCTCCCAGAGATCTCTGTTGCTTATATTTTCTGGCTGGCCATTTGATCTTGAGCATTGAGCGAAGACAACTGTTAATGAAGGTCTGTAGTTTGTTCGAGGTGCTCTTTATGATACACAAAGTCTCTGATCCGTATAGTAGCACTGACTTCACATTGGAGTTGAAAATCCGGATCTTATTTTTGATGCTGAGTGCTGTTGACCTCCACACAGACTTGAGAGTAATGAAAGCTTGCCTTGCTTTTCCGATTCTTGCTTTGATATCCTCATCAGTTCCGCCTGTAGTTGAAACGATGCTTCCCAGATAGGTAAAAGAGGTTGTTTCTTTCAGGTTCCTTCCATTTATGCTGATTATTGTCTGTTGTTGTTGTTCTTGTCCAGGAATCTTCATTACCTCTGTTTTCTCTATGTTCACCTGAAGTCCTATCTTCTCTGGATGCTTCTTCTGCCGACTTGTTGCTTTTCACTTGCATATGTTCCAGTTTGTGGGAAATCGAACATATATCATCGGCGAAGTCCAGATCCTCCAGGTATTTTGTGTGAGTCCATTTTATGCCTGTTTTCTCACTGCCCACTGTTTGTCGCATTATCCAGTCTACTGCAATTAGGAAAATCATTGGTGATAGTAGGCAGCCTTGTCTCACTCCTCTCCTCACTTCAAAGGATTCCGTAAGTTTCCCGTTGTGGATTACTCGGCATGCAGCATTGTCGTACAGCTGTTGGATAAGATGTATAATTGTCGGTGGCACCCCGTAGCAGCGAAGTAGTTGCCAAAGCACCTCTATGAGTATTGAGAATGACAAAAATAACGAAAATAGTATAGTATTCAAAGCCTCTGTAGTACTGCTGTGTAAGGAAGGAACATTAGAGGCATTACATAGGATTCTCAATGAGGCTAGAATTAGGTTGGCATTTAAACAAACCAGACAACCAACTGTCTCAAGAATAAACTTTGTCGGCTTAAGGATCCAATAAATGCAATTAAGGCAATTAATATAATTTACTAAATACCATACAATGACTGTTTGTAAGGTCAGTTACATAGGTCAAACTAGTAAGCTGGGGTCAATTGGATTATTGGACTAGACTTAGAATGGCTGACCCTACTAAGTTAAGCAAAGTAGAAAAGATCTTGGCCACTGCATACAGTCACACAATAGGGTGGAATAGGTTTATAGTATTTAAAAGTAATGTAGTTACGTGGATAGTTAGAGAGGTTAACAACTGGAGCTTTGTTTATTGATTCAACACCGCATACATGCAATGAAAAGGATGCAACGCCTTTACTGGAGATATGGAAAGTGACAACAAACAACAAGGGGATGACATAAAACTTTCAAGAGTTGATTTGTAAGGATTAAATTTGCTTTTACGAGTTTGACCACGACTGATATTAGTTAGAGAACCATTGAAAACCAGCAGAGAGTACTGGCAGTAAGCACCCACTGATGACACTGGTCGGTGGTCGCGCTAAATCACGAATTGGCAGAAGTTAGAATTCATGGACTGGCCACCGAATAGGGTCCCAGTGGCTGAATGGATTATGAGCTTACCTTGTAACCGGAATGTCCTTAGTTCGAACCGTGGCAGTGGGTGCGTACTTCCGATGATTACCAAACTAGGATGAAACAACTGTTTGACAGTACTATCTGCTGGTTTTCAATGGTTCTCTAACTGATATCAATTCGTGGTCAAACTCGTATAAACAAAGGAATCAGAGAGAGAGAAATATTTATATCAGACAAATTATGAGGCCAAATGACTAAACTGATATGAGTACAGCAGGAGTGCTTGAAATATCATCTAGGCGTTAATACCGCATCACTGTGTGATATTTCAGATCGACTTATCTAATATGGAATTACATTCTGCCACAGTGCCCAAGTTCTATGCTTACATTAATTGTAAGCCAACCAACAGCTGCTTAAGTCATAAGCGGATTTAGTGTTCGGTATAATAATACAGCAAATTTCACCTTTAAGTCATTCTGAAGACACATGTCTAAGTGATATGAAAAAAAGTTAATGAAAATAAATTACTGATAATAAATAGACTTTGAAAAATAAGGTTAAATTATGCATCTATCATTTACCTAATTTTAGTACACCTGTTCAATTACCAATGTTTAATACTTTCGTTTTAATAATACTTTGTAAGTGGTAAAGTCACTTGTTTAATTTATTCCTGCATCTTGATTCATTTAACAAAACTAAGGTTAATCAGGAGGAGTATGGAAAAAAACTTAAAATAACTGACTTTATAACTGAAAAATATGGGATGAATTGAATGAAGACAAAGAGAGAAAATTACACACACACAGAACAAAACAAAAAAACAATAAACAACTGAAGGATAGGGGAACATACCAAACTAGGTCCATGGTAGCTGTAAAGGCCGGACTAGTTTCTTTTGAACACATAGCTCCGGCTTTTCGATGTATATGCCAAGAGCTTCTGCGGTACAAAGAAGTCGGAATCACACTGCCTTTGGTAGATTTTTGCTTACTTTGTAAATGACTCTCAATGATGAGTAAGTTGAGATTCTATGACAGGTATTGACGAGGTGTTCAGTTATGGCACTTCTGATTGAACCAGTGCCTCCTCTTTCCAGTCATGCTGGATGATGTTCTCTAATACGTTTTGACAAGACCCGCATAGAACGACCTATGTACCTAGCTTCGCACGAACAGGTGAACTGATATACGCACATTGAAGTGGTCATATGCGGAAGTCTGTCCTTCCCGTTGCTCCGAAATAGTGGGCGGCTAGAGAATATCACTCTTAGAGTTGCTGCCGGAAAAGTCTTCTTCAGGGATCTGGAGATTCTCCTTTTAAGGATATCTGCTGCTAGGTCTCCCCTGAATTCCAGATTCAAATAGAGTGTCTTCTTTTTGGCCTTGATTTCATGTTCTTCTCCACGAAACGCGGTGGGTATCCATTTTGAACCAGGATGCTTTTGAGAAATAGGAGCTCTTCTTCTAAATAGTCATCGCTACAAATTTTTCTGGTACAGTGGGCTAGCGAGATGATGAGAGCTCTTTTACGGCTGATAGGTATCCAGCTGTAGAAGCTTATCAGTTGGCGATTCCATGTTGGTCTTCTATGGACGGATCTTTTCAGAGTTCTGTCATCTCTTCTTGTCAATCTGACGTCCAGGAATGGAATCTTTGATTCATTTTCAACTTCCATTGTGAATTTAATTGAAGGATGACAGTTATTAAACTCCTGTAAGATAAAATTTACACCGGAATCATCCTGAAAAACTATAAAAGTGTCATCGACGTATCTTTTGTACAGCAGAAATTTGTCTACTGTTGATTTTAAGATGCCGTTTTCCAGGCTGACCATGAAGCAGTCTGCCAGAAGTGGGCCAAGGGGAGAGCCTATAGCAATCCCGTCTTTCTGTCTATAGATGACGTCGTTGAATGTAAATTGTACGTTGGATGTCTACCTTAATACCAACTCTTTCAGATACGAGGTTGGTATTCCAATACTCAGATTTCTGTCATCCATATATTTGCAAAGGAAACAAATTGTGTCTGTGAGCGGCACATTGGTAGATAGAGATTCTACGTCCAGTGATAACATTCGTTTGTCATTTACATTCAAGTCTTTTATGCACTCAGTAAATTCAAAAGTATCTCGTAGAGAGTACTTACAGAGTTGTCGTCTCACAAGCTCCGGCATTTCGGACAACCATTTGTCAATCGGATGGTAGGGCGATCCCTCCACGTCTAAAATTGGTCGAAGTGGCAGACTTGCTTTGTGCACCTTTGGTAGACCGTAGTGTCGAGGGATGGTTGGTCCTGTTGGTCTTAGACGTTCAAATAGGTCATCAGTTATGAGGCAGTCGCTCTTCATTCTCCTAAGAACATCTATCAGTTGCTGTTCCATCTGTTCTGTCTTATTTTTCTCATTGTCTGGTTTTAAAAATTTATTATCATTAGAGATTAGAGCTGTCAACTTAGGTTGTGTTGGAGGGAGAACCAACAGATTATATCTCATAGAAGCAAGTATCTTTTCCATAGATACCTCCTCGAAATTATGAAGAAAACTTATAAAGACAGTTAGTTTCATTATTGCATTCTCAATTTTACATACATAAACATGATGTCTCACAAAAATGAAAACTTACAATTTCACAGAAGAAGCAGCGAAGACATCAATTCAAGTGAAGTTATGAATATACCTAACCAGAAACAACAGGCAGCAATTGCCATCAGTCGAAGAAATCTAAGCCTTCGATCACCTACCTGAGAAACATCGTTTAGACCACAGGCTGCACGGAAGTGGATGTCAAAGCCAGCCAGCATCGGGGGGATCAAAACAGACCTTCATTACACTGAACTCACTGTGAAAAACTACTACAATCAGTACAAAGAATAAGATGAGGATTTCGAAAACTAATAACAGCTCAGCTCTTCTATAGCTCAGATACTTGGGGCGTCTCAGGAAGCATTTCCAGCAGACTGCAGACTTTCACCAGCAGCTAGCTTCACTCCATACTGAAGTTCAGATGGCCAGAAAAGATCTGCAACAAAGAACACTGACAACGGACAAACCAAGAACCCACTGCACAATAAATACGCTTAAGTTGACGCAGACGGATTGAGTATACATTGAGGATATAGTTAGGTACCATCAGGCCCCAGGTAGGCTCTTGAGTAGAATCTGAACAGGTAACAATGATTTATGCTCCGAAAGGTAACATGAAAGATATTGTGTTAGGCAGAGATGAAAGCTAATAGGCAGTCGTGTAGCAAGACTAAAAAGACTACAGAGAACAGAGGTAATATCCTGTTGAAACCCTACATTTCACTAAAACCCGATGGGAATGATAATTCTCTATTGTAGATGATTTAACTGTGATGCTTTCACTGTCATTCTCGACAGCACTATCACAGTTAAATTCAGAATTAAATCGGCTTGCCAAACCCCAAGAACTCAATAACTGTCTTATCTAATGAAGCTGACTGTGATTTGTTGTCGTGAAAGACTTTCCCATCACTATGGTAATTTATGGTGTTTGGTGTTATTGGGATGTTCAACCATTTAATGGAGTACTTTCTCCTTAATGAATGAGCTACATCAATGTGTTAAGGAACTGCAGAAGACTATTTTATTTGGAAGGTAGCACTGATAACTTTGTCTGGAAGGACAATGAGGCTTATTTTGGTGTTACTGTGTTGAGTAGGCTAAATGGTTTATTTGCGAACCTTCTATTATCCAAGTAGATAAGGTTTTCAGCCCCTTTTCCAACTAAGGGTGACATTTTCGAACTCTCAATGAATGAAATAACAATCTACCTTGATAACCTTGGCTAGAATTGATTGTCTTCAGGGATTTTCTTATCCTTCCCTTGAATACTCCCCGATAATTCTGTTTCTCAATGTTTTTTTTGAAGTCAGCACAGTAGTTGTTATCCAGAAGAACATTAAATGCCTCGCAGTAAAACCATATAGATCAATGAACACAGTATTCCTGAAGATGACATTCACCTCCTAGAAACTTCAAGAAGGACTCATACGTCAGCAGTTTCTAATCATTACGAATAGTCAAAATCAGAAAATGAGAGAATCTAAGAAAGTAATCACCATTAATCGTCAGTAACTTGATACATGTTCCTCAGAGTGTTTCCCAAAAGCGTCGATTTAATGACCAGGGATTTTTATTTTTATTTACTCATAGTCAGGTATAAATAGTGTAAAAATGGGAAACATGGTGCTTTTATTTTAATTCATTTATATCTGGTACTCATGTAAGTGGGCTTCGATTGTGCTTCTGATTTTGAATTTATGCTGTTTGATGGATGGTGGCTAGCAGGGAAATTTAAGAAGTGTAATTCATTCTCTTTAGCAATCATTAGTCGCGTATAGCTGGATCTTAGTAGGTGATGAATTCTCCCCTCCCCTCTCCTTGATGTTCGAACCGAGCACTCATCAGGAAAACGAATAACTATAATTTCAGAAGTCTCAGTAAATAACAGTCGATAACTGTTTTTCCTATGTCTCACTAGCCTAAGGGTTAATGCTTAGGTGTAAAAAATAACTGACTGGTTTCAACATAGAACTTTTAGCAGATGTATTGCAGCTTGAGCTCCTGCACTCCATGTAGCACATAGAGCAGGAGAAGAGAGTAAAGAGATTCAAAAGAGGGATAATAAGCACAAGTGTAAGTGAGGGAAAAAGAATAGTGATATGGAAGAGCAATAGAGTCTAATTGCATTTGACAAATCACAAACAGTGAATGAATGCGTCTCCGCCATCCATTGACAACGAAGATTTCGAGCCATATCACCAATTTTCTCCAGCAAAGTGTGCAGTAGATATCAGTTCAAAAGATTTTTCAGTTTTTTCTGATAGGCTTGACGTGAACTGTGTCATCAGATTGATTAGGAAATGTATTTGCGCAATTAAGAGGAGCTTGCTCTGATATGCCCTTCTTTCTGTTCTTCCAATGCAACTGCTCCCGCAATACGTGTAAATTTGTATATACATATCTACGATTTTCTGAACATGTACCAAAAAGCTTATGTCTAAAGGGAACAAATGCTTGAAACAGTGCAATCGCCAGGCATCTTCTCGACACGGGTCATGAAGTGGACGTCGAAAAGTCGTTCAAAATTACCAACAGGCAAAAGAGCTCAATTCTCCTCAGGTTCGCTGAAGCCATTTCCATCAAGCGCCTGAAACCTGACTTATGCGTTCAGAAAGAAGCGGTTATCAGTCTTTCTTTGCCCTAGTAACTGGATATTTTTCATCCTAATGCGAGATGCTGAAAAGTTTTCATTTTGTATGATTATTATTGTTCGGAATCGTGTTCAAGATTGCATATATATATGTATATATTATTAGTGTGTGCGTATATTGATCGATTGATTTTTGTTTAAAATGAACTCTGTGCAAGTATGTTAAAATTGTTTTTGTAGATATATTTAATAATGTCTTTGGCCTGTAAGCAGCTGACGAGAAGGCAATGAATTAAAAGATGGTACCATTTTATTCTGCTAAAACTGTAGTTTTCACTTTGTTCTAACATGCCTATGTTCATTGTGTTATCGATTAAATAACCTGTTTCTCCTTTCATTGTGCTATTCATACATCAGTTGGTATTACGCTTTGTGTCCGACGGAGTCATGAGGAAGATCTTAGAGAGCGAGAAGAGAGCCGACAACAGGACGCCGGAAGATTTGAACTTCTCACACACACACTTGAAGATCTACAGGTGAAAACCGACAAGTTGACGGAAGAAGCAGCAAAGAGGGAACCTCAGGTGAACATGAAGAAGACAGAAATGGTGAATATATCTAACCAACAACAACAAGTACCGACGACTAAAGACAGAAGAAATTCGAAGGAAGTAATTTCCTTCACTTATTATCTAGGCAGCATTGTTCCAGTTACAGACAGTGGCACGGATGAAGAAGTCAAAACCACGAAGGATAGGAGAGGCAGAGACAGCCCCCCATTAATCTGAAATTAGTGCAGCGATCAGTTGTGCTCAGCACAAGAAATAAAATCCAGATCCCCAACAGAAATGTCAAGTTATCCAGTGCTTCTACATGCTTCAAAGACTTGGAATGCTCGCAGCACGTGGCGGACTTTTATCAAATTCTGTCTTCGATCGATAAAAAAGATCAGATGAATTGTCAGAAAGGATAAGTACCAAGTTACTCTGTCGACGACCCAGCCAATAACTTATTTCCCAAAAAATATCCAGAAGAAAAAAGAGCACAATGAGGGGACCATCGAATGACAACAGGCACAAGGCAGGCTGTCATGTGGAACCTGAATGGGAAACGATAAGTTGGGCATCCGAGGGTGATATGGAAGGTGAAACCTTGTGCACAGTCGTGCATCCAGCTAAAAATGGAATGCAGTGAACAGGGTGAAATGGAGATGTGCTGTGCAAGTCGTCCATTCTACTCGAAAAGAAAAGTTTCGGGGCTGAGGGTGCTGACGCAAGATCTTATATCCGCAACTCCTGTAGTATTTGTCCCGAGAAGACTAGAGATAAAGATAAATCGACCGTACTTAACTAGCTAGGAGTAGCGCACCAACAACCGAACGTTACAAAACGGCGTGTCAAATAACGTGGATGTTCGACCGCTAGCCTTCAGATAAACAAGTCGACTTAGACAGTGAGCGTCAGCATTCCAAGTTGTGTAACGGATCCTGGGGCGAACAATTTTAAGGAATTATCTGTCTCTGCAAAATAATGAACTCTGAAACAATTCTAACATATTCTTACTATCTTGTGTACTGTGGTAGAGTTTAATTCCATTATGGGTAAAATTTGTTTTGATAAAGTTTCACAGTGTTATACAGTAATGTTTACTGATGACGTTTCGAGCACAATTTATTGCCACTCATAATCATATCAAGGTACTCACACAACTTTCTAACTTCGTTTATATAATTCCATTATTTTCCGTCGCCTGACTTGATTGGTAGTAGTATTTTCCATATTTCCGGGATGAGTGATGAGTCATTCCTATTGCACATGTTGGCTGTAGAGTCGATGAACCAGGCAGGATTCAGTAATCAATCTCTCTCTCCATCTACCTGGAGTACTTTCTAGAATTTTAACCCTCTCCCACCCTATTGTGTGGCTGTGTGTCAATGCATGCAGTGCAATCGCTGAGCTGTTTTCTAAATTACTTATCCTCTCGGGATCAACCGTTCTTACCTTAGCTAAATCCTTACGCCCCGACAGTCTGACCACCCCCGACCTACTAGTTTGACCTATGTAGTTGACCTCACTCACGGTCATTGCAGGGTATTTTGTAAATTATATTATTTTGTCTAATTGGGTCAACTGATGGGGTCCTTTAACCTACAGAGCTTGTCCTAGCTAAGTGAGTTTGTATGTTTGAATGCCATCCTAGTTCCTGCTTTATTGAGAATCCTACGTCAGGTCTCAGATATCAGATAACTTAAAATGCTGAAAAACTTGACAATAAAAAAAGGAGACATTTAGAAAAAAAAATTTCTTTTAGGATCAGTAATTTAGTGTTATTTATGTTAAACAAATGGATTTTCATTCAATGATCAATGTTTCTGTTCAATGTTTAATCTTGTAGTAAACTTTGAATTAGAGATTACAACTAAAGAACAGATAATGCGTGCATTCATATCCTTTACCTGTTTTGTTTTAATTCCAACTGAATATACATTACTAGTCTAAAAGGTTAATTAATATACTTATGACAAAATCTATTAAGTAGACATTGAAATAAAGAAATATTATTGTAAATTGAACAAAACTACATATTTGAAGCTATGATTTGCTACACGGAAAGAAGATGAACTTTAAATTTGTAAAATATTGTAGCTTTTATGCTTTCTTTTTACAAATGTTTTAAAAATCAAAAAGACACAATGAACTTGAACACTATTCATTCTTCTGAAGCCACATAAAATTAAAAAAACTACTTAACGAATGTCACTTATGATTTAACCTTAAGTTGACTTGAGAAAAGGTTGAAAAAGATGTTCATTTAGGGGTGTAAAGCAAAAATATTTTGAAGCTTAGAATGAAGTATTTGCTGGCCTGTTTTTTACACTCCTTTTGTATTACAATTTTTCGATTAGAGATATTTCCTTGATGTATAAATTATGGTGCTTCATATAGTTCGGAATTTGAATAAAGCAAGAAGAACATTGTGGTTTGTGCAGAATAAAATGGTACCATCATTGTTTATTTCGTTGGTTTCTCATCAGCTGCTTACTGCCTTAAGGAGTTGTTAAGTTCATAAACAGAACAATTTTAACATATTTTCAAATGTGACAAAATATCGGTTAACAGAAGGATCCAAACGTAATGAACAGTTCTCAGAAGTTTCACTTATATAATTTATTTGTCGAGGTTGAGAAAGGATTGATATCAGCTGGGGAATCATTGAATACTAGCAAGAAGTACTAGACAGTTGTTTCGTCCTAGTGTTGAACTCATCGTTAGTACGCACCCAGTGGGGTTTGAATCCAGGGTCTTACTGTTACAAAACAAGCTCGTGGACCATTCAGCTACTGGGACCCGACCCAACGCCCCAGAGACCTGGAGTTTAAACTAAAATAAGTGCCTGTAAACTACGGCAAATTAGTCATGTAATAAAGACAAGGTGCGAACAAGACGATGAGTAGCTAATAAATTGAATAACAATGTATTGAGTTGAACTCAACTCATAGAAATAATAGACTAGTAAACTTATGCTGCAGTGAAGGAGGGAAGGTTAAAACCAAAGATTACATAATCAAATGAGAGGGAGAATAAAGAGATACAGTTAGCAGGGCAATAAATAAATCGGGTTTCAGGCGTTTGATAGAGATTGCTTCGGCGAACTTGAGAAGAAGTGAATTTTTTTACCGATTGACAATTTTAAAGGAATTTATCATGTCTAAATCATGACCCATATTGACGAGATGCTTGGCAATAGCTCTAGGCTTTCTGACACAAATTCGGAGAATCCGAGACGTGGTCTTCTTTCTGTTCTTCTAATGTAACTGCTGCCTCAGATACAAATAAATTTGTATATACTGTTGGAGTTAACATGAGAAGGATATTGATTGCACCAAAGAGTAAGTTGTTCGATAAACGGGAACAAACTTAAATGCTGGAAATGCTTTTGGTGACGCGATGATCAAGTTTCTGACACGTACAGTAGAAGTGGCTAACTTCGGTGATAAAAAACAAGAGTCTTCTACTTTAGGCTGAGTTCAGAAGATTTCCAGACTGATTTCAGAGTGATGAAAGTGTGTCCTACATTTGCGATTCTGATTTTGATATCCTCATCTGTGTTATAGTCTGTAGTTGAAACGGTTCTCTTATTTTCCGTCACATTGATCACATTCTTAGTCACATAATATTGTCACCTGAATAGGAATACTGAACAGCTATTTCGTCCTAGGGACTGTTTGACAGTACAAACCAACGGTGGTTCAAACCCGCTACCTTCTGGTTACAAAGAAAGTTCTTAGACAAGTGGCTGAATATCGTCAGCTGATAGAAGTTGAAAAACATGATAGTTGCTTAGATTTCAATTCTGTATGATGGCGCGTTACTGGTGCTATCTGAAAGGTACAGGTCTGATTCCACAAAGTATTTTTTTCGTCAACTTAATTTATAACTTGAGACTAAAAGCAGTTGTGAAGTCATCTTAGCATTCAGTTATCATCAGACTAATTTAGAGTAACAAATGGATAACACTCAATTCCTCCACGACTATAGTATTTCGCTTTTTTTATCGATTTCATTATTATTATTATTATTTCCTTTAGTTCCTAGAGGAACATAGGGCTTCAGCCATGCGTCTCCATTGCGTTCGATTCTCTGCTAGAGTTTTCACCTGGCTCCAGGTCTGCCCACATGCTTTCATCTCCTCTTCACATGATCGATTTCATATGAACTGATAATTGGTGTTTCCAAAGATTTTTCTTCATAATGCTTAAATCCTGCCTTATTATTATTGTTGCTACCTTTGGTTTCTAGTGGATCATAGGGCTTCAACTACACGCCTCCACTTGCTTCTGTCTTCTGTTGTACTTTTCACCTGCATCTATGCTAGTCCATACTGTTTCAGTTCCTCTTCACACGATCTCCTCCATGTCACACTTGGACGTCCCACTCGCCTCTTCACTTTCGGGTTTCACTCGAGCTATGGCCTGATGCGCGATGTCACCCAGCGGCCTCTTCAGTGAGTGTCCAATCAATCTCCACTTTCTCCTGCATATTTGTTGGGCGATTGGTTCTTGTTTTGTTTGTTCCCATAGTTTCTTGTTGGTTCTTGTTCTTTTCAGCCATCTGATCTTCAGTATAGAGCGAAGACAGCTGTTGATAAAGGTCTGCAACAGGCTGTTGGAAATATTCTTTGTGACCCGCCAAGTTTCTGATCCGTATAGAAGAACTGACTGACTTGACGTTTGTATTGAAAATCCGAATTTTGTTGTTGTTGTTGATGCTGAGTTGAGTGACGAAGATTTCCAGATTGGTTTCAGGTTGATGAATGTGTTTCTCTCCTTCCCGATTCTCGATTTGACATCCTTGTCCGTTCCGACTGGCTGTAGTTGAGACAATGCTCCCTAGATAAGTGAAAGAAGTAACCACTTTCAAATCCCTCCCGTTGATGGTGATTAGCGCTGGATGTTGCTGCTGTTGTTGTTGTTGTTGTTGTTTGGTTGTTTATTTTCATAACCTCCGTCTTGTCTATGTTCACCTGAAGTACTGTCTTCTCTGGCTGCTTCTTCGACCAGTTTGTCGGTTTTCGCTTGTAAGTCTTCGATTTCGTGTGACATCAAACATAAATCATCTGCGAAATCCAAGTCTTCTAGGATCTTCACGTCGGTCCGGGATATCCCTGTCTTCTCGTTTCCCACTGTCTTACGCATAATCCAGTCCAACACAATTGGGAAGAATATCATGGGTGATAATAAGCACCCTTATCTGACTCCTGTGTTTACTCCAAAGGCTCCGCTGAGTTTTCCGTTGTGGATCCTGACTTGAGAACAGTTATTACAGTTTTTATTATGAATTCTTGGTTTATAAGACTATTTAAAGTGATTGTGTTGACCAGTGTACATATTAAAACTTAAAAATTAAGTTATATTATGGAAAGAACTTTGATGCACTATTCAAAAAGGGAGTCAACAACTATCCTATCTTGACAACACCGGTTTTTGTCCAGTCGCCGGAATTAAGCAATACTGGATCTCGGGTCGGTGTTTATATGAGTGATCAGCTGGGAATACTGACTGTTGCCGGGTTTTTCGGGTTGGTGGTTCAATGGCAGAATGCTAGCCAACGAAGCACGTAGTCTGGAGTTCAACCTGCAGCTGGCTCATTTTGAAATCTCACGTATTAGTTAGCAAACCCGAAAAATCATAGATGAATTCCTGTTGAGAGTTATTATAATTGTCACTAATACATATCCTGACAATATCAGCACATATCATTTTCTGATCGTTAAACCCTAGAATACAGTGTGGTAGCTTGACATTTTATCCTGTTTGAATACATGCTTAATGGATAGTAAAATCATTCAGGAAAACTCTGCATTAACATCATCATTGATATGTTAATATTTGATGGCTGGAGGCAGTCGGAAGGAAGCCCCGTCAGACTTAGGTTTCGTGCTAGTTGACATTCACCGGTCAGCAAGGCGTATCTGCAGTCCTCAATTAACTCATGGCCTTTCTGAGATTCGAACTTGTGTTACCCAGTATTGCATTCAGAGACGCTAATACTGAGGTATTCGGGTTTGTGATTGACCTCCTGCAGGACTGTATTAAGCACTAGTTATTAGCTAGTATCATTCTCAGTGGTAACGTCTCTGATTGCAACACTGGGCTACATGAGGTCGAATCTCAGGAGAGACATGAGTTCCTTCAAGGTTGCAGATACGCCTTACTGACTCGTGAGTGCCAACTAGCACGAAACCCAAGTCTGAACGGGCCTCCTGCCGATTGCCTTCAACCATCTAATATTGACAAGCCACCTAGTGACATGGTGGCCATATTGCAAGCATGACTGATAGAATACTTCCTGCAGTAAACAGTGGACTAGATACACCACCCTAGTTACTAACTAGTGTCCAATGAAACCAGCAGTGATAAATGAAGATGAAAAGAAAATATGGTTCATCGCAGAAGTGGGACTAGCGGCTTTCAAATTAGTAGTCTGGAGCCTTACCAGCTAAACTATGAGTCCTATTAATATAAAATATATGAAACTACGGCTGATGAAGTAAGAGCACAATGTGCATTGACATTAAAACGACAAAAATGTGGAAAGCCTAACCTAACAAAACAAGAGATAGAAGCCCTGAAACACCTTAAGAATAACTAGGATATAGTTATCACAAAGTCAGACAAAGGAAATGCAACAGTAGTATTAGACAAACCAGACTATTTGGACAAGGTAAACACTCACATACAAACAGGACCATATGAGGAAATTAATAAACCAATTGATACAGTTATGAATAAAGTTAAGAAATCCACAGCGAACCTTTTACGCCGAATGAAGCCGTTTCTAGGTGAGTCTAAGTGGTTTAATTTAATATCCAAAACTAATAACCCCACTAGGATGTATGGTGTTGTTAAAGTTGATTTTAGAAATTCACCTACTTATGAATTATGTAAATATTTAGCCATGGTATTAAATCACCTAAAAATCCACTCGATATATAGACTAACAAATTCTTATGAACTAAAACATAGAATAGATAATTTAAAATCAGATAATGAAGAAAAAAATGATCAGTTTTGATATTGTCGGTCTATATACACGTATACAAATGATAAATATGGCTATAGAGGCAGTCAGAAACGAACTCATTTCTCACAAAGAACTGGAACTTATGACAAAAGTGCCACTTGAGGACATAATGTTGGTAGTACAACTATGCCTGAGTTCCACAGAATATTTAAATTCCAGGGGAAAATATACAAGCAAACTGAGGGATTTGCTATGGGGTCACCAATATTCCCGATTGTGGCAGATATATTCATGGATAGGTGGGAAAGCATACTGACTGAAACGTTCACCCGCACCCCAAAAGTATGGTGGAGGTATGTAGATGACACATTCACTGTACTTGGAACACAAGATATAGATCGATTTTTTGAACACATCAACTCGAAGGTTGAAGCAATTCAATTCACTTATGAATTGGAAAACCAGGAAGGGGAGCTCCCAATGTTAGATTTCAACGTAAAAAGGAAAGAAGATGGAAAGTTAAACACTAGTGTTTACACGAAACCCACACACTCAAACAGATATTTAAACTTCCGATCATCCCATCCTATGTCAGTAAAAATAGGATTGATGAAATGTTTAAATGACAGAGCACAAAAACTAATAAGTACCAAAGGAAATCTAAAACAGGAACTGACACACATTAAAGAAGCCTTGAAACTTAATAATTACCCGGATAAATTAGTCAGGAAATATGTAAGGAAATGTAAACATAAAATAAATAATGATAGTAGCGATAGTGATAATAACACTAATATTGATAACAATAATAATGATAATAATAATAGTGATAAAACTAATATTAATAACGACACCAACAATAAGGAATCTAAATCATCAGTAGTAATTCCATACAAGGAAGGAACCTCGGAAGCCTTACACAGAATTCCTAACAAGGCAGGAATAAAAATGGCGGACATTCAAACCCACAAACTCAATTAGAAACAAGCTTTGTCGGTTTGGGGATCAATCCTGTGGACCCTTTAAAACAAAAAAAATTTATTTTATCTAATACCCTACCTGCAATGATTGTTAGGTCAAATACATAGGTCAAACTGGTAGAACAGGGGCACAAAAATCTAACAAAATCTAGATTAGTTGACTCGAATAAGATAAGAAATCTAGAGAATAGTTCAGCTATAGCACTACATACACATACATACATACACAACCATACTATAGAAAGATGGGATAGGATGACAGTTTTAAAACCTAATGTAACAGCAGGGTGGATGGAGAGATTGATGACAGCGGAATCTTTGTTTATCGAATAAACTGCAAACACTTGTAATAGGAATGATTCAACACCTGTCCACTCAGATATTTAGGAAATTCTACTACCCCTACGACGACAAAGAGGAGAGAAGTAATAAAACTATAAAAGTCAAGTTTCAAATTCGTGTGATCACAACTGATATGTTTATGAACAATAAATTGTGTTCGAAACCTTGTCATCCAGTAGATAATACTGTTTCACTCACTGTGTGATATATCTAATAAACAAACTAATATGAAACTACTGGTCCCTTGGATGATAACGTGATTAGAAATTTGACTTCGTATACCAGTATACTAACATTAGCTACCCTGTTTTATTCACTTAGGTATCTAATTTGCAGTCATTGAATCACAGTCTACACATCTACACATTTCTAGTTATGTTTTAACTGACAACTATGACGTTTTCAAAGGAAATAGACATGCGGCAGTTTGATTTGGACAGAACAATATTGCCTTCCAATGATATATATGATTAAATATTACTTAACCTGAGGGATTTACACATCTAGTTAACACTTTGCAATAAAACACACTAAGAACTCAGTGTTGTGTATAAATGTTTCGTTTAGAATAAAGCTATTACCATTATGGCTAGTAATTATTATATGTTTAATTAGTGTTTAAAGAACACCTTCAATAAACACCCCCATGAAGGTATTTCAGTTCTAATAACTTTGTCCAAAACTTGGGTTCATTTCTGTTGATAAGGTTACACATCAAACTAGCGATGCATATGATGTTATTACGTGATGAATTTCATTAGATAACATGAACTAATTGATATGAAAATATCACCAGACTGTCCGACCTTTCATGGGAAATCGTTTATTCTAGGATTACACATTTCTTTCCTTTGACCTATATATTTCTTTAAGATGTGTATTTCAAACAGTTAATGGTTTCACTTTTACATATTATCTCCTTAGTTTGAAGGCGGCTTTCCCCTCGAATTTCTGCGCGGAAACCAAAGTATGTACATTCAAATGTCAATACTAATTACACCTGGTGTTTGTAATATTGCCGACAGCTTAATAAACGGGTCACACATCTAGTCTAGAATTTAGTCAACTTTGACTAATTTTTTCGAGCTGTGAAATATTGATTGTAGCAGTCGAAGACCGTTGACTTGAGATGTAAGAACTCCTCTTTGAAGACTGCAGTAACATCACTTGTTTGACTGGTAAGATTTTTGAATTGGACATACGCGTGAAGTCCGCTGCTGTTTAGATATACGTCACGAAATCTCAACACTAAAGATAGGGCTTCTAATTGTGACGCTAACAAACTTACTGAGGAGTGACTGAAAAATAATTTATTAGGATCACTAGGGGAACTTTCTCTGGACTTCGACGGATTTAAGGCCTTGGAGGCATCTTATTCCAAAACTCTTCAACTTCACATTAGAAATATTTCACAGAGGTCTTTTGCACTTTGCAAATTGTCATCAAGTGAAAGAGAACTGTAGAGTGAATATGTTACCTTGATGCAGAACAAACGAGCTGAGAATGTTAAATCAGACATGAACAAGAGCCTTGAATCTACCAAACTTCAGAAGAAATTCCCCAGTGATCTTAAGAAATTAGCTTTCGATCACTCCTCAGTCGGTTTTTCAGAGTCCTAATTAGAAGCCCTATCTTTAGGGTTGAGATTTCGTGGCGTAAATCTAAACAGCAGTGGACTTCATGCGTATGTCCAATTCAAAAATCTTACCAGTCTAACAGGTGATTTTACCGCAGTCTTCAAAGAGGAGTTCTTACATTTCAAGTCACCAGTCTTCGACTGCTGTAATCAAGACTTCAGTTCAGAAATTAAAGTTTGACACCTCCTTGCAAAAATGGCAGCTCAAAGAACTGAGAAGCAATACAAATCCAATCCTTACGCGTCCAAACAAAGGTTCGGGAGTGGTTCTCATGGATAGAGATGCATATATCAACCAAATGACAACTGTTATCTCTGATGATTGCAAAATTTTCCAGGCCAAACAACGAGAAAAAACTTTGAGTAGCGGTTGGAGTGACAACCGAAAGTAATAGAAATTGAGCACTGTAATAGAATGTAATTCCGCATTGAAATTTTCAAAAGAATGGTTTTTGAACAAAGAGTATTCTTTTCAATAACCTCTTCTTCATCAGGTTCTATTGTTATATATAAACTATAGTGAATGAATTAGGGTAATTAACAACATTAATGTTGTTTAAATAACATCGAATCAGTAATAACAATATCAATGGATTACAGTTCAATAGCATCAAAATAACAATAAACTGAATGTCATAAAATTAGGAAAGATAATATTACAAATTCATGAAATTATAGTCTCCACTGAAGGCCAGCCAGGGTAGTAGTAGTAATGGCTGGACTTGCTTCTTTTGCACACAAAAGAACTGCTTGTTTCACGTGAATCGCGATGAACTTTGCTGTTTGGAGCATGCGTTACCTCAATTTTTTTGGCAATTTATTTGGTACCCGGTAAATGATAGAGAAAGATTCTTCAATGCTGGCCTTGTGGGTGGCCGGTTTGTACCAGGCGGTCTAATATCGAACTGTTGGTGGCTTTTACTATATCTTTACTTTGCCAAACTGGTAGGTGTTCCCCAGTGAGCACGAAAATTCTAGTTCCTAGAGCAGCAGCCAATATAACTCTCTCCCCAAAAGCAGCTGAAACAGTTGGAGGTGGTTAGTCTAGGTGCTTCATCTTTCAATTGAGGAATCAAAACCGGTCGTGTAGAAAATACGACTTGTAGTTTACCAACATTCAAAGTTGTTTAAATAGTTTTTATTAACTTCTTCATAATTGTTTCACTAGGTGCGTCACCCTTGAATTGCAGTCGTATATATAAAGGCTTCTTATTTACAGATGGAGAATGGTCCTTTTCCGCTTCGTTTGTCTTGTGTTTCTTGATAAATTTGTCGAGATGTCTATTTTCATTCATGGTATCATATACAATGCTTAATTCATCTTCAATTACTTCTGTTCCGTATTAGATAAGTTTGTTGGATAAAAAAATAAAACACGGTTAAAAAGTAGTTTTAATGACTAGAAAGAGTTTCGAGGATAATTTAGTGCTCATAACCAATATCATAGTTTTCAAACGAAATCATTCATAACTTCTTTTAAATCGATTTTACTCCCTCCTGTATATCTATAGAAGTCTAAGTATTTTCGTAAATGGTGTTGCGTCACTCTCAATGTATGCATTCTGTGTTGATTCTGTACTCAAAGATTTTCTAGTTAACCTGAATCTACACTCAACGCTATTCAATTATTACGACTGTATCACTGCTTGTTGTATGGCATGCACTTAACTGATATGCAGACAATTTTATCCCATCATTTAGGGACAGAGGACAAGCTGGTTTCAGGAAAGGAAGATCATATGCTGATCAAATTGCAACTCTAAGCATCATCACAGAATAAAGCATTGAATGTCAGTCAAACCTCTTTCTACTTCAACTTCATCGACTTTGAAAAGACCGTCAGTAGACAGCGTTGATTGCTAAATAATTTGGAAACTACTGCAATGCTATGGGGTGTCCCAAATCTTTGTCAACCTCACTCAACAGCTATATAACACTGACACGTATCAAGTAGTCCACAACGGAAAAGTTACTGAAGCCATCTGCAGTGAAGACAGGATTAAGACAAGGCTGCACACTACAATCGTCGATGGTATTCTTATTGTGATGAAATGGATTATGCGGTACACCGTGTGTGGAGAGCGAGAGGACAGGAATAGACTAGAGCTTCAATAAGAAGACTCTAGAAGATCCGAATTTCTTGGATGATTTATGTTTAATGTCACAAAAACTCGAGGACTTACGGGCGAAAAGCAATAAACTGGTAGGAGAGAAATGGAGCGAATACAAGAATTCAAGTGAAAATAGAGAAGACGGGGTGATGAGAATAACCAACCACCACCAACAGCAACAACTAACGACACCAATCACTATAAACTGGATAAATTTGAAAGAGGTTAATTCCTTCACTTGTCTAGCTAGGCAGCATCATTTCAGCTACAGGCAGTCGGCATAGATGGTATCAGAACCAGAATCGGAAAGGTGAGGTATACCTTCACTAATCTTAAATCAATTCGGAAATCTGCTCTCAGTCAACATTAAGAAAAAGATTCGGATTTTCCGAACCAACGTTAAATCAATAACTTCTTCTATTTGGGTCAGAAACATACCACTCGTCCCACGAAAGGGATTTCCAACAGGTTGCCGACCTTTTTTCAACAGCTGTCTTCGCTCCGTTTTGAAGATCAAAGGTCGTGTCAGAAAGAATTAACAGCCAGAAACTAAGAGAATGAACCATCCAACAACCTTTAACTCAACAAATATGTAGAAGAAAATGGAGATGGACTGGGCACACACCCAGGAGGCCGTTGAATAACCTTATGCTCAATGCAGGCTATCAGTCGTGTGGAAGCCGAATAGGAAAGGATGATTCGGATGTTTGAAGATTGCACGAAGAAGATCGTGTGAGGAGGAGATGAGAGATTATGGGTAATCAATGGGCCAGGCAAATGGGGACTGCAGAGAACGGGGTAAACGAAGATGAGCGGTTGAAGCCCCATGTTCTAATTGGAACCCCATACAGTAGTAATAATAATGATAACAATAATAATAATAAGACTAAACTGATTGACTGAATTCACTATCTTGACTCTTAATATGGAAGTTTTGACGATGTCTCAGGATTAAAATGAGGTTATTTAAACATCTGGTGACTAGCAGTGGAATATAAGAAGTGCATTTTGTCTAATTCAAGACTCGTAAGCCTGATGTACCTGTATTCTCAGAGAGTGATGCTGTAACAACGTAATCAGTCAAAGAGAAATGCGAATTAACCTAAAAATTGAATAATAAATGATAGTCGTTTCGCAAGGAGTGATTTGAGAGTTTGGAAGGATGGCTCCGAGGTTCTAGTCTCACTGGAAACACCGATGCAGGTAGACCAGAGTGATGAGTCCCAAATTGGACAAAATACGCATCGTGAATTTCACTGCCAATAACCATCAGCTGAAATAATCCAGACAGGTAATTTCCATAATGACCGGATGTGTTCAACAGGCGAATTCATAGATTCACACAGCATTGGAAAGAAGAAGCAGTTTTCAAAAGAATAGACACGGAACAAAGAGTACTCTTTTCGATAAATTCATCATCAGGTTCTACAATTATATATACATTATAATGAATGAATGAATTAGTCTTATGAACAACATTAATGCTGTTTAAATAACATCAAATCAATAATATTGATAAATTACAGCTGAACAGCATCAACATCAATTAAACTGAATGTCAGAAGAATTAGGAAAGGAAATGGTACAAATTCATGAGTTTATAGTCTCTGCTGAGGGCCAGGGCAGTAGTAGGGGCTGGACTTGTTTCTTTTGGACACAGAGCGCTGGTTGTCTGAGGCGAATTGCAATAGCCTCTGCTGTTTGGAGCATGCGGTGCTTCGACGATTTTGGTAGTTTGTTAGGCACCCGGTATATTATGGAGAAGGATTCGTCTACGCTGGCTTTGTGACCGGTTTGCACCAGATGGTCTAATATCGAGCTGTTAATGCTTTTAACTACACCTTTACTTAGCCATAGTGGGATATGTTCATGAGCGAGCACGAAAAATCAAGTTCCTAGAGCAACGGCCAACATAACTCGCTTCACAAGCGCAGTTGAATTGATAAATACAATTTGAAGTGGCTAGTCTAGGTACTTCATCTTTCAGTCGAGGTAGCACCATCGGTCTTGTAGAGAATAAGATGTGTAGTTCACCAGCATTAAAAGTCCTTTGAACTGCTTTTCTTAATTTCTTCGTAATTAACTCGCTTGGTATATCGCCCATGAATTGTAGTCGTATATAAAGTGGCTTCTTGTTTACAGATAGTGGGTGGTCCTTTTCGGCCTTCTTCGTCATATGTTTCTTGATAAACTTGTCAGGATGACCATTTTCAATTAAAGTATCATATACCATGTTTAATTCATCTTTAATTACTTCTTCAGAGCATATAGCTCTAACTCTGTGGCTAAGGGTCTTCACCAAATTCCTTTTGTATTTGATGGGAACGAAGCTATGAAAGTGTGTATATTGTCCCGTCCAAGTACTTTTTCTATGTAAATTTCTTTTTATGCCAGTTTTTCCATCAATATTTGAAATAATTAGGAGGATTTACAGCTCAACTGTATGTCTTCGGCGTTGTTGAATACTCTAAAATGGATGATTTAACTGCGAAGGTTTTACTGTGGACATATTCACAGGATAATTCCAGCCCAGTTAATTTCATGGGTTCCATTCAGTTGAGTACATCTTAAATAAAATCAATTAGAAGTTACAAAATGGTGTCTGAAGATACTTTTGCAATGACTTCGAGCTATAGATAGATAGTATACGCAGATTAATTCCAAAGATGATGTAAGTAGATGGATTATTTAGTGTTAAAAGAGTAACTAATTATATAACAAATTGCACAACAGGCCTAGAGTTCAGATTTCACTAGGAAACAAGGTTGAACTAGAGATGAAATGCATGGTAGAACAACAGAGTGAATGTATACATATACAATGATGGAGAGTTCAGGAGTGTGATGACAAGTAGTCAAGTAAAATCATAAGAGGGACAAAATAATTTAGTGGATATGGGAACTTATTTGTCAGTCCAACTCAATGAGTGAAGATCAAAGTAAAGATTGGGTGGAATGTTGTTTGTGCGACAGGACAAAACATAAAAGCACACGGACAAAACAATGACCATTGTCAGCGTAGTGCGAGAATAGTCACACACTCTTTCTGTATAAAGATGTTGGGTAGTCACTCACTGCGAAATGCAGGTGAATCCAGTGATAAGTCCCAAATGAAATAATAATAATTTGCTTTATTCCAGAAACAGTACTAGTGGTACAGTGTGGAATTTTCAGCACATATCTACAATATTTGCATCTAATTTTATCAAACATTTAAAAGGAGTATTTCAAAAAAAATAAATATAAAGACACCAACAGCAAAAAAACAAAAATAGCAGGATAAACACAAAATAATTATAAATGAGAAAAAGTACAAAAGTCTACCAAGGTCTAATGCAGTGTTTGTGGTGGTAGTGTGAGTAATCCTGAATAATACAAAATTTTTTAAGGTGGTGACTATGGCGTTCACAAACAATGATTGTCAGTTTAATATTGCCACAAAGTATAGAAAAATAAGAAAAAACAGCCACAAAACTAATATTACATGATGGTTAATGAAAGGATAATTTTGTAATACTCATAGTGCTAATACAGTCGGAACCAGTGGATACACAATAGAAGGAATATAGTAAAGTACAAGAAAACAAGCCAATGCTAATAATTTAGGTAGCTAAGTATGTTTAAGAAGGAGTTCACTATAGAATACAAAATAAGAGAGAAATAAAAGAGCCTAAAATTATGTTGTTAATAACAGAGCAAGTCATAAGTTTCACGCTTAGCATTGTCTCTGTCGCTTAGAACACGGACCAAGTATGGTATCGTTGAGTTCCTGTACTTGGTTGTACGAGCATAGATTATTTTACACTGATTTCTGGTTTTACTTGATGAGATACAAGGCGAGAGTTGGGAATAGAGGGGGTGTTGGGGGTCTGAGAGTAAGGTTTTTGACCATTTTTCGCATGTATTCAGATGCCTATCAACTAAAGTAGTCACGAGCTGACTGAGTTTTACACCACTAGTCCTACTGACTACTTTCAACATCCTTCTCAGGATGGCATAGTCCTTTTTCAGTAGCCCAAGAAAGACTAAAGGGGAGCAGTAAATTAGAGTAGGTAAAATACAAGAGTTGACAAATTGTGAAAGTAGAGGTTGGGTGATTCCAGATTGTCTAAGTTTCTTAATGTAGTAGGTTAGACAGAACACTTTCTTAGAAATCATTAGGATATGAGATGTCCAAGTAAGGTCGGAAGATAGAACTAGACCGAGGTATTTAGCATTAGACTTAGTTTCAGTTGTAGTCCCCTCAATGCAACAGTTTTCATGAGAACTTACTAGTGTTTGTAGATCTCGTTTATGCCTAAGGGAGAAGTCAATAGTCTGGCATTTTGAGGGATTCAGCATGAGACCATTTAGTTTAGACCACTCACTGATGTCCGACAGAAAGCTATTTAATTTGAGACAGTCTAACTGAGACTTAATGGGAAACGATACAGACAGGTCATCTGCATATTTGACGAAGTTGATTTCACCTGAGAGAGGTAAATCATGTAGGAAGAAGGAAAAGAGAAACGGAGAGAGAACAGCACCCTGAGGAACTCCAGCTTCAGTAAGCAAAGGAGGAAGATACACCATTATATACCGTGTACTGCATCCTATTAGAGAAGTAAGAGTGTAGCCAGTTGATAGCCCAGGGCTCAGTTTGTGTAAGGCTAAGCTTGTTTAACAATAGGCCTCTAGGTACAGAGTCGAAAGCAGATGTATAGTCAAGGAACGGACAACGGACATACTTGGCCCCTTTGTCTAAGGAGGATACAATGTTGTGATGAAACACAGCAGCAGCGTCCAAAGTACTTCTACGCAAAAGGAAATGGCCATCTTGAATTCCACTGTTAGTCATCATCGACCAAATTATTTCAAGTTTCTCAAATATGTTACACAGAAAAGAAATTATATATGACTGATAGAAAGTTGGATGTACAACGTAAAAAGGTAAAGATGACTATTTTGTGTCATATGACTTGCCATGGATATTTATTTTATTATTTATTTATTTATTCTGAGTGGAACACAGGGCTGGCTTCAAAAACACATCTCCACTTTCTTCTTTTTTCTGCGGTCCTCTTTAGTTGCGTCGACGATTGCCCATAATCTTACACTCGTCGTTTTCCACTTAGATTCCACTCGATCGATAACTTGCATTCTGTGCAGTGTCATTCAACGGTCTCTTCAGTGACGTATATCCGATTCATTTCCATTTTCTTCAGTATACATGTTGAGCTGTAGGTTGTATGATGGTTCGTTCCCATAGTTTCTTGTTGATAAAGCATTGTGACTGGCCATTTGATCTTCAATTTGGAGCCAGTGAAGGTAGCTGTTGATAAGAGTCTGCAGTTACCTGTTGGAAATCCTTTTCGAGACCTGCCAAGTTTTTGACTCGTACAGAACGGCCAACCTTACATTTGTGTTGAAGGTCCGAACCTTGTTCTCAATGCTGACTGAGTGCAGAAGATTTCCAAAGTGGTTTCAGGTTGATGAAGGCGTCTGGATCTTGCCTTTCCGATTCTGGCTGGTTTTGACATTTTCATCCGCTACGCCTGTAGTTGAAACGATAGTTGCTAGCTGGATAAGTGAAGGGGGTAACCTCTGTTAAATACCCCCGGTTGGTAGTGATTAGTGCTGTTTGTTGTTGCTGTTGGTTAGCTGGTTGGTTACCTTCATCACCTTCGTTTCTCTATGTTCACCTGAAGTCCTGTCTTCGCTGCCTGCTTCTTCTGCCAGTTTGTTGGTTTTCGCTCGCCTGTATATCTTCAAATTTGTGTGACATTTGACATATATCACCTGCAAAATCCAAATCTTCTGGAGTCTTCTCACCACTGGTCCAGCGTACTCCTGTCTCCTCTATCCCGATGCATAAAGTGACGCATAATCCAGTCTACCACAATTAAGAAAATCATCGGTGACAATAGACAGCCAACCAGCCAGCCAGCTTGTCTTACTCCTGTGTTCACTTCAAACACCTGGCTGAGTTTTCCGTTGTGTATCACCCAACACGTGGCATTGTCATATAGCCAGCTGTTGAATGAGGTTGGTAAAGAATTCGGCACTGCACTCCATAGCGTTGAACCACTTTCCAAATTGCTTCTCGGTCAACGCTGTCTGTCGAAGGCCTTTTCGAAGTCGATGAAGAAGGTTGAGGTAGAGGTTTGACTACTATTCTATGCTTTTTTTCTGTGATGGTGATGTGTACAGTTGCAATTTGATCAGCACATGATTTGCCTTTGCTGAATCCAGCTTATTTTAGTGGGGCTGGTGGAGTTCCGCATTTTGTGCATCTTTTTTCCCTCCAGGATGATGCGACTTGGTACTTTGCTTGTCTTGGACAATAGGGTTATTCCATGCCAATTCTCTTAGAAGCTTGACTATGTCGCCCATCTTTGGCAGTTTGACAAGGCAGTCTTTCTTCCAATCGGTAGGTACCTTTCCTCCACTTCAAACCACTTGCAATAATGGCGCGAGCACATCTGCCGTAGTCCCTGGATCTGTTTTAAGTACTTCTGGAGGGAGGAATTCCGTCTGGTCCTGCTGCCTTCCCAGCCGAACTTCAGTAGTCTGATCACATTTAGTTTTTCAGTTTCGTTGTAGGATTGGTGTCCACTGGCAGTTCCGTGCGTGTTGTTAGTGGTATTTATGGGCGAGTTGCAGATGATGGTCGATTCAAAAGTCTTTTTAAGTGATCAGCCCATTGTTTTGTTTGTTTCTCCTCCTTGGTAATCAGGCTTCCTTAAATATCTTTTACAGGTTTCACCTGCGTTGATGACCTCCCAGATAGACAGCTGGTTATCTGATATAACGTTCTGCGATCTCTTTCACTTGCGGCCTGCCTGTTCTGCTTCAGTTGCCAATGTGTCGTAGAAATGTCTTTTGTCTTTCCTAGCAATCTTCTTAACTTCTTTATTCAACGCAGTGTACACTGAACTCAGCTTCTCCTTCTGTTGCCCATCTTGAGTCATCTTCTTTTTCACCATCCTCTTCACCTACTCTCTCTTCAGTTAGCTTCCAGGTAGATGTCCGTTGACAGCCATTCCTCATCTTGTCTCTTCTTTCTCCCTAGAACAGTTGTACACATTTCCTTGAATATAGCCTTCAGAGGGTTAGTTCAAATGTTTTTCCACGCAGGTTTCTTCGGTGATAACACGCATTGTCTGATCTGATCTGTAGCGATGGCAGCCCCTCCAGTTTCTACATGTTGGACTTGAATTACAGTGGGCTATCTCCAGTTTTTTTCAGGAATTTCAGTTTCACCTCGAAGGTTTCTTGAACTAGATGATGGTGTGAGCCCACATCTGCTCCCCTTCTCGACTTTGAATCCAGCAGACTAGCTGCGTCTCCACTTCCCTGAGATTGAGATGAAGTCCATCTTGTTTGTGGTGTGTCCATGTTGCTTTGTTTATAGCCTTGTGTTTGTACACGCTGCTTCCAATCACTACTGTTATTATAATTACTATTGCTATCCAGTTATCTTAAATCGTCGTAGTTGATGCTCTTAAGGTTTACTTCATTACAAATCCATTTTACTCCATTCAAATCTCAATAATTGCTTAGTAATTTAGATGACATTCGATGATACGTCGTGCGTCGGTGGCATAGTGGTTAGGACGCTCGCCGACCATGCACATGGTCCAGGGTTCGATCCCCAGCCGACGCACTCCTTTACCTCGCTAAGCCAGAAATAATTCTGGTAAAGAGGAAAGGTTGGACATGAGGCTAGCAACCCCATCCTGTAAAATAAACACTGCTACAGAAACTTCAAGCCAATAGCTTGGAGCCCTATGTTCCACTGAGGAACGTGAATGAAAAAAAAGATGAAACATTAGAAACTCGAAATAGTTGAAAAGTAACTAGAATGTACGCAGTTGAATGGAATCAACGAAATAAAACGAGCCTGTATTATCCTACAAATGTGTTCATTCCTTCTTTATTCAAACCAATAAAGATGACCAGTTTTATTCTGAAGTAAGACAAGGCTGCATACTATCGCCAATGATTTTCCTGATTGCGGTAGACTGGATAATGCGACAAACAGCGGGCAATGAGGAAACAGGCATAAAATGGACCCACACAAAAATCTTGGAGGATCTGAACTTTGCCAATGATAAATGTCTGATTTCCCACAAACTAGAAGATATGCAAGCGAAAAGCAACAAGTTGGCAGAAGAAGCATCAAAGATAGGACTTCCTTCAGATAAACATAGAGAAAACAGACGTAGGTGGTGAAGATTCCTGGCCAACAGCAAAAACAACAACAGACGACGATCAGCATAAATGGAAGGAACCTGAAAGAAACTACCTCTTTTACCTACCTGGGAAGCATCGTTTCAACTACAGGCGAAACTGACGAGGATATCAAAGCAAGAATCGGGAAAGCAAGACAAGCTTTCATTTCTCTCAAGTCTGTGTGGAGGTCAACAGCACTCAGCATTAAAAATAAGATCTGGATTTTCAAATCCAATGTGAAGTCAGTGCTACTCACTATACGGATCAGAGACTTGCACTGCGCGTCATAAAGAGCATCTCAAACAAACTACAGACCTTCATCAACAGCTGTCTTCGCTCAATACTCAAGATCAGATGGCCAGCCGGAAAATTTCAGCAACAGAGATCTCTGGCATTGAGCGAACCAACCCAGCAGGAACCGATTGTGAAACAAATAGGCAGGAAGAAATGGAGGTGGATTGGTCATACTCTGAGGATACCATCAAGTGACATCACTAGACAGGCCACTGCTCAAGTAGAACCCTATCGGATGGGAAGCGGCGAATTGGTCGTCAGTGCAAGGGTGACTTGGAGGAGATCATATGAAGAGGAGATGAAAACGTGTGAGCAGACATGGAGCCAGATGAAGACTCTAGTAGAGAACCGAACGCAATTGAGACGCACGGCTGAAGCCCTATATTCCTCTAGGAATTAAAGGAAACAATAATAATAGCACTGAAGATGTTGTCCAGAAAGACAATGAAAGGTTCGCTGTTATACCATCTAGGTCTGAGAATACTGCAACATCAAAAACACCGAGTAATAACAACTGATAATGTCAGTATATAGAATGTTATTTCTTTTGCCAAGCTTCACTTTGATGCTCCTTTGAATTTCGGATTCAGAAGCAATGATCTCTCTTAATCGTTGTTGAACGTTTAAGGGTTATTTTTTGGCTAACATTTCTCTCTCCCTTTCTAAGCATTCCTTAAAGATGTACAAAATCGGGAAGATTTTCTGAATTAAATTATCAAGCTGGCAAATTATTTTTTTGCATTTGAAAGAAAAAGGGGAAAAAGTTTCTTTTACCGACAGGAACCCAACTGTGAAATTTGTTAGTTAACTTTTTTTGTGGGAGTTTTCAGTGTATACACCTTTTAAACGTTCCGCCATCATTTTTGATTTGTTAAAACATTGAAAAAAACGCTACATTTGTTTGTATGAGAGATTTCAATTTTCACTAGAAATTTGACAAATGAATGACATCCTATGGACAAATACCTACTTGCTTGTGACTGAAGATTATTATCACTGACAAATAATCTAAAGGCATCCCACGTAGAATATTTTGAATGTTTTAAAAAAAACTTTAAAAGATTGATTAATGAAGAAGGAATATTCTAGTACTGGTTTGTAGGGATTTGACTGATTGATTACAGGATTTCATCATGAGCTGACATCTGGACAGCTGTTTCGTTATAGTTTGGGGCTCTTCAACAGTGCGCACCCACCACCACGGTGAGGACAACACATCAGACCTAGGTTTTGTGCTAGTTGACACTCACCAGTCAGTCAGCAAGATGTATCTGTAGTTACCGTGAAGGAACTCATGTCCCTTCTGAGATTCGCACCCGCGTCACCCAGTGCTGCAGTCAGATTACCGGTGGTTGATGGTGGTCGCATTGCAAACCTGACTGATAGAGTTCAGTTTGCATCAAAAAAAGGACTAGACACATCACACTAGCTACTAGTGTCCAGTTTTGGTTTCAAAATAGAAAATTTATTTGAATTTCACCTCCTCGAACTGTGTCAGTGTTTTCATGAAACCAGCTTGAATACGCAAGCGTCTGTGCTTTTAATTCATGAAGAACGTTTGTTGAAACAGCCAGGATTAGGACAACAGTTTTCAGGCATTATAAAATTTTCTCTCGTAGTGTGCATTGTCGATAGAAAAATTGAATTCTTAGAGTTTCGATGGAAATTTGGTAACCTTAAGTTCAACAAAACCGAATTCGAGGATAGATACTCACCGTTTCCATTTGATTTCCATGGCGTTATAACGCAGACTCTAAAAAGTTAGGATTCGGATGTCTCTGATTAAATGGTTGGCTCACTAACTTCATAATCTGAAGGTCATGATAAGGACTCTTGATAAAAAGGTGGAGAAAGATTCTTGAGAGTTGCCAAACTTAGACGAAATAGCTCCCTAGTACTCTTTACTTTTCATTGGTTCTCTAAATGATATCCGTTTGTGGCTAAATTTTCGTTTAATTCATTCTTGATTTTCAAAACTACATAGAGGAGTTTCATATAGATTTTGAATAATTCAGTCTTGAATGGTATTCAAATGTCTAGACTATCAATAATTGTGGGCTGAACTTCCATACTGATTCCTCGTTGATATGCACCAAAATGTCAATCTAAAGTAGCTTAGCCTTCCATGACTAGACAGAGACCTACTGTAACTGTAATGCATGCGAGTTGTATTGTAACAAGCAGGGAACCCTAGTGTTAATACTCGAACTAAGGTTGGTGTATGTAGTCTACATTATTTATACTTGTCGTTTACCAGCCAGGTTAAGCCCGATGACCTGGTATGTGATATCACTGAATGGTCTGCACAGATTATGTCTGATCCATATCCATTTACTTCTGCATATTTCTAGAGCGAAAGCCTCTCGATTGATTCCTTGTTGCTGATAATTTCTCGCTATCTGATCTTCTGCACCGAGCTAACAAAACTGCAGCCTACTAGGAATGCATTTCGTCACACGTCGAGTAATTCTACCGTATACAAGAAGTGTTTGATGTAAGACTAGTGTTCAAAATACGAATCTTGATTCATATGCTGAATGCACTGGATTTCCAAAATGATTTTAGAGTGATGAAGGTTTGCCTTACCTGTTTGATTCTGACTAGGTTTGACATCTTAATCTAAGCAGCCTAAAAAGACGAAGGGGATAAACACATATGAATTCCTTCCTCTGATGCTTGATGTTATTGGTCAGTGAGGTATATTCTGTCGCCTCTGTCTTCCCAATTTACTCACTTGAAGTCCTGTCGTTGCTTCCTGTCTCTTCTGCCAAAGTGTTAATTTCCACCTGCAAGTCTTCATCTGAAAAGTTCAAATCTTCTTGAGTCTTCTTGTCAGGCCAAAGTATCCCTGTCTTCTTGTTCCTCATGGCATGCTGCATGACCTAGTCTGAACTGTGTGAAACACTTTAATTTTATTCAAGTGTTGGTTTGTAGGGATTTGATTGATTGGTTACAGGATTTCATCATGAGCTGACATTAGTTAGAGAACCATTGGAAAACCTGAGAGTACTGGACAGCTGTTTCGTCCTAGTTTAAGAATTTGCATCAATACACACTCGGGGTTCGAACCCAGGACCGTCTGGTTACAAGCTCAGTGAGCTCGTAGACCATGAAGCCACTACGGTCCGATCCAATGACCCATGAATTCTAACTTCTTCCAATTGACGATATAGCGCGACCACTAGCCATTGTCATCGCTGGTGAATATTTGTCCTCACACCCGACCTACTGTACCTTACTCGTCACGATTTCCTACTAGGAGACAGGTAACTACCTACCTGAATAAGGCCAGTGGCCAGTGAGCATCTCATCGATCTCCAAGTGTTGGTTTGTAGGGATTTGATTGATCTTAGGTTTTGTGTATTTATAATCACTCATATAATAGTTGCTTGTTTAACAAATGAGGACAGAACCAAATCAGTAGATGTTTTCTTCGTTCCCTTTCGAGAAGTGTACAGTGATCAGTAGTCCGCAGATGATAAAATGTGCGCGAGTGTCCATGTAGTGATCATTTGATATAATTGCATTATTACGGCAAGGAGAAGTGCTGAAGAGTTGAAGCAGCGTTTTGATTGTTGGAAATTTTGATAGCCCAGTGTTTTAAGGAGGCCTCCATGTTATTTGACAATTCTTCCAACACATTTAAATGGCCTGTATCTATAACACAAGAAAAATAAATATGGTTATATCATATTTAAAATGTATACATATCAGTTTCACTAGTGTTCAAGTACACTTCATTGTTTAATTAAACCCAGTCAATTATTTTGGCGCGAATATTAGCTGATTTAAACGATTCCAGTGGATTGGATTATGTATCACATTGTGAGCAGTGAAAAGACAGAAATACGCTGGGCTGATGAGAAGACTCTAAAAGATCTGGATTTCGCGGGTAACTTGTGTCTCTTGTCAAACAAATTTGAAAACCAACAAATCGGCGGAAGAAGCAGAGAAGACAGGACTCCGAGTGAACACGGAGAAGACGCAGGTGATGAACATAACCAAACAATAGCAAAAAAACAACCAGCACCAATCATTACCAGCAGGAGAAACCTGAAAGAAGCATTGTTTCAACTAGAGGCGATTCCAAGGAGGAAGATATCAAAGCCAGAGTCGGAAAGACGAGACAAGCAATTATCACTCTAAAATTAATTTGAAAGTCTTCTCCACTCCTCAGCATAAGGAACAAGATTCGGATTTTCAACACCAATGTTAATCCAGTCGGTTAGTTCCTCTACATAGTTCAGAAACATGGCGCTCTTATCTTTAAAGGCATTTCCAACAGGCCACTTCAGACTTTCATCAACAGCTGCCTTCTCTGACTCCATAGTGAATATCAAATGGCCCGCCAGAAAAAATTGGCAACAAGAACGATTAAACAACCAAGAGCCTATTTCTCAGCAAATTTGCCGAAGAAAATGGTGATCAATTGGGTACACTTTGAGTAGGCCGTTGAATGATATCGTGCGCAAAGCAGGCCATCGCTCGAGTGGAATTTCAGTGGGAAGCAAATAGTGGGTCTACGTTGCGAGGTTGACATGGAGGAGATCGTAGGAGGATGGAATGAGAGATTTTGGGTATTCTTGGAGCTAGCCAGCTGAACAGGAGAGCAGAGAATAGAAGAAAGTGGAGATGTGTTATTGAAGCCATCCCTATGTTCCACTCGGAACCCACCAAGGCAACAACAATAATAATAAACAATCCCATAGGGCAAAACGATATTCATTGTGTGTAAAAGTAATTCCCCTTGTCTAAAGTTTCACTAACATACTGAGAGTAAAAACGTTCATATAATGTCCTAAGTGCTTTTGAAAAAACAAAAACATTATTGAATGCATTGAACAAATTTAGTAAAAAAAACAAACAATCAACATTTACATCATTGACAAATTCATCAGTAATATCAACAACCTTTGTCATATCATCATTCCCCAGCTTATACTTCAAAATTGTATACCACATACAACAGTTTCACATGTCCACTACACACGTTTTGTTTTTCTGCATCAGTGCCATTAATGGAGTTTGTAAAAGTCTGATTTCAATTAACATGGTGAGGTTATATTTAGAAATAATCGATAAAATCTATCGAATGTTCCACTTTGTAAAACGTATTTTTCTGTCTTTATTATATTGTGATGTGAAGTGTATTTTGTCTATAGTGTGAAATGTGTTATTGCCATTTTTAGTTTTGGTTGAATTTTATGATTGACAAAGTACACACAGTACAACTACTTTGTGTTTTGGGGTGTTTCTGTTTTCCAAGTTCATGTAAGTAGTTGTGTGCGATTTAGCCCTTGTTGGTTGGTAGTTACGTAAATAATGTTTGTGAAACTCTATTAATAGTACATATACTTATGGGGTTTCTATGACTACCGAAGACTCGTTTTTATTTGAAAGTCATTCGCTTAATGCATTAGTGTTTCAAATCACCGAAAGTTTCTTTATCGACGAAATCATCTTCACAGGCTGTACAGTCGTATTTATATTTTGACCAAAAATGTATAGTAGTCTATTTTTGAGTAATAGGGAGGAGAGTGTGCCATAATTGATATAATTACTCAGAAGTGACTTCAAAAGTAAAAATAAAAAATGTAAATCACGCAGTACTCAACGGCACAAAAAGCAAGAAAGTGTTAGAAATTTGATAAGGTTAAAATTGTTATTGAGCAGTGAGAAGAAAAGTGGTAGTTGAGTGTCCATTCAACAAGTGTGAAGAGGGTGAGAAGAAAATGTACCGGTACCGAAGGAACACATAAGAGTGATAACAGTGAATTAATTGTCAAAGCAAAAGCAGACTAAAAGTAAAATTAAAACTTTACATGGAACGACTAGTGAAGAGGCTAAGACCAATATGGAATAAGAGACTAGACGAACGATTTCTTTATACAGAGTTCGGGGTTGTATTGACGAACTGCTGATGACTCCGCCATACACAAAAGCCGAAACCTGACGCCCTTTGTACCACTTGGCCTCACTTTGTAGATGATCTTGAAAGACGACTTTGGTGGAGCTACATGGCTTGAGTTCACCAAGTGAAGTGCTCGAGAATTGAGCTGGTAATTGTCATGCATTGTCCTTTTGCTAACCATGCTGGATAATGTTAAGAGATGTGATTGGAAAGTGTTAGCTTTGTGCAGTCAATACAGCTGTACATGGGCAGGTGAATATATTAATGTTTGCTAACCTAATCGAAGTTATTTAAACACCAGACTAGTCAAACCCTTTTCTGGCTCAGATCATATAGATGAATCAGTACAACACCACCTGAAGTCTTGCTAGATACTTGGGCAGACTAGTTACGGAGGCCTGCCTAAATCACTGGGCTACCAGAATCTCCATCCATCAGAATGCTGCTTAAACTTGTCTGCACTTCTTGTTGCGTAAATCATGCAATTATATGAAATGATCATTACATGGACACTCTCGCATACATTGGATCAGCTATAGACTACTAATCACTACTAATCATCAATCAATAGACACATCGAGATTGAAAAAATTTATCAACCAATAAGAAAAAAACCTCACACACAAAGGGTCAAAGTTCAAGTCAAAGAAACAATGAGTGACAATACAAGTAACCTAGAAGGTGGGAAAACACAAAAACAACCAATCACGTCCAAGGTCACCGGGAGAGATGATTAATAAACTCGTGGAGAAATCTAAAAGCTCACTTCAAATTGAAGTATGCGCTGAAGATGTCACCCAGTAGGGTGATGAAAGCTTCGCAAATTAACTATCCAGCTCAGAGAACACAACCACATCAAAATCATCACCTGAGCTACAAATCTTTTCTATCATAACTATTAATCACTGTGCACTTCTCGAAAGGGAATGAAGAAAACATCTACTGATTTGGTTCTGTTTTCAAATGTTACAAAACATGGGTTGAAATTTGATAAGGTAGAATTCAATACTGTGAAAAAAATTTTGAATTGAGAATGACAAGTGGGACAAGTGATAACAGTTCAAAGTGAGAACAGTAATAATAATAATAATAACTGTAGTAATGAGGGCAAGGTACATAGGTTAGCCAAATAAATAAATGTCTATCGCTCTGCGGCCAAGGCAGAATTAGGGATTGTACATGCTTCTTTTGTACACAAAGGTTTGGCTTAAAGTCATGATTTGCCAAGGCCTCCACTATCTTCAGAAGTATGTGACGAAAAAACGCGGCCAGCAAATTAGCATGGATTCTATATATGATCTTAAAATCATGGTCAGGGTTGACAGAGTGGCATAAGTCGGTCAGGTGTTCCAGAATACAGCTTCGCACACACTTCCTTTCTCCTTTGTAAGACCATGCTGGAATATGCTCTCGTATCCGTGTGGAAAGCATCCTCTGACTACGGCCAATGTACCTTGCTCGACAAGAGCAGGGGAACTGATAGATGGACATGGAGGTGGGCAAACGGGGGTGCTTATCTTGTGCAGAGATGGAGAACAACTTGCGCCTGGTGAAGGTCGTTTATGAGTTATATATATATGATTGTACAGCTTGATAATAAATTCGTTGTTGAAAAGAGTCTTTTTGTTGAATACTGTTGTCTTAATGCTACAATGGGAATTATTAAATTATTAAAAAAAACTAGTTATATATTAAGTAAGAAAGATCAGGTTCAGTTGATAACAACATTCCACACTTTAAGATAACTTTATTGAATTCAGTGAATAAAACCCTGCACATGACTTTATCTTTCACAAAGTAGAAAACAGCTACAAAGTGTTACATCACCGTTTGACTTATTGTTTGTTCTAATAAATATAACACCTGTTTAGAGAATACATACACAATAGAGATGCTTGCCTGAAACATGAACATGTTGATAATGTGATTCTCAGGTGACGATGGAAATGTTATTTACTTCGAACTGTTTTTCTTTTTGTTGTGTTTTTTTTTTGCCTGACTTTTAACTGTTAATGATTCTAACATATTTGTGAGTGTTTCACTTGCGCGCGCACTCTCTCCATCTTTCTCTCGCTTTCTGTTTCTAATTTATCGTTTAATTCTGTATTCAGCTTTGGTTCAAAAATGTATCACATGGATGTATAAAAGTTTATTTCAATACAAAGTGTTGTTTTTCTTAAATGCAAAAGAACCTGAAGTATATGTAATTTTGAAAAAATACAAATTTATCTCTACTGCTTAATAAGGATTCTTAAGATACGGGAATTTCTATTCAATTTATGATAGTATGAAAATGGATAACTTCTTGGTTTACTTTATGTACTGTACATGTGTGCCTGTGTGTTTTCTTATTCCTTTGACTACCTTGGGAGCCTTCCCAGGTACGTACATTGTAGGAATATTTCCCAGTCATCACGCTTATTATAAGACGGGAGTAAGACAAGGCTGGAGGCCTACTAACTCCAGGGATTTTTCTGATTGTGGTAGACTGGATAATGCGACAGACAGCGGGTCGGGCAGAGAGGAAACAGGCATAAAATAGGACCACACAAAAAACTTGGAGGATCTAGATTTCGTCGATGATATAAGTCTAATTTCCCACAAACTGGAAGATATGCAGGTGAGATGCAACAAGTTGGCAGAAGAAGCGTCCAGAGAAGATAGGACTTCAGGTGAACATAGAGAAAACAGAGGTGATGAAGATTCTTGGTCAACAGCAACAGTAGCAGTAACAACAAACAAACAATAATCAGCATAAATCGGAGAAATCTGAAAGAAGCAACCTCCTTTACCTACCTGGTAGGCATCATTTTAACTACAGGTGGACGGAAATGATGAGGATATCACAGCTGCAAGGATCGGGAAAGGAAAGCAATATTTCATTACCCTCATCAAGTCTGTGTGGAGGTCAACAGCACTCAGCATGAAAAATAAGATCCAAATTTTCAACTTCAATGTGAATTCAGTGCTACTATACGGATGGATCAGAGACTTGGCACGTCACGAAGGGCACTTCGAACAAACTGCATACCTTCATCAATAGCTGTCCGCGCTCAATACTCAAGATCAGATGGCCGATCAGAAAAGATCTCTGGGAGCAAACCAACCCAGCAGGAACCAATATTTCAACAAATATGCAGGAAGAAATGGAGGTGGATTAGCCATACTCTGAGAAAACAAACCATCAAGTGAGTGACATCACACGCCAGGCCATTGCTCCAGTGGAACCCGAACGGGAAGCGGCGAGTTAGTTGTCAGTGCGAGGGTGGCATGGAGGAAATCATATGGGTTGGAGGAGATGAGAGACTATGGACAATCTTGGGCTCAGCTGAAGAGGATGGCAGAACACCGAATAAAATGGAGTTGTGTTGTTGAATCCCTACGTTTCACTAAGAACCCAAGGTGACAATAATAATAATATAATGGAACGATATGTCTAGTAAGATCAATGCTTACTACTGAGATCGCCCTTCAATCCCTACCGCTGAATAAACTTTACCATGACGATGAGGATGGTTATTTTCTGTAATGAAACTATGAAATTCATATGAGGTAAAAAATTCTCTTCGCTTTTCTCTTTTTTCATGTATTGGTTTTGTAGGGATTGTGTTTGATTGGTTGCAGGGTTTCATCATAAGCTGACATCAATTAGAGGACCGTTGGAAAACCACCAGGGAGTAGTGGACGCCTGTTTCGCCAAGGTAGTTTGACACTCTTCAGCAGTACGCATTCACCACAGAGAGGTTCGAACCCAGGACCTTCGGGTTAAAAAGTGAGCCAGTTCGTAGACAATTAAGCCATTGGGATCCGATCTAATGGCCAGCCGATGAATTCCAACCTCTGCTACTTCATGACATAGCGTCACCACTTTGCAATGTCTTCTCCTATGAGTTACTGCCTCATCTTCAACCTGCTGTAACCTACTTGTCACGGCTTCTCTTTAGAACCCCAGGTTGACTTCCTGAATAGGTACAGTTGCTAGTGGGCATCAGATTAATTTTCAAGTATTGATTTTGCAGGGATTTTGTTTCATTGGTTGTTGGGTTTCATCATGAGTTGACATCAGTTAGAGAACCACTAGAAAATCACCTGGGAGTGTTGGACAGCTGTTTCGTCCCAATAGTTTGGGACACTTCACCAGGCTTAGAACCCAGGACCTTCTGGCTACAACCCACTGGGACCCGATCCAATGGCTAACCCATAAATTCTAACTTTCTCTCTTTTAACTATATCACAATAGCAAAAAGAGTTTTCCAATTGACTGAATACTTTTCATTCTGTCATCATCACGTGAGAGAAAAAAACTGTCTGAAAACATTTTTCAAATATTACAAATTCAATTGGTATGCAAATCGTAGAGCCACAGAAAACCAAAATAAAATATATAGGCGTACATATAATGTCTATTGTCTATGTATTTTAGACGGGATAAGTATACAAGGAAAGAGGAAGCATGGTTTATACATTCTATTGGGTATTTTAACATACGGCTAATTGAAACAATCGATTAATACATATTCACACACTGATGAAAAAAGGAGTAGTCCATTAGTGAAATATTGTAAAATATTTCAACCAAAATTTTAACATTACTCTGATAAAGCAATTAACAGCATTTAATGATGAAACGTCAGTGAATCTTTTTTTTTTAATTAGTAGTATCGTTTTGTTTTCATTTCGTTGGGAAATGCAAAATTTCCTTTTCCTATTTCGTTGATTGATACCTAGGGAGCGATAAATGTTAACTATATATATATATATATATATATATATATATATATATATAAATACATGCATATCATAAAACAGCCTAACAGAATGTCAATCGCAGCGTGAATATCTTGGCGGTAACGTCTGTGGTTTGACCACTGGGTTATGAGTGTTTCAATTACATTTCACATCAATTTCTGTGAGGTAACATGTAAGGACTTCTGAGAAGTGTGAATTAATTTGAATAAGGCATTCAGAAGGCAAATTTCGCCTTGAGATGATATCGTCATTTCGTAGTTGCCTTACAACCGCTTCACAACTAACATGGTTAACAATAATAAAATAAAATAAAGATCATGACAATTACTCAGTTATATAAAAAACAAAAGTACATACTAATGACCAATCATATCTAGATAGGTCATGTAGTCCATGGTAGGCGAAGGTTGAAGTCTATTGTTTTCTGTACACACAGTTTAGGCTGTAAGTGATTATTCCAAAGGGCTCCCATCAACTTCAATAACTTTGAATTAGAGTTATTTGGTGAAATAATTGTGAAACAGTCATTATGGATGATGCTGGATTTCTATTCAGATTAATAATTGCATTGGGATTTTCTATATGATTAAGTAACCATTTTGAAACATGTTCCTTTCGACAACATTGGGACATTCTAATGGTTCCACTTATCTAGGTGTCACCGCAGCTGCAGGTGAACTTGTAGATACAGTTTGAAGTAGACTCCACTGCTCAAAGACTTCGGTCAGCCATCAAACGCACATTCTACGCCGCATCTCTTTTTCTCACATGCCGAATATTTTCGATCCCTGTACCTACGATTAAAGGACGAAATTCTATGGACTCTACTTCAAATTGTATCTACAAGTTCACCTGCAGCTGCGGTGACACCTAGATAAGTGGAACCATTAGAATTTCCCAATGTTGTCGAAACGAACATGTTTCAAAATGGTTACTAATATATACACAGGTGAATCATTAATATTCAGTATTTATTTCCCACACTAGCATAATCATTGATTCACGCATCTGCGTGATTATTGATTTAAATTACTGAATTCCCAGGGTTTGTTAATATTTTTAAAATGTGACATTGATTTTTCTAACTGTATAAATACGGAGTTGTTGTTTAACATTTTCGACTGTTGTTAGAGACAGTAAAAGCTCTCGTACCAACGTCCAGTCTTCTTTCTTTGTCTTGCGTGCCCGGCGGTATTATTGTTGTTGTTGACGTGCGATTAGGAGAGATTAGCCAGTGCATTAGTTAGATTCGCTCGTAGTCTACAAGGTCCAAATATTCACATACATAACAGTTACTTAGTCATATAGAAAATCCCAATGCAATTATTAATCTGAATAGAAATCCAGCATCATCCATAATGACTGTTTCACAATTATTTCACCAAATAACTCTAATTCAAAGTTATTGAAGTTGATGGGAGCCCTTTGGAATAATCACTTACAGCCTAAACTGTGTGTACAGAAAACAATAGACTTCAACTTTCGCCTACCATGGACTACATGACCTATCTAGATATGATTGGTCATTAGTATGTACTTTTGTTTTTTATATAACTGAGTAATTGTCATGATCTTTATTTTATTTTATTATTGTTAACCATGTTAGTTGTGAAGCGGTTGTAAGGCAACTACGAAATGACGATATCATCTCACGGCGAAATTTGTCTTCTGAATGCCTTATTCAAATTTATCAAAGGGACTAATTGTTCTAAGTGTGCATAACTCGGGAACTTGGGCCTAGGATTTCCTCTTGACTATCATGGTTCATCTAATATAAACATATTTCATAAACGAATTTCTAATGATAGATTCGAACAAAGTAAGCTCAAAATACGATCACATGAAAACCTACAAAGATCGATCTACCACAAGCCAAAGTGGAATTGACAGCGGATAAACTAGCAGCTGTGTCCCAACAATTAATTCTCTGGTGATGAGACGCACTGAATAAATAATTGGAATCCTTCAGAAGAACTTTCATCAGAAATGGACATCCAACCTCCTTCGTCAATAAACGTCAAAAGAGAAAGACCGATACTCCTCAAAACCTGAATGTGTCGAATAAACAACTAATTGTTAGTCTAAAAATCAGAAGAGATACAGCTAATGAGGTCCCTGGATACCGCCTGTAGATAACGATTCAACAGCAACGTTCTTTGGTGCATTTCTACGTCTCACATTCTCCACGCCAAAGACAAGATCCCACTGTTGGCAACTTCATTGTGTATTTGCTAATTCAGCTGCTCCTGTGGAGCTTAGTTGGTTGGCCGTACGAACAGGACATTATCTAGACAATTCTATAAACATTCACTAGAATTGTTGTCAAAAGAGGAGTGTAAAACAATCAGTAGCTCAATTCTGGAACAGCTTATTATTACTTTTGCTAATGCAGCATCAGCAAAGACTTCTTTTACAATCATATATAAAGTACGACCAAGTTGTTTGAAAGTATTTCGCTTACATCTTCCTCATACATTGGAAGCCTTCGCAATCAGTCGTCAAGGAGAAATGTGAACTTTGTGTCCAGGAAAAAGTACCGATTTGTTTCTTCCTTCTTTGTCTTCCTGAATCACTTCTGTATAATAAGCTCTGTATAGTCCGTTTTATGTTGTTTGCAACTCATTTTCCATCTTTTGTTCTCCTGTCTGTTACCAACCATTTCCAAACGATAAATTCATTGAAAAGAGTCTCTTCGCTGAATATTGTGTTCTAAATTACGCTTTGCCTTCTAGTTGACTATAAAGGCGGAGGCTATAGAGATATGGTGATCATTATCGACCAGCAGTTCAATGATCGCGCTTCTTATTGCTCCACTTCCATCTCTTCGCAACAGCCATGCAGGATAGTGTTCTTACACCCTGTTGGACAAAACTCTAGTCGGACGACCGATATACCTAGCTCCGGATAAGCAGGTGAATTCATAAACGTGCATAGAGTTGGTCAACAGAGGGATCTTATCCTTTCGATTATTCAAGGATGCCACAGGAAATGTCCTTTTCAGGGACTGTGAGATCCTTCTTTCAATGATATCAGAAGATCTACATTAATCGAAAACCAACATGAAAATCTACTGCAATCAGCATAAGGAGCAAGATTCGGATTTTCAACGCTAATGTCAAGTGAGATTTGGCGTATCAAGACACTTATTTCCATTAGGCTAAAGAATTTCATCTATAACTACCTTTGAACCATAATGATTATCAGATAAGCACCTAGAAAGGATAAACAACCAGGAGCTGTGGCTACTAACTCTCCAAGAATCTATCACCAATTAAATACGTAGAAGTAAATGATGATAGCTGGGATATACGCTAAGGCAACTGTGGAGTCAAATAACACCCCAGGCAGGCCCTCAAGTGGAAGCTTGTCGCAAAAGGATGAGTTGGGTATGGCTCCAAAGGTGACATAGGTGGATACAATGTGAAGCGAATGTAAGAGTTTATAGGCAATACTAGAGTTGGCAAAAGAAAACGTCCAAGAATAGGTTGAAATGGAGATGTGCTTCTGAGGCCTTATGTTACAATCGGAAATCAGGAGAATAATAATGATAATTACTGATATAGTCCTAATACCTCTCAAACCCTGGCATTTTACAGCAGACGTTTACTGATCATCCTAGGAAGCTTTGTCAGTATTTCGTTACGGTCCTGCTTTCAGTTTAACTTATGTTATCTTCCTGTAACTATTTTATGATTAAAAATTTAATATTAATATCTTACTTTTCAATAAATCCAAATGAGCTTTATCAATTTTATTTACAATTCACAATAACACCTGCTGTTCTAAAGAAATAAACAAGCATAAATACACATGTTATATTACTTAAATGGAAAAGTAGTATAAATATGAAAGTAAATTCATTATCTAATTATGCATCTAACATTTTCCCCCTTCAGCAGTTCATGCTGGCGATTAGATTTTGGACAGCATAATCTACCCTGTCTCTCTCTGTCTCTCCAATATGCTTCACAATAGATCCATTTGATGTAAGATAATCTTATTGATGGACAGATTAGGATCATAAAAACTTTAATGATCCGATAATAATTGCTGTGTTCTTTTTTAATATTTGTTCAATTAATCAGTATGACTAATTCAAATGTCATAATGTGATACTTGTTGAAAACTACTGAAATTCAATTTAAGTAGGCTGTTTATTGATATAATACAAATAGATGAGTTATAGCATTAGTGAGAATTCGATGTAAGAATCGAATTTAGGCAGTGTTGTGGAGTATAACTCCATTATAGAATAGTTTTATTTGATATAAATTACAGTGGTACATTACTGTTTATTTAAGGATGACGTTTCGATTACATCATATCTATCAAACGCCTGAAATTCGATTTATGTGTTCAGAAAGAAGCACTTATCAGTCTCTCCTTGCCCTGGTAACTATATGTCTTTATTCTCTCTTTCGTTTGATTACGTAACCTTCATCTTTAACCTTACCCCCACTTTGATATAGTTTAATTTTGCTTGTCTGTTGTTTCTGTGATTCGAGTTGAAACCAGTACATTCTCACGAACTTCTTGTCTTTATTGCGTAACTCCTTTACCATAGTATGCATAGATTTACTTTGTTTAAAAGTGAACTTTTTGAGTGCAAACCATATAAGCGTAAATTTCTGAACTCTGATCACTAAGTTCGGAACTTCCTATCAACTGATATCATGAAAAATTTGCAAGTATGCTGAAAATTTTCTGTTCATAAACCTGAAAATTTATTTAGGTTGTAAGCAACTAGTGAGAAGCCAACGACATACGCAACGATGGTACCATAATATCCTGCAAAAACTGTTGTTCTTGCTTTATTCACATTCATTAAAGGGGAATAAATACATGAAATTCTGAACATCATTTAGCACTGCTCATAATCATATCAATGTATTCACATAACACTTGAACTCCTTTAACATGGTTCTGTTCTATATTATGATTTGATTTTCTGATAGTATTATTTTCCAAACTCAAAATCACAACCAACAAAAACTTGGCGCCCGCTTTAGGAGGAGCATTTCTAACAGCCTACAGTGGACTTTTATCAACAGCTGGCTTCATTGGCTCCACACTAAAGGTCATATGGCTCACCAGAAACAATTGGAAATAAGAAACTATGGGAACAAACTATTCAAGAACCTATTGCTCAACAAATATACCCAAGAAAATGAGGATGGACTGAGCATACGCCGAGGAGACAGTCGAATACCATCGCAAACAATGCAGGGTATCACTCGCGTGGAACCCGAATCCGAGACACTAAGTGGGACGTTGGTTTCAGAGTGATTTGGAGGAGATCCTGGCAAAAGGAGATGAAAGCTCACAGACAATCGCATGGTCAGTTGAAGAGGACCACAGAGAATAGAATAAAGTGGGGATATACTGTTGAAGCACGAAGCACCTGTTGTTTTAGGTGAGTCTCGATAGCCTATGATGTTTGAAGCATACGGTACCTTGAAGTTTTTGGTAATTTATTTGATGCCCAACAGATGGCGGAGAAGGATTCTTCAATTCTGACTTTGTGACCCGCCGGTTTGGACCAGGTGGTCTAATATCGAACCGCTGATGTTTTTCACTACACCTTTATTTAGCCGCACTGGTAGCTATTCCCGAGTGAGCACGAAAATTCTAGTTCCTAGAGCAACAGCCAATGTAACTCGCTCCATCACAAGCGTAGGTGAATTGGTAGATACAATTGGAATTGGCTAGTCTAGTTACTTCATCTTTCAATCGAGGAATTACCACTGGTCGTGTAGATAACATGACTTGTATTTTACCAGCATTAAAAGTTCTTTGAATACATTATATTAAACTCTTTGTAATTATTTCACTCGGTGCGTCGCCCTTGAATTCCAGTCGTATATATAAAGGCTTCTTATTAACAGATAAAGACGAACTTTTCCGGATAGCTATTATCAATCAGGTTGTCATATACAATCCTTGGTTCATCTTCAGTTACCTCGTCTCAGCATAGAGCCCTAACCCTGTGGATGAGGGTTATAAACACTCCTGGTTGACTATTGAGAAGAAAGAATTAGGTTTCATTAAAATTTATTATTATTATACTGAGGTCGAGAATACTTCGGTATTGACAGATGTTCACAATACACTTTTGCACTGCTCACAGTTACATCAGAATTTAAGGGAAACATTATAACAACATAAGACATTAATGAGGTGATACCGAACTCCTTAGATTCATTATCTCATAATATCAAGCCTAAATATAGCTTAATGCGTTTGTGGAGTTACATAGCTAGCTTACTGAAGTAAAAAGATTGTTATAAAGGAAAACGTGTTCAGTGAGGAGTTACACTTTTCGGCGATATCATTCTCAAGCTATCCAGTCTCACATATATAGTTAATTTTCTTAGCAACAAAATGAATATATCAAAGATTTTTCATTAGAACTGTAAACCGTTTTTAAATAACAAATTTGGTCGATCAATTAGAAACTAAAGTAAAATTAAATAAGCAAGTTGAATGATGTAATCTAATTGGCGACGTTCAGTAGAGCTCAGCCAAAATTAAAAATGAGCAAAAGTCAAGTTAACTGGTGGATTTTGACTAACAGTGAAATTCACGACAACACGCATTTGGTACTTGTCATCTGGATGTGCCTGCATTCCCCAGTGAGTGATGATGTTACCACAGAGGCTCGAACCCAGTGCCCATAGTTTCAAACGCCAAAGCGTTATCCACTAGACCACTGAGGCCACGACAGCCACCTCTTATTTAACGAGTCATATCAACTATTTAATTCAGTTTTAGATTTTCCCGTCGATTGATTGGGTTGATTAGTCCCCATCCACCAGTTAACTTCTAATTACATGCCCAGACATCGTCGAAGCATCTGTATAAGAAGCCGACATGTCACCCTGAGATCGAGCACTTCTGTCCAGTCAATCGACGGGAAAATCTAAATTGGAATTAAATAAAATAAGAAATATATAGGCAAGAAAACCATGAGGATAACTATTGGACGATAGGTATGTTTGGACTCACACAATCAAACTGTAGGTCTGAAGGGAATGGACGAGAAACACCTACAAACTGTCTTCAGAAGGAGTGAATTTCCACACAATTTCATCAAAAAGTCTTTAAACTCAAATCGTTATGCCAACAAAACACCATCATCAGAGACCACAAGAAATTCACTCTACCATTTATAAAGAATATCTCTGAAACAACTAACGGATAGAATACTAAGACCATTCGAAATAGACATAGTACATGATTCAACACATTCACTTCATTCAATACTGTGCAAACCAACAGAAAAAGATGATAACACCAACATCACTTACAAACTAAATTGTATGAACTGTGATAAACATTACATTAGTCAAAGTGGGCACCCCTTCCAAATCAGAATCCAAGAGCATAAATTAGCTGTGAAAAGGCATGATATGCTGTATTCTGTCATATCGATGCATGTGGATAACCATGGACACCAATTTGATTGGGATAATGTAGAAATTTTAAGTAGGAGAAACACTAAAATACTGCCAGGGAGTTTCTACAAACCTGGTACTCAAATAAATCAGCGAGATGTACCGCAGAAGCTTTATGTTCCGATCAGAACCCAGAGGAATAATGGTTTCAATAAGCCTGGTAACTGATCGTTTGTTATAGTGATGTAATTGACTCGTAACCCATTATAATCATAATTTTGTCCCCTCATATCCCATCCTCCTGGTCTATCATAGTTTGACCTGTATTTCAATCTCACCTATCGTTTAACATGACTGATTCACTTAAGTTGATTTGTTTCTTGTATACCTGACAATGTATGTCTGATTTTTTTATATTTCTTTACGTTCCCAGTGGAAAATAGGACCACAAGCTACAGCTCTGAAGTTTCGGTAGCAGTGATGCTTATTTTACAGTATGGGGTTACTAGCCTCATGTCCAACCCCCTTCTCTACCAGTTTTATTACTGGCTTAGCAAGGTAAAGGAGTGCGTTGGCTGGGGATGGAACCCCGGGCAACACATGTGATCGGCGAGCATTCTACCGCTGTGCCACCGACGCACTATATATATGCGTAGCAAGCATTTTAAATCAAAAGTGTGCTGATATTTTGTGTGATTCTCTTACGCAAATCTTTTACACATCATTTCACAGCGATACAGTACTTGTTGTCTGGAAACAAATAAAGGTGGTGCCTGTAACAAAATCATTTTCTGGATCAGCTAGGAAGTTTAGGTCAATCGCCATCAATTCTCCATTTTCGACAACTATGGAGAAACTTCTCTTGCATGTTCTTGAACCCTCTTTGAAATCTTTTAGTGAGCCAAAGCAGTTTGTTTACAGATTCAGTAGAAGCATTTTCGATGCTACCGTTGTACTCCATAACAATATTGTTTCGTGTCTTGATAAAGGCAAAAAGGTTGTTCAAGCCTCCTACTTAGACTACACTGCTGTTTTCCACTCTGTCTTCAGGGCACTTTTACTAATTAAACTGATTTCAGCCCGCACTGAGTCCTACATCACAAGGTGGCTGTTTTCTTCTTTTTCGAGTAAAAAAACAACATACTTTTGTGAATGGAAAGCGCTCCACTTCGTTGATAACGAAAACTAGTGTGTCTCAAGGCTTTGTACTCCCTCCATTCCCTTAGTTCTTTCTTATGGAATGGCTTTCTGTATTTTTCAAAAGCTGATTTCACTAAATATGCAGATGATCCAACCATTTATGTCCCAGTAATTTCTGCATCGAATTGTTCTGACATGATGAATAGATCCTTATCTGAGGTTAGCAAATGGTCTCGCCTAAATGGTCTTCAGCTGAATCCATCTAAATGTTATACTGTTGAATTTAGTTTCAAGTGTGAACAAGAACTGCATGGACTGATTAAATCCCATGATCCCTATAATATTGACGGCACTGTGGTAGGGAGTATATCGAATATCTATCATCTTGGTATTAGTTTCTCTTCGAATCTCTGTTGGTCGTCTCATATCCTGTTGATTTCTAAAAAATTTTTCCTTCTAACTTATTACATAAAGAAGTTGAGACTTCCTGCTGGTATAAATCAACCTCACCTTTTTTCTTACAATTTGTTAATTCATGTATTCTACCCATTATTCTTAATTTTTTGCGCTTGTTCTTCCCTGGACTTCTCAAAAAAGAACATGGAATATTTCGTAGAACACTGAAGATTGTAAGTAGGGTTAGTGGTGTGCCTTTGATTCAGCTAACTGGCATTATTGTCAATAAGCAGTTCAGTTCTTGTAAAAAGTTGGCTAATGTTATTCTATCTGATACCGACCATCCTTTTTATTCTCAACTTTTGCCTTGTATCTCTTCCGTGGGTAAAACCAGGAGAAAGGTAATAAGAATTTATGCTCGTATAGCTAATAAATATAAAAATTCTACCGTATCACCATATTTAGCATGGGTGGTTTTGTGTAAAGAGAGAGTCAGATGTCAGAAAAAAACTTATAAACTTTTTAAATCAGTAAGTGAACTGCAGAGTAAAAGCAAAGATTATTATTACTACATGTATTCTTTATTATATTATTTATTTATAAGTCATTATGTTTCATCAACTTTCATACAATGATTCCCATTTATAAATTTGAACAAAGAAAGAAAAAACATTGGCACAGAATAATCTGGATCCATTTCATCAGCTGCATACAAAGCTGCCTACAGAGCTTGCCCTCCCTGATTGAGTTTGAAGGTTTCAATGCCAACCTAATTCCTGCTTTATTGAGAATCCTACGTAAGGCCTCAGATGTCCCCTGCTTATACAGTAAGACTGTGGATGCCTTATGCTCTGTATATATATATATATATATATATATATACCTAACTGTCTAAGCAAATAATCTGATTAACTAAGCTACTATAATATAAACAGAATTGATTCAAATCAAGACTAGTTGATATCTCTAACCAGTACCTATGCTCACCAATTCAAGAGTCTAGAATCATGACGAAAGAACACCGATAAGCAATTATACTTCTGCTCAACAATGAAGATATCGTTATACTGCGACCAGATAAAGGTTCAGGCGCAGTAGTGATGAACAAAGCTGAATACGTCCAAAAAATGGAGTCCATTCTGAATGACATGTCGAAATTTAACATTGATGACTGCATGAAGGATATGACGGATTCGGCAGAAAAGAAAGTCCTGAACGTACTCAGAGAGCTAATGAAAGAGAAAATGATGTACAATCATCCATACAATGAGTTAAAACCCACGATGTCTCGTCTACCATATATGTATGGTCTGAGGAAAATACATAAAAAGAATTGCCCAATGAGACCAATACTCTCAATGGTGAATTCACGCTTTCAAAAAGTTGCTCACTGGTTGGCGCATAAATTAGAACCTGTCAGACAACGCCTGGCTAAACATACTCTAAAAGACTCGTTCCAATTTGTTGAAGAGGTGAATCAACTCAATGTACATGACAAAATCATGGTTTCCTTCGATGTGACTTCTCTATTCACTCAGATCCCTCTGCATGAGACAATAGATATCACCTGTCAACACTCTGATCTTCTTCCTCTACCAAAACTGGAATTTAAACAGCTTCTCGTGTTATGTACTAATGATATACAATTCCAGTTTGACAACAAAATGTATCGCCAGGTTGATGGTGTGGCAATGGGGAGTCCACTGGGCCCGATATTAGCTGATATCTTTATGGCCAGTCTTGAACAGACAAAGCTCAAGTGTGCAATTGGCGAAACAACAGCCTACTATAGATACGTTGATGACACATTCATTGTATGCAATGATTTGAGTCACGCTTCGTCTCTATTAGACGCTTTCAACAGTGTAAACCAGAGCATCACTTTCACGATGGAGCATGAAGATGAGGAAAAATTCCATTTTTTGGACGTGAAGTTGGAGAGACAATACGACGGGACACTGGAAAGATCTGTATATCGTAAAGACGCATGGAGTGGTGTTTACTTGAATTTCAACAGCTTCTGCCCGGTGAGATACAAACTAATGCTGGTGAAAACGCTTTTCTCTAGAGGGAAGAGAATATTTTCACCAAACAAACTAGACAGTGAACTAATGCTTCCTGAAAATGCTTGAAAGAAAATGGTTACCCACAAGGTTTCATTAACAAATATGGCAAGAATGAACTCAAGAAGCTTGATACAGCTACAGCCAGTAAGAAGCCTATTTTCATCAAACTCGACTACAAGGGCGACGACATTATGGGAATGGTAAATAAAAGATTAAGTGCAGCTCTGTCGAGGATGCATCCTGCAGCATTATTAGTCTCTCTATCTCGAACAACCTCCTCACTGGTGCAGTCAAAGATTGACAAGTACCCCTCAAAGTCACCTTCAACTGTGTAAACCAAATCACATGTATCTGCGGGGGCAGTTACATTAGAAGAACAGAGAGTAGGGCCTACGTCAGATTCTGCGAACATGTGCCAGACAGCCTCCGGTTAAAGGAACCGAATTATTTAAGCTCTTCAATCGCCAAACACCTGACTGACAGAGGACACCGAGTAGATGGTCTGGAATCATTCAAAATAATTAACAGACAAAGTACCTCAAGTCTTCTCAGGTTTGCTGAAGCTATAGCAATAAAACGATTGAAGCCTGACTTATGTGTCCAAAAAGAATCCGTTGTTGGACTTCAATTACCCTGGTAACTGACATCTTAGTAACTCTTTGTTTTCTAATTTTGTTAACTTATCTTTTCACTCCCCCCTTTATTTTTTGCTTGACTGTCTTAAGAGATAATTTTTCTTGATCTTCTGATTTCTGCTCACTGTATTACATCATCAAATTTTGATCTAACCTTATGTGCACCGAAATTTTGATCTTCTCTTATCTAATTATGTAACTATCACTAATTTTCTCTTGTTACCACCCCAATAACACAACTGTTAATTAATTAATTTTTTTAAAGAAACTTCTCTTTAACAAGATATGACAATATGTTTATTATTATTATTGTTCCCTTGGGTTCCCAGTGGAACATAGGGCTTCAACCACACGTCTCCACTTGCTTCTGTCTTCCGCTGTACTTTTCAATTGCATCCATGTTAGTCCATACTGTTTCAACTCTTCTTCACACGATCTCCTCCATGTCACCCTTGCACAGATGACCCACTCGCCGCTTCCCTTTCGGGTTCCACTCGAGAACTGGCCTGACGCGCGATGTCACCCAGCGGCCTCCTCAGCGAGTGTCCAATCCATCTCCACTTTCTCCTGCATATTTGTTGAGCCATTGGTTCTTGTTTTGTTTGTTCCCATAGTTTCTTGTTGGTGGTTCTTTCCGGCCATCTGATCTTCAGTATAGAGCCAGCGAAGACAGTTGTTGATAAAGGTCTGCAACAGGCTGTTGGAAATATTCTTTGTGACCCGCCAAGTTTCTGATCCATCCGTATAGAAGAACTGACTGACTTGACGTTTGTATTGAAAATCCGAATTTTGTTGTTGATGCAGGCTGAGTGACGAAGATTTCCAGATTGGTTTCAGGTTGATGAATATGTTTCTCGCCTTCCCGATTCTCGATTTGACATCCTCGTCCGTTCCTCCTGTAGTTGAGACAATGCTCCCTAGATAACTGAGTGAATGAAGTAACCTCTTTCAAATCCCTCCCGTTGATGGTGATTGGTGTTGGATGTTGCTGCTGTTGTTGTTGTTGCTTGGTTGGTTATTTTCATAACCTCCGTCTTGTCTATGTTCACCTGGAGTCCTGTCTTCTCTGGCTGCTTCTTCGACCAGTTTGTCGGTTTTCGCTTGTAAGTCTTCGATCTTGTGTGACATCAAACATAAATCATCCGCGAAATCCAGGTCTTCTAGATTCTTCACGTCGGTCCAAGATATCCCTGTCTTCTCGTTTCCCACTGTCTGACGCATAATCCAGTCCACCACAATTAGGAATATCATTGGTGATAATAAGCACCCTTGTCTGACTCCTGTGTTTACTCCAAACGCCTCGCTGAGTTTCCGTTGTGGATCACTTGACATGTGCCGTTGTCGTACAGCTGTTGAATGAGGTTGATGAATATTTGGGGCACGCCGTAGTACTTGAATAGTTTCCAAATTGCTTCGCGGTCAACGCTGTCGAAGGCATTCTCAAAGTCTATGAAGTTGAGGTAGAGGTTTGATTGCCATTCCATGCTTTGTTCGATGATGATGCGTAGAGTTGCAATTTGGTCAGAACATGATTTGCCTTTCCTGAATCCAGCTTGTTCTGGTCGGAGTTCTGTATCCAGTGCGTCCTTTATTCCCTCCAAGATGATGCGACTCAGGATTTTACTTGGCGTCGACAGGAGCATGATTCCTCACCAGTTCTTGCAGAGTCCTAAGTCGCCCTTCTTTGGTAGTTTCACTAGGTAACCTTTCCTCCAGTCAGTAGGCACCTTTCCCTCTTTCCAGATCTTTTGCAGTAATGGAGTCAGCATATCTGCTGTCGTTTCTGGGTCCGCTTTCAGTGCTTCCGGGGGTATTCCATCTGGTCCAGCTGCTTTTACAGCTTTCAGAAGCTTGATTGCATTCAAAACTTCAGCTTTCGTTGGAGGATTGGTGTCAACTTGCAGTTGTGTACGTGCTGTTGTTGGTATTTCTGGTCGGTTCAAGAGTCCTTTGAAGTGACCCGCCCATTGTTTAATCTGTCTTTCTTCTTTGGTAATTGGGTTCCCTTGGCTGTCTTTTATAGGTTTCACTTGTCTTGATCTCTTCCCGGATAGAGACTTGGTTATCTGATATAGTGTCCTCAGGTCCCTTTTGCCTGCTGCCTTCTCAGCTTCAGTGGCCAGGTTGTCGTAGAATTGTCTTTTGTCCTTGCTTGCACTCTTCTTCACTTCTTTGTCCATTGCTGTGTATGTTGAGCTCAGCGTCTCTTTCTCTTATCCATCTTTGCATTGAATCATTTTCTCTTTCACCATTGTCCTTTCCTCTATTAGCTTCCAAGTGTCCGTTGACAGCCATTCCTTGTCTTTTTTCTTCTTTCTTCCTAAAACCGTTGAACACGTTTCGTTGAAAATTACCTTCAGAGAGTTCCAATGGTCTTCCACGGATGATTCCTCAGTGGTGCCACGTAGTGTTTCCTGCTTTGCTCTGACAGTTGCAGTGAAAATGTCCTGTGTGATTGTAACCTTCAGTTTTTGCGTGTTGAACTTGCATTATGGCCTGTCCCCAGGTATCCTCGGGGCTTTCAGCTTCACCTTGAATAACCCTTTTACTAGATAGTGGTATGAACCCACATCTGCTCCTCTCCTCGATCTTGTGTCCAGTAGGCTCCGTCTCCACTTCTTTGAGATTGAAATGAAGTCTATCTGGTTTTCGGTGTGTCCATCTGGTGAAATCCACGTTGCCTTGTGTATATCCCTGTGTTTGAACACACTGCCACCAATCACCAAATCATTGAAGGCGCAGAAGTCTGAGAAGAGTTCACCATTTTCGTTCATTTCACCGAAGGCCTCACGACCCATGGTGAGTTCTCTTTCTGTATTGTCTCCTCCCAGCTTCGCATTCAAATCACCCATCAAGATTTTGATATCGCTCTTTGGGACGTTGTCCATTACTGTTTGTAGTTGACTGTAGAAATCCTCCTTCTTCTCTTGCTCTGAGACGTTTGTAGGCGCATAGCTTTGAATGATTGTAACCTTCCTTCCTTTTGAGTTGAACCTAGCTGTCATTATCCTGGAGGAGATTGGTTCCCACTGCATGAGAGCTTTAGCCGCTGTTGGTGACATCATGATGGCTACTCCCTCGGTGTGCTCGTGATCGTCCTCTGGGTGACCGGAGTAGATTATTGTCTCTCCAGTTGGTAGTTGGCACCTTCCGCATCCGTTCCATCTGCTCTCGCAGATTCCCAACACTTCTATTTTATATCTCCTCATTTCTGCGTCTACCTGAGCAGCCTTTCCAGTTTCGTACATTGTACGAATATTCCACGTCCCCATCCTTATTTTCGCTTTCATCGAAAGAAGGCACATCGGCTTTCACCAGCCCGCGTCATTTCACTTCCCCGATTCCAGCGAAAAATAAGGCCACTATTTGTAATTTTAGAATTTTGAATATATTTGTGCGTTGAAGTTTTAGTAGCAATTTGGTTAAGTTTTGGGAGTGGAGTTGCTGGCACCACGCCCCAACCCTCTCTCTTTATCCGGGCTTGGGACCGGCTAGAATACTAGTGACCTAGTAATCTAGGCGAGGTTTGACAATATGTTTGCTAATGGACAAAAGTTTGTTAAAATTGTACACTTTTTTATTTTATTAAAGAATTCAGATGATAAGAACCGACGAAATAAAATGGATCCAGATTATTCTACGCCAATTTTTCTACTTTCTTTGTTCAAACTTTCAGTTCCCCTGATTTTATTATTTTAAATTTTATGTATATACATATTTATAAAAGAAGGTAAATTGTTGCAGTATGCATGAAAACATGGAAAATTCTATTCTGTATAATTATTATTATTATTGTATGGAATAAAGTGATTATTATTATATTAGTGTAATTAAGGCAACCAAGTGAACAGTTCTACTAAAATTTAATGAATCCATTAAACCTTACAAATGAAAACCAATGAGTAGGCACCGAAACAAGTAATTATCCTAAACAATTTCTTATCACAGGATAGAAGTTGTCAAAAAACGAAGACAGTTTCAGGACCACTGAGCATTACATTTTCATGCCGAGATCACTAAATGAATTTGGGAACTTTCAGTTACGAAGTAAGATGGCTCATTCCACTACGAACTTCTTAGATAGTTAGATTTCAATAAAACTCTGACTGTATTATAGTAGCTTAGTTAATCAGGTTATTTACTTAGAGAGTTAGGTATATATACATATAAGGATAAAGAGGAGGGTACATCTGAGACCCTACGTAGGATTCTCAATAAAGCAGAAATTGGAGTGGCATTCAAATCTACAAACTCACTCAGGGAGGACAAGCTCTGTAGGCTGAAGGACGCCGTAGGTTGGCCCAATTAAACAAAAACCTTGCAATGAGTGTGAGTTATGTGAACTACACAGGTCACACTAGTAGATCGGGAATATTCAGATCATCAGAACATAATAATTTCACTAAGGTAAGAATGACTGGCCCCACGAAGATAAGTAATTTAGAAAAAACTCAGCTATAGCACTGCGTGCATTAATACAACCACACAGTAGGGTGGCACAGAGTAAAAATTCTAAGAAGTAATATAGGTAGGTAGAAAGAGAGAGGTTGGTTAATGAATCCTGGTTCATCGAGTATACACCCAACACAACACATGCCATAGAAGTGACTCAAAGCAAATACCAGAGATATGGGAGATAGAATTACCAGTCAGATAAGAGGATAATAAATAATGTTAAAGTGTTACAGGATTTTATCATGCGCTGACATTGGTTAGAGAACCATTGGAAAACCAGGGAGTACTGGACAGCCGTTTCGTCCTAGTTTGAGACTCTTCACAGTATGCACCCACCGGAGTTCGAACCCAGGACCGTCTGGTTACAAGTTCAGTGAGCTCGTAGACCATTAAGCCACTGCGGTCCGATCCAATGACCCATGAATTCTAACTTGTGCCAATTCACGATATAGCGCGATCACTAACCATTGTCATCGCTGGCGAATATTTGTCCTCACACCCGACCTGCTGCACCCTACTGGTCATGACTTCTTACTAGAACGCTGAATAGGGTAAGTCGCCAGTGAGCTTGCCTTGTAATCAGTAGGTCATGGGTTCGAACCGATGGAGAGTCCGAATCTAGGATGAAACAGCTGTCCAGCACTCTCAGGTTTTCCAATGGTTGTCTAACCAATTTCAGCTAATCATGAAATCCTGTAACCAATCAAATCCCAGAAACCATCACTTGAATGTTAAAGCATATCCAATTCGCATTGTAGCATTCTAACAAGTTGCTTATTTATTTTACTATAATAACACCTTGTTTCCCATCTTATTGTATTTCATTGATAACACTAATATTATTATTTCCGAATGTACCTTATGTTATACTGATTTTATTCAATAAAATGTCTCACCATCAATTTTTACTCATGCATATAAATGAAGCAAGAGAGTTGTGTGAGTACCTTGATATGATTATGAGTGCAATGAGAAATTGTTCTCGAAACGTGGTCATCAGTAAATATCACTGGATTTTATCAAAATAAAATGTTCATCCATAATGCATTTAGGTATATAATTAATTTTCACACTGTTAGTCAGTTGTATTCGCCGCGTTGAACAATTCGAATCAGTTCAACCGATATCTCGAAATTTTCGATTCGACTCAACTTTTCTTTGTAAAAATTCAAAAATCACTTTGTGTATTAACAACTAAGATCGATTTTCTTTACTACTGACAAGAAAACCAGATGATGGCATAAAAAGGAATCTGCATAAGAAAAGTACTAGGACCAGCCAATATAAACATTTTCACAGGTTTTATCCTCACTGGCATAAAATAAATTTGGTAGCGACTCTAAGCTGAAGGGTTAGGGCTAATTGTTCAGAAGATGCAATTGAAGATGAACATGAAGTTGTACATGAAACGTTCATTGAAAACAGCTACTCTAAAACGTTCATCATTAGACACATAACCAAGAAAGTGGAAAAGAATTCTTTTGAATAGTTTAACAAGAAGCTTCCAAATGTTTACGACTACAATTCAAAGGTAATATACTAAGTGAAATAATAACCAGCGAGTTGAGAAAATCTATCCAAAGAACATTTAATGCCGAGAAGGCTGCAGCCTATAATCTCTACACACCCGACTTTGATTCCGAAACTGAAAGATGAAGTACGTAGGTTATCCACCTTTAATTCAATCAATCAATTCAACTGCTCACGTGGAATCAGTTACACATTGGCCGTTGCTTTAAGGACCTCATTCTTCGTGTGCGTGAACACCTACCCCTTAAGTTAAACCAAGATGTTCTTAAAACTATTAACAGGTCTACACTGGACCACGGGATGAGTACAGACCACAATGCTAACATCTACCAAGTGTCGAATAAACTACCACAGGCCTCTAGAAATATAGCACTCTAAACAGCAGAGACCATTGCGATTCGCCTCAAACAACTGGTAATCTGTGTGTGCAAAAGAAGTAGGTCCAACCAACCAATATCACCATCCTGGTCGGCTGTGGAGCCTATAAATCAATGAATTCTGTATTACTCTGCCTTAATTTACCTGATATTTAGCATATTGTCTCTTGGTAATTCTTTTGATATGTAATCATTTTTCAATACCGTTGATTTAACGTAGTTTAAAACGCTGTTGTTGTCCATAAGAATATTTCTTGAATTAATATTACCATATAAATGAGGAATCTGATAACGAATTTATCGAAAAGAAGAATATTAATATATGTGTAAAACTTGGGCACTGTGGTAGTAAGTAATTCCATATTAGTTTGTTTATTAGGTATATCACACAGTGAAACAGTATTATTTACTGGATGACGTTTCGAACAAAATTTATTGTTCATAATCATATCAATTGTGATCACACGACTTTGACACTTGAGTTTTATAGGTTTCTTTGTTTTCTCCAATTTGTCGTAGGGGGAGTAGAATTTTCCATATATCGGGGACAGGTGATGAATCATTCCTATTACATGTATTTGCAGTTGATTCGATAAACAAAGCTTCTGTTATCAATCTCTCCCTATACCCTGTGACATTAGATTTTAAAGCTGTCATCTTATCCCATCATCATATTGTATGGTTGTGTGTAATTGCATGTGGTGCTATAGCTGAACTATTCTCTAGATTTCTTATTTTATTCGGGTCAACCAATCTAGAATTTGCTGCTAGGTTTTTATGCTTGGCTAGTCTGACTGCCCCTGTTCTACTAGTTTGACCTATGTATTTGACCTGACAATCATTGCAGGGTATTAGATAAACTAAATTGTTTTGTTTTAAAGGCTCTACAGGATCCTTTAGCCGACAAAGCATGTTTCTAATTGAGTTTGTCTTTGGTTTGAATGCCGGTCACTTTTATTCCTGCCTTGTTGAGAATTCTGCGTAAAGCTTCTGAGGTTCCTTCCTTGTATGGAATTACTACTGATGATTTAGATTCCCTATTGTTGGTGTCGTCATTAATATTATTATTATTATCACTATTATTACTATCATTATTATTGTTATTATCACTATCGCTATTATCATTATTTATTTTATTTTTACATTTCCTTACATATTTCCTGACTAATTTATCCGGGTAATTATTAAGTTTCAAGGCTTCTTTTATATGTATCAGTTCTTGTTTTAGATTTTCTTTGGTACTACTTAGTTTTTGTGCTCTGTCATTTAAACATTTCACCAATCCTATTTTTACTGACATAGGAAGGGATGACTGGAAGTCCGAATATCTGTTTGAGTGTGTGGGTTTCGTGTAAACACTAGTGTTTAACTTCCCATCTTCTTTTCTTTTTACGTTGCAATCTAACATTGGGAGCTCCCTTTCCTGGTTTTCCAATTCATAAGTGAATTGAATTGCTTCAACCTTCGAGTTTATGTGTTCGAAAAATCTATCTATATGTTGTGTTCTAAGTACAGTGAATGCGTCATCTACGTACCTCCACCATACTTTTCTGGTGGGGGTGAACGTTTCAATCGCTATGCTTTCCCACTTATCCATGAATATATCTGCTACAACTGGGGATATTGGTGATCCCATGGCAACTCCCTCAGTTTGTTTGTATATTTCTCCTTGGAATTTAAATACTGTGGAAGTCAGGCATAGCTGTACTCCCAGCATTATGTCCTTAAGTGGCACTTTTGTCCTAAGTTCGAGTTCTTGGTCAGAAATGAGTTCGTTTCTGACTGCCTCCATAGCCATATTTATTGGTATACGTGTGTATAAACTGACAATGTCAAAACTAACCATTTTTTCATCATTATCTAATTTTAATTTATCTAATCTATGTTTTAGTTCATGAGAATTGGTTAGTCTATTCGAGATGAGATGCTCACTAGCGACTAGCCTTATTCAGGTAGGTAGTTATCTGTCTCCTAGTAGGAAATCGTGACGAGTAAGGTACAGCAGGTCAAGTGTGATGACAGATATTCGCCAGCGATGACAATGGCTAGTGGTCGCGCTATATCGTCAATTGGCACAAGTTAGAATTCATGGGTCATTGGATCGGACCGCAGTGGCTTAATGGTCTACGAGCTCACTGAACTTGTAACCAGACGGTCCTGGGTTCGAACTCCGGTGGGTGCATACTGTGAAGAGTCCCAAACTAGGACGAAACAGCTGTCCAGTACTCTCAGGATTTCCAGTGGTTCTCTAACCAATGTCAGCTCATGATGAAATCCTCTAACCAATCAATCAAATCCCTACAAACCAACACTTGAATAAAATTAAAGTGTTTCACACAGTTCAGACTAGGTCATGCAGCATGCCATGAGGAACAAGAAGACAGGGATACTTTGGCCTGACAAGAAGACTCAAGAAGATTTGAACTTTTCAGATGAAGACTTACATGCGGAAATTAACACTTTGGCAGAAGAGAAGAGAAGCAACGACAGGACTTCACGTGAGTAAATTGAGAAGACAGAGGTGACAGAATATACCTCACTGACCAATAACATCAAGCATCAGAGGAAGGAATTCATATGTGTTTATCTCCTTCATCTTTTTAGGCTGCTTAGATTAAGATGTCAAACCTAGTCAGGATCGAACAGGAAAGACAAACCTTCATCACTCTAAAATCATTTTGGAAATCCATTGCATTCAGCATATGAATCAAGATTCGTATTTCGAACATTAATCTTAAATCAAACACTTCTTGTATACGGTAGAATTATTCGACGTGTCACGAAATGCATTCCCAGTAGGCTTCAGTTTTGTTCACTCAGTGCAGAAGATCAGATAGCCAGAAATTATCAGCAACAAAGAATCAATCAAGAGGCTTTCGCTCTAGAAATATGCAGAAGTAAGTGAAGATGGATCAAACATAAGCTGTGGTGGCCATTCAGTGGTATCACATACCAGGTCATCGGGTATGGCGCAGATGGCAGACGACAAGTACAACTAATGTAGGATACACACATCAACCTTAGTTTGAGTGTTAACAATATGGTTATCTACTTCTTACAATACAGTTCGTATGCATTGCAATTACAGCAATGCTATGTCTAGTCCTCGAAAGCTAAGCCATTTGAGGTTCATAATTTGGTGCATATCAACAACGAATTAATATGAAAGTTCAGCTGACAGTTATTGATTGCCTAGACATTTGAATACCATTCAAGAATGAAGTGTTCAAAGTCTAATTGAAACTCTCCCATGTACTTTTCAAAAATCATGAATGAAACTAAACGAGAATTAAGTCATAAATGGATATTAGTTAGAGAACCAATGAAAAGCAAGGAGTATTACAGAGCAATTTCGTCCAAGTTTGTTAATATTCAGGAATATTTGTCCACCTTCTTATCAAGAGTTCCTTCATGACCTTTAAATTACGTAGTAAGTGGGCCAACCATTTAGTCAGAGACATCCAAACTCTAACATCTTAGAGTCCACATTATAACACCACGGAAATCGAATGGAAACGGTGAGTATCTATCCTCGAACTCGGCTTTGACGAACTTAAAGTTCACAAATTTCCGTCGAAACTCCAAGAATTCAATTTTTCTATCGACAATGCATACTACGAGAGAAAATTTTATAATGCTTGTAAATTATTGTTGAAATCTTGGCTTTTTCAAGAAACGTTATTGATGAGTTAAAAGCACAGACGCTTCCATATTCAAGCTGGTTTCATGAAAGCACCGACACAGTTCGAGGAGGTGAAATTCAACTACAATCTCACCTTTGAAACCAAAACTGGACACTAGTGAGTAGTGTGATGTGTCTAGTCCTTTCTTTGGTGCAGACTGAATTCTATCAGTCAGGTTTGCAATGCGACCACCATTAGCTAGCAGTAATGTAACTACAGCACTGGGTGACACGAGTGCGAATCTCATAAGGGACATGAGTTCCTTCAAGGTTGCAGATATGCCTTGCTGACTGGTGATTGGCAACTAGCACAAAACCTAGGTCTGACATAGCTTCCTGCCGATTGCCTCCAACCATCTAATATAAAAGAAAATCAAGAAAGCATGGCGCTACATACTATTGACTGACTGTCATAAGTACACTGTTGATGACCTCAGCCCTAAACGAGCGAAATAGGCGTTCAGAGGTTAGATCACTTCCATCTGGATAGCGAATATTACTGGTCGATGGGACTGGTGTCCATCTACTTATTTTAATCATTAAGTAGTATATATAGCATCATGCATCAAAACAAGATATATTCAAACTGTTAAAATGACACAAACACTGCAAATCAATTCCTTATCAAATGACGTGTGTTGTCTTTTTGTGAATCATCATGCCGGAAACATCCCAAACAAAAACCACGTCAATTTCTACATTCTGTAAAATATTGTTTACGTATATGATGAAATTTTAAAAACAGTTGTTCAGATGTCATAAAAGATAACTCTTAATTTTGGTTCAGTGGAAAAAAAAACAAATGAAAATATTCATGAAACCGAAAAAAACAGTATTGAAATTTATTCATCAATACATATAATAGCTATGCATAAACATAAGGATTGAAGTTATACGCTGATGTGTTTGTGGAGCGGTTATGATTAATATTATTATTTTTTGGTTTCCGAGTGGAGCATAAGACTTCGGCTGTGCATATCTCTCTCCCCTTCGCTTCACGACTGCCCGAAAGATTTCATTTCTTCCTCAAAGGATCTCCTCCATATCACCATCGGAAACCGAACTTCCCGTTACCCTTTCGTGTTCCACTCGTTGGCTTGGCGTGCGATGTCACTTAACGTTCGCTTAGGCTTATGTCCAATCCATCTTCTGTTCTTTCTGCATACTCGTTGAGCGGTATATTGTTGGTCGGTTTGTTGTCAGTGCCACAGAAGGTGACTATTGATGAAAGTTCGCATTAGATTACAAGAGAGGCTTTCTGTGAAGCGCTTGTTAGGTCTGAGAACCACACAGAAGTATTGATTTGAATGTTAGTGACAAATTTCACAAGTCATATATTATAGGAAATGTTTAAATGAATGTTGAGAAGTTGAAAGCGGTATTATTATTGTTCCCTTGGGTTCCTAGTAGAATATAGGGCTTCAACTACACGTCTTCACTTGCTTCTGTCTTCTGCTGTACTTTTCACCTGCGTCTATGTTAATCCATACTGTTTCAACTCCTCTTCACACGATCTCCTCCATGTCACCCTTGGACGTCCCACTCGCCGCTTCCCTTTCGGGTTCCACTCGAGCGTTGGCCTGACGCACGATGTCACCCAGCGGCCTCCTCAGCGAGTGTCCAATCCATCTCCATTTTCTCTTGCATATTTTTTGGGCGATTGGTTCTTGCTTTGTTTGTTCCCATAGTTTCATGTTGATGATTCTTTCCGGCCATCTGATCTTCAGTATAGAGCCAGCGAAGACAGCTGTTGATAAAGGTCTGCAACAGGCTGTTGGAAATATTCTTTGTGACTCATCAATTTTCTGATCCGGATAGAAGAACTGACTGACTTGACGTTTGTATTGAAAATCCGAATTTTGTTGTTGATGCTGAGGAGTGACGAAGATTTCCAGATTGGTTTCAGGTTGATGAATGTGTTTCTCGCCTTCCCGATTCTCAATTTGACATCCTCGTCCGTTCCTCCTGTAGTTGAGACAATGCTGCCTAGATAAGTGAATGAAGTAACCTCTTTCAAATCCCTCCCGTTGATGGTGATTGGCACTGGATGTTGCTGTTGTTGTTGTTGTTGTTGGTTGGTTATTTTCATAACCTCCGTCTTGTCCATGTTCACCTGGAGTCCTGTCTTTGCTGCCGCCTTCTTCGACCAGTTTGTCGGTTTTCGCTTGTAAGTCTTCGATTTTGTGTGGCATCAAACATAAATCATCCACGCGTGAAATCCAGGTCCTCTAGATTCTTCACGTCGGTCCAGGATATCCCCGTCTTCTCGTTTCCCACTGTCTGACGCATAATCCAGTCCACCACAATTAGGAATATCATTGGTGATGATAAGCACCCTTGTCTGACTCCTGTGTTTACTCCAAACGCTTCGCTGAGTTTTCCGTTGGGGATCACTTGACATGTGCCGTTGTCGTACAGCTGTTGAATAAGGTTGATGAATATTTGGGGTACGCCGTAGTACTCGAGTAGTTTCCAAAATACTTCGCGGTCAACGCTGTCGAAGGCCTTCTCAAAGTCTATGAAGGAAGTTGAGGTAGAGATTTGATTGCCATTCCATGCTTAGTTCTGTGATGATGATGCGTAGAGTTGCAATTTGGTCAGAACATGATTTGCCTTTCCTGAATCCAGCTTGTTCTGTTCGGAGTTTTGTATCCAGTGCGTCCTTGAGAGCGATATTATAGCTCAGAAAAGGAGAAATGAGGAAAGTTTTGAATCAGTTAATATAGAAATTGTGTAATGAAAACAAAAAAAGAAGTAGAACTCGAATACCTAGTGTTCATTGGATGTTTCAAAGTAAGACTGCCGTATTTCGCTATTCTCGTGCATAACTTTACCGAGTGAACACTTCTGTTACCAGATGCTGGTGAATAATATCTGGTTTGAGAAGGGCAAGAATAGGGGTCTATTTTATTTCGCGGATTCTCTTTCTACAGCTGCATGCAACGTGTAACATGTGTTGCTGCTTTGTATGATGTTGATTTAGTGTAATTTAATTCACTTAACAGGAATCAATTTCGCCGTAACAATTATTATAATTGTCATTGTTCCCTTAGTTTCAAAGTGAAAAATAGGTCTACATAGCCCGACTCCAGTTCGTTCTATTCGTTGCCGTCCCATTCTGCTGGCTTCACCACCGGCTATAGTTTCTCATTTCCCCCTCCCACCATCTCGTTCACAACACGCCCAATTCGTCGTTTTCCCATCCGGGCTCCACTTGAGTGATGGGATGCATTCCGTGGGATACCATTCGACGGTCTTCTCAGAGTGCTTTATTCACCTCTCCTTTATCTCTGCTACATATTTGTTGAGCAATCGGTTCTTGGTTAGTTTGTTTTCACTGTTTCTTGTTACTAATTCTTTCTGGCCAGCCGACCATTTGATCGTCAATATTGGTGGAAGGCAGCCAGAAGTAATATAACTTATCTCTCTTATGCTGCTTCCAATAAACACTTAGTGGTGAGAGCTGTCTGCAAGCCAAAATTGTAGACAACAATTTATGTCAGTGTTCACGTCCCAAATCAGAATCATGAGAAAAACAATAACAAATTTGAACCTTGAGAAAATCCCCAGCTAATCGCAGTGGTGTTAAAGTGTGGAAATATGATTCACAGATATTATTATTACTATCTCCTTAGTTCCTAGAGGAACATAGGACTTCAGACACACGTCTCCACTGCGTTCGATTCTCCGCCAACGTCTTCACCTGGCTCCACGTCTGCCCACATGCTTTCATCTCCTCTTCACACGACCTCCTCAACTGCATGTCACCCTCGCACTGACGACCAACTTGTCGCTTCCCGTTTGGGTTCCACTCGAGCAATGGCCTGGCGTGTGATTTCACTCACTTGATGGTTTGTTTTCTCAGAGTGTGACCAATCCACCTCCATTTCTTCTTGCATATTTGTTGCACAATCGGTTCCTGCTGGGTTGGTTCGTTCATTGCCAGACATCCCTGTTGCTGATCTTTTCTGGCTGGCCATCTGATTCTGAGTAGTAATGAGAGAAGATAGCTGTTGATGAAGATGTGTAGTTTGTTCGAAGTGCCCTTCGTGACACGCCGAATCTCTGATCCGTATAGTAGTATTGACTTCACATTGGAGTTGAAAATCCGGATATTATTTTTCATGCTGAATACTGTTGATCTCCACACAGACTTGAGAGAAATGAAAGCTTGCCTTGCTTTCCCGATTCTCGCTGCTCTGATATTCTCGTCAGTTCCGCCTGCCTGTAGTTGAAACGATGCTTCTCAGGTCGGTCGGTAGATGGGTAGGTGAAGGAGGTTGCTTATTTCAGATTTCTCCCATTTATGCTGGCTGATTGTTGTCTGTTGTTGTTGGTCAGAAATTTTCATCAACTCTGTTTTCTCCATGTTCACCTGAAGGAAGTCCCATCTTCTCTGGATGCTTCTTCTGCCAACTTGTTGCTTTTCACTAGGATATCTTCCAGTTTGTGGGAAATCGGATAAATATCATCGGTGAAATCTAGATCCTCCAAGTTTTTGTGTAGGCTGAGATTCACAGAGATTTGACACGATTTTCTGAGAAACTGCCACAAAGAGATAACAGAATAACCTTCAGAAGGAGAACAACCAATCAGAAGATTTCGCTTTTCTGCTAACAGTAACGCTAATAATGATGCACATAAAAATCTATAATTACCTGTTGATTTTCTCAATAAACGATCTGTTGCCTGCCCCTTGTATTCTGTCGTTACAACTTTACTTCACGATAACATTATTGCGGCATTCAATACTTCCTAAATTATTACCGTGAAATTAACTGAAGCCTGTTGAATTTGCAAGTTTCGAGCAGCTAAAGATCGCGGATGAAATAAAATGAACCGATTGTTATTCAGCCTTTATAGTTTTTGGTTTTGCTCTTTACAAAAGTAAATATGTAAGGAATACCTAGTTTAGAAAAAATAAATGTCACGCCGAAGTCATTATTTGTTGATAAGAATATAAAAGAAACTCATTAGTTGGGTTACCATAGATTTTATTAATTTCAAAGGAATTCCATATTAAAATCATATTTTTCAGGTGTATCCGACACAGTGAAACAATATTATTTGATGAATTTGGTCTTGAAGATGATTTACTGTCCATAGCCATGTTGTAAATGGTAACGTTGGAGGTCTGCTTAAAACTTGGGCTACCAAAACTTCCATCTCTCTCTATTGCATATATTTTCTCTCGTTCGCTTTATTTTAATCGATTAAGGTAGGACTACCTCTAATGGTAGTGTCTACTCTTGTGTGTATTTAAAATCTTCAAGTGTTTGTTTTGCAAGGATAAGATATGTATTTACGAATTTGACCACGGGATGATATCAGACCTATGCACTATTTTCCTGTTGATGTGGGTCAAAAATCACTATTTGTGTGATGAATCCAATTTTAAATGTTTCTGAAAAGTTTAGCTCATTCATGGAATAGTCGTAATATTATCAGTTGATTTGAAGATATTCACCCCTAATCTTCATAAGATCAAATGACCAGAAAGAATCAGCAGCAATAGACTCTGGCTTGGAACAAACAAACCAAGAGGCGATTCCCCAACAAGTACATAGGGGGGAGAAAATGGAGATGGATCGGGGAAAATGCCACTGAGGAGGCCGTCGAATGACATCGTGTGCCAGACAAACCATTGCTCGAGTGAAATCCTAATGGGAAGAGATGAATGGGTGGTTGGTCCGATGATGACATGGAGGAGATCGTGTGAGGAAGTGCTGAGAGATTATGGGCAATCGTGGACCCATCTGACGAAGACATCAGAAAACAGAACAAAGTGGAGATATGTTGTTGAAGTCATCCCCAAGGGAATAATATTAACATAGTGATTCGTCAAATTTCCAAGTAAACTAATACACAGATTATATGCTAACCTTATTTAGACAGTAGATTTAATTCCCATAAGGATTATGAAGGCATAAGAAGATTGTTTATACAAATAACTCCTTCCTTTCTGACTATATGATGTGTGTATGTGTATACGAGCAAGAAAATGCTTAGTTTATCTGCAAGGGTTTGTTTTCTACTTTCCTAATTCTAAATATGGATAAACCACTTTGGCTTTTTCTCTTGTTTGCTGTTTTCAATTTCACTCTGATATTGACTGTTTATTTCTACACTTGTTTATGAGATTTTGATTTTACCTCGTAAGAGAGATATGAAGAACGTGTTAAACCCACGCACAAACTTCACACTTCTTTGATTCATCACTTATGAATAATGTGAATATAGAAACTAGGAAAATATTTGAAACTGTAATTAATAGCCTAACTTTCAAAGGGGGGTTCGATTTTTTGAGGCAGTTTGAATAGGATCACTGATTACTCTCAGATAGGAAGCTATTCATATCAAAGAAATCTCATACAGAGTAGGCTAGACAGAAATTTCCCAAAAAAAACCATCAATTATAAGTTACAAAATGGTGTCTAAACATACCATTTTAACAATGACTTCAAGTTGTAGATAGAACGTATGGGCAAAATAATTTCAAAGATGATGTTAATAGATGGAGTATTCAGTGTTAGAAGTGTAACTATTTATTAGATAGTTGGAGACAGTCGGCAAGAAAGGCCCACCTGACCTAGGTCTCGTACTTTTTGGCACTCACCAGTCAGCAAGGCGTATCTGCAACTGCCTTGAAGGAACTCATGTCCCTGCTTCTGAGATTCAAACCCACGTCACTCAGTGCTTCAGTCGGAGACGTTACCACTGAGCCATTCCGGCTCGCGAATGATCTCCTGTAGGACTGCATTGGATATTTTGATTGGACACTAGTAACTAGTGTGATGTGTATATTCCTACAGTCCTACTGGAGGTCAATCGCGAGCCGGAATAGCTCGGTGGTAACGTCTCTGACTGCAGCACTGAGTGACGTGGGTTTGAATCTCAGGAGGGAGGTGAGTTCCTTCAAGGCAGTTGCAGATACGCCTTGCTGATGAGTGCCAACTATCACGAAAACTATGTCCAAGTTTTGCTGCCGATTGCCCCCTACTGTATAATATCACGAAATCAATTTGCACAGTGATGGCGAGCAAACTAGAATGACGACCACATTGCAAACCTGATTGATAGAATTCAGTCTGCACCAAAGATAGGACTAGATATATCGCACCAGTTACTAGTATCCAATCAGAGTAACTATTTAAATGGTAATTAGACAAGGAGGTAGAGTTCAGATTTCATTTGGAAACAAGGATGGTCTAGAGACAAAATACAAAATAAATCACCACAGTAAATTTATACATATTATGATGGACAGTTCAGGAGGGTGAGGGCAAATAATGAAGTAAAATTATAAGATATAAAAACAATTTAATAGATTTGGAAATTCATCTGTGATTCAAAGTCAAGATTGAGTGAAATGTTATGCAACAGTAGAAAACACAAAGCACACGAACAAAATAATTACGGTGCTAGCATAGTGAAAGTTTAGTTAAACTATCTTTCTGTGTACAAAGGTTGGATAGATGTTTTTTGATAGCAATGGCTTTTACGTGCCATAGTAACCATAGGTTTTTGTGTATTGTAATTATTTTGAAAGCCTGACTAATTTCTAATTTATATCCCGTGTCAATTAGGTGTTGTTTAGCAATTGCACTTGAAAAAACCTTGGTGCTTTTGAAATGAAGACTTCTAGGGATATGCTTGGAAAATCTAGTAGGTTCTGCCCTCTCAGTTCTTCTTATGAACTTGCTGCCGCAAGTGTAGGTGAACTGGTAAATGCAGTCGAAGATGACATGCGGAGCAGGGTACTTATCTACTTTTGACTGGGTTAACTGGGTCATGAATAATTCATGTGGATATTGTACAGTAAAGTGTTACAATTCTAAATTTAGTGGTTCCACGAAACCTCAACAAATATACATATTGCATGGAGGATTTCATCATGAGCTGACATCAGTTTGAGAACCACTGGATAACCTGGGAGTACTGGGCAGCTGTTTCGTCCTAGTTTGGGACTCTTCAGCAGTACGCATCCACCGTGATTCGAACCCAGGACTTTCTGGTTACAAGGCGAGCTCGTAGACCATTGAGCCACTGGGACCCGATCCAATGGTCCTTGAATTCTTACTTCTACCAATTCACGACATAGCGCGACCACTTCACAGTATCTTCTTCGATGAGTTACTGCCCCATCTTCAACCTGCTGTACCCTACTGGTCACGGCTTCCCACTAGAATCCCAGGTTAACTGCCTGAATAGGGCCAGTCACTAGTGAGCATCAGATTAATTTTCAAGTATTGGTTTTGTAGGATTTTGTTTGATTGCATGGAGGATTTCATCGTGAGCTGACATCAGTTAGAGAACCACTGGAAAACCTGGGAGTACTGGACAGCTGTTTTGTCCTAATATACATATCTGCATAATTACTAATGTATTCTATCACTTCACCCTACTCGATATTATTTAATTCAGAAGTCAGTGGTGTAATATGAGCCCTGAAGATACGGATCGCTTAGACTATATAACCTACTGAATCAAGTTGACTTTATTCAACACTGCGCTACCTTTAACCGCAGTAAGACTTACTTCATCAATGGTAACCTGTATAAATCCTATAAGATGCAGCAAATTTCCTCTACTTCATGTTGTTTTAATTATTAAGTGATGACCTTGAACTACAATCTGTCATAGCGCCTATTTCAAAAATGGATTTCAGCTTACTACTATGCCCGAATGGATATTGCCGCAATACCATTTATACTCAGGTGTACAGTCCTGTAGTATAAAATAACTATAACAATTTCTATAGTTTTTGGTTTGTAAGGGTTTGTTATGTTTTTACGAGTTGATCATGGACTGATATCAGTTAGAGAACCATTGAAAGCTAGCAGGGAGTACTGGACATTGAATCGGGTCCCAGTGGCTGAATAGTATACGAGCTAGCTTACCTTCTAACCGGAATGTCCTGGGTTCGAACCCCAATGGGGTGGGTGCGTACTGCCGATGTTTTCCAACCTAGGACGGAGGAAACAGGTGTCTGGCAGTACTCCCTGCTAGCTTTCAATGGTTCTCTAACTGATATCAGTCCGTGATCAACTCGTAAAAATATTACAATTTCAATAATTCCATTCTATCATTAAAAACAGTATTCAAAGAAAAGACTCTCTTCGACGAATTTATTATCAAGCTGTACCATAATATGCATTTTAGTTTCTAAGAAACTCTCCTTTAAGAAAATTAAAACAAAACTTAAAAAATAATTTGGTGGATGGTGACTAGCAATGGGAAACCAAAATGTGCGTTTCGTCCTATTTACGACTCGTCATTTGGATGTTAAAACCCCACTTAAATCCTGTCACATCGTTGAGGCATCTGCACAAGAAGCCCACAGGTCAACAGAGGTCGAGTACTTGAGTACAGTCAATTAACAGGGAAGTCAAAGTCGAATTGAGTAAAAGGTATGAAATCTGATCAAATATTTGTGATTATAATCATAGTTCAATATTAAATTACAAAACAAACAAAAATTCTCATTCACTCCTTTATTTTATTATGTAATCTTTGACTTTAACCTCTCGTCCTTCTATATTGTGTAACCGTGCTCGTTTATTTTTTCAGTGATTTGAGTTGAACTCACTACAAAGTTATTCTGTTTATTGGTTACTCACTATCTTATTCACGTCTTGTTGCTATTACATAACTTCTTTATCACTGTATGCATACACACAGTTTTGTTCCAACTTGATTTCTCTGAGTAGAAGCAATATAAGTGTAATTTTCCTCTCGACCGGCATCATCTAACATTTGCAAGTATCAGGTTAGACCACAGATTGATATCAGATAGTGAACCACTGCAAAACAAGCAGGGAGTACTGGACAGCTGTTTCCTCCGTATTAGGTTGGGAATCATTGGCAGTACGCACCTCGTGCCACGGCCCGAACCCAACACCTTCTGGTTACAACACGGGTATGCTCGTATACTATTCAGCCACTGAGACAGATTTAATGGCCAGTCTATGAATTCTTACTTCTACCAATTCATGATGTTAGCGCAATCACCAACCAGTGTCATCGGAGGGAACTCTATCCTCACTCCCAAATGAATGGACCTTACTGGTCACGACTTCTTAATAGATTTCCAGGCAATTTCGTCCTGCAGACAGTCACTAACCAGCTAAAATCAGGAATTAGTAGAAGTTAGATTTCAGGGACTGGTCATTGAATCGGGTCTCAGTGGCTGAATGGTATACGAGTTCGCCTTGTGACCGGAAGGTCTTAAGTTCGAAACCAAGTGAGTGAGTACTACCACTTAGTCTCAAACTAGCATGAAACATCTGTACAGTACTCTCAGTTGGTTTCTAATGGTTCTCTAACTGATATCAATCTGCGGCCTAATGTGAAACAAATAGGATCCCTACAAACCAATTCTTGAAAATTTGCGATTATGTTTAAAAGTGTTCTGTGCATAAAATTAACAATATTTTTAGGTTGCAAGTAGTTGATGAGAAGTCAACGAAACAAACAATGGTGATACTATTTTTCTTCTGCTTAAGCCGTTCTCCTTACTTTTTCAAAGACAAATTATGTTAGACATAGAATAGCTCATAGAACGTAGAGATCTTGGAGAGGGATGTAAAATAAATAGGGATAATACTATTAGTCAGTGAATAAAAGCATTACGTAACATGATGAGAAGTTTGATAGGATAGAAATTAAATTGCAAAAACTTGTTCGGATTCAAAATAATATATGGGACAAGTGAAACAAACAATACCGGATACTGTTCATACTGAAAACAAAAATAACAACAGTTGCAATAATAATAGGAAGGTACACATATTGTACACTTCTTTGTACACAAAGGTCTGGCTTTTCAGTTCATGAATAGCTAAGGCTACCGCTGTCTTTAAAAACTTGAAACGAAGAAAACTCGGCAATTTAGCTTGACTTCAACAGATGATCTTAAAATCATTCTGAAAGTTATTTTACTGACAGAAATAGATCAAGTGTTATGACATAGCGATTCTTGTACCCTTGATTTTTCCTTCTTAAAACCGCGTTTACAATATACCTTCGTATTTGTGTGGAAAGCATTCTCTGGCCACAACCTTGCTCCACATGAGTAGATGAACTAATAGATACACATGAAGGTGATCAGATGAGGCAGCTTATCTTTTATAGACAGGAAGAACAACATCCACCTGGTGAAGGTTATTTGGAGTCTCGCTGCGAAGAACGTCATACTGACTCCTTTAGAAAGACAACTTTTGAGTATATCTGATTATAAATTCTTTAAAATGAGACTTTCCACTGAATATTGTATTCTTAATTGTATAAATTAACAAATACCAAACAGACCCCTTGCGTATTGATGAAGAGATTTCTTCACCAAATAATCTATTTGGTTTAATGGAGCGTCTTAAGTAAGTGCAGCGGGCAGAACATTCAAGAGTAGAGTTACTACATATTAGTCCAGCAGTGTGGTACAAAAAAACAACGCATATAAAGTGCGATTAACTCCATTTCAGGCTATTGAAGAATCGAATTATCGAAAAAATGAAGGTAACCAGAACACACTCCATGAAATAACTGGGGGAAAATGTGACGTGGTTGTTACATAAGTCAAATATACCTGTGACTTAATTCGGACGACTGGAAGTGAAAAACAGAGCAATTAATTCAGTAAAGAGGCTCTTTTTGGCGTATTCATTCAACCGACTGTACAGTAGCATTCATATACAATTATTTTCATAAAGGAGGGTAGTAACAAGGATGATGAGTATTCACAAACACGGTTGTTAATATTATTCAGTGCATAAGATGAGTTGAGTAAGTGTATTAGAGTTACTTGTTATTATTATTCACTTGGATTCCGAGTGGAACATAGGAGTTCAACAACATATCACTGCTTTCTTCTATTTTCTGCCATCGTCTTCATCTGGGTTCACGAATGCCCATAGTCTCTCATCTCCCCCTCGCCAGACGATCTCCTCCATGTCACCCTAGGACAACCCACTCTCCGCTTCCCACTGGGATCCCACTCGAGCAATGGTCTGCATTGCGCGCGATGTCATTCGATGGCTTCCTCAGTGGCGTATGCCCTATCCGTCTCCATTTTCTCTCTCTTACACATTTGTTGAGGTATCGGCTCCTGGTTAGTTTGTTTTCAGGGTTTCTTATTGCTAATTCTTTCTGCCCTGCCATTTGATCTTCATTATGTAGGTGGAGAAGACAGCTGTTGATGAAAGACTGCAACCTGTTGGAAATCCTTTTCGTGACACGCAGTGCAAGTTTTTGACCTATATAGGACGATCGACTTGACATAGGTGTTGAAAATCCGACTCTTATTCTTAATTTTGAGTGTAGAAGATTTCCAAATTGGTTTCAGGTTGATGAAGGCGTATCTTACCTTTCCGACAAAGCTTGTTTCTAATTGAGTTTGTGGGTAACTGAATGCTACTTTTATTCCTGCCTTGTTAAGAATTCGGAGTAAGGTTTTCGAGGTTTCTTCCTTCTATGGAATTAACACTGATGATTTAAATTCCTTATTGTTGGTGTTGTCTTGCGCATGTCGGTTAAAAGATCATTTACGTAGAGACTTTAAAATAAAGCAATTTAGTTTGTCTACTACACTGCCTGAGATGATTGTCAGGCCAAATACATAGTTCAAAGTAGTAGAACAGGGGCAGTCAGACAAGCCGAGCATAAAAACCTAGCAAAATCTAGATTAGTTGACCCAAATAAGATAAGAAATCTAGAGAATAGTTCAGCTATATCACTCACCGACGCACACCCGATATCTATGGTTGGCCTGTGAAATTTGGGCTACCGATATCCATGCTGAAAATGCCATACTTGTACTGAAAATACGTTTTGGTATCAAGCTGTAATCAAAAATAAAAAAATAATAAAAAGAATACGTGTAATAGGCATGATTCAACACCTGTCCACCTGAACATAAGGAAAATTCTACTTCCCCTACGACGGCAAATAGAAGAGAACAAAGAAAACTATAAAACTCAAGTTTCGAAGTCGTGTGAATATAACTGATATGACTATGAACCACAATAAATTGTGTTCGAAACCTAATAATCCAGTAAATAATACTGTTTTACTGTGAGATACATCTAATAAACAAATTAATATGCACGGAAGCTTCTTTTTATTGCACCTTTCAGTCTGTTGTCAATCTTTTGTGACACTGCATCTTCTTTTAATAGGACACAAATAAACACTTTCTTCTTTTCTACAGTTGGGTGTTTTTCCTTTTTATCTTTTTCCCTGCTATACTTTTGTATAAATCTCTTTGGGTATCCATTTTCTCTTAGGCATTTCTCAACGAAATCTAATTCTTCTTCGACCTTGTTGGGTGAACATAGCTTCCTGGCTCCGTCGTACATAGTCCTCCAAAATCCACGTTTATAGCTTATGGGACAAAAGCTGTTATAGTGAAGATATTGCTCAGTCCAGGTTTCTTTTCTATAGATGGACTTTTTGATCGTACCTTGGCTTGTTCTATCTACATTTAGATCCAGAAAATTGAACTCATTATTATGTTCATATTCCATGGTGAATTTGATGTTTGGATGGGTCTCATTAAGGCGATCATGTAAAGCAGATGCGTGATCCATGTCGTTGCAAACAACAAATGTGTCATCAACATATTGGCAATAATAGGTTGTTCTATTGATTGCTGAGCTCAGTTGTGTCTGTTCGAGGTAGCCCATGACGATATCAGCCAGAATAGGTCACAGAGGCTGTCTTATCCCTCCCACCTCTCTTCTACTTTGAAAGCGTATAAACTGATGATGAAAACCTAAGCTAAAAATTGTAATGCTTATATTTTGAATGGGTCAGTTTTATGGTATTTCTTCTCTACAATCACTTAAACATTAAAGTATGTTATTATCACTTATAGAGGCATTGTAATTTCAGGTGTTTGTGTGCAGCTGATGAGGACCTGTGAAATAGAATGATGATATCATTTTATACCGCTGAATTCGTCTTCCTTTCTTTATCAAGGGAACCAAATGTATCTAGTTTTTGAAAAGACGCCTCCCTGCCCAAACTAACAACCATGTTTTTGACTACTCACCATCCTGGTCACTACTCTCTTTCATCAGAATAACTGTATATGAATACTGTTGTACAGCTTATTGAATGAATTTGTCGAAAAGAGTCCCTTTGCTGAACTACTTGTTTTGTTTTCATTAATGTCTGGATCGGGATTGTTTACAAATAACTAAGATCGATGGTTGAAGAAATGATACAAATGGTTACGCTATCAACATATATGTAATATCAGCAAATATATCAATGATCAATACTTAATATGATTCAAACAAACTTAAATATAAGCCACTTACTAAGGCATCAGATTGCATAGTAAAGCAACAATTCTCTTCAACATTCAAGAATTTATGTACAACTAATTAGATGATAAGTGTGAGAAAAATATGTTTTTTGTTTTTGTAAGAATAAGTTAAAATTAATATAGTGTATTAAATTCTTGTTAGTATACGGAACGATGAGAAAATCGAAGCGGTGTGATGGTTGATTAACTAACCTGATAATTGAACAATATGGCGACAAATTTAAATCAAGACAAAATTATTTTCAAGCGGTAAAATTGAAAAGAAGTATATTTATTATGCGGTTAAGAATATGATGATCAAATTTTAACAGAGAAGGATTTTAAGGATAATCGGTAAGAGAATCATGACTTAGACTTCTGAACTCCTTGTTTTCAGTATTAGCACTGGAATTCATTCTATTTGGAACTCATCAGCTTGATGCCCACTGGAATCCCAGTAGAGAGTGTTATCACTAAGACTCATATCCAGAACATATTGTTTTCAACTTCAAAGTATTGTCTACTAAGCTTCTGAGATACAAAAGTCACCTCTTATACAAATGTTATTACTTACTTTTCATTGACGTCATCTCAAATTTCTGGTTGATTTGATATTCCTGGACCCAGATGATCCTTTTCTACTGACGATACCTTAAGTTCAACAAGATGTTAGTTTTCTAAAGTTAGTTTTGTATCTTGACTTAGTTGTGTCCTCTGACCTGATTGGTTCATTTGTGAAGCTTTCACTGCCTCCCGTCTAGATAACATCTTCAGCGCAGGCTTCATTATGAAATAGTCTTATTTGGATTTTTCATGAATAATGACATAATTATGTCTCCGGACAAGCATTTCTGTCGTGATTAGTTGTTAATATACATCTGCATTGGACACTTTTGTTGACTTGGAATTTGAACTTTCTTGTCGAATGATTTATTTTTTATTAATTGGTAAATTTTTTCTATACTAATGCGTATATGTTGGTCGCTGGTTCATGTGAGTACTAACTAGGCTTGTAGAAATTCCCTGGCTACATTTTCGACGTTGGATCCGCTTAAAATGTCTGCACTCTCTCAATCAAATTGGTTTCTGTAATTATCTACATGCAGTGATATGAAAGAATACATATCGTGCCTTTCCACAGCTAATTCGTCTTTTTGGATTCGGCCACGATGGGGACACCCACTTTGGCCGATGCAGTGCTTATCGCAGTCCATGCAATTTTGTAAATGGTACTAATTTTTTCTTCTTTTTCTTTTTGGTGTGTCTACGCAACATCGAATGAGTTGATTGTGTCGGCTTGTGTGGCAAATTTGTTTCAAACGGAGTTAGCATTCTAGCCGTTAGTTGTTTCAGAGATATTCTTTACATATAGTAGAGTGAAGTTTCTTATGTTCTTTGATGATGGTGTTTTGTTGGTATTCTGACTTGCGTTTAGATGTTCTTTGATGAAATTGTGTAGATAATCATTCTTTTTAAATCTCCACAATTAAATCAACCAGCTGAGAGAACACAAGTGAATCGAAATCATCCATCTGAGCTACAAATCTTTTCCATTAGTTTTGTGTTTCTCGCTAATTGCTTGTGTTAGACAGAAATGCTCAGTGTCTTTTGACATATTGGCTTCACAAGACGGGGCCTGAATGGCTCTATTGGCCTGATGAATAACGCTTTCTCATTTGAAACAATGGAAGGCGGGTTCCAGTGTCATCGCGAACGCCAGCGCTCGCAGAGATTTCACGTACATCCTGCCAACGAGTCCCAACAGGACGAAATGTGCATCCTGTGTTCCTCTTCTAGCCAGCATCCACCAAATAAAGAGATATTATTTTAGTTTTTAAATGAATTCATTACAATTCCTGAGAATACTATCCGAAGTACTAATTGAAGATAAAGGGAATTTAGTAGGCAAGTGTCTGAGTTTTTCCATTGATGATACATTTAAATTTATTTAGAGTATTAAAGATTTTAATGTCTCGGAAAAAGTAGTGTTCTCATTAGTTGTGACTTCGCTATTTACCAATGTACGTCTCTTAGAAACTCGTTACTATATGTGTGATTATACTAATGCACATATTTTAAACACAGGGTTGCCGAAAACGTACCTTGAAGAACTCTTATTGAGATGCGCGTTGAATGTTCATTTCACTTTCAATAATGAAATTTTAATACAGATAGATGGCGTTGCTCTAGAGTCACCAATGTGTCCACTGCTGTCTGATTGTTTTATGGCAAAGCTTAAAACTCTCAACTTTATCAAACCATCGGTCGCCCTGATAGTTGCAGAAGATAGGTAGATGACACTTTTGTTATCTGAGATAAGGAAGTAATTCTTGATGTACTTGTTTGTTCTTGTTCTTTGTTGATGTTTTCATTCAATAACCGCCATCCTTCTGCAGAGAACGAACTCGAAATTATGCATTTCCTTTCTTAATGTTAGCCTCATTAGACGCAATGATGGATCTCTTCAAAGTTAATAGTTTGGTGCCCATCTTTTCAGGGAAATGAACTCAATTCACTCGCTCTACTTAGGGATAAGAAACATTGGTAGTTCTGACTGAGTTGACTAAGAACTTTCCTTCCTCAAGGCCATGCTCACAGAAAGCGGTTGCTTGAACCGATTTATTGACAAAAACATGAAAGACAGGTAATCCAAACTAATCACTGACTCAGTCCCAAAGAAAGCCATTTTCCTGGATTTGGAATTCAAAGGTGATCAGGCTTCAGATATTTGCCCAAAAATCATCTCTCTAATTTGGTAAGTAAGACGTGCTTTGCTAGGAAACTACAGATGACCATCACCAACTGTAAGTTGTCATCCACCCATGCAAAAGATAATCGCCCTCGTCTGACCGCTTTCATATGCATCAATCAGTTCACCTACTCTTTTAAAATTAGATACACTGGCTGAAGCCAGAGAACGCTTTACACACGGATACGAAAACATTTTCCAGAGTAGTTTCACAAGGAAGAAAGGAAGTGTGTGCGAAGCTCTATTCCAGAACACCTGGTCGATTTCTGTCACTCTACCAACCCTGACCATGATTTTAAGATCATCTATCGAATCCACGTTTTCTTCGTTATAGACTTCTAAAAAAACACTGAAAGCCTTGGCCATTCATAAATTCAAGCCAGACCTTTGTCTACAGAAGAAGTGTGTACAATTCCTATTTCTGCCTTGGCTGTAGAGGGACAGACATTTATTTATTCATTTGCTTTTATTGTTATTATTAATAAGTTAATTTACTTTTTTAATTTAGTCAACCTGTGTAAATTCCCCTCATTACTACGATTATTATTATTATTACTATCCTCAATTTGAAATGTCTCCACTTGTCCCGCTTGCTATTCAAAATTCAACATTCTCAACACTGTTAAACCGACAAATAGGTGGAATAGCTGTGGATTCACCATTCGGCCGAATATTAGCTGAATTCTTCATCGAAAAACCTGAAAACGGGAGAATGAAAGACATCATCAAGGAGTTGGAAATATATTAACATTATCTGGATGATCCATTTATCTTAGCTGATGGGAATACAAAAATAGACGAATTGCTGATGAAATTCAACAACATCCACCCTTCGCTTACTTTCACTTGTGAAAAGGAGCAGGATAATAAACCACATTTTCTGGATGTCTTGCTAAGTAGGCGAGAGGATGGGTCACTTGGGAGAAGCGTGTATAGAAAAAGAACATTCACAGGGCAATACACACATTTCCTTAGTCATGTACCCATTAAATATAAAAGAAATGTTATGAGATGTCTTACAAGCAGAGCAAGAAAGATATGTACGGATGATCACTTATAAAAGGAATCTGAATATATTCATGATTCCTTGACGGAGTAGTTTCATAAAGAAACATATGAAAACATTGGAGAGAAAACCCGGGACTATAAAAGCATGGAAGAAACGTCTATTTATTAGGTTACAATTTAATGGTCACACGTGAAGTCAAATTTTATTCCAGAGACTTTCTAGGAGTATACGACGGACGTTCTACGAAATAAACCCATGTTTGTCATTCTCTAACCGACGAATGATTGCGATGTAAACAAAATATAAGCTAGATAGTTTTGCCACATTTATGTGTATTTATCAATTCAACTGCTCCTCTGGTGACAGCTATGCTTGGTGTACTACTGTGGTGAGAGCTGTTTACTAGCCAAATTGGTAGACAGTAATTTACGTCAATATTTACGTTCCCAAGATTTGTTGTGAGAAAATATGAACAAAGACTGATTCAAAACCGACCACACCAGACTTTGCGTGGGCTGATACAGTTAACATAGATGATCTGACATTCAAGAAACAGTCACAAATAGATGAAAGATTAACTTTAAGTGCGAAACAACCAATCAGAAGATTGTGTTTGTTTGCTAAACTAAACTATAATAATGTACATGAAAATATATAAATATGCTTTACTTTCCTTAATAAACGATCTGTTGCCTGGCCCTTGTCTTCTGTTGTTACGCTACTACGCAGCTTAGCCCACGTGTTACTACTGAACATCTCTCTTCATCGTTTGGCAAAGGACAGACAAAAACCATATGTTGCTCTGTTTCGTTACATTTAGTTGATAGCGGTCATAGAATGGAGAAATTGAAAGCATTTAAGGTGATCGTTAATCTCATCCAACAGAATCTTTTTACAATAGATTTCGTATTCGTCTGCTGCATATAGCTGAATCGATAGGCATTCGAAATATTGAGTCTAAACTATGAATTCAAAAGACGTTCGTACAGCTATTATCCCTCCCTTATTGGGCTAATAAGACATAACCCACTGATGACTTCTTCACCAACGCTTACTTATATTATATTTTCAACCCCCCTCTTATCATTCCTTAATCTTATCACATCTTCATTAAAAACGTATTTCATTTACTTCCCTTACAATCAGTCTAACATTACTTAATCGGTTCATTTGGTTTTCTTGGCCTTCATCGATAACTGCGTCTACCTGAACATTTGTCTGTTTGATAATGCTGTCTTTCGTCATTCTTGTTATCATCCTTGTTATTGATAGAACCATTAATGTTATCATTATAATTAGTATTATTATAACTAATTGCAGAATTTATATGCACTATCTTATTATCCTATAGACAAAACACCGTGACTGGTTTATATATTTGAATTTTTTATTTGTAACGTTATGTAGGCATATTAGAGTTAAGCCTGATGATGAGATCTAATTGAAAACGAAATATTGTTTGCTGAAATGTCTTATTCTAAACTCTATCTTACAAAGTTTCATACCATATTGTATAACGTTTTGTATTTGAGTACTAACCCTATAATTATATGCTTCCTTTCAACATCTATACGTCTTATGAACTGTCTGTTCTACATACGACATTAAATGTTTTACCACTTGACACCTGATATTTACCTATGATAATAATCACGAACATTTTAACTGCATCTCATACTACTATTATTACCTTATGTATTCACACCTATGTTTAATTTTCCCCACGGGATATAAATTCTTAAAAACTTTACGTATACGATTGTACAGTTTGATAATAAAATCGTTGAAAAGAGTCTCTTCGCTGAATATATTGTGTTCTTGATAAAAGGAATGCCTGATTTATTCTGAAGCTCTAGTTGGAAGCTTTTCAGTCAGTCTCTGAATCGTTAACCTGAAAATGTAATCTTAGCTTTACTTGACCGCGTGTTAATCTCGGCAAAAAGTATATCTAACACTATTAGAATCAGTTTGAATTTTAAAAAAAACTATATGTGATAACTACAACAAAAGAAGAAGGATTTCTGGCTAGAAGTAATGCCATTTCAATCAATAGACGTTCTAATTTATGATACTAGATGGTTGGAGGCAGTTAGCAGGGATCCTTGAACATAGGTTTCGTGCTAGTTGGCACTCACCAGTCAGCAAGACAGTTACTTTGAAGGAACTCATGTGCCTTCTGAGATTCAAACCCGCGGCACCCAGTGCTGCATTCAGAGACGTTACCAATGAACTATTCGGGCTCGCGACTGACCTCCTGTAGAACTGTAGTGGAGGCTTTCATTGGACATTAGTAACCAGTGTAGTGTGTCTATTCCTACAGTCCTACAGGAGGTCAATCACGAGCCCGAATAGTTCAGTGGTAAGGTCTCTCACTGCAGCACTGGGTGATGAGGCTTTGAATCTCAGGAGGGAAGTGAGTTCCTTCCAGATTGCAGATACGCCTTGCTGACTGGTGAGTGCCAACTAGCACGAAACCTAGGTGAGGTAAGGCTTCCTGCTGATTGCCTCCAACCATCTAATATCATCAAACCAATGTGCACCGTGATGGTGAGCTACCTAGAACGATGGCCACATTGCAAACCTGACTGATCTAATTCAGTTTGCACGAAAGAAAGGATTAGACACATCACACTAGTTACTAGTGGCCAATCAAAGTATAGACATTCTGTCAATGGATAATTATTAGTATCTATGTGGTATTTTAACATCTCAGTTATCAGTGTCAAGAATGAAGATATCAATAGACACAACATTAAAAGTGTTAAACTTGATTAGATACCTTGTAGTCTACCTAATCTTTTGTCGGTTCGTTGGTTAATCGACATTAAAGAGAGTAATATTAGGAAATTGGCATTCCTTATTCCAAACTGTTTATGCATTTCACATTCCATATTAAGGTAAGCTAATCTTTAGGTAGTCATTCGGCCGGTTTTCGTAGTGAAAGAGGCTTAATGAACTTTCCGAAGTAAACTTTGCTTACAATGAGTGGTAAATATCATTTTTAGCTACTTGTATATATATATATATATATATATATATATATATATATAACATCATACTAAATTGCCAACTACATGTTTGATTTAAGTTATGATTTTGACAGTTACAGAACATAAATGTTATCCATTATAATGCAAGGTTCGATGATTCTTTTCGTCTAAATTCAAATATAAAATAATAATAGTCTGACGTATACTCCAGTCCAGCACAATTAAGAATATCATCGGTGATAGTATTGGATAGCCTTGTCTTAATCCTGTCTTCACTTTGAACGTCTCAATGAGCTTTTCGTTGTGGATCACCTGGCAGGTTCCATTATCATATAGCTATTAAATGAGGTCGATAAAGATTTGGAGCACTGCACGCCATAGTGTTAAAATAGTTTCCACGTTACTTCGTGGAAATTGAGGTAGAGATTTGACTGGCATTCTACGCTCTCCTCGATGATGATGATGCGCAGAGTTGCAATTTGATCAGCGCATGATTCGCCTTTCCTGAATCCAGCTTGTTATGGGCTGAAGAAGTTCTGCATTCAGTGAATGTTTTATTCTACCCAGGATGACGCAACTTAGTATTTTGTTAGACATGGACAAGAGTATCATTCCACTCCAGTTCTTGCAGCGGCATAAGTCGCCATTCTTCGGTAGTTTGACAAAGTATCCTTTCTTCCAATCAGTAAGTACCTTTCCTTCCTTATAAACTTTCTGCAATAATAAGGCCAGCATATCCGCTGTAGTCTCTGCGTCTGTTTTCAGTGCTTTAGGGGGAATTCCGTCTGATGCTGCTGTAATCCCAGTTTGGAGCAAGGTAATCAAGTTAAGAATGAATTAGACAGTCTATCAGTCGACAGTGGATTCGATTTTATAATGAAACAACCTTTATGAACTTTCTGAAGTAAAATTCTTTTTCAGTGAGTGGTAAATATCATTTTTACCTACTTATCTATGTGGCACTTAGTATAACATCCTGCTAAATTACCAACTGCATGTTGGATTTAAGTTATGATTTTGACGGTTACAGAGCATAATTGTTATCCATTATAATAGAAGGCTCGATGATTCCTTCCGTCTAAATTCAAATGTAGAAGAGTAGTCGGTGAGAAAATCTATCCATGAACGATCTGTTTATAACTATTTTTAATTATTTATTATTTTTCCCTTGGATTCCGAGTGAAAAATAAGTCTTCAACTGAACATCTCCATTTTGTCCTGCTTTCTGTGGTCCTATTTAGCTCACCTCACGACTGCCCGTAGTCTCGACCCCTCCGCTTCGCACTGTCTCCTCTGTATAACCCTAGGGCTGGTGCCCAACTCGTCGATCTCCATTCGAGTTCCACTCCAGCGATGTCTTACACTGCGTGCCGAAAGTCTCTTCAATGTGTGTCCAATCCATCTCCATTTTCTCTGGCATTTTTATTGAGCAATAAGTTCTTGGTTAGTTTATTCATTACCACGGTTTCTCGCTGCTAATTCGTTCTGTCCATGTGCTCTTGACTAAGAAACCAGTGCAAGCAGATGCTGATAAAAGTCTAAAGTAGCCTGTTTGAAATGCTTTTCGTGACGCTAACCTTGAATGAAGAAGTGACTGACTTATTATTGGTGTTGAAAATCCGAATTTTGTTGTCTATGCTGACCGAGTGGAGAAGATTTTCAGGGTGGTGCGGGTCTGTCTTGTCTTTCCTCTTCTGGTTGGTTTTGACATCTTCATCCGTGTTTCGCCTACAGGTGAAACGATGGTGCCTAGATGAGTGGAGTAAGTGACCTCTTTCAAATTTATTCCGTTGATTGTGACTGGTGCTGGTTGCTGTCGACTGGTTGGTTATCTTCCTTACCTCTGTCTTCTAGAAGTTCACTTGAAATTCTGTCTTCGCTGACTGCTTCTCCTGTCAATGCGTTGATTTTCGACTGTAAGTCTTCCAGCCTGTGTGATATTAAACATAATGCTGTCGTAATTTTATTGATACTGTATCGTTTTACTATGGTGATTTTGCTTCAGTGAAGTCAAGATTAGGCTGTGAAATGACTAGTTGACCTTGGATTGTCTGCGGGGGAACTCATTTTCTTCTGTTTGATTCATGCATGTTAGAGTTCTGATTCCATCCTATTGGGAATATTTTTTCTTGTTCTCAGTTAATTTGTACGTGTACTTGGTCAGTTAATTTATTTGTACAGTGTGTATTAGTGCGTTGGTGGCATAGCTGTTAGGATGCCCAACGACCGTGCACATGGTCCGCGGCTCGATCCCCGGCCAACGCACTCCTTTGCCTCGCTAAGCCAGAAGTAATGCTAGTGAAGAGGAAAAGTTGTGTATGAGGCTAGCAACCCCATCCTGTAAAATAAACACTGCTATAGAAATTTCAAGTCACTAGCTTGAAGCCCTATGTTCCACTGGAGAACGTGAAGGAAAAAAGTATTTTGTTCCTGAAAAAGTTAATTCTGTATGGACTTCTGACTATATAATATAATAATTATTGCTTCCTTTAGTTCCTAGAGGAACACAGAGCTCCAGACGAACGTCTCCATTTCGTTCAGTTCTATGACAACGTTTTCACCTGGCTCCACGTCTACCTACATGTTTTCATCTCCTCTTGGTATCTCCTCCTCCATTTCACCCTCGCACTGATGACCAACTCTCCACTTCCTATTTGGTTTCCACTCGATGTCTTGTCTAGTGATGTCACTTGATGGTTTCCCCAGAGTATGGCCAGTCTACCTCCATTTCTTCCTGCATATTTCTTGCACAATCGGTTCCCGCTGGGTTGGTTCGCTCATTCCCAGAGATTCCTGTTGTTGATCTTTTCTGGCTGGCCATTTGATCTTGAGTAGTACTGAGCAAAGACAGCTGATGATGAAGGTCTCTAGTTTGTTAGAAGTGTCCTTCGTGGCGCGACGTGGCTCCAAGTCTCTGATCCATATAGTGAGCAGCACTGACTTCACATTGGAGTTGAAAATCCGGATCTCATTTTTCATGCTGAGTGCTGTTGATCTCCACACAAACTTGAGAGTGATGAAAGTTTGCCTTGCTTTTCCGATCCTCCCTTTGATATCCTCATCAGTTCCGCCTGTAAATGAAACGATGCTTCTCAGGTCAGCAGGCAAATGAAGTTGCTTCTTTTAGACAGGATTCTGTGAGTTTCCCGTTGTGGATTACTTGGCGAGGACCATTGTCGTACAACTGTTGGATGAGATGTATAATTGTTGGCGACAACCCGTAGTAGCGAAGTGGTTACCAAATCGCTTCTTTGTCAACGCTGTCAAAGGCCTTTTCAAAGTCAATGAAGTTAAGATAGAGAAATAAAGTATAATTATATTTCAATAGTTTACACACAACGATAAGTTTTGTTATTGGTAATATTTCGAGTAAAACAATTCCAACAGTGGTGTAAACACGGGCAGTAATTTCGCTCGAAATATAACGAATAACAAAAATTATCATTGTGTGTAAGCCACTGAAATATAATTACACTTTATTTGATCTATTCCATGATGCTCAAACTTTTTACTGAAATTAATTAAGATAAAGAGGTAAGTATTATTTGAATTGCATAAATTTGGTTTATGGTGTATTTACATGGTTGCTGTCCTTTTAATTCTAACGTGTTGGAACCATCTGCTAACTAGTCATTCAATGGAGTACATTAAAAAATATACTAATAGTGTCTTCGCATTAACAAAATAACCCAAGCATATGTTGAATGGATTACATATACTTGGGAAAAAATAAAGCTTAAAGTCTATTCTCCCATGTCAATTTGCTGTGTACTGCATCGAATCTTATTCTTTATTTATGTCCGAATTGGGTATTAATTTAAAATGAGTGATATATTTGTATAATTTTCTCAGCATCAGAAGTGGATTGTACTCCATGCAGACGAATATCTACCATAGTCAGGCAGATTTGTTTTACTGCACCAAAGTCAGCCATTACCGCCATTTGTAGCTGCATGGTGTTCCGGATGAGTAAGCTAATTAAGATTTAGAAAAATATTTGTAAACCATTATAGATGAGATTTTATTTTGATATATCACACAGTGTTATACAGTAATATTAACTGATAACCTCGTTTCGAGCACAATTTATCATTGCCACTCATAGTCATATCAAGTCACTCACACAACTTTCTTGCTTCATTTATATACATGAGTAAAATAGATAATCAGACATCTGATTGAATAAAATCAATAAAAGATGATAAAGTACATTCAGAAATAATGATATGAGTGTTATCAATCAAATAAAATCAGATGGTAAATAAGACGAGTGTTTCTATAGTCATAATAAGTAACTTGTTAGAATGGTATGAGGTACGTGAAGTGAAATAGAATTTTAAAATTATTCATTATCCTCCTATGATTTTATTGACTGCTGGTAATAATATCTTCCATATCACTAGTATTTGCATTGAGTCATTTCTGTTGCATATCTTGGGTGTAGACTCGATGAACCAGGCAGGATTCAGTAATTAACCTCTCTCTCCACCTACCTAAATTACTTTTTAGAATTTTAACCCTCTCCCACCCTATTGTGTGTCAATGCATGCATTGCAATTGCCGAGCTTTTTTCTAAATTACTTATCTTCTCTGGGTCAACCATTCTTACCTTAGCTAAATTCTTATGTTCTGACACCAATCTCACTACTCCTGACCTACTAATTTGACCTATGTAGTCAACTTAACTTACAGTCATTGCAGGGTATTTTGTATATTATATTATTTTGTCTAATTGGGTGCACCGACGGGGTACCTTAACCCACAGAGCTTGTTCCTGAGTGAGTTTTTAGCTTTGAATGCCACTCTAATTCCTGCTTTATCAAGAATCCTACGTAGGGTCTCAGTTGTCCCCTCCTTATATGGTATAACAGTGGATGACTTATATTCTCTCTTATTTATGTTATAATTATTAGTTCCACCATTATTTTTATTTTGCTTTTGGCCTTTTCCGATCTTGCTAATGAATTTTATAGGATAGTTATTCGATAATAACGTTTCTCCTATCTGTTTTATTTCATCAATTAGGTCTTTTCTTGTACTACTTAGTGCTACTGCTCGGTTTGTTAGACGCTTAACTAAGCCTGCCTTTACAGATAGATAACGCATGAAATGAATTACAGTCTACGTATCTATTAGAATGTGTTAGCTTTGCTTTTTATAAACGCTAGTGTGCAGCTTACCTTCTTCTGTTCGTTTTATTTTACAATCTAACATCATAGCTAATTCTCGTTGTTCATTTTCCGATTCAAATGTGAATTTAATTCCCTCTACTAGTGAGTTTATATGCGTCTAAAAGCTAGAAATATGTTCTGTTTTCAACACTGTGAAAGTGTCATCCACATATCTCCACCATATCTTTGGAGTAGGATTAAATGTATTAAGCGCAATATTTTCCCAGCTTTCCATAAAGATATCTGCTACGATAGGGGATATTGGCGATCCATCTCATTGCTACACCATCTGTTTGTTTACATATTTTGCCCTGGAATTTAAATTTATCCATAATGGAGTTATACTCTACCATAGTGCCCTAGTTTAAACTTATATTTGTAAAACAGTTGCTTCTTCATTTTAAGTCTTGGATACTGCTCGAATGTTATTCAGAATCCTGATATGGTGACACGGGAGTTTTTAAGGATGTTGAGTTATTACGAGCCAGCAGCTTGAAAAATGATGTGATATATATATAAGTAAATGGCTTCAAGTCCTATTTAACTTCACTATTGCTGTAGGTCTTTGCAGGTTCCACTACAAGGCAAATAGAAAAGAAGAGGCGAGCAGCAAACTACCAGAACAAAAACTGAGGAGGCAGTCTTGTATTTTTGATATAAGTTATTATTAATGTAAACGCAGAACTTGAGTACAATGCAAGGAATACAATTCCATAATAGGTAGAACCTGAATTTATCATGAAATATAAGTACTTGAAAAAGGATTACACTTCAGCCTGGCTGTTAACAGACTAAAACCTGAGAATGTTATTCCTAATACAGAAGTAATACTTAGTGTAACAGACAAACCCACTGGTGAACAAGTCAAAGCACAATGTGCATTGACCAGAAGAAAGGAAGAAACAACTTACCACAGAAGGAAATAGCAGCTCTAGAAACCTTGAAGAATGATAAGAACATTGTAATTCCATATTAATTTGTTTATTAGATGCATCACACAGTGAGTGAATCAGTATTATTTACTGGATGACAAGGTATCGAACATAATTTATTGAGGCTCGTAATCATCTCATCAATTATAATCACACGAATTCGAAACTTCCATTTTATAGTTTTCTTTGTTCTCTCCTACTTGTCGTCGTTGGGGTAGTAGAATTTTGCAGATATCTGCCAGGACAGGTGTTGAATCATTGCTATTACATGTATTCTTTCTCAGTTGATTCGATGAACAAAGCTTCCGCTGTCATCAATCTCTCCCTCCACCCTGCTGTTACATTAGCTTTTAAAACTGTCAGATCGCGACATTACGGATCATCATTGAACAAAGCTTGGAATGGCAGTCACCTCTCTATCTCAACTTCATCGATTTTGAAAAGGCCTTTGACAGCGTCGATCGACAGGTGATTTGGAAACTACTTCGCTACTACGGGGTGCCACCGACAATTATACATCTCATCCAACAGCTGTACGATAATGCTGCATGCCAAGTAATCCACAACGGGAAACTCACGGAATCCTTCGAAGTGAGGACAGGAGTAAGACAAGCTGGCCGCCTACTATCACCAATGATTTTCCTGATTGCAGTAGATTGGATAATGCGACAAACAGCGGGCAATGAGAAAACAGGCATAAAATGGACTCACACAAGAACCTTGAAGGATCTTGACTTCGCCGATGATATATGTCTGATTTCACACAAACTGGAGGATATGCAAGTGAAAAGCAACAAGTTGGCGGAAGAAGCATGCAGAGAAGATAGGACTTCAGGTGAACATAGAGAAAACAGAGGTGATGAAGATTCCTGGGCAACACCACCAACAGCAACAACAACAGACAACAACCAGCATAAATGGAAGGAACCTGAAGGAAAAAACCTCCTTTGCCTACCTGGGAAGCATCGTTTCAACTACAGGCGGAACTGACGAGGATATCAAAGCAAGAATCGGGAAAGCAAGGCAAGCTTTCACTACTCTCAAGTCTGTGTGAAGGTCAACAGCACTCAGCATCAAAAATAATATCCGGATTTTCAACTCCAATGTGAAGTCAGTGCTACTATACGGATCAGAGACTTGCACTACGCGTCATAAAGAGCATCTCAAACAAACTACGGACCTTCATTAACAGTTGTCTCCGCTCAATACTACTCAAGATCAGATGGACGGGCAGAAAAGATCAGCAAGAGAGATCTCTGTTAGCGAACCAACCAGGAACCGATTGTGAAACAAATAAGCAGGAAGAAATAGAGATGGATTGGCCATACTCTGAGGAAACCACCAAGTGATATCACTAGACAAACCCTCGAGTGGAACCCGAAAGGGAAGCGGCGAGTTGGTCGTCAGTACAACGGTGACATGGAGTGAAGGAGGTCATGTGAAGAGGAGATGAAAAGGTGTGGACAGACTTGGATCCAGGTGAAGACTCTAGCAGAGAACCGAACGCAATGGAGACGCACGGCTGAAGCCCTATCTTCCTCTAGAAATTAAAGGAAACAATAATAATACTATCAAAAACCGCAAACAAAATGCTTGCATCTAGAGAAGTCTAGAAATTAGATACTTGCGTGTGGAAAGAAGTTTGAAAGGAAGGGTTCTGGGTTGGAGTCCCAGTGGGAACACAGTTATTCACCAGTCGACTTGCATTTTATTGCTAACCACCAAAAATCATAAAATAACGAGAGCTATTTTCAATCAACCACGATAGAACTAGTTATCGTGGCTTGTATTTTCTGATATTCCTTACTTCACCTAATGAATAAATATTGCACTCTTTTAACTCTACCTAATTATTATTGTACATTTGCTTTTTGAATATGTGTCGGTGGTGATTAGACGAGAAAATGCTCGCCAACCATATACGTGATCCGAGTCCAACTACCGGAAGACGCAATCCTTAACCTAACTAAGTTTGAATAAAGCAAGAACAAGAGTGGCGGTTTGTGCAGAATAATATGGTACCATCATTGCTTATTTCGTTGGCTCCTCAACAGCTACTGCTTGCAGCCTAGCTAAATTATGAGGTTAACGTACAGAATAGTTTTAACATACTCGCAAATTCCTCATGGTGTTAGTTGACAGAAGGTTCCACAATTAGTGAACAGTGCTCAGAAAATTACGCTAATATAATTTCTACACAGGCAGTTCAAGTTTAAATAGAATAAATGTATGCATACAACGGTGAAGTAGTTACGTAATAAAGACGAGAGGTGCGTAAGGTGGTGAGTAATTGATAAATTAAGTAACAATTTACTGAGTTCAACTCAAATCACAGAAACAAGAGACAAGCAAAATTAAACCATGTCAAAGGGGTGAGGTTAAAACCAAAGATTACTAAATCAAATGAAAAAATGAAGACATCCAGTTACCAGGCGAAGCAAGGAAAGATTAATAACTGCTTCTTTCTGAACACATAAATCTGGTTTCAAGCGTTTGATAGAGATTGCTTCGGCAAACTAGAGAAGAATCGAGTTCCATTGTCTATCGATAATTTTAAAGCATTTCGCAATTTCCACCTCATGGCCAGTATCGAGGATATGTCTGGCAAAAGCGCTATTATAAGAGTTTGTTCCCTTGAGACGCAGATTCTTTGGCACATGTTCAGAAAATCGGAGACGTTTCCTTCTTTCTGTTCTCCCAATGTAACTCGTGTTTGTTACGTAACTCCTTTAACATTGTGTGCGTACATTTATTTGGTTTAAACTTGAACTGCCTGTGTAGAAATTATATTAGCGCAATTTTCTGAGCACTGTTCACTAATTGTGGAACTTTCTGTCAACTGACATCATGAGGAATTTGCGAGTATGTTAAAACTATTCTGTACATGAACTTAATAATAATTTATTTAGGCTGTAAGCAGGTTAGCTGATGAGAAGCCAACGAAATAAGCAATGATGGTACCATATTATTCTGCACAAACCACTGTTGTTGTACTTGCTTTATTCAAATTCAATAAGAGGAATAAATGCATGAACTAACTGAGTGTACTAGTGGATAATAATCTTGTAAAGGAGAGAAGGTTAGAGTTGGGAGTGAAAACTACACTCTGTATTAAAATAACTCCACAGTTGAAACTCTATGTAGCACGCAGAACGCAGGGAATGAAAACTAAAATCTCGCTGGCATTTACTTCATTCACAAAGACTACAATTCTATACTTTAAACTGTTATCAAATGTCTTATCAGGTAAGAAGAACTTTCTTTCTGCAATGGTGTAACTCTCATTTTGAATGTATTCACTGTTAATAGAAAGAAGACCAGTAGTTCAGCGAAGAGTCTCTATTCGGCGAAGTCATTTTCACAGCTGTACAATCACAAATATGTATGGTTATTTCGTGTGCATGTGTCCCTGTACATTAAATTTGTCGAACGAAAATACAAGCAGCAAACTTTTTGGTGGAGTTACGTAAAACAAAAAGCGTTCAGAGGAATTGGATGTTGATATAAGAGGATAGTAACAAAAGTGATGAGTTGTTACAAACGATTGTTAAAGAAGTGTTACTTAATAACGTGAATAGTTTGATGAAATAGTGGTGCTCAGAGTGAACATGGAGACAAAATAAAGTACGGAATTACGTAAGAGTTTTCAGTAGTTAGAAAAAACAATCAAACAAGCAAAAGTTAAGTCAAATCAACAGAGTTGTTACCATGATAGAAGTGGCTGAATAATTTTCTTTTGTATGCACAGTTCTGGTTCTTCTAACTGAATAGCTAGGGCTGCTGTACTGCAAAGAAGACGGAAACGTACTGTAGGTTGTTCTTCACTTTGTAGATTACTTTGAAGGGAGCGTTTGTTGAAATGAGACGACCAGTGGTGACGAGGTGTTCGATTACTGCACTAATTATACGGCCACTACTTCCTTTCTGCAGCCACGCTAGATAGTGTTCTTTGACCCCTTTTGACAGGATGCACATCGAATGACCGATGTACCCTGCTCCACAGCAACAGGTGAACTAATATATACACATAGAAGCATTTAGGTGTGAGATCTTGTCTTTTAGGCTCCTTTAGATCAGCGGGTGACTGGAGAACACTACTCTTAGTGTTGCCGCTAAGAAAGTTCTTCTTAAAGAAGTGGAAATTCTCCTCTTAAGGACATCACTCAGTAGGTCACCTTTGAAGTCGAGATTCATATAAAGTATCATTTTTGACACGGATGACATCTGCTGTTTTTGGATTTTCTGTTTGATGTTTTTGTCTATGAATCTTGTTGTATATCCGTTTTGTGTTAAACAATTATTATTATTATTGTTCCCCTGGGTTCCTAGTGGAACATAGGGCTTCAACTACACATCTCCACTTGCTTCTATCTTCTGCTGTACTTTTCACTTGCATCCATGTTAACCCATACTGTTGCAACTCTTCTTCACACGATCTCCTCCATGTCACCCTTGGACGTCCCACTCACCGCTTCTCACTCGAGGGCCTGACGCGCGATGTCACCCAGCGGCCTCCTCAGCGAGTGTCCAATCCATCTCCATTTTCTCCTGCATATTTGTTGGGCGATTGGTTCTTGTTTTGTTTGTTCCCATAGTTTCTTGTTGGTTCTTATTCTTTCCGGCCATCTGATCTTCAGTATAGAACAAAGACAGCTGTTGATAAAGGTCTGCAATAGGCTGTTGTAAATATTCTTTGTGACCCGCCAAGTTTCTGATCCATCCGTATAGAAGAACAATGTTAAACATGAATTTCGCATCTGTATCCAATCTATTCGCACATTTCCTTATTCCCCCAGAAGACTTTATACATACATACTGTTATGCTTCATTCAATATCTATGTAAACACTTATGTAAATTATGCAACTAGCAAGTACTATCAAGATTTACAAATTAACCTTGATTATTTACTTAAACAAGTCGTATTACGCGCGCGCGTTTGTACATATGTGTAGATTATACATTGAACATTGTACCATTGTACATTGAACTTTAATGTTAATAAACTTAAAATGAAGTTCTATACTACAAATGCAAAAATAAATCAGTTTTATTATTCACTAACTAACCTTTATTTAATTCATTATATAAGAATATTAAAATGTAGAAAAATGAAAAATACTCACCTTGTTTGTTTATTTGTTTCATTTCATTTCAACACTTACATACTTCACCTTAACAGTAATGGCATATTAGAAACATTTCATATACATACAATGTATTCTGTAAAAGGTTAATCTTAGCAAAACACGAAATGTAAAAAAAAGAGAAAATATGCATTCAATGATTCATAGTGTGGTAATCTGATGAAGTATTAAGGTCATGGAAGTTCATTCCACATTGTTAATCATATTGGCATCACTTGTAGTAGTAGTAGTAGTAGTAGTAGTAGTAGTAATGGTTGCTGTTCTTGTTGTTGTTGATGATGTTGTCTTATGATAAACGCTTCACCCAATTTTTATTTCTTAATGTCAAATTCTTTTCTTTCCATTAGAATTATAATCGTGTAATTCAATTTATATTTGCGTTTATAAGATGAAAGTTAAATAAATAAAGATGGATAATTTTAGAAGTTGGTTTGTACGGATTGAATTTATTTTCAAGTTTCACTGCGGATTGATATCAGTTATAGAACCGTTGAAAACCAGCAGGGAGCAGTGGCCGACTGTTTCGTCAGCTTAGTTTGAGACTCATCGGCAGCGCATACCTACTGGACTCAAGACCCAGGACTTCCTGGTTAAAAGTCAAGTTTGTAGACCATCCAGCTACCGGGACTTTGAGTACCAAACTAAGAATAAACAGCTGTCTAGTACTCCCTGCTGATTTTCAATGGTTCTCTAACTGATATCATTCTGTGGTGAGACTTGGATATAAATCAAATCCTTACAACCCAACTCTTAACAATTAATCTGAAAATTCATAATAACTGGCTTCAAGACGTAGTTGAATGGAGTTCAAGTAAGAAGTGGTGATCAGTGGGGTCCATCCACCCAGTCGGTAGTGAGGACAAATACTCTCCAGAGATGACACTGGCTGGTGCTAGTCGTGCTTAAATCACGAATACTGGTCCAGGTCCCAATGGCTGGATGCTCTACAATCTTGCCTTTTAATCTGCAGTCGAACCGGTGGACAGTCTCAAACTAGGACGAAACAGCTGTCTAGTATTCCTTGTTGGTTTTCAAATTGTTCTTTAACTGATATCAGTTATCCTGAAAACTTGAAGAGATGTATATCTGCTGCTTCTAGTTTGCGTTAGTTTTTTTATCTTGTTGTTAATACCATTGTATTTACCTTCTAAGATTATATCATATTGAATTGAATGTGCCTAGATCTCTTCTCCCCTAAAAATACCAGCATTTATCTTCCGTTTTGATGTTCGATGAGTAGCAGGCAAGCTGCAATAAACTCTGTACATATGTTTAGTGCTCAATAGTGTTGATATTCTTATTCAAACACGAAACCAATAGAACTCATCTAGAATACAGTATATAATAGCCTCATTAGTATTGTACACACTGTAGCAGTAAATAATTCCCCGAAATCATTTAGATACAATTCACACAAACTGGAAGATATGCAAGTGAAAAGCAACAAGTTGGCAGAAGAAGCATCCAGAGAAGATAGGCCTTCAGGTGAACATAGAGAAAACAGAGGTGATGAAGATTCCTGGCCAACAGCAACAGTAGCAGTATTAGCAACGGAAAACAATCAGCCAGCATAAATGGGAGGAATCTACAAGAAGCAACCTCCTTCACCTACCCACCTACCTACCTGGAAAGCATCGTTTCAACGACAGGCGGACGAAACTGACGAGGATATCAAAGTGAGTGTCATCAGGAAAGCAAAGCGAGCTTTCATCACTCTCAATTCTGTGTGGTGATCAACAGCACTCAGCATGGAGAATAAGATCCGGATTTTTAACTCCACTGTGAAGTCAATACTATCATACGGATCAGAGACTTGACGCGGCGTCACGAACGGCACTTCGAAAAAACTGCAGACCTTCATCAACAGCTGTCTTCGCTCAGTACTACTCAAGATCAGATGACCAGCCAAAAAAGATCAGCAACAGGGAGGGATCTCTGGTAATGAGCGAACCAAGCAACCAGGAGCCAATTGTGCAAGAAATATGCAGGAAGAAATGGAGGTGGACTGGCCAGACTCTGAGAGAACTTTCAGGTGACATCACACAACAGGCCATCACTCAAGTGGAACCCGAATGGGAAGCGGCGAGCTGGTCGTCAGTGCGAGGGTGGAGTGACATGGAGAAGGTGATGTGAGCAGGAGATGAGGGCGTGTGAGCAGACGTGGAGTCAGGTGAAAACGTTGACAGAGAAACAAACGCAATGGAGACGTACTGCTGAAGCCCTATGTTCCTCTAAGAACCAAAGGAAATAATAATAATTTAGATAAAATATATGGCCTGCTGGATATTATAAGTAGTATTCAAGAAAGTAACGCGTCGGTGGAACAGCGATAGAATGCTCGCCAACCACGCACATGGTTCGGGGTTCGATCCTCAGCCGACACACTCCTCCTCACTTACTTCGCTAAGCCAGTAATAATATTGGTAAAGAGGAAGGGTTGGACATGTGGCCAGCAAACCTTATCCCGTAAAAATAAACGCCACTGCTATTGAAACTTCTAATCTGTAGCTTGAAGCCCCCTATGTTCAACTTGGAACGTAAAGGTATAAAACAAAAACAATCACGAAAGCACGCCTACAAATCGGATGGTCTCAGCTTATTCAGCCATCTCTCTGACCTGAGTCAATACAGGAATACCGCTGATGAGCTCAGAGAACTCCAAATGAGCGAAACGGCCATCCGGTGATTTAGGAATCCTCGATCTGGCTGGCTAGCAAATACTTCTGGTTGATATTAGTGGTGTGCAACTAAGCATCTCAATTAGTCAGTAGTATATAGTTCTGTGCAAAAAATTATGTAATTTTATGAATCTGACCACGGATTGATATCAGTTAGAGAACCACTGAAAAGTAGAAGACAGTACTGCCAAACAGCTGTTTTATCCTAGTATGGGAATCATTGGCAGTATGCACCCACCAACAGGGTTCAAACCCAGGACCTTCCCGTAACAAGGCAAGCTATCTCGTATACAATTCAACCACTGAGACCCGATTCACTGGCCATCCAATGAATTCCAATTTCTACCAATTCGTGATATTAGCGCGACCACCAACCAATGTCATCAGTGAGAAATCCATCCTCACACTTGACTGGTTGTACCTCACTAGTCACGACTTCTCACTGGAACTCCAGGAAACTTCGCCCTGTAATAAGTCACTAGCAAGCATCAGATAAATTTTCTACACTTGGTTTGTAAGGATTAGATTTGCTTTTACGCGTTCATTACGGATTGATATCAGTTAGAGAAACACTGAAAAGCAGCAAAGTGTACAGCCGGTTAGCTGTTTCATCCCACTAGTTTGGGAATCATCGGCAGTATGCAGTGGTTCTCTAACTGATATCAATCCGTGGTCAAACTTGTAAAAACAGATTTAATCCTTAGAAACCAACTCCTGAGAATTATGTAATTGCAGTTTACAAATTATTTCCTATCTTATATATATATATATATATATATATATATACATTCACACACCTGTTTACTAATAAGCGCGTATTTTATGAACACGAGAAGCAGTTGGGTAGAACAGACTATCGCCTAGAATTCGGTACTTTTCACATGATAATTTAAAATGAACACTGACTTAACACTCTTGCATCTTTTGTAGATAATAAACACAATATGGCGGCGGATGTTGGAGGGTGTACTGGCGAATAAAAAACGACTAGTTAACATACTAATTAACAAGCAACCTGCGTGATACACCAACACACACACACACGCACAGAGAGAAAACGCCCGATGTAGGTACAAGTCTGTGCTCTTCACCTGAAAATCCCACTGTATACAAGTTAAGGGTGAAAAAAACTGTTTGATTCTAATTATTAACTACAAAAATATTTACGTTCTTATGAAGTGTAATTTTACGACTTTAGTTTTCCTAAAAACTTCATTGTATATGCAGAATTTTCCTTATAGTGTTGTAAGAACGATTGTAAAAGAATTCGAACTGTGTGAGAAAATGTAGAAACTAGTTTTAAACGCAAGTTGGTGTTTATTGGATTTATCAAGAAACACATGACAAAGAAAGCGGTAGAAAAGGACTACTCACTATCTGTAAACAAGAAGCCTCTTTTTATATACGACTGCAATTCAAGGCCTGCGATATACCAAGCGATATAATTACGAAGAAATTAAGAAAATCAGTTCAAAGAACTTTAAATGCTGGCGAACTATACGTGATGGTGATTCCTTGACTGAAAGATGAAGTACCTAGACTAGCCACTTCCAATTGTATCTACCAGTTCGACTGCACTGATGGTGGAGCAAGTTACATGAGTCGTTGCTCTACGAGCTTGATTTTTCGTGTTCGTTCGAAAACATATACCAGTATGGCTAAATAAAGGTGTAGTAAAATCCATCAACAGTTCGATATTAGACCAGCTGGTCCAAACCAGCCCTCGACAAAGTCAACACTGAAGAATCCTTCTCTATCATCATCTACCGGGTACCAAATAAATTGCCAAAAACATCGAGGTACCCCATACTCCAAACAGCAGAGGCTATCGTGATTCGTGTGAAACAACCAGTGCTTTGTGTTCAAAAGAAGCGAGTACAGCCACTACTACTGCCCTGGCCTTCAGTGGAGACTATAAATTCATGAATTTGTGTTATTATCCTCCCTAATTTTTCTGACATTCAGTTTATTGTTATGTTGATGCCACTGACCTGTAATCCATTGATATTATTATTACTGATTCGATGTTATTTAAATATCAGTGTTGTTCACAGCACTAATTCATTTACTATTATGTATATATAACTGTAAAGCCTGGTGATGAAGTTATTGAAAAGAGTACTCTTTGTTCATTCTCCGTTCTTTATAAAATTTTAATGGGCATTTTTAATCAGTTCACGAAACAGTCGTAATTCTCAGGAGTTTCTTTGTGGGAACTTGATTTCTTTCAAGTTTTGATCACGGATTGATAACAGTTAGAGAACCACTGAAAAAGCCAGTAGGGGATCACTGGCTAGGTATTTCCTCCTAGTTTGAGACACTTCGCCGGTTGGAACACAGGACCTTCCAATAACAAGGCCAGCTCCTAGACCAATCAGCCAGTGGTACCTGACTTCTTGACCAGTTCATGAATTCTAACTTTAACCGATTTGTGACTTTACTGCGGCTGGCACCAGCCAATGTCATCTCTCACGACTATCTGTTCTTACTTCTCACCAGGTAGAACTTCACCAGTTATGAATTCTCACTAGAACAGTGGCTGAATGGTCTACGAACTCGTCTTGTAACCGGGATATCCTAGGCTAGAACCCTGGCGCTGGATTCGTAATGATTATGAGTCCCGAACTAGGCCGGTGGAACAGCTAGCCAGTACTCCCTGCTGATTTTCAATGGTTCTTTAACGAATATCAATACGTTATATTTTATTTAAGCAATTTGGAACATTTCTACTGGAAACAAAGTGATCAACTAGAGGAGAGGACAACCAACAGTAAACTCAAGAAACTCTCACCCAAAAATATACAGAAGGCATCGGATAATTGATAGGACATACTCCAATGATACGTTCAACTGAGCTGAGTGTCCGAGATTGATACAGGGAAGATTTTGCGAAGTCTTTATGCAATTTTCTGGGCAATCATAGAAGCAACCAAACAGATGTCAGAGAACAGAGTGAATTACAGGTGTACTGCTGAAGCCCTATGTTCCACTCAAAACACAAGAAACAAATAATAGTTATAATTTAGAAAATTATTAGCCATTAATAGTTCGAGACTAAACAGTCTAAATTGGCAGAAATGTGTGACTCAGGTTCGAATCTAGATGGTGTAGTATGAGTTCTGAACATTTATAAAGTCATCGCAAGGCTTTCCTTATCCTTGTAGACGACATCCACAACACTAACCTTATTGTGGAGATAAAGTTAACATCAAATAATGAATATATTTGGGCATTTTACGGTCTCCTCGACGTATGCCCGATGTATCTCCAGTTTCTCCTACATATTTGTTGAGCGATAGGCTTTTGGCTGGTTTGTTCCCATAGTTTCTTGTTGCTTATTCTTTCTGGCCATTTAATCTTCAGCATATAGTTGGTAAAGGCAGCTGTTGATGAAATTCTGCAGTAGCCTTTTGGGAATCCTTTTCGTGACTGATACGCAGTGCAAGTTTCTGACTCGGATAGAAGAACCGACTTGACATTGGTGTTGAAAACGTGAATCTTGTTCTTTATACTGAGTTAGTGCAGAAGATTTCGAAACTGGTTTCAGTTTGATGAAAGTGTAGCTTGGCTTTCCGATTCCGGCTGGATTTGACATCTTCATCCGTTCCACTGGCTGACGTTGAAACGAAGCTTCCTAGATAAGTGAAGGCAGGAAGTAACCACTGTTGACTCTCTGCCGTTGATAGTGACTGGTGCCGGTTGTAGTTGTTGTTGCGGTTCATCGGTTATCTTTAATACCTACATCTTCTCTATGTTCACCTGCAGTCCTCTCTTTGCTGCCAGCTTCTTCAGATAGTTTGTTAGTTTTCGTCTGTAAGTCTTCGGATTTGTGTGGCATTAAACATATATCGTCTGCGAAATCCAGACCTTCTAGAGTCTTCTTATCGGTCGTCCAGCGTACTCCTGTCCCCCCACTCCCCAACAATCTGACGCATAATCCATAACAATTAAGAATATCGTCGGTGATAATAGGCAGGCAGCCTTGTCTTACTTATGTATGCACTTTTAATGCATCGCTGACTTTCACGTTTTGGATCACCAGACATATAGCATTGTCTTATGGCCAGCTGTACATTGAGGTTCATAAATACTTGATTTACGCCGTATTGTTGAAGTAGCTTCCAAATTACTGCTCTGTCTACGCTGTCTAGGGCCTTTTTCGAAGTCGATAAAGTTGAGGTAGGGAGGGGTTTGAATGCCATTCTATGCTTTATTCGATGACGATGCGTAGAGTTGGAATTTGATCACCACATGATTTGCCTTTCCTGTATCCAGCTTGTTCCGGCTGGCGGAGTTCTGCATCTAGTGCATTCTTTATTCTCTCCAGGATGATGAGACTTAGTATTTTAATTGGAATGGACAAACGTATTATTATACGTCAATTTTTGCAGAGAGAGGCTTAAGTCACCCTTTCTTGTAGCTTGACAAGTTAGCCTTTCTTCCAATCGATAGGTACCTTTCCTTTTTTAAAGCCTTCTGCAGTAATGGCGTGAGGATATCTTGCGTAATCTCTGGGTCCGTTTTCAGTGCTTCGGAGGGGATTCCATCTGGTCCTGCTGCCTTCCCGACAGGACTTGAGTAGCTTGATCGCATTCAAAATTCCTGCTTTTGTTGGAGAATTGGTGGTCACTGGCAGGCAGTTCTGTGCGTGCTGTTGGTGGTGATGGGCGAATTGCACGTGATGGTCGATTCAAGAGTCCTTTGAAATGATCAGCCCATTGTTTTATTTGTTCCTACTCCTTGGTGATCAGGTTCCTTGAGCATCTTTTATTGGTTTGATCATCTGAGTTGATCTCTTCCCGAATATAGACCTGGTTATGTGATATAATATCCTTATATCTCTGTTACCTGCAGCCTGCCTGTTCTGCTTCAGTTGCCACCAGCCAGTGTATCGTAAAATTGTCTTTTTTCCTTGCCAACACAATTCTTCACTTCTTTATTCAATGCAGTGTACATTGAAATCAGCTTCCCCTTCCTTCTCTTGTCCATCTTTGCACTGAGTCATCTTCCCTGTCACCATCCACCTTTCCTCGATTAGCTTCCAGGTATCCGTTGACAGGCATTCCTTGTCTTGTCTCTTCCTTCTTCCTAGAACAGTTATACACGTTTCCTTGAACAACACCAACCTTTAAAGAGTTCCAATGTTCTTCCACAGAGGTTTCCTCAGTGATGTCACGTAGTGTATCCAACTTTGCTCTGATATGATCTGTATAGAAGGCATCCCTTGTAGTTTTGTCCTTCAATTTCTGAATATTGAACTTGAATTACAGTGGTCTGTCTCAATCTGTTTTCATGGATTTCAACTTCACCTTGAAGGTTCCTTGAACTAGGTGATGGTCTTGGCCCACATCTGCTCCCCTTCTCGACTTTCTATCCAGCAGGCTGCGTCTCCACTAAAATTCTGATAAAAAGTACACTCTGTTTAAAGTGTTTAACAAAAGTAGGTTAATATTTATAAGTCCGAGGTCAAATTTTGATCACAGCTCACACAATTTTGTTTTAATATATTTTGATGAGTGTTTCATGACTCATATGACTGGACAAAGCTTTTACAAACAAGAGATGTCTTCTTTATATATAAACCTCTGTTAAGTTAATTTCGATTAATTTCCCTGAAGAAGTTTGGACCAGTGTGCGGAACGCAAGAAACGTTGGAATTTCTTATTTCACTTTCGCTGAGATTTTACAAAAATAATTTTTACAAACGTCTACTTCCCACTCAGCACCCAATTATTTTAGAAGTATTCGTCAGATCTTGAACACAGTTCATTTGAATGGAAAGCATTTACATTGATAATATTGTTAAATAAAAATTTACTATACACACTTTTGTCATCACATAAAATGTGCGCCTGCCAAATAATGTATTGTAGAGGTTTTATACCTAAGCATCCGATTATATAGTCTTCTACAGTTGTTTCTAGTTCCACCTGCCTGATGAGATACAGCAAGGAGAGATCAGTGTATAGAAAAGATGCTCAGGGTCCGACAAGATATTATTTTCTCATTTCTCCTATGTGTCTATCTATAACAACATTAATAAATTGGTTCAGAGACATCCTACTGGCCACACTGATGGCTTTTAATGCACTTGCAGTGTAACAAAGTCTTTCTTAAGTAGCCCGAGAAAGATTAAGAGCAAGCGGTAAAGAAGGATAGGCAGAATTCAAGAATTAACACACTTAGAAAGTAGAGAGTGAGTGATACCAGATTGTTTTGACTTCCTGACGTAGAATCTTACACGAAATATCTTTCTGGAAAATAACGCGATGTGCGAAAACTAGGAAAGATGAGAGGAAATACACATTCCAAGGTATTTAGCATTCATTTTAGTCTCAACCTCTGTGACATCTATGATAGTGGAGCTATGTCCCCCTAACTAACCAGTTCATGTAAGTCGCGCTTATGTCTGCAAGTGAAATTAACAGTCTGACATTCAGAGGGATTTACCTTAAGACCATTTGACAAGGACAACTGACCGATTTCTGACAAACAGTTGTTCATTTTGGAACAATTCGACTGAGAGGTAACCGCCGGCACAGAAACCGTCAGATCACCAGAATACTTAACAAAATAGTATTCATTAGAACGGAGAAAGTCTCGTAAGAAGAAAGAAAATTGAGTAGGAGAAAGAACACTTTCTTGAGGAATACCACCTAGAGTAAGTGAAGCGGTGAAGGACTTTCCATTATGTAAACAGTTGACTGCTTCCTATCTGGAAAATGGAAATGCAGCCACTTGGTAATCCACCACTGTGCTTGTGACGCAGCAAGTTTGTTTAACAAAAGGAAGGCATACCGAACACATTTGGCACCTCCATCTAGATTTAAGACAATATTATAATGCGAGACAACAGTGGCAGCTTTACAATCTCCTGAACTGACTTAATCTCCTTATCTAACCCTACACTTCTCACCTCAGTATTACTCTCTATATTACACTGATTACCACGTAAGACTCCTAAATTTAATTGCTATCCATTGTGGAGAAATGCCTACGCGACAACGGTTACCCACAAAAGTTCATCGACAAGTATGGGAGACGTCATGTTGAAAAAGTGAAAATCAGCACAGTAGAGAAAAAGCCTATCTTTCTGCAGCTTGCATTCAAAGGGGATGCTACTGCTAGTAGAATAAGATGCAGACTGAATGCTGCCCTGAAAAAACATATCCAGCCGCCAAGCTTGTATGTGTTTATCAAACAACTAGTTGTTTGAGACAATCAAAAGTGGACAAATACCCACCTCATTTTACCTCCAATTGTGTCTACCAATTTACATGTACGTGCCAAAGCACATACATCGGAAGAACAGAGAGAAGGGTTATTGTCCACATTTCTGAACACATACCAAAGAGCCTGAGACTGAAAGGTCCACAAGCATTAAACGGTGCGATTGCGCGTCATCTATTGGACACTGGTCATATTGTAGACAACCTGAAGTCGTTCAAAATAATCAACAAGCAAAATAAACCTAGCTTGCTACGCTTTGCTGAAGCAATTGCTATCAAACGACTTAAACCAAATCTATGTACGCAGAAAGAGACTGGTGAATCTTGCACTGCCCTGGTGATAACAAAATATACAACTTTTATAAGTCACCCTTTTTCTTGTTCGGAAAACTCTACTCTCTCATACAAACATGACTCACCCTACCTTGTTCTTTTCTCTTCCTTTTTTTTCTATTGGCTTTTAGATAAAACATTTTCTTTAGTTACGTAGTCTACTTTTTTGTTATGCTTTTTCTAGCTAAACCTTGTTTCTACGCAACTCTGTTTTCGTTTCCAAGCCTAATTGCCTAATTATTCTATAAATAGTCAGTGTTTGTAACTCTTAATTAGTTAAATGATTCCGGACTAATGCTACTTTTACTTCCTACCATTTACTCCTTGTGATCGTGGAAAAGTATGTTCAAATCTTTAATGTAATGTAATTCATATTTTTATCGTTCAGGCTGTAACCAGTTGAGAAGAATCCTCGAAATAATAAAAGATGAGCTCATATTATCCTGGTACAATTTTTGTTCTTACTTTGTTCCAGCACTTACAACTGTCATATAGTACTCAAACGTAGATTCAATGTCCACTGTTTCACTACATGCACCCAAAAGAGTCCAAATGATATTTGAAAATAAGTTCGTAAACAATTGGAATCATTTAAACAAATGCATTTTATTTTCTATTTTGAAAATTTGTTTCAATCTATACATTTGTACAAAAAGAGTAAACAAATAAGTGCGCCTTCTTTGAAAAGTTATAAACATCGATAAAAAGGAAATCATCAAATAATGGAGAAGATTTGTAGCTCAGGTGAATGATTTTCAATTAGTTGTGTTCTTTGAGCTGATCAATTTAATTGCGAAGCTATAACCTGCGCTGAAGATGTTGTCTAGAAGGACGACGACAGCTTCGCAATTAAATCGATAACCAGCTCAGAAAAAGAACACAAGTAAATCAAAAAAATCATCTAATTACAAAATCTAAGAACAAGAAAGTTCAAATTAATTATTAAAATAAATAAAAAATAACTCTGACAAGGTTTCAGACATGCTATAGTTTTCTAGATAAAGAAAGCATGAATACTTAGGAGGTTACCCACATGAGAGTAACTACTCCTCATCTTGTTATATGATTACAAAAGCATTTACAGGTCTTCAAACGCAGTTAAATAATAGACATCATCGGAAATTTGAATATTTTCAGCCTCCTGTTTGAGTAAAGGATAAATATTCTTCAGATACCATGTAAAATCATGACATTTCAATGAATTCGCTATTTGCTTGCGTGACTTTAAATCCCCAGCTGGAATTACCCTGGACTCAGGTGATGCTGTATAAAAATATGCCAAATATTCTTGAGCAAGTGTTGAATTTGTATCATGTAGGAACCAGACAAGAACAGTACGTTTATGATTCCGCAAGATAGTGAATTCTTTACCCGCTGGGAATGTATATGGATGTTTATCACGAAAGAGATGTCCAACACGACTGCATGGCACTACTTCGATTTGTCCATGACACATCCATGTACGTAAGGATAATTCAATATTTTCACCACCCCATATGCTCATCTCTTCATCATAACCACCATAATGGAAAAAATCATCTCTCCATACAGCATAGATTCCACCAGCTAAAGCTGGTGTCTGTCTTGGACGAATTAAATGATATGGATCTATGGATGGTTGTGGTTTACTGTCATTGGAGGCATGATGCCATCTGAAGATTAAATCCCATGAAAAACCGCCAACATAGAAATTATCTTCAATGTTATTGTAATCCATTGTATCTGAACTTGATATAATAACTGGACTGACAATAAAATGTGTAGCACCATCTAAAACAGAAATTGAAAATGAGAAAAGGATGAGAATTTAACAAGAAGACAATTTAAAATGTTGAATCTAGAATGCAGTATTATCAGGTTCAAGATAGACTCTACCACGAAGTGTCGTCTACCTTTACGATGACCTTCTTCAAGTTTTCTAAGTACTATTGTCGCCTACCTGAACGTGGATGAGGAAAGTGGTTCACAAAAGATATTAGAAAGTAGTCATACTATATTATCTTTTAAAGGACGCTGAAAACTGGATATCACAATGAAACCTAAGGCACTTGAGTTGTGAACGATGCCAGACAGTCTCATATTGCAAAAGTAACAGTTAGAGAAAGAGCTTCTTGATACCTCGAGTAATTTCTGCTGAAATAAGAGTAGAATTTGAGCACTGTGTTAGGTTGAGTATAATTCCATTAAAGAATATAGCATCATTTGTTTGTCGATGAGACTTCTAGCACAATGTATTGCTAATAATCATAACAAAGCACTCACATAACTTCGCAGCATCTTTTAAATGATTCCATTATTTCTCATTCTTTTATTTTGTTGATGGTAATATTTTCAATATCTGTGGTACTGCTGTTATTATTATTATTATTGTTCCCTTGGGTTCCGAGTGGAACATAGAGCTTCAACAGAACATCTCCACTTTGTCCTATTCTCTGTTGTCCCCTTCAGCTGACTTCATGATTGCCCACAATCTCTCATCTCTTCCTCACACGATCTCATCCATGTCACCGTTGAACTCACGCCTAACTCGTCGTTTCCAATTCGGGTTCCACTCGACTGATGGCCTGCATTTCGCGTCATTTCATTCGGCTAACTGACTGACTGGTTTCGGCGTAGAACTTTGCACCGATGTGCAGCAGTTCACTTCACTCAACAACAACTTCACTCAGCACACAAACCCACAGAAGAAAGAAAAACGAAATGCAAAACAGGGACAGTAAACAGAGATATGAGGCAAAAAGAATAATAGTATCGAAGAACAATATAGTTTTATTGGAAATTATAACTCACAAGAAGTGGATGCATCCGCGCCAGCCATTGAGAATGATCACTTTGAACCATATCACTAACTGTCTCCAGCCTTCATCGGTTTTTGCCATCTCGAGGACTCCAACCAGTCAGGAAGTTTACACCTACTTATGTGACTGGCTTAAACTAACTGTTTTGGATTTGATTGACTGATGAAGTCATTTTTTGGTTTGACCACCACTGGCTAACTCTTTCCCAACCTGATCCACCCTATGTCAGTCAGCTAACATTGCCTGTTGTCAAAGAAGGTGATGGCTAGGGATGCATACGTAACACACGTCCTAACCATCTTAGTCGATGTAGCTTCCCAGATTCGTCGATTGATTTTCCCTCCTACTTACTCAGCACTTGACCTGAGCCTCACCTCAATATTGCTCACCCTATTATACCACTTCACATGGGAGATAGAACGCAGGCACCTATGATCCAAGACAGCTAGTCTTCTCATGTCTTCCGCTGTCAATGGCCTGGTCCCACAGCTAGCCATAAAGGAGGACGGAGAGGACTGAGTAGTACACAAGTCCCTTAGTCAGTAGCCGGATATCACGTCTACTAAGCCAGAGACGGCGTGAACTGGCATATGCGAAACTATTCGGCGGTGTCCTAAGTGTGAACCCGATGTCGGTGTTAGGTGTAGATTCGATGAACAAAGAATTAGTGATCAGTCTCTTCCTCTACTTAACTATATATTTTTAAACTGCAATACTGTCACAGCTAATTGTGTGCTTTTGTATCAGTCTGCACATTGCGAATTCTAAGCTGGTCAGTTATTTGGACTACTACTGACCAGTTAATGTGAAGATATAATGTTATTATTATTATTGTTCCCTTAGGTTCCTAGTGGAACATAGGGCTTCAACTGCACGCCTCCACTTGCCCCTGTCTTCTGCTGTACTTTTCACCTGCATCCATGTAGGTCCAAACTGTTTCAACTCCTCTTCACACGATCTCCTCCATCTCACCCTTGGACGTCCCACTCGCCGCTTCCCCACCGGGTTCCACTCGAGCACTGGCCTGACGCGCGATGTCACCCAGCGGCCTCCTCAGCGAGTGTCCAATCCATCTCCACTTTCTCCTGCATATTTGTTGAGCGATTGGTTCTTGTTTTGTTTGTTCTCATAGCTTCTTGTTGGTGATTCTTTCCGGCCATCTGACCTTCAGTATAGGACAAAGACAGCTGTTGATTAAGGTCTGCAACTTGTTAGAAATATTCTTTGTGACCCGCCAAGTTTCTGATCCGTATCGAAGAAGTGACTTGACGTTTGTATTGAAAATCCGATTCATTTTGTTGTTGATGCTGAGTGACGAAGATTTCCAGATTGGTTTCAGGTTGATGAATGTGTTTCTCACCTTCACGATTCTCGATTTGACATTCTCGTCCGTTCCTCCTGTAGTTGAGACAATACTGCCTAGATAAGTGAAAGAAGTAACCTCTTTCAAATCCCTCTCGTTGATGGTGATTGGCGCTGGATGTTGCTGCTGCTGCTGTTGTTGTTGTTGGTTGGTTGGTTGGTTATTTTCATAACCTCCGTCTTGTCCATGTTCACCTGGAGTCCTGTCTTTGCTGCTTCTTTGATCAGTTTGTCGGTTTTCGCTTGTAAGTCTTCGATTTTGTGTGAAATCAAACAGAAATCATCCACGCCCGAAATCCAGGTCGTTTTCTAGGTTCTTCACATCGGTCCAGGATATCCCTGTCTTCTCGTTTCCCACTGTCTGATGCATAATCCAGTCCACGACAATTAAGAATATCATTGGTGATAAGAAGCACCCTTGTCTGACTCCTGTGTTTACTCCAAACGCTTCGCTGAGTTTTCCTCGCCTAGATTTCTAGCTCGCTAGTATTCTAGCCGGTCCCAAGTCCGGATAAAGAGGGAGGGTTGGGGCGTCGTGTTAGCAACTCCATCCCCAAAACTTTACCAAATTGCTACAGAAACTTCAACGCACAAATATATTAAAAATACTAAAAATATAAACGATGATATAATGTTGTTGTTTCAAATGACTCCATTGTGATAAATGACAGTGAATGAACCTAGAGGCTTCTTATCCTAATCATAATGTGACTTACCCATTCATGACAACTTGCACTGTCCTCTTATAATATAACCAAAACCGTACTGTGGACAGTGAGTGTTATTATTCTGAATTCCTAACCACTAACCCACCCTTCACTCCGGAGTGAACTCAGTTCTTCTAATACTTTGAATTTCATGTCGTCTCATGTCGGATGGGTTTTGTTTTTTGAAGTGAGATCACATACTGACAATACAGTTAGAGAACTGATGTAAACCAAGGGGTACTGGTTGGAAATCTTCCATCACTTCCAGCCAGGATCACTGGTCAAACAGCTGTCAGTTCGTGATCTAATTGGAACTTAATCAAACCCTTGTGAACCGAAACTCTGAGTTAATCACACGCAGCCGATATTTCTTGTCCAGAAAATAACGGAATTTTACCATTTACCTATACTGGACTATTTCACCTATATGAAAATATAACTGATTATTAAGATGTCGTGCGTTAGTGGTACGACGGTAGAATGCTCGCCAACTACGCATGTGGTACAACTTCCGATCCCCAGCCAGCGCATCCCTCACCTCGCTAAGCTAGTAATAAGACTGGTAAAGAGGGGAGGTTGGGTATGAGGCTAGCAGTCCTATCCAGTAAAACTAAACACCACTGCTACTGAAACTTCAAGCCTCTAGCTTAAAGCCCCCCTATGTTCCACTTGGAATGTAACGGGAACAAAATAAATAATAATGATTAATATGTCCTTTTATTTTTCATATGACCAGGATTTTCATTAATTTTAACCATGCTGGTTATATCGCAATTGTAGAGATACTAAGGGATTATATCAGTATCACAATACTCGTCTTCTGAATATCTGATCAAGTACCCAGTGAGAAGTGAGACGTTACGGGAAGCCAACCCCTAATTATTGTTAGATAAACTTTGATTTCATGAAGCGAAAGATCGATACTTTATTGATTAAGAGGATATACTACTCCTCTCAGTATGAAACTGTACATTAAAAACGACTTTATTCCGAGTTAACAGCACTCGCTTAGTTAACTAACCGGCCCTAAGCCCAGGAAAAAGATGCGAGGTTGGATGTGACGCTTGCAACCCCACCGGCGGAAATCAATCCAGCCGCTACAGAACATGTCTTATTTGAATGAAAGCAAAAGTAAGCCTTGGGACATGAAATTTCTGAAGCTGGAAAGCCTTTTCAGTTTTTAAAAGAAAAGAATTTCTAAGAATCTGTGACAGCACGCCAGCGTCTCCACTGGAACTCAAATGCGAAACGATAGGTTTGGAATTGGTTCAAAGGGTGACATGGAGGAGATCGTGTGAGGAAGACATTAAAGTTGATAGACAACCGTGGGACCATCTAAAGAGGATTGTAGAAGACAGAGTGACATTAATATCAGCTGCTGAAGCTTTATAGTTTCACTCGAAACCCAATAGGAATAACAAGACACATGTTCAAGGATCCCAGGTGATATACTGGTATTTCTGAATTACAGTCAAACTAGTTCCTGTTGTTGAATTGATTCATGTAACTTTCCAAAAAGGCAGTAATGACTACAGTTTCCCTCCAGACAATACATTTGGTGAGAGCTGTCTGCTAGGCAAAATTGGTAGACAGCAATTTACATCAATGTTTACATCCCAAATCTTGGTCATCAGAAAAAAAGAACAAGAACAAAGCCTAACCTTGAGGAACCCTACAACCAATCACAGCAGACTTTGTGTGGGCGGATACGATTCGCAGATATATTGTCTGATCTTCAAAGAAATGGCCACAAAGAGATGATAGAATAACTTTCAGGGAGAAAACAACCAATCAGAAGATGCTGTTTCTCCACTAATAACAACGAATAATAATGTACATAAAAATATATATAAATATCTCTTGATTTCCTCAATGCACCATCTGTTGTCTGGTCCTTGTCTTCTGTTGTTACGTATACGCATATAAGGTGGAACGCAACAATACATCTGAATAAATAGACCCTTACATAATGGTTTAGTAATTCCTTGATCGTGTTCTTCTCTGCTTCTTTCAAACTGTTCATTTCTATGATGATGTTGACTGCGACTTTGTTGTCGTAAATTGATTAACTGGACAACTAGTGGTTCTAACCAGCGATCCAACGTTTCAACATGTGCGTCTAAGAATACCAGAATATCCCCACTAGCATTTCGTGCACCATTCATACGTGATTTGATTAAACCCATTCGTTCAGGATTACGCAATACACGAATCTATAATTGTGAAATAAAAATAAAATAAATGATTTTTATTAAATATACATACACATAAATCAAGATTTGGAAACATTTATTTCCCGATACGAATTTAAAACAGGCAACAGATGTGGTTCATTAAGCAGGATTTAATGAATCCAACCAAACTAGCTAGAACTTTTCCTCAGATGGATATTCGATATACAGGGATATAAAATTATGATAAAATGCATTAAGTTACAGGATTTTGTCATGAGATGACATTGGTTAGAGAACCATTGGAAAACCTCGGGGTAATGAATATCTGTTTCGTCCTAGTTTGGGACTCTTCACAGTACGCACCCACTGTACTGAGGTTCGAACCCAGACCTTCTGGTTACAAGGCGAGCTCGTAGACCACTAAGCCACTGGGACCTGATCCAATGGCCAACCTATGAATTCTAGATTCTGCCAATTCACGACATAGCGCGACCCCTAGCCAATGTCTTCGGCGGGTAATTGTCCTCACACCCGATCTGCTGCACAAATACTCGTCGAAGACATTGGCTAGCGGTTGCGCTATATCGTGAATTGGCAGAATCTAGAATTCATAGGTCGGCCATTGGATCGAGTCCCAGTGGCTTAATGGTCTACGAGCTCGCCTTGTAACCAGAAGGTCTGGGTTCGAACTTCAGTACGGTGGGTGCGTACTGTGAAGAGTCCCAAACTAGGACGAAACAGATATTCATTACCCCGAGGTTTTCCAATGGTTCTCTAACCAATGTCATCTCATAACGAAATCCTGTAAACAATCAACCAAATCCCTGCAAACCAATACTTTAAAGTGCACTATGGTTCAGTTATATCAATTAAATAAACACTTAATTATCAGTGAGTGAAAGAACTTGAATATATCCAGAATTATGATAATAAAACTATTGTATTTATGACATAACACTGCAGGCTCTCAAGTGGAACCCGAATGGGAAACAGCGAGTTGGTTGTCAGTGCGAGAGTGGCATGGAGTGGAGAGGTTCATGCAAAGAGTTGGTGAAAGCATGTGGGCAGACGTGAAGCCAGGTGATGAAAACGTTGGCGGAGAACCGAATGCAATGGAGATATGCGACTGAAGTCCTATGTTCCTCCAGGAACTAAAGGAGACAATAAAAATAATAAATTAAGATTCTTAGAGGAATAATTATGCAGTAAGGTAATTGTGAAATACTCCAATCGAATAAGATTTAAGTGACAAATTAGAGTTTCTACCACACTGGTTGACTGACTGATTGACTGAGTTTCAACATAGACCTCTGCACAGAAGTGCACCAGTTCTGGTTGCCACACTACTGGAAGTGGAAGCTGTTGTCAAAACATGAAGTTCTTGAAGTATTACGCAATCGAGAAAGCTTACAAAGTACTTAATATTCATATCAGTAAAAAGTTTGAGCATTGTGGATTAGATCAAATAAAGTATAATTATATTTTAATAGTTTACACACAATTCCAACACTGGTGTGAACACGGGCAGTAATTTTGCTCGAAATATTACCAATAACTAAACTTATCATTGTGTGTAAACTATTAAAATATAATTATACTTAATATTCGTTTGTTATTTTGTAGTCCACGCTGACAGATTTTCACTGCACCAGAATTCATGACGTTTGAAACGGTTGGCAGCGAACTTGAGTCTAAGTGGGGAAACTGTTGTAACAATCAATACTGACGTGTTCTCTTCTACTGTCATTACTTCTTTATGGGTCAGAAACTTGGTGCATATGCCCAGAACGTATTCCAAACATTCAGTTGGAGAATTTTATCAACATCTGCCTTCACTGGCTCCATGTTAACGATCAAATGGCCAGAAAAAATTGGCAATAAGAAGCTCTTGTAACAAACCATATAAGAAACCATTCCTTCACTGTTTAGCTGACCAAACCTTCCTTGGATTACTCACACTTACAAACTGTGTCAACAATAGCAAACAGATAGTTATTTGCAATAAATTCCCAGGTACTATTCAACAATAAGGATAACATATCAAAAAGCAAATTTACTTCAACGATACTGTTAATCAGCTACACAGATCAAATTAGTTCTCGGTTGCAAAACAAGAACCATACAGCTGAATTACTTAGTTAAAATCGGTTGTATGAAGTACCTTAGAATCAAGAAGAACATTCACAACAAGGAAAGAGGGATGCGTACCTCAAGGCACAAGAATCACGTACCAAACAATTCCCACAGACAGTTGACGATCGGAGTGACGCTGATTCACTCAAACACAAACAAAATCGGTGCATCACACAACTGCGAGCTACCCAGAATGGTGGCCATATTGCAAACTTGACTGGTAGAATTCAGTCTGCACCAAACAAAGTACCAGACACATCGCAATAGTTACTAACTAGTGTCCAACCAAAGTATCCACTACATTCCTACATTAGGTCAATTGCGAACCCGAATAGCCAAGTGTTAACGTCTCCGATTGCAGCACTCACTAGGTGACGCGGATTCGAATCTCAGAAAGAGCTTGAGTACACTAATAGTTGAGAGATACGCCTTGCTGACTGGTGAGTGCCAACAAGCATGAAACCTGGGTCAAGCAAGGCTTCCTTCCAACTGTCTCCAACCATATAATATCATCAAATCAATGTACACAGTGATGGTGAGCTACCTAGAATGGTGGCCACATTACAAACCTGACTGATAGAATTCAGTTTGCACCAAACAAAGGACTAAACACATCAACCACCAAAAGGAGCATTAGAATTAGAGATTAAACAGGAACAAAGACAAACAATTAGGGTTAAGTCAACAGGTGATGTACGAATTTCAAAATAATGATACACAGTCCAGGAAAAAACGGCTCCTGTGATTTGACTGCTCAGGAGGGATTTTCCAAACAGTTTCTACATCACACATACACAACACTGTTTCATCCATAGTAATCAATCGATAACAGTTCTACAGAGTGTCAATCTCTGTCCGAATTCGCTAAATGGTAACGACTCCCTAACTGAATCGCTGAATGACGCTAGTTCATTCAAATCTCCGAGGATGCAGATATGTCTTACAAGTACCAATAAGAACAAAACAACAAATCCAAGTCCTTCTCTTAATCGATTCCAATCATCTGAAAGGCTCGCTCCACATATTTCTAACTGACAATGTGAAAAAATGTGTTAAAATGTGAAATAAAAGTACAAGTTTTCCGCGTGACAATGATAGTTGAAAGTAATCAATTCTTTAATTACATTAGATTTCAAGCTGTCTAATATATTGAAGTGATGAAGTTTTGTTCATAAATATTGTAATTTGACCACTGCATTGTTGGCGAATTACCACATACTTTGTATGATGTGCTTTGATATTTGAAGATAGCTGAAAAGAGATCCTTTTTTCTATCCCTTTACGTTCCCTGTGGAACATCGGTTGACTTCAAGCTAGAGGTTTCAAGTTTCCGTATCAGTGGTGATTATCTTTACAGTCTTATTACTGGCTTAGCTAAGTAAGAGAGTGCGTCGATTGCCGGAAATCGAACCCCGGACCACCTGCGTGGTCGACAAGCACTCTACCACTGTGCCACCGATTCACAATGAGAAGACATTCAATTTATGAAAGCGAGTAAAGTTAACTTCGGCTGTTACTGAGTATTTTCGACTGATTATGGCTAACAACGGAAACAAAAATGGGTGTTTTGTCATATTTTGTACTGGTTAGATCCATCCATTGTGAGTAATTGTTGTAATGGAATAACCGTGTGTGAAATCTCCCCCCGAACGATCTAATTACAACACTTTATTATTAAGTTGGTGGATGGTGACTAACAGTGGAATCAAGAATAACGAGCGTTTCGTCCTATTCGGGACCCATCAATTGGATGCACCAACATTCTCTAATCACTGATAGTGTTCCCGCTGACGATTGACCCGAGTACCCATCATTTCAAACACCAAAACGTTATCCACTAGATAACTTGGGAGATAACAGCCACCTCTTGTTCAATAGGTGTCAGTGATGATCTAATTCACTTTGGACTTTACCGTTGATTAATTCGACCGAAGTGCTCGGTCTCCAGATGACGAGTCCCAAATAGGCCGAAATACTCATCCAGGTTACTCATCCAAGCAACAAGTTAGCAGAAGAAGCATAAAAGATAGGACTTCAGGTGAACATAGCTAAAACAGAGGTGATGAAAATTCCTGGGCAACACCAGCAACAACAACAACTGAAAACAATAAGTATAAATGGGAGGAACCTGAAAGAAACAACCTCTTTTACCTACCTGGGAAGCATCGTTTCAACTACAGGCGGAACTGACTAGGATATCACAGCAAGAATCGGAAAAGCAAGACAAGCTTTCACTGCTCTCAAGTCTGTGTGGAGGTCAACAACACTCAGCATCAAAAATGAGATCCGGATTTTCAACTCCAATGTGAAGTCAGTGCTACTATACGGATCAGAGACTTGGCGCATCATAAAAAGCATCTCAAACAAACTACAGACCTTCATTAACAGCTGTCTTCGCTCAATACTCAAGATCAGATGGCCGGCCAGAAAAGATCAGCAACAGAGATCTCTGTGAGAGAACCAACCAGGAACCGATTTTGAAACGAATAGTCAGGAAGAAATGGAGATGGATTGGCCACAATCTGAGGAAACCACCAAGTGACATCACTAGACAAGCCATTGCTCGAGTGGAACCCGAAAGGGAAGCGGCGAGTTGGTCGTCAGTGCAAGGGTGACTTGGAGGAGGTCATGTGAAGAGGAGATGAAAGCATGTGAGCAGACTTGGAGCCAGGTGAAGACCCTAGCAGAGAACCGAACGCAATGGAGACGCACGGCTGAAGCCCTATGTTCCTGTAGGAATTAAAGGATACAATAATAATAATAATACTCATCCAGGTGGATTTCACTGCTAGTCACTATCCACCAGTTTATTTCAAGTTAAATAATCAGACATCATCGAAGCATCTGTACAAGGAGCTGACATGTCAATCTGAGGTTGAGCAATTCGGTCCAGTCAGTCAGCGGAAAAGTACTAATTGCAGTAATTAACTTCGTGATTATTTTCACTTTTTAGCTTAACATTTGCATTTCACCCGCTGATTTGATCTTTATTGCTTGTCTTTGTCTCTGTTTAATCTCCAATTTTAATGCTCCTTTTTGTAGTTGTGTGATGCATTGATAATGTGTTGTAAGGTGTGATTTTGTTTGAGTAAATCAAAGTTATTCGGACCATGGAGTGTCAGGGAGAGTTGCTTGATGTATGATTCTTCTGCACTGAGGTTCGCATCCCTCCCACATTGTTGCGAATGTTCTCCTTGATTCTCAGGTACTTCATACAACCAATTTCGGTGAAGTAGTTCAGTTGTATGGTACTTGTTTTGCAGCTGAGAACTAATTTGATCTGTGTAGCTGATTAACGGCATGGTTGAAGTAAATCTGCTTTTGATATGTTATCCTCATTGTTGAATACTATCTGAGAATTTATTGCAAATAACTATCTGTTTGCTATTGCTGGAGCAGTCTGCAAGTGTGAGTAATCCAAGGAAGGTTTTGTCAGCTAAACAGTGAGAGAATGGGTTGTTGGTTGGTTCTTTACCCGACCTTCTTATTGATAATTCTTTCTGACCATTTGATATTCACTATGGAACCAGTGAATGCATGTTACCTCCAACTGTGTCTACCAATTTACATGTACGTGCCAAGGCACCTACATCGGAAGAACAGAGAGAAGGGTTATTGTCCACATTTCTGAACACATACCAAAGAACCTGAGACTGAAAGGTCCACAAGAATTAAACAGTGCGATTGCGCGTCATCTATTATTTATTTTTTATTTTTTTTTTAATTTTTGATTACAGCTTGACGCCACATCGTATTTTCAGTACAAGTATGACATTTTCAGCATGGATATCGGTAGCCCAAATTTTGCAGGCCGACCATAGATATCGGGTGGTCTCATTGTAGACAACCTGAAGTCGTTCAAAATAATCAACAAGCAGAAGAAACCTAGCTTGCAACGCTTTGCTGAAGCAATTGCTATCAAACGACTGAAACCAAATCTATCTACGCAGAAAGAGACAGTGGTGAATCTTGCACTGCCTTGGTGACAAAATATATATATATACAACAGATTGTTTTTGTTTCCAAACATAATTGCCTAATTATTCTATAAATATTTATAAACTGTCAAATATTGATCACAGTTCATTTGAATTATTCTATAAATAGTCAGTGTTTGTAACTCTTAATTAGTTAAATCATTCCGGACTAATGTTACTTTTACTTCCTACCAATTACTCCTTGTGATCGTGGAAAATTATGTTCAAATCTTTAATGTAATGTAATTCATATTTTTCATCGTTCAGGTTGTAACCAGTTGAGAAGAATCCTCGAAATAATAAAAGATGAGCTCATATTATCCTGGTACAATTGTTGTTCTTGCTTTGTTCAAGTTTCTTAATGCAGATGTTGATAAAATTCTCCAACTGGATGTTGCAGATGCTTTTCGTGACGTTTGCATGAAGTTTCTGACCCATATAGCAGAACTGAGAGTAGAAGAGAACAAGTCGGATTTGGTCATTACAATAGTGTCTCCAATCAGACTCAAGTGCATTGCCCACCGTCTGAAACATCATGCATTTGGGTGGAGTGAAAATCGGTCAGCGTGAGCTACAAAATAACAAACAAATATTGAGTACTTTGATAACCTCCTCAATTACTTAATGATTCGACAGCCTCATGTTTTGATGACAGCTTCCACTTGTAAAAGCAGAAGGCAAAACAGAGAAGCAAGGTATATTCTCGAGTGATCGAACCTATATATATATATATATATATATATGGGTTCTAAATGTCATTCATATTAATTGATGCGTTATTCCAGACTTGTCTCAGTAAATGATGGTCTATTCACCATGTTCCTAACCCAGTATCTATCTTTTCAAACTACGAAACGTTATCCAGCGGCCTGAAGGATGCGAAGAAATAACTTTGGATATAAACTTCTATGTGGTTGAGGCAGCGAAAACAGGACTGCAGGTGAACACAGAGAAGACGGAGGTGATGAAGATAACCAACCACCGCCAACAGCCACACTTACTAGTACCAATTACCATCAACGGTAGAGATTTAAAAGAGATTACCTCCTTCACTTATCCAGCTAAGAAGCATCGTTTCAACTACAGACAGTCGGAACGGATGAAGCTGTTAAAGCCATTCAGAATCGCAAAGGTAATATACGCCTTCATCAACCTAAAACCAGTTTGGAAATCTTCCGCACTCAGCCGACATAAGGAACAAGATTAGCATTTTCAATACCAATGTCAAGTTGGTCGTTCTATACGGATCAGAAACTTGAACTGCATGTCACGGAAAGAATTTCCAACAGGCTACTGTAGGCTTTCATCAACAGCTGCCTTCGCTACATACTGAAGATCAAATGGCCAGAAAGAGTTAGCAACAAAAAACTCTGCAGTGGAACAAACCAACCAAGAGCCGATCGCTCAACAAATATGTAGGAGAAAATGGAGATGGATGGATCAGGCATACACTGAGGAGGCCGTTGAATGACATCGCGTGCTAGCCAATGCCTCAAGTGGAATCCAAATAGGAAGCGATCAGTAGGTCGTCGGTGCGAGGGTGCCATGGAGGAGATCCTGTAAGGAAGAGATGAGAGAGCTTGGTCAATCGTGGACCCAGCTGAAGAGGATGTAAACCGAGTGGGAAAATCGAGTTGGGTGTATGTCCGAGAGCAAACTGGAGGCTGTCTCGTGAGGAGGAGAAAATGACAGCCTCTGCACAATCGTGAAGTCAGCCAAAGACAACTGAAGAAAACTGCAGTGAACTGGTGATGTGCTGATTTAGTATCTGAGGGAGTAAATAATATTACCTTAATTTAGTACCGTGAAACAGCTTTATATCATAGGCATGGACCCTCTTTATCGGTGTTTTTTAACACGATGTGCCTATTGCCTTGACAAGGCTAAGAATAGAACTGGCATAATTCTCTTTTTCATTTGCAAACCTGTCAATCAGTTATTAAGCTTAGTAGAAGAATTTCTACAGTTTCTTTTGACTTCTGTATTTGCTTGCCACCCCCCACCCCCGCTTCAACCACTCGTTGCCTTTTGGAATGCTCTATTCATGTGACACACCAACGGCAGAGATTACACTAAATTAAACTAAAAATGATTTCAATGACCTCATAAAACAAAGAGGTACTTTTATTCAAAATATAAATTAAAACTTATTGCTACCATCATTTAAAAGAAAAATTTTAGGTGAAGTTTTTGCATCCTGGTGTAATTGTAAAAAAGAACTAATCAATATTACTAATAACCGACTTTTATTTGACTCTTTACTAAATTATTATTATTATTTGAATAACTTTATTTTACTAATTGAAAATTGAACAGATAAGTCAAGAGTGACCTTGAGTTACTTTGTTTTAATTAATATTTAGTTTAAGAGAATAGTGATGAGATTATTGATCCGTTAGATATTCATTTGCTTTTAAGAATGATTGACCTAATAATTATAATTTAAGGAAGCAATTAAGGTGTGTTGTGAGAAATGCTGTGAATATCTAACTAGTCTTACGCTAGTATAATCACTGACTGGTTGCAACATAGAAATTTGCAGCAGTTCTAGTCACCACACTCCCTCCTTGTAGTACACAAAGCAAGAGAAGGAAGTAAAAGGAATGCACAACAGAGACGTCGGCGGCATAGCGGTTAGGACGCTCGCCGACCATGCACATAGTCCGGGGTTCGATCACCGGCCGACGCACTCCTTTACCTTACTAAGCCAGAAATAATGCCGGTAAAGAGGAAAGGTTGGGCATGAGGCTAGCAACCCCATCCTGTAAAATAAACACTGCTACAGAAACTTCAAGCCACTAGCTTGTAGCCCTATGTTCCACTGGGGAACGTGAAGGAAAAAAACAACAGAGACAGTAAACAGAGATATGAGGCAAAAAGAATAGTAACATCGAAAAACAATACAGTTTCATTTGATATTACAAATCATAAGGAGTGGATGCATCTGCACCAGCCATTGAGAACGATTTTCAGCTATATCACCAGTTGTCTCCAGCCACAGGTTTTTACGGTTAATCCTATGTCAGTCAGCTAACATTGCCTGTTGTGGAGGAAAGGGATGACTAGGCATGTGAAAAACATTTCCTAACCATCTCAGTCGATGCAACTTCATATCCTCGTCGATTGATTTCCCCTCCCACTTACCTAGCACTCGACCGACGCCTCACCTCACCCTGTTATGCCACCTAACACGGGAGATAGATCGCAGGTACCTACAATCAAAGACAGCTAGCCAGGCTTCTCATGTCTTCCACACTCAATGGCCAGGTTTCACTCACAGCCATGAAGGAGAAGGACGGAGCAGACTGCTGAGCAGTAAGTGCGCCCTTTGGTCGACAGCCAGTCAGCCGGATTTAACGCCTACTAAACCAGAGACGGCGTAAACTGACATATATGAACCGAGCCTTCTGTATCCGTGGTGAGATTTTTTCAGCACACAATCGATATGATTATGAACAATAAATTTTGTTCGAAACGTCATCCAGGAAATAATACTGTTTCACTGTGTGATATATCTAATAAACAAACTAATATGGAACATCACCCACCGACTCTCAACTAGCAAAATGTTGGATCCTGTTCGACTTAACTGGTTTTTTACCCTCATTTCATCCAAATTTTAAACAATTGCATGCGTCATACAGCCTTCTAGATTCATTATTTTGTATACATCAATTTATGCGTTGACTGATAAGAAAGAAAGAAACGTCAGACATCCCTAGAATTAACTATCAATCACTTATTCATGTTATCGTCGAATGATCAGACGACATCTGACTGATTCATTTAATCACATATCAAATACTTCTAATTACATTGTATCTTACATATGTAAGCAGAATACATTCGTTATCTCATGTATGCCTTAATATTATTCTATGTAGATTAGAATTTATCATTACTAATCGATAACATCATGAACACGTGACTATTGTAAGCCATCAAAATGATCAAAAATTAAACGCCAGAAAAGAAAGATTTTTTACTGAAAGTATAAGGAGAGAGAGAGAGAAAGAGTCATTTTAAATGAACCGATTGGGGAGATTACACTGGAACACTCGGTTTTAACAGTAAGAACTAATATAAATATATCATTAGGAAATGATGCATCGTACAACAAAGTAATTTTTTTAAATTGAATTTTTAGATTTTTCCGTCGATTGATTGGATCAAAGTGCTCAGTCTCAGGTTGACATATCTGTCGGCTTCTTGTGCAGATGCTTCGACGATGTCTGGGCATGTAGTTAGAATTTAGATGGTGGATAGTGACTGACTAGCAGTGGAATCCAGGACAACTCGCGTTTCGTCCTATTCGGGGCCCGTCATCTGGATGTATCTGCATTCCCCAGTGAGTGGTGATGTTCCCACCGACACTCGTACCCAATGTGCGCATAGTTTCAAACTCCAAAGCATCATCCACTAGACCATTTGGGCCACGAGAGCCACCTCTTGTTCAATGGGTCATATTAATTATTTAATTCAGTTTTAGATTTTCCCGTCGACTGATCCACCAGTTAAATTCTAACTACATGCCCAGACAACGTCAAAGCATCTGCACAAGAAGCCGACAGACATGTCAACCTGAGACCGAGCACTTCGGTCCAATCAATCGACGGGAAAATCTAAAATTGAAATGAATTAGGATTATCATTAAAATTTGCAAATCTCAAAGCTTCTTATACAACAAGTATCAGCCTGTGGTGTCAATGGATTCATTGGTGAAAGAGAGAGAGAGCCAGCAATGATCTTAAGTCTTGATTTTTCTTCTCAAGTGTCATAAACAAAACTGATATTTCGGTAAATGTAATGAGTACCTATATAACTACTCTGTTTGACGCATTCCAGCAAATAATTAAACTTTAATTCATCCCATTCAGAGTCGGTAAAGATGACTTCAGTTAAGTGTCTACACAATCACGCCAGAAGCCTAACTAGTAAGTCAGAAGATAAGATAGTAATCAAGTCGAACAAATATAGAAAATATTACTGGTGAATGACTACCCACTAGAATTTATTCAGAAATGTATGAAGAACCATAGAAAAAACTAAGATTGGTAATGAAAATGACGAGAAAAAGAATTAAAAACATTTATTTCCCGATATGAATTTAAAACAAGCAATAAAGGTTAATAAAGCAGGATTTAATGAATTCATAAAATTTCGGTAGAACTCGTCAGCTGAATACTCTACATACACGATATATATATACTTTTGAAATTACATTGGGAGATATAAGACTGATAAGTAAACAAACTACATTGAATTAGTCATGTAGAAAGATAGGTGCGAATGTTTTCCAGGTCATGTTCAAATAGATAAGGGGAGAGAGAGTATGAGAGATTGAAATTAAGATAAAATGCATTACGCTTCAATTACATCACTTAGATAAACAATTAGTCATTAGAGAATATAACAAGAATTGCAAACAGAGTAATATCAATAGTAATAGTTATAATAACAATAATAATAATAGTGTTGAAGTGAGTTAAGATAATGCTACTGATAAAGGATAGTTTTAAATGAATCAAGAATAATAAAAATAATAATAGGCAGAATAATAAGTAAAACATATTACCATGGTCGATTCAGAGTGACGACTATCTCCTTTTGTACACAGAGACCTGGTTGAATGCAAAGTGCCAAAAACCTCAATAACAAAACATCTTGTGGACTATGGACATGATATCGACGCTGTCAAGTCATTCACTGTTGTCAGCAGACGAAGAAACAGGAAGATGCTTGCAAATGCAGAGGCTTGTGCAATCCGAGTTTATAGGTGACGAGTTCTACTGAATTTTGATGAATTCATTAAATCCTGCTTTATTAACCACGTTTGTTGCTTGATTAAAAGACAAAAAAGAGTATTATATGATTCAAAGCCTCTGTAGTACTTCCGTATAAAGAAGGAACGTCAGAGGCCTTACGTAGGATTCTCAATGAAGCTGGAATTAATCAGGGCGACATTTAAGCCAACCAACCAACCAACTGTCTCAGGGATAAACTTTGTCGGTTCAAGGACCCAATAGATCCAATTAAGGAAACTAATATAATTTACCAATCTCCATGTAATAACTGTTTGTGAGGTCAGTTACATAGGTCAAACGAATAAATCGGGGTCAATTAGATTTAGGTCATTGGAACATAGAAATTTACCTGGACCTAGAATGATTGACCCTGCTGAGTTAAATAATCTATAAAAAATTTCCACCACTGCAATACATTCGCTTGCTCGTAACTATACAAATAGGGTCGGATCGCGTAAAAGTATTAAAAGTCATTTTGTTAGGTAGACAGAGAGAGGGAGGTGAATCACTGAATCTTTGTTCTTCTAAACAGATCGAAACTCGGTGGCGGCTTGCTTAAAGCTTGGGCTACCAAAAACGTCCATCTCTCTATTGCATATATTTTTTCTCATTCGGTTTGTTTTAATAGATTAAGATGTAACCTCTGATGGTATTAACTAGTCTTGTGTGTATTCCAAATGTTTACAACTTCCTGACTCGCAAGTTCCTAGTAAACTTTAGGAAAGGCCTGACTGAGAGAACTGTTCTTCAGTTACGTCACTGGGTCTCAAAATGTATATGTTCTGAACATCTTAGAATTGACTTTCAACTAGATATCGTGGATTTGTTGAAGGAGACAAAGCAGTTATATCATAAAGGGATTGGTTTGCGCTTCAGCTCAGAGATCATTGTGTCATAGGATATGCTGTTATCAATTAATATTTTACTTGAAGATATTGTACGAAGGGAAATCATATCATGCGATAAACTCCTCTGAAGATTCTGTACATTTTATAAAATACTATCCAGAATATAGATGTCATTATTATTATTATTACTAAATAACACCTCACATGTGGAATAGAAATGACGCAACACCTGCAATGGAGATTCGAAAAATTGCAATAAACAAAGCGGGGAAGATATAGATATATATAAAGGAAATTGTGAAACCGTGTGAATACACTGATATTGTAAGGAAGAATAAATTGTACTCGAAATAACAACCAGTTATTAATAAACTCTTGGAGCCGACTCTCAGAAGAAGTGGTGTCTGCAACCTCAACTGATTCATCATTAAAGAAGGGTATGGACAAGCACAGAAATTTACTAGAAAAGGATTGTAACATAGGCACCAAGCCTCCTATCCTTAAGCAATAAATCGGAGTCGGAATCTGAAATCTAATACTACATCACTATGCCTAAATTTGTGCAGTAGAACATTCATCAACCACGCATGTGGTCCAGGGTTGGATTCCCGGCCACCGACGCACTCCCAAACCTCGGTAAGCCAGACTGGTAAAAAGAGATATAAGTATAAAACTTGGGCACTGTGGTAGAGCATAACTCCATTATGGATAAGATTTTATTTTGATAAATCACACAGTGTTGTACAGTAATATTTACTGATGATCACGTTTCGAGCACAAACTATTGCCACTCATAATCATATCAAGTTACTCACGCAACTTTTTTCCTTCATTTATATACATGAGTGGAATTGACTAGATATTTGAATAAAAATCAATATAGGATAATGTACATTCAGAAATAATAATATGAGTGTTATTGATCAATTACAATCAGATGGGAAATAAGACGAGTGTTTTTTTAGTCATAATAAGTAACTTGTTAGAATGTTGCGATGTACTTGAATTGAATTAGAATTTTAAGATTATTTATTATCCTCCTCTGATTTGATTGACTGGTGGTAATAATATCTTCAATATCTCTGCTATTTGCATTGAGTCATTTCTGTTGCATATATTGTGTTGGGTGTAGACTCGATGAACCAGGCAGGATTCAGTAATCAACCTCTCTCCAGCTCCACCTACCTAGATTACATTTTAGAATCTTAACCCTCTCGCACTCTATTGTGTGGTTGTGTGTTGATGCGTGCAGTGCTATTGCTGAGCTTTTTTCTAAATTACTTATCTTCTCGAGGTCAACCATTCTTACCTTAACTTTATTCTTATGTTCCGACAATCTGATTACCCCCGACCTAATAGTTTGACCTATGTAGTTGACCTCACAGTCATTACAGGGTATTTTGTAAATTATATTATTTTGTCTAATTGAGTCAGCAGAGTCCTTTCACCTACAGAGCTTGTCCCTGAGTGAGTGCTAAAGAGAGAAAGTTGGGCATGAGGCTAGCAACCCCATCCGATAAAAATTAACACCACTGCTACCAAAACTTCAAGCCTGTAGCTTGAAGCCATCCTATGTTCCACTGGGAAAGTAAAGGAATAAAAAAATGCGTAAAATTAAACAAACTTATAGAATATAGAATTACATTCTACCGCAATGCTCAAATTTTACTCCCACATGATTGATCGTGTGTCACTTTCGACAGTATATAATTGACTGACTTACTTCTAATTGAGTCAGATCTCTAACCAGTCAAAACCTCACTTATTCATACATCGAAACCAACAATTAATTAACACTTTAAGACAGTAAGTGATTACTTTCCAATTAGGATAATGTGAAAACAAAACCCATCGAATAACAAAATGTCGAAATAAACTGATTAAATCAATAAATTAGATCGAATAATAGTTATTAATTTTGGTTATTATTGTTGTTACGAGATTATTGTGAGTAGTAATTAACTAATCAAGAACATCTGGTTAGTGTGGAGTTCATTATCTTTAAATCGATATTATTGGAAGTGTATGAGATCGTTAAAAATGCAGTCAACTTTCGATTATTTGCTGACATTGGATGAATTAAACAAAATTTAGTGAGACGGTTGTTCAGTGGTTGAATACTTATCGACCACAGACAGGTGATCCAGAGTTCGATTCCCGATCAACACAACTCCTGATTAACTAATAGTAAGTCGGTTAACTGGGAAAGCTTTAGCATGAGGCTAGAAACCTCACCCCTTTAAAAACAGCCCACCTCCTTCTGAAATTTCAAAACTCACACTTCAAGTTTTGTCTTCCATTCTAAACGTATAAGGCTAAAACCATGAAACAATCAAGAAATCTCTTCTTTTATTGATTTTACATTCCTAGAGGAAAATAAGGTGGCTTCAAGCTAGAGGTTTGAAGTTTTGATAGCCATGGCGTTACTTTTTATGGGATAGGGTTGCTAGCCTCATTTTCAACCAACCTTCCCTCTTTACCAGTCTTATTACTGACTTAGTGAGGTAAGAGAGGAATGTGTCAGCCGGGAATCGGATCCCGGACCACATGAGGCGTTGTTGACGAACATTCTACCACTGTTCCACGGACGCATAAGAAATCTCTTACTCTGTTGGTTTTTTGATTAATTTAATGACTCGCTGTTAATCTGTTTACATTTGTGAATTTATTCTCCAGATTTTAAGTCACAAGTTGATAACAGCTGACTAGGTGTGTCGCTATCATCATTGATAGATGGAAGTATATTGCATTACTAAACAGTTCTGTCATAAAACATCGAAAGGTGTGAACTGGTTCTGATCTCTGAACTGAGTCATATCAAAGATACGGCTGATAGACTCGATTAAGAAACTATTTTTGAAAAAAATGGTTTCCCAGTGTTTAAATCACTTCTTTGTCACCAACAAGCTCTAGTTGTTGACATGACGGCACCTATCAGTCAGCAGTATACACCGTCTTGGTACTTTGGTTGCTGTTACGAAATGGATACGCCGTATGCAGTTACTGAAATCGCCTTTTGAAGACATACCCCTATCGATAAATGCAAACATTGTTTACAACGATCAACATTCGATTGTTTATTGAGTCTACTATATGCATATTTATAAACACTTAGTACTTCTTTATAATAAAGGTTTTTTGTATTTCACAATGAATGAATGAAAAACAAAACGATACTGTTGCGTGTTTACTGACATTTCGCTATTTAATGCTGCTGCTAATAGCTTTATCAAAGTAGTAGTATTAAACCAGAATTTACAAAATCTCAGCTTATATATAACAACTTAATCATCACTTTCACTCAGCATGGGGGCATTTTTGCGTTGTCACATTGGCTAATTGGTAAAAATGACAAAACCAAGTGTACATTGTTGGATTCAATAAGTGTGTAAAATTATAAAAACAGCGTGTGTTTACGTAATGACATTGCTTATCACATTGGTGCTGATTTTGTCACTTCATGAAGCGAGACAGGGTGTTGTAACCAGGTCAAATTCTGTTTTAGTCCATCATTCAGACACTATTCAGACAATTTGGATTCCATTTGAGATGAAGCGTGCTTCTGATGATATTAGACGTTCTTTGTGATTTCTGAAATGCTTTTTCTGAATGATGATTTCAATATTAACAAAATCAATTTTGTGACCTGATTCTATAGCGTGGCTGGCTGATGATTTTTCCAGCTTTCCTAGTTTTTATATTTTATTTTTTATTTTGATTTACAGCTTGATGCCACACCGTATTTTCAGTACAAGTATGGAATTTTCAGCATGGATATCGGTAGCCCAAATTCAGGCCGACCATAGATATCGGGTGTGCGCCGGCAGGGGATCGAACCCCGGACCATGTGCATGGTCGGCGAGAGTCCTAAACACTATGCCACCGATGCACAGTTCAACTGGATTTCTCGCTGGTCGAACAGATGCGGCTCTACGGTGCTCATTTCTTCCTATTTTGATTCCTCTCTAGCGATGTTTGTCCGATGTATATTGCATCACATTCCAAGCTTTTTATTTTATAGACACAATTAGATAGAGAATCTTTAGGAATTGGGTCTTTTATACAAGGTTGCTTTGCAGTGTGTGCAACTGATGTTTTGAAGTAAATTCTGATGTCGTGCTTACTGAGTACTTTTCTGATATCAGTCATCTGCCGTTTCTGATCTATATCGAATGACAACTGTTGAAGCCCATTTTGTCGGAATACGTTTTCGACCATACTTAATGTCAGTGTTGATATTGTTGATGAAGTCCTTTGGGTAGTTATTTCGTTTGAGAGTCTCAGTAATTTTTGATGTCTCTTCTTCTTTTTCTTTCTCATCTGTGATCAAAGAGTGTGCTCGTCTAAGAAGACTTGAAACAAAAATGACCCCATGCTGAGTGACGATCATTAAGTTGTTATATATATATATATATAAGCTGAGTGGATTTTGTAAATTCTGGTTTAATATTTCTGATTTGATAAAGCTATTAGCAGCAGCATTAAATAGCGAAACGTCAGTAAAAGCAACAATATCGTTTTGTTTTTCATTAATTCATTGGGAAATACAAAAAACCCTTATTCTAGTGAATACATTATACCCAATGCCCCAAAAAATTTTCAAACTGTTAAAAGTGAACTTAGGTATGTAGATGACACATTCACACTGTACTTAAAACACAAGATATAGATAGGTTTTTCGAACATATCAACTCGAAGGTGGAGGCAATTCAATTCACTTATGAATTGGGAGGTCAGGAAGGGGAGCTTCCAATGTTAGATTGTAGCGTATAAAGGAAAGAAGATGGGGAGTTAAACACTAGTGTTTACAGGAAACCCACACATTCAAACCGATATTTAGACTTCCGATAAATTAGTCAAGAAATATGTAAAGAAATGTAAAAATAAAATAAATAATGACAGCAGCGATAGTGATAATAACAATAATAATGATAATAATAGTAGTGATAATAATAATATTAATGACGACAGCAATAATAAGGAATCTAAATCATCGGTAGTAATTCCATACAAAGAATGAACCTCGGAAACCACATTACGCAGAATTCTTAACAAGGCAGGAATAAAAATGGCATTCAAACCCACAAACTCAATTAGAAACAAGCTTTGTCGGTTAAAGGATCAATCCTGTGGAGCCTTTAAAACAAAACAATTTAGTTTATCTCATACCCTGCAGTGACTGTCAGGTCAAATACATAGGTCAAACTAGTAGAACAGGGGCAGTCAGACTAGCTGAAAATAAAAACCTAGCAAAATCTAGATTGGTTGACCCGAATAAGATAAAAAATCTAGGGAATAGTTCAGCTATAGCACTACATGCAGTCACACACAACCATACAATAGGATGGGATAGGATGACAGTTTTAAAATCTAATGTAGCCGCAGGGTATAGGGAGAGATTGATGACAGTGGAAGCTTTGTTTATCGAATCAACTACAAGTACATGTAATAGGAATGATTCATCACCTATCCCAGCTATCTGGAAAATTCTACTACCCATACGACAAATAGGAGAGAACAAAGAAAACTATAAAACTCGTGTCAAAGTCGTGTGATTACAATTGATATGATTATGAACAATAAATTTTGTTCGAAACTTTGTCATCCAGTAAATAATAATAATACTGTTTCACTGTGTGATATATCTAATAAACAAACTAATATGGAATTACTACCACAGTGTCCAAGTTTTACACATATATTAAAAGTGAACTTAGTTTAGAAATATATAACTGAGTACTTCTCTCCGTATGGCATTTAGTTTTCTGAACCGAACACAATTTCTGTAGTAGATAAAACATACGATCATGTAAGTGATTATTACGAAACGAAATATTTTTCAACTGAATAAAGTGAGAACAAGGACTGAAGAGGACAGTATAAGATTATATCATCATTTCTGATGCGGGGTTGTGTTCTCTGAGCTAACTGGATGGTTTATTTGTGAAGCTTTCATCGGCCTACTAGGCAACATCCCCACCTCAGAGCATACTTCAATTTGTTGAAGTGAGCTTTTCAATTTCTCCACGAGTTTATTAGTCATCAACTACTGCTGACCCCCAAGTTGACCTATAAAATCAAAGGCCCCCAAGGAAAGCACAAAGAAAATCGCCCTACCATATATAGAGGATATCTTTATTCAGTAACTATTCTTTTCAAGTGTTGGTTTGTAGGGATTTATTTGTTTACAGGATTTTCATCATGAGCTGACATTAGTTAGAGAACCGTTGGAAAACCTGGGAGTACTGGACAGCTGTTTCGTCCTAGTTTGGGACTCTTCGGCAGTGCGCACCCAACCGGGATTGGAACCCAGAATCCCGATCGGGTGCGTACTGCCGAAGAGTCCCAAACTAGGACGAAACAGCTGTCCAGTACTCCCAGGTTTTCCAACGGTTCTCTAACTAATGTCAGCTCATGATGTAAATCCTGTCACTATTCTTTTGCAAAATATATTCACTTTGATAATTCGGTGAAAGACAAAAGACATTCGATAAAAAAATCGTGACTCATTCTCAAGCTGTACAATCCTTGACATATATGTGTATATATGCACATCTGCATAAGATTATACAAGTTAAGAATGAGTAACTGTGATAAGAGTCACTGATTTGTTGCTAAACACCACCTTTCTTTTCTCTTCAATAATTAATGCAGATTACGTATGTAAACTACTTATAACATGAAGAAAGTGAAAATTTTGTAAAAATGAATCTGAAATTAGATCAGAAAATGAAGCGAATATACATAAAAAAGAACAAATTGAGGGGTTGAACTCTATTCTGTTTTTTTGAAGGAAGATGTAGTGAATCCGCATGTATATCAGGTTTAAAAAAGTTTTTTTTGTTTTGTGACAGATTATACGACAGAGGAAAGATAAATTTGCATAAAACTATATGTATCTTTACTCATAGTGCTTGTTTGCCAGCCAAGTTGAGGTGATCTAAGCACCGGACGGCCGTTTCGCTCGATTTTGGAGCCGAGCTCATCATCAGTGATGTACCCGGATGGCTGAGTCGGTTATAAAACCACCTGATTTCTGGCTAAATACTTGATCGGACTGGTCATGTCATGAATCAGATATATATACCAATTTAACTGCTCCTGTGGAGCCAGTTACATAGGCCGTACAATCAGGCGTGTTTCTTGTCAAATTTCTGAACATCACCCTGCCTGGTTAAGCAAAGGTCAAACAAAATCTATTCGCAGTGCTATTCTGGCGCATCTTGTGGAGACAGAACACAAGATTGACGTCAATCATGCTTTCAGGGTCATTTACCGCATACCTACGAATCTCATTTTCGCTTTAAGAGTTCGACTTCTAAATATTGCTGAGGCTGTGGGGATTCATATTAATAAGCCTAATTTATGCACCCAAAAGAAGTTAGTTCAGTCATTATCATTACCTTGGCCATCCAGGTTTGAATAATCCAGAATTTTTGTGAAATTTCCCTAATTCTAGTTGATATTCTATTAGCTGTTATATCTTTATTATTATTATTTAAGCATCTTTAATGAACTGTAATAGCATTGATCATACTTTACAAATCCATATTATTTAAAAAAACGCTAATATTGTTATAAACTACTAATTTAAAATATTCTATGTATATAAACATGCATCTATAATTGTAGAGCCTGGAAGAGGAATTTATCGAAAAGAATATTCTTTGCTCGATTATTTTGTGTTTTATAGATAAACAATTCGCAAATTTTTCGGTTGATATGAGTGGTACGCCAATACTCATCTCAAAAAATCAGATGTACATAGTTTCATGCAAATTTGCTTGCTCTCTTGATTAGCTTTTACGATATGAAGCAGATCACATATTGTAGTGATCGGAATAGCTTTGTTTCCCATGGGGTGAAATTTCACCTTCTCGAACTGAGCAAACTGCTAATTTTTCTTACTAACACTAATTAGCAAATTGTGAATTTAATTTAGAAGAAAGATGAAGTCGACGTTTGTTTGAATGAAGGAAGGCATTTAATTTAACTCAGTCATGTTGAAATCTTGTACATACAAAGCATAGAATAGCACTCGACTCTAACTCTACCTCAGCACCATCGACTTTCAAAAGGTCTTCAACACACAGCGTTGACCGAGAAGTAATTTGGAAGCTACTTCAACACTACGGCGTGTAAAGTACAAATCTTTATCAACCTCATTCAACAATTAGCTATATGAAAATGCCACATGTCAGGTGATCCACAATGGGAAACTCAGTGAAGCCCTTTCAGTAAATACAGGACTAAGATAAGGCTGCCTGCCTAATGTCACCGATGATATTCTCAACTGTGTTGGAATGGATTATGCGTCAAATTTTGCACAGGAAGCGAGGAGACAGGAATACTCTGGACGACTGATAAGAGGACTCTAGAAGGTCTGGATTTCCCCCTCAAATGATATATGTCTAATTTCACACAAACTCGAAGACTTGCAGGCGAAAACAAACTAGCAGAAGATGCAGGTAGCGAAGACAGCACTGCAGGTGAACATAGAGAAGACGGAGGTGATGAAGAAAGCCAACCAACATTAACAACAAAAACCAGCACCCATCACCACCAATGGGAGAGATTTGACAGAGGTTACCTCCTTCACTTATCTAGGAAGCACAGTTTCAATTACAGGCGGAACGAATGAGGATGTCAAACCCAGCCAGATAAAAATGTTAAAAAAGTATGATGTCATTATTATTATTATTTCCGTTAATTCCTAGGGGAACATAGGGCTTCAGCCGTGCGTCTCCATTGCTTTCGGCTCTCTGCTAGACTCTTCACCTGGCTCCAAGTCTGCCCACACGTTTTCATCTCCTCTTCACATGACCTCCTCCAAGTCACCCTTGCACTGACGACCAACTCGCCGCTTCCCGTTCGGGTTCCACTCGAGGAATGGCTTGTCTAGTGATGTCGCTCACTTGATGGTTTCCTCAGAGTATGGCCAATCCATCTCCATTTCTTCCTGCATATTTGTTTCACAATCGGTTCCTGGTTGGTTCGCCATCAGAGATCCTACACTGTTGCTGATCTTTTCTGGCCGCCCATCTGATCTTGAGTATTCAGCGAAGACAACTGTGAATGAAGGTCTGTAGTTTGTTTGAGATGCTCTTTATGACGCGCATTGCAAGTCTCTGGTCCGTATAGTAGCACTGACTCCACATTGGAGTTGAAAATCCGGATCTTGTTTTTTATGCTGAGTGCTGTTGATCACTACACAGACTTGAGAGTAGTGAAAGCTTGTCTTGCTTTTCCGATTCTTGCTTTGATATCCTCGTCAGTCCCGCCTGTAGTTGAAATGATGCTTCCCAGGTGATATCAAATGGGGCAGAAAAGTGGATGCTTTAAATGGCTACTTCTCCACTGATGCACCAAAATATCTCTTTTATACTTTGCTATCCAAACTTTTGACAAACAATGACAAGAGAAGGATTTTAGCATCTTTGAGTAAAACATCCTTTGTAGCAACTGTGGGAGTAGTGTGGACCAGTGGTCCATCGGTATTCAAAAGCCCGAGGGACAAGATCTCGCATATGAGCAATTCTTCGTGCATATATCATTTCACCTATTGCTGTGAAGTCAGGTGTATTGGTCGTTCAAAGCGTATCCTGTCTAAAAGTGTTCAAGAAAACTACTAGGCATAGCTGCAGAAAGGTATCAGTGTGTATATAAAGAGTCCGACATTCGAACACCTTGTCAACATTGGTCATTCCATTTCAACAGATGCCTGCTTCAGAGTAATCTACCAAGTTGATGAATAGCCAGCCAAAGGCAATACGCTTTCGTCTCCTTCACATTGCTGAAGATTCAGCAATTCAGATAGAGAAATTGGAGCTATAAACGAACACAAAGGAAATTTATTCAACGTAATGTAGAAAGTGTTAATTGGGTGGTAACTAAAATAAGATCAGATAAGCAAGTTGGGTGATAAAATAATCTAATTGGCGAGGTTCAGTATAGCTCAGCTAAAATTAAGATTGAACAAAAGTCAAGTTAACAATAGTGGAGACTCATCGGCAGAAATGCTAAGAAACCGCCTGTATGCCTCACTGAAAAGAACCTTCTTCTCGGCTGAACGCTGACTAATTTTCTCTATGAGACCAATAATTCGCAGGAACGTGGAGGATAAGCTACCACTGTTGGCCGGCCTCATCAGTGTGCATCTATGAATTCATCTGCTTGTGTGAAGCTAGGTATGTTGGCCCCACCCAGCGTCTCCTATCCAAACGTATCATCGGACACTTACCCTCATAGTTTCAAAAAGGACAAAAAGGGTCCCCTCCCCGAAGCTCTATTCTGGAAAACCTGATCGAATTTGAACACCAAGCTAACCCACAAAGTAACTCCAAAGTCATCTACAGAACACTCGGGAATCTTGCTGAAACAGTACAAACCAAACTTCTTCAAATTTCAGAAGCAATGGCGATTCACATATTAAAACCTGAACTCTGCATACAAAAGAAGCTTGTTCAATGAACCTGAACTATCTTAACACCAAATACGTAGATTCTTTTTGTCTTATCCTTGCTTGTTTGCCTCTTAATTTTTATAATATTTACTTCCTCCACCTCTTATTTAATCTCTAACCATTACCACCACAGTTGATAACTTGACTTTGTTTTATGCCTTTACGTTCCCAGTGGAACATAGCGCTCAAGGCTAGAGGCTTGAAGTTTCAGTAGCAGTGGTGTTCATATTTACGGGATCGGACAGCTAGCCTCATGCTCAGCCAACCTTTCCTCTTTACCAGTCTTATTACTGGGTTAGCGAAGTAAGGGAGGAGTGCGTCGGTGGCTGGGGATCGAAAGCCGGACCACATCCGTGGTCGGTGAACACTCTACCGATGTGCCACCGAAGCACAACTTGACTTTTGTTCAATCTTAATTTTAGCTGAGCTCAATTAGACTGCGACACCCAACTTGCTTATTTAGTCCTATTTTAGTTTCTAACCCATTTATGTCCTCTACATTACGTAATTTACTATCTAAAATTTACAGTTCTAATGACAAATCTTTGGAAATATTCCCTCTGCTGCTAAGACAATTTACTATATGTATATGTTTTTGTACAGGTCGAGAGAACAGGTCTAAAAGATAAACTCTTTGCTGAATGCCCGTTCTTTTATATGACTCAATGGAAACTTTTATGAGCCTGTATGTTACACTTGGAAATAAAGGCATGGAAAAAAATCTGTAATAGTCATATGAGTTGACTGAATAGTCGTCGAACGCGTAGATCTTAAGTATCATTAAGCAAACTTCAATTAATCAATATCTTCTATTACTATGGTGTAGGAAATATAGATGTAATCAAAACAACTTGATTATATATAGGATGATTTATTCCATTGAAACTTTATTAGTTTGTTATAATTCATCAGTTTCATTCTCATCGATTTAAGCGGTACATTTGAAACGGTTAAATTTCGACCAGAAATAAACACAAACATATGGAAAAAAATACTTCAGATTTAATTGTTAAAAACAAAATTGTTTAGAACCACTTATGTTTGTGTACAATCATCACTTATCTCTACTAAATTATGGTGAGCTAAGTGTTGTATCACTAGACTGACTAATTTTAAGCCGATTGAATAAGATTTATAACTGCATGAAATGTGCTTAGAAATAAAAACATTGAACCAATTGAACAAACTTTTAATTGTCTAATTTATTGTTACAGTTTCAATAGTTACAAGTTGCGCTAAATTTGATACATTAAACATATAATCAGTATGTACAGAAATTTTCACCAAAAGAGTAAGCTTTACACACAAATTCACGTTCCCAGTGGAACACACGGCTTCAAACTAGAGGCTTGAAGTTTCGGTAGCAGTGGGGATTATTTTTACAGGATGCGGTTGCCAGTCCCATACCCAACCTTTCCTCTTTACCAACTTTATTTCTGCCTTAGCGAGGTAAGGAAGGAGTGTGTCGGTGGCCGGGGATCGAACCCTGGGTCATGTGCATGGTCAGCGAGCGTCCTAACCGCTGTCCCACCGCCAACGCACCATATACTCCTTGACTATACATTTTGACATTTAATAAAATCAGAGTTTTCTACCAAAGAACCTTCGATTTTCACAGTGAAACATTCAAAAACAATTTTGTTAAATTTTCTAAACATGATGGAATTACTGATATAAGTATAAGGCTTGGGCACTGTGGCGGTAGAGTATAACTCCATTATGGATAAGATTTTATTTTGATAAATCACACAGTGTTGTTATACAGTAATATTAACTGAGCAATAGTTTGTGCTCAAAACGTGTTCATCAGTTAATATTACTGTATAACATTGTGTGATTTATCAGAACAAAATCTTATGCATAATGATGTTGGGAGTACTTTTTAAATATTTTTGATCAAAATAAAACTGCAAAAATGGTCAAGAAACATCCGGGAAAAATTAGTTACTTGGACAAAAGCAATGGAAACCTCTTCCATCAACTAACTCTCTTTGCGAAGTGTACTACTGACATTGATCCTGTGGCGTGTACTACTGATAAGATTTATCAGTAGTATATAGTGAGACGTTCATCGGCATAAAAAATATCAAATAGCAGGCAGATAAGTTTGATGTCAGAGAAAGCAAATGATACAACGTTGTGGAAATACATGGGAGACATGACTAAGTCTCTCGCCTACTTCCGTTACAATTCTCTTAGGATTATGAGAAGTCAGTTAAATTTGTTAGTTTTTACGAGTTGATCAGGAATTGATATCAGTTAGAGAACCATCGAAAACCGTGATCAACTCGTAAAAACAAAACTAATGTGATGCTCGATAGTGACTTGCTACAGGACGGGGTTTCTTGGAGTTCTAGTGAGACGTCGTGACCAGTGAGGTCCATCCAGTCAAGTGTGACGATGGATTTCCCACCGATGACATTGTTTGACGATAGTGCTAAATCACGAATTGGTAGAAGTCAGAATGGTATAGGAGCCTGCCTTGTAACCAGAAGGTCCTGGGTTCGAACCCCGTGTGGTGGGTGCGTACTGCCGATGATTCCCAAACTAGGACGAAACAGCTTTCTGGTAGTACTCCAGTGCTGGTTTTCAATGGTTCTCTAACTGATATCAATCCATGATCAACTCGTAAAAACAAAACTAATCCTTACAAACCAACTATCGAAAATTTGTTAATGGAAAGTCAAGCTTAACACAACAACTCATGAATTCAGCTGAGAATAGATCTTGGCAACTAGTCGAAGAAAATTACTTGCTTAAGACTGACTTGTAGTGGAATTCAGGGCAGACATTGCTTCCTATTTTGAACTCGCCAGCTAGATATATCTTTACTTCCATGAATGGTTGTATTCACCACCCCCACACCCTCCGTCTCCGTCATCGCCGAGAATGGAACCCAATACGCCGCATCTCTTTTCCTCACTTGCCGAACATTTTCAATCCCTGTACCTACGATTAAAGGACGAAATTCTGTGGACTCTACTTCAAACTGTATCTACAAGTTCACCTGCAGCTGCGGTGACACCTATATAGGTAGAACCAACAGAATGTTCCAATGTCGTCGGAAAGAACATGTTCCAAAATGGCTACTAAATCACATAGAAAATCCCAATGCCAGTAATCTGAATAGAAATCCAGCATCATCCATTGCAAAACACTTATTAATGTCAGGTCACAAAATAAATATTAATGACTGTTTTACAATTATTTCACATAACTCTAATTCAAGGTTATTGAAGGTGATGGAAGCACTTTGGATTAATCACATACAGCCTAAACTGTGTGTACAAAAATCAATAGACTTCAATCTTCGCCTACCCTGGACTACTTGACCTATATAAATATGATTGGTCATTAGTATGTACTTTTGTTTTTATTTAACTGAGTAATTGTCATGAACTTTATTTTATTATTGTTAACCATGTTAGTTGTAAAGCGGTTGTAAAGAAACTACGAAATGATATCATCTCGCGAAATTTGTCTTCTTAATGCCTTATTCCAATATATATCGTTTCAAAATACCGGAGAGTTATCCACTAAACGACTTACCTACAAGAGCCACAATTAGCGTATGCCATCATGTTATTTCTAACTACTTTGAGTACCATTTATGGTAGTCGAATGTATGGTACTATTAAAATACATAAGCCAAGTTACCCCATACGACCAATAGTAGATTTCAGAAATACCCCTACATATGAATTATCAAAACACTTAGCGCTAATATTATGCCCCATTAGAAATCGCTCAAACTCTAGGCTAACTAATTCATCTGAGATGAAAAATAAACTAAGTGACATTCAACTAGGGGAATGATTAAACAACAGTCAGTTTTGATATAACTAGTCTTTATACTAACATACCAATCAATATGGCCTTAGAAGCAGTTAAAAAAGAACTAACTGCACATCTTCCTGAACTTACTCATAGTGCGAAGCTACTCATTGAAGAAATTATTTTAGGAATTCAGTTATGCCTCACATCTACTATCTTTAAATTCCAAGGCAAAATATATAGACAAACAGAAGGTGTAGCAGTGGGATCACCAATATCCCCTATCGTAGCAGATATCTTTACGGACAGCTAGGAAAATAGTGCTCTTAATACATTTAATCCTACTCCAAAGATATGGTGGGGATATGTGGATGACGCCTTCACAGTGTTAAAAAGGAACACATATAAACTCACTAGTAGAGGGAATAAAATTCACATTTGAAGCCGAAAATGAACAAACAGAATTAGCTATGATGTTAGATTGTAAAATAAAACGAATAGAAGAAGGTAAATCTCAAACTAGCGTTTATAAAAAACCAACGCATTAAACTAATTGATATTTAGACTTTAATTCGTCTCATCTGTTAACTCTTAAGGCAGGCTTACTTAAGTGTCTAACAAACCGAGCCATAGCACTAAGTAGCACAAGAAAAGACCTAAATGATGAAATAAAACAGATAGAAGAAGCGTTAGTGTTAAATAACTATCCTATAAAATTCATTAGGAAGATCACTAAAGGCCCTAAGTAAAATTAAAATAATTGTGAAACTAATAATGCTAACATAAATAAGAAAGAATATAAGTCATCTACTGTTATACCATATAAAGATGGGACATCTGGGACCCTACGTAGGATTCTTAATAAAGCAGGAATTAGGGTGGTATTCAAGCTCTGTAGGCTAAAAGACCCGGTGGTCCCAATTAAACAAAATAATATAATTTACAAAATACCCTGCAATGACTGTGAGGTCAACTACATAGGTCAAACTAGTATGTGAGGGGTAGTCAGATTGTCAGAACATAAGAATTTAGCTACGGTTAGAATGGTTGACCCCACCCGAGAAGATGAGTAGTTTAGAAAAAAACTCATCAACTGCACTTCACGCATTAACACACAGCCACAAAATAGGGTGGTGGGAGAGGGTTAAAATTCTAAAATGTAATCTAGGTAGGCGGAGAGAGAGAGGTTGATTACTGAATCCTTGTTCATCGAGTCTACACCCAACACAAGCAACAGAAATGAATCAATGCAAATACTAGAAATATGGGAGATATTATTACCACCAGTCAGTCAAATCAGAAGAGGATATTAAATAAATATTAATATTACTATATAACACTGTGTGATTTACCAAAATAAAATCTTATCCATAATGGATTTATGCTCTACCACAGAGCCCAAGTTTTATACTTTTACCATTTATGGTACCAATCAAATCGTGATGTAGATATATCAGGATTTCTAAGAAAATCATCTTGAACTGTGTAATTTGAAAATCACAAATTTCATTTTTATTGCATGAATGACAATTGAACATTGAATATCAATCATACGTGAAAAACTAAAGTGAACTCACCAGTTTACTCATAGAAGTAATATAATCATCAATTGGAGGATCACTATAATCATCAATCAATATAATCTCCAATATATTACTATTTAATATTAAATAAGTAGTACTATTCAATATACTTTCTAATGTATTTTTTAAAATTAATGCATTTTCATTATGTGAAATTATAATAATACTAATTTTTGGTATATATTGATAAATATTTGAATAATTTGTTAAAGGAATATTTAAAGCATAAGATAGTGTATTCAATGTCCATTTGTTACACATTTCTGAATTGAATTGTCCGCTTTGACCGCCATATTTATCATTGTTGTTTGAATGTACAAGTGTGTAAGCAGTCGTTGTTGTTGTTATTGACAATAGGAACAAAATACTGCCATTGATAATGATGGTGAGGATGATGTTAGAGATGAAAGCTCTAATTGACATTTTTATTTTAATGCAGAGAAAATGTAGAAAATATTATTACACTTGTAATAAAAAAAATTATAATAATAACGTTTTGATCAAAATTCAGTGTATTTGTAAACAAACGGAAATATTAGTCGTCCCACTGGTTCATGGTGTATTCAAATTAAATTGTTATTGAAATCTACAATCACAAACTAGACGCATTTCACATTTCACTAATCTTTCATCAATAAATACACACAAAGGGGATAAAGAAGACTAGTGTTCGTGTTTCTTTACAATAGTAATAATAACAATAATAATAATAACAATGAACTTCTTCAGTTTTCCAATTTTACACACACACACACACATACAAACACCCTCTCGTGGCTTTGTTAATCAGATCGGTTTCAAAATAGAACCAAGATGTGTGTTGTTGTTGGTGTTGTTAGTTTGTGTCTGTGTATCGACGGCGTGAGTGAGTGAGAGAGTAACTTCTGATGGTCCAATCCAGGTCGACAGCACATATGTGTGCACTATAGTATTACAATGAAAGTATAAATGATATTAGTAGACGAGTGCACAACACTACACACATACGCACACACACACAAATGCACCAACGCACACCAACCACATAGACACACTATACACACACAAAAACAATTAAAATGTTTCAATCCAACTGGAAATAATTACTATTAGCAGTTATTTATTAACCAATAAAGTAGAATGCTTTTTTGTGGGTTTCATCAGTTAGAGAGAAGTATTGAAGACCAGAGGGTAGTGGACAGCTGTTTCGTCCTAGTTTGGAACTTTTCGGAGTTCGAACTAAGGACCTTTCGGCCCACAGACTATCTAGTCAGTGAGGTTGCACGAATTGCCAAGAGATGGGATTTATGGGACATTGGATCGAGTCCCAGTGTGTGAATGGTCTGCGAGCTCACATGAGAACACTGCCTTGTGGCTCTTATTTATTTTGCATATCTATGAGTTTTCTGTACTCTCCGATTTCACAGTGGTCCTACAAACAAATGACTTAAAAATTCGGATGGAGCTGAAGGGCGACAGTGATACGCTCACGTTACATGGAAACCTCAAAAAATTGTTAGAGTGATCCAAAGAATGGATGCTCCTGATCAACGTAGCGAAATGCACAACCATGCGCATCAGACAAGCAAGCATCAGCTCCTACAAACTAGATGGAACAACACTCCCATCAGTTCAGACCCATTTGGATTTAGGTATAATAATAATAATAATTTGCTTTATTCCAGAAACAGTACTAGTGATACAGTGTGGAATTTTCAACACATATCTACAATATTTGCATCTAATTTTACCCAGCGTTTAAAAGGAGTATTTCAAAAAAATATACATAGAGACAACAACAGCAAAAAACAACAACAAAAACGCAAAAAACACAAAAGAAAATTTTAAAAAATGCAAAAAAATACCAAGAAGTAGAAAGTCACGATTTAAAAACTAAAGCACATTATCGTGCGGTGACAGCACGTGGTTTCAGATTCTTATGGGCAATTGGCAGAGCCTTTACTAGAATCACCAGAGATATGTTCACCTCCCAAAAAACATCTCTGGTGAGGTCAAAACTGGCAAACTGTATCCAAACAGCCAATCCTTGTCTCAAAGGAGACTGACATATTCTAGAAAGGGTTCAAAGGAAGGCATGACTAATTTGACATACGAGGAAACATGTGACAGTTTAAATCTCTTCTCCCTATCATACCGAAGGCAGTTTGAAGATCTAATTACAATGTTTAAAATTTTAAACAATGACTACGGACCTGATCTATTCTCTCTTTTCCCTGTTCCCACCAGGTCAGAACACCTCTCAGACGACATAGCAGGAGAGTTCAAAAGCCACGAAGAAACGACATTGCTGTGAACTATTATTGATTCTCACACTGAGTTATCAACTCCTAGAACCGAATACCACGAGAAGTGGTGTCGGCGACCTCAAGTGACTCATTCAAGAAGGGTTTGAGCTCATATAGGCTTCAAACCTTCTATCCTCAATCAACAAATCTGCATCTGTGACCGAAATGTCCTGGGTTCTGACAAAAAGTCCAGAACTGGAATGAAATAACTGTTCAGTACTCACAGACTTGCCAATGCTTCGCCGAATGATATCAGCTCACAAGCAAACTTGTAACCATTCGAATCCCTGCAAAACAGTACTTGAAACTTTAATTCTTTTGCTTTCATCAGTGGTCATTATTTTCCTACAAATCTTTATAATAAAACAGGACAGAGTGAATTAAAGTTATGTTTTGTCAAGAATTCATTTGTCTGTCTGTTTTCAACATAGAACTTTGCACATATGTGCGGCAGTTCAAGTCGCCACACTCCCTCCATGTAGCACACAAAGGAAGAGAAGAAAGTAGAAGAAATGCATATTAGAGACAGTAAACAGAGGTGTGAGAGAAAGGAATGGTAATAACGAAGAACAATATAGTTTCATTGGAAACCATAAGTCACTAGGAGTGAATGCATCTGCGCCATCACTGAGAACGATTTTGAGCCATATCACCAATTGTCGCCAGCCATTAGTTTCTACCGTCCCGAGGAGCCCAACCAGGAAGTCTACACCTTCCTACGTGGCTTAAACTAACTGTCAAGAGGAACTCATATTATTATTATTATTTAGATAACTATTATAAACTAGATGAGTTCAAAACTTCTCTGGGGTTTCCAACTACTGATAATCAAAAAGAGATTGAGTTCAGTCAAGACAATTAAATTCTCATTGAATACTTTATAATTTAGGTGTCATTCTTCGAAACTGATCCCTAGAAGTACGATCTCAGGCATAAAATGGACCCAGACAAAACAGACTTGGAAGATCTGGACTTCGCCGATGATATCTGTCTGATCTCCCACAAACTGGAAGATATGCAAGTAAAAAGCAACAAGTTGGCGACAGAAGCATCCAGAGAAGATAGGACATCACTTCAGGTGAACATAGAGAAAACAGAGGTGATCAAAATTCCTGACCAACAGCAACAGTAACAACAACAGATAACAATCAGCATAAATGGGAGAAATCTGAAAGAAGCAACCCACCTACCTACCTACCTGAGAAGCACCGTTTCAAATACAGGCGGATGAAACTGATGAGGATATCAAGGCGAGGATCGGGAAAGCAAGTCAAGCTTTCAGTATTCTCAAGTCTTTTTGGAGATCAACAGCACTCAGAATGAAAATGAAAACAAGATCTTGATTTTCAACTCCAATGTGAAGTCAATGCCACTCACTATACGGATCAGAGACTTGGCGTGTCACGAAGAGCACTTCAAACAAACTACAGACTTTCATCAACAGCTATCTTTGCTTAGTAGTCAAGATCAAATGGCCAGAAAAGATCAGCAACAGGGAGTACGGTTGGTTGGTGTGCGTGTGGTGCAACTACTCATAACAACCAATCAATCAGTTGTATACACCGCCAAGCCTGTATATTATAATTAGTACCTGTCGTAACGCACATATGACGTCGCTTCATCATATCTGTAACCGCCAATACAAATCATAGGACAGTAGCACAGTAGCTCAAATCACCTGAAATCAAAAAATTCTCTCGAGTTCTTGTAAAAATTAAGACGAAACAAAAATAGGATGGTGTGTAGTTCTACATTTTGTTTATTTTATAATACTTTATATAAATTACACACTAGCAATAAAGGTAACAAGGTAATAACTCATGGAAAAATAAAGCCTATATTTCAACATAGGTGAGGCCGACAAACTGAATGAGGCTACGAATTGAAACCCAGCAGCTAATCAATAAACAATAGTCGGGAAATTGAGGTGAAATAATGTTATATAATATAATAATAATATTACAATGGTTAATTCATTTTTAGATTTCCCCGTCGATTGACTGGACTGAAGTGCTCAGTTTCAGGCTGACATGTCTGTTGGCTTCTTGTGCAGATACTTTAATGATGTCTGGGCACCATCCACCAATTAACTTCTATTTACATGCCCAGACATCGTCAAAGCGTCTGAAGAAGAAGCCGACAGACATGTCAACCTGAAACCGAGCACTTCGTTCCAATCAATCGACGGGAAAATCTAAAATTCTATTAAATAATTAATATGACCCGTTGAACAAGAGGTGGCTGTCGTGGCCCAAGTGGTTAAGTGGATAACGTTTTGGCATTTGAAACTATCGGCACATTGGGTTCGAGCCTCGGTGGGAACATCATTACTCACTGCGCAATGCATGCATATCGAAATGACGAGTGCCAAATAGGACGAAATACACGTTGTCCTAGATTCCACTGATAGTTGCCATCCACCAATTAACTTCTAATATAATAATGTATGTGTTTTTTATTCATTTACGTTCCCAGAGATTTAAGCCTCTTGGTCTTTGAAGTTTCGATAGCAGTGGTGTGTTTATTTTTACGGGATGGGGTTACTAGCCTCATGCCCAACCTTTCCTCTTTACCAGTCTTATTACTGGCTTATCGAGGTAAACGAGTGCGTCCGCCGGGGGTTAAACTCCGGATTACATAATGTAATAATATCCCGCATGGCTATAAAAAGGTAATAGTGGTTGAATAAGGAGTGGGATAATCGTACACCTCGTCAACATTGGTCATTCCATCTCAACAAACACCTCCTTCAAAGTGATCTACAAAGTGAAGAACAACCTACCAAAAGAAATACGCTTTCATCTCCTTTGTATTGTTGAAGCCTTAGCCATTCATTTGGAAAAACCAGAGTTATATCCAACCACTTCTACTACCTTGGTAACAATCGTGTTGACTCCTACTGACTTGAACTTTGTGTGCTTGTTTTTTTCTAACTCCTTATGGCTTTTATACTTTATAGAAGTCTTAAATAAATTCATATTTTCCTTTGTTTCTGTGTACATCCTAATCACAACTCACTCATTGAACTATTCATCCTATTACTTAACTGTATTACGCTTATTCAAATTCTTTTATGTGTCAATAAATATGTTTTAGACAACACATCACCACTACCCTCTTACCAATCTTCACCCTCACCCTAGTTACACTTTGATTACTCATTACACTTTTCGAAATGTCTTGACAACTTATTTTTATCCTTATTGGGCAAACCTAATGCACACCCACATAAAAAAATAAGTATATATTATTGCGAATGTACAATTAAGTGAATGAATTCGCCGACAAGAGACTTAGGTGAACTAAGTTTTTCATTAAACTAACATTAGCTACTTGTGAGTAGTACAAATAATAATATTAAATAATTATCACACTCTCCACGGGCCTCAAAATAAATTCATAAGTATTTCCCATTTTCTACTGCATATCTGTTTAGTGATGGTAGATTATTAGCTGGTTCGCTGTCTGTCAGAGTTCTTTGTTGATTATCCTTTTCCGGTTAACCATTCGACCTTCAGTATTGATTGAGTCCAGGTAGTAGATGGAAGTCTATAATGGTCTGTTGAAAGTGCTTTGGCGGACGAGCCAGCTAAATCGCCGAAATTGGAGTTAAATATTCATATCTTATTTTTGGTGCAAAGTTCTATCAATATCCATACTTATTCCATAGAAATAAAGGCTTGTGTTGCATTTCTCGATCCTGACTCTGACATTCTTGTCTGTGCCTTATTTTCATCATACTGAATTGTTAAAATCACCCAACGATAGACAGATATTTGGTTTTGATAAATTTAAATGTAAATATTCCCATAATGATAGTTGTAGAACACGATTTAGGCAAGCAAATACGAATTTCCGTTAAATTCCCAATCTGGCTTTACATTTACATAATGAAATATTAGTCATAGGCATTTGAATTAATGTGGTTAATAAAATATGGGATCAGAGTTCGGGGATGTGAGTTAATGGATGACAATCGAGGTGATCATAGTAATGACAATAATAACAAGGATAAATTCACTCAAGTGTTTATACAATCTAGGCAACTCTGGGTGTATAGGTAGAATGTGTATACTAGTAGGCGTATGGGCGAAAATGACTGTTGTCACAGAGCGAGTAGACAATACAATGATAATAATAAATTGTAAAAGTGAAATAAAAATGTTTAACTACAGGACAGAAGGATATTGATAATACACTTAGTATTACAAATACGATAAAATAATATTTACAGTTGTCCAAACCTCGCCTAGATTACTACTTCACTAGTTTTCTAGCCGGTCCCAAGCCCGAATAAAGAGGGAGGGTTGGGGCGTGGTGCTAGCAACTCCATCCCCAAAACTTAACCAAATTGCTACAGAAACTTCAACGCATAAATATATTAAAAATACTAAAAATATCAACAATAACCTTATTTTTCGCTGAAATCGGGGAAGTGAAATGACGCAGGCTGGTGAAAGCCTTCGGGAAGCCAGTCAGCCGATGTGCCTCCTTTCGATGAAAGCAGAAATAAGGATGGGGACGTCGAATGTTCGTACAATGTACGAAGCTGGAAAGGCAGCCCAGGTAGCAGCAGAAATGAGAAGATATGGAATAGAAGTGTTGGGAATCTGTGAGAGCGGATGGAACTGTTGTGGAAGGTGCCAACTATCAACTGGAAAGACAGTAATCTATTCCGGTCACCCAGAGGACAACCACGAGCACACCGAGGGAGTGACCATCATGATGTCACCAACAACAGCCAAAGCTCTCATGCAGTGGGAACCAATCTCCTCCAAGATAATGACAGCTGGGTTCAACTCAAAAGGAAGGAAGGTGATAATCATTCAATGCTATGCGCCTACAAACGTCTCAGAATTCAACTACAGGAGGAACGGACGACGAGGATGTCAAATCGACAACTCGGGAAGGCGAGAAACACATTCATCAACCTGAAACCAATCTGGAAATCTTCGTCACTCAGCCTGCATCAACAACAAAATTCCGATTTTCAATACAAACGTCAAGTCAGTCACTTCTTCTATACGGATCAGAAACTTGGCGGGTCACAAAGAATATTTCCAACAGCCTGTTGCAGACCTTTATCAACAGCTGTCGTCGCTCTATACTGAAGATCAGATGGCCGGAAAGAATCAACGACAAGAAACTATGGGAACAAACAAAACAAGAACCAATCGCTGAACAAATATGCAGGAGAAAGTGGAGATGGATTGGACACTCGCTGAGGAGGCCGCTGGGTGACATCTCGCGTCAAGCCCTCGAGTGGAACACGAAAGGGAAGTGGTGAGTGGGACGTCCAAGGGTGACATGGAGGAGATCGTGTGAAGAGGAGCTGAAACAGTATGGACTTATGTGAATGCCGGTGAAAAGTACGGCAGAAGACAGAAGCAAGTGGAGACGTTTAGTTGAAGCCCTATGTTCCACTAGGAACTTAATGGAACAATAATAATACAGTTGTCCGCTGTCATCGGGAGAGATAACTATTTTAGGTTGCAGATGAAGGCCAAGGGAGGGAGACAGATTGAACAAACCTTCTCTGAACACAGAAATTGGGTTGAAAATTTTTTTATAGCGACTGTCTCAGCTAGGTTTAGCAACCGAAGACGTACCAACCTGAGGAGTCGAGATAGCACCCTGTATAGAATTGTAAAAGCTGAATTCTTATCAATCTCGTCCTCTGTATATACTAGGTGTGTTAGTATGGATGACGGAATTCATGACTCCTCTACCTAACCACGTTGGACAATGCTCCAGAAGGTGACAGTGGGCTTCCCGAATCGATCTACCTATGTAACTGTCTCCATAATTATAGTTAAATTTATAAATGCACATTTAAGTGGTCAGGCTCGGTAGCTTATCCTTCACCTGCGTTGGAATTATAAAAAAACTGGTGTATTTTAAGCATAGTGTTGAGGTGAAAAAGGTTTTAGCTATTAATTTTCGCAGTTCCGATGCCAGTAATTCAATGACTGTGTTTCCTTTTAATAGTAAAGTCATGTATATGCGTTTCTTCTCCACACTTTGTAGGCATTTCTCTCTATCTATTCTTACCATAGGGACTTTAAAAAATTTTTCTGAATATCCGTTCTCATAGAATACGTTCCCTATTTTCCTTACTTCATCGTCCACTGTCGATTTTTCTATCACGAAACATTAGGGTACTGATAAGATTTAGTTTGTGTACAAGAGGAACAAAAGACTTGAAATGGGTGTATTGGCCAACCCATGACTTCTTCCGAAAAATACCCCTCTGAATATTGCCGTTATGCCATGTTGTTAGCAGAACATCAATAAATCTCTAAATATTCCCATTTATAATATTAGAACAAGACATATAAGCGAACAATATTGTTTTCAATTAGATCTTCTTCAGGCTTTACTCTAATTTACATAGATTTATATATAAAATTTTAACCAATGACGGTGATTTTGGGAATCAAATAATAATCTTAATAATGATAATAATAATAATGTGGTAAATGTTTTGAACGTAGTTAATAACGATGATTATAATGATAACCAAATATTGATTATAAGGTTTATGCAGATGATAGGAATAACAAAGATAGTATATGTATATAAGTGTATAAATAAATTGGGTCAAATCTTAAAAGGTGAAGTGGAACGATAATCAGAGTTTAAATAAATATTATAAAAGTACGAAGGAGGTGGAAAATAAGAAAGGGTGGGAGGGTTTTGAATACAATTCACCTAGGCCAAGGGAGAGACAAAGGTAGAACAAACTTCTTTTGTATGCAAAGACTAGGATTGTTCCCTCGAATTCCCATAGCTTCGGCTAGATGTAAAAGACGGGTTCTGATTCCATTCGAAAGACTCGATGGAATACGATAGATAACTTTGAAAGCACTATTTTTGTCCACTTGGTGACCGCTATCAATCAAATGAGCCAAAATAGAACTTCGTATGGACTTTATTTGACCTTTACCGAACCATGAAGGAAGATGCTCATTAATGCGTTTGTTAAGTTGCCTAGTTGTTCGCCCTATATAGCTTTCTCCACAGGAGCAACTAAATTTATTGATACACATCGAAGTGGCACAACTAGGTAGCTTATCTTTCACTTGAGCAATCAAAATTGGTCGGCTGGAAAATGACAAACAAAGGGCGGAGGCAGTATTAGTCCGTTTTATCGCCCTCGATAATCTCAGATGTAAGACTTCGCTAGCCACGTCTCCATTAAATTGCAGTTTCATGAACAGTTCTTTCTTTTTAACTGTTGTCAGTTTTTCTTTATTCTACCTGGTATTCCTGTGTCTCCTAACAAATCTACTAGAATAACCCATTTGGACCAGCGTATTTTGGATATATCCTAGCTCATTTTCTAGGGAGTCATCTGTACAAATACGTCTTGCTCCATTCGTGAGGCGGCATCTGACCAAATTGATTTTATATCGGATTGGTACAAAACTGAGGAAATGTGTATATTGTCCTACAGATGTAGGTTTTCTATAGACATCTCTCTTGAGTGAACCATCCTCTCTTCTGCTCAATTGGACGTCAAGGAAATGTAATCCACCATCATGTTCTTCTTCACAAGTGAAGATGAGCGATGGATGTGCATCATTAAGCTTTTTTTAACATTCCATTCCTGTCAGTTTTCACATCAAGAATAATGAACGTATCATCAACATAACGAAAATAAGAATCAGTTTTCTCTATTACTTGTCTCAATGGACCATTTTCAATCTTCGCTAGAAAGAAATCTGCCGAAATTGGCCCCAATGGAGAACCCATGGCAATACCGCCGATTTGCCTGTAGTAAAGGTTGTTGAATAAGAAATGTACATTCATAGTACATCTTAAAAGCAACTCTTTCAGACTAATAACTGGAATTCCGATGTCAATCTGCTTTTCTAGTATCTGTTGGCATATGAAATCCACAGTCTCCATAAGTGGTACATTGGTAAACAGTGACGCTACATCTAAGGAAAGCATTTGCTTCCCATTTACATTGATATCATTCACGTTAGCAATAAATTCGAAAACGTCTTTAACATTATGGTTTACTACCAATTTGTGTAACGGTTGGAGGAGTTCACCTAACCACTTTGCCACTCCATGGTAGGTAGAATTTGACGTATCCAGGACTGGGCGAAGAGGAAGTCCTGGTTTATGTATTTTGGGCAGACCGTACAGACGTGAAGTATTACTTCCAGTAGGTTTAAGATGGTTATAAGCTGCCTCTGAGATTACTCCACTTTTACTCAGTTCCTTAAGCGTGTTAGTTAACTGCTTTTCCGCCTTTCTGCCCAGATCTATTGGGTTGATAAGCTTTTGGAACTTTGTTTCACCCGTTAAAAGTGAGTTCATTTTGTCGACATAATCACACTTATTCATCAGTACTACTCCGGCTTCTTTATCAGGTCTTCTTCTGTTTTGCTCTTGAGCTCAGTTTGTTGGTGAGCCATATTACACGTTTTGAGAGGGACCCCGGCATAGATAAAAGTATCATCCATGTACCTATAGTACAACGATAGTTCATTGATCACATTTTTCAGTGGACAATTCTCTACTTTTTCGATAAACATATCGGCTAAGAGAGGACCTAAAGGGAACCCATTGCTACTCCCTCCACTTAGCTGTCAAATTCATTGTTAGATTGAAACTTCACATTCATCGTACACAGGAGTTCCTGTAGTGATATAGGTGGTGTACCTAGTTTCATATCACTTTCTATCCGAAATTCACTGATGAAATCGATGGTCTCTAACATAGGGACGTTCGCCAACAGGGAAGTGATATCCACCCATCCATCCATCACTGTCTCATCGTTACTTTTCTTATCTCTTCCTTTTTCTATAAATTCGAAGGTGTTGATTTCTTTTCACTCTTACTTAGTTAGATCACTTATTCATATATCTGAATTCAAATAGACAATCTTAACTAACTACGTTCTCAATAGTTTGTTTATCAGTTACCAGTGATTTATAAAATTGTTTAGTTTATGCTCCTGGACACCTTCTTACGAACCACTGCCTCTTTTCGAGTATCTTCGATTAACCCCCTTACTATGACTCATCTACCACATCATAATTAATCTTATTATTATTGTTCGATATTTGGCTTCTATGGCGAACTGAAGTATCTGAGTATTGTTATACGGTGATTCACTTTTATTACCACCCAGGTTTTATACAATTTGAGAAGACACCAAGGAAACAATCTTATCCTGATCAAGTTATTATTATTGTCACCTTAGAATTCATCATACAAGCAAGAAGGAAAAGTCCTACTGTGAACTCACTAACTATACGCTGGATACAGTCTTTATTACTATTGTTTCCCTGGGTTCTGAGTGGAACATAGGGCTTCCTGTGTTTCTCTTTAGCTGCTCCCACGATTGTCATAATCTCCGTTCTCCTCCATGTCACCCTCACACCCACGCTCAACTCGCTGTTTCCCATTGGGGTTCATTCGAGCAATGGCCTGCATTGTGCGCGATTTCAGTCAACCGTTTCGTCAGCGTATGCCCGATGCATCTCCATTTCTTTGTACATATTTGTTGAACAATCATTTCTTTGTTGGTCCGTCGCCAGAGTTTCTCGTTGCTGTTTCTTTCTGGCCAGCTGGCCATTTGATCTTCAGTATGGAGCCAGAGAAGGTAGCTGTTGACAAATGTTCCCAACCTGTTGGAAATGTTTTTCGTGACGCGAGCGCCAAGAATCGACTGTGTCATAAATCCGAATCTTCTTTATGCTGACATTTCCAATTACAGGGCTCATTTTAAAAGAATGAACTGACTCCTCCGGACTTAGCGTATTCAACTGAAACTCTAGCTTAGTCCAACAAAATGTACACCGATCAACGTCAAAGATACCACCGACATGCTATTTGTTCACTTAAACTAACATTCGAGTTCTTTATTCAGTTATACTTCTTGAAACCATGGTATCTTCAAGTCTGTGCTTAAACTCAGAGTTTCAGAAAACATGGAAATTAATTAGTGTTGAGTTAGAAAATATTAGTAGTTCAATTCAAGATGCGGACATTTTGCTCCGAACAGTTTAGTGAGTATTATTTCAACATAATTCACCTGACTACTTATAGACAACCAGTAGCATGTTTTTTATTGAGGAAAAAGTATAAATGTCACGTCCTGTAATTCCCTTAAGTGTACTATTTCTCAAACTAACTCAATTCTGCATGAGCTCCTGAGCAGATCTACAAATTTGCATGTTTTGCAAAACAATATGACGCTACTTAGAGTTTCCTTGTCTGTAAGAAGAAAATGTGACGAGAGAAACTAAATTCTGACAGTATTCCACCAAGGCCAATATATTCCTATAACTACGGTTCACCATGAAGTTAGCAGGTCTAACGAAAGTACTTTCTTTAGAATGTGTGTAATAAGATATATATAAAGTTCCTCTTCGGTATAAAATGAATTTGGTAAAAATCCTCAGCTGTAGATTCAGAGCAAATTGTTTAGAAGATGCTATTGAAGGCGACACGTTAGTCGAAAACAGCTACCCTGAAAAGTTCATCACTAAACACATGGCCAAGAAAGTAGAAGAGTACTCTCCTGTTTTTGCTGTTCACAAGAAGTCTACATATACGACTTCAATTCAAAGGGGATTTACCAAGTGAAACAATCACCCACCAGATGATAAAATCGATCCAAAGAAGGTTTAATTTCGATAACCTACACTTTAGATTTTCCATACAACTGGTTGTGATTCCGAAACAGATTGATGAAGTACCTAGGCTGGCCACCTCTAAGTATATCTATCAATTCAACTGTTCCTGTGGAGCCAGTTATATTGGTCGTTGCTCTACGAACCTAATTTTTCGTGCTCCGGAACACCTACTAGTGTGGTTAAATTAAAGGTGTAGGTAAAACCCTCAACAGTTCTATATTAGACCACTTCAACCAAACACGCCACAAAGCTAAAACATTGAAGCGTCTTCCTCTGTCATCTATCGGGCATCAAATAAATTGTCAAAAGCCTCTAAATATCGAAGACTCCAAACACCTGATGGCATTGAAATTCTCTTGAAACAATCGGTACTCTGTGTGCAAAAGAAGCAGGCCAAGCCACCATTGCCTGCCTGCCTGCTGTCAAAGCTATAAATTCTGTGTTAATTCCTTTAAATTTATCTGATATTCAATCAGTTTAGTGTCATATTAATGAATATTACCTCTCTCTCTGTATTAGTGATGTTTTTGAAATGTAATCTATGGATAATTCCATATTAGTTTGTTTATTAGATATATCACACATTGAGTGAAACAGTATTATTTACTGGATGACAAGGTTTCGAACACAATTTATTGCGGTTCATAATCATTTCATCAATTATAATCACACGACTTCGAAACTTGAGTTTTGTAGTTTTCTTTCGCCTCTCCTATTTCTCGTCGTTGAGATAGTAGAATTTTCCGTATATCTGGATGGACAGGTGTTGAATCATTCCTATTACACGTGTTGATTTGCAGTTGATTCGATAAACAAAGCTTCTGTTATCAATCTCTCCCTCCACCCTGCTGTGACATTAGATTTTAAAACTGTCATCCTATTGTGTGGTTGTGTGTAATTGTATGTAGTGAGGGGTATAGCTGAACTATTCTCTAGATTTCTCATCTTATTCGGGTCAACTAATCTAGATTTTGCTGCTAGGCTTTTTATACTCCGCTAGTCTGACCGCACCTGTTCTGCTACTCTGACCTATGTATTTGATCTGCTAATCACTCCAGCAGGGTATTAGATAAACTAAATTGTTTTGTTTAATTGGTTCCACAGGATCCTTCAATAGACAAAGCTTGTTTCTAAACGAGTTTTCGGGTAACTTAATGCCACTTTTATTCCTACATTGCTAAGAATTCTGCGAAAGGTTTCCGAGATTCCTTCCTTGTATGGAATTACTACTGATGATTGAGGTTCCTTATTGTTGGTGTTGTCATTATCTTGCGCATGTTTGACATGCATGTCGTCATTAATATTATTGTCACTACTATCATTATTTATATTATTTTTACATTTCCCTACATATTTCCTGACTAATTTATCAGGGTAATTATCAAGTTTCAAGGCTTCTCTTATATGCCTCACTTCCTGCCTTAGATTTTCTTGGTACCACTTAGTTTTTGTGCTCTATTATTTAAACATTTCACCAATCCTATTTTCACTGACATAGGATGAAATGATCGAAAGGCCAAATATCGGTTTGAATGTATGGGTTTCCTGTACACACTAGTGTTTAACTTTCCATCTTTTTTCCGTTTTACGCTGCAATCTAACATTGGAAGCTCCCCTTCCTGACTTTCCAATTCATAAGTGAATTGAATTGTCGCCACCTTCGAGCTGATTTGTTCGACAAATCTATTTATATCCTGTGTTCTAAGTACAGTGAATGTGTCATCTAAATACCTCCACCATACTTTTGGGGTGGGGTTGAACGTTTCAATCTCTAAGTTTTCCCACCTATCCATGGATATGTCTGCCACAATCCGGGATATTGATGACCCCAAGACAAATACCTCAGTTTGTTTGTATATTTTCCCCTGGAATTTATATATATATATATATATATATATATATATACATATATTAGTGATGTCTTCGACTTCATTTCTAAAATATTCGAGACTAATGTCAGGTAAAAAACGCATGTTATCCATGGATGTATCATCACTATTCACTAATGTACCACTTACGGAAGCAGTAGATTACATTTGTCAAAAAATCACCGAAAGGCAATTGGACTTAGGAATCCCCTTGTGTAGCCTCAAAGAATTCCTTTTTAAACGCACAATGAATGTTCACTTTGTCTTCAATAATTGATACTACCGACAATAGCTATGGGTTCACCATTAGGCCCAATATTAGCTGACTTCTTTCTCGCAAAACTTGAAAACGGTAAATTGAAAGATATCATTAAGGAGTTTGATATGTATTACCGATAAATTGATGATACATTTATCTTAGCTGATGGGAATGTTAACATCGACGAATTGTTGCTGAAATTCAACAACATCCACCCTTCGCTTACTTTTACCTGTGAAGAGGAGCAGGATAGTAAACTACATTTTCTGGATTTCTTGCTAACTAGGCGAGAAGATGGCTCACTTGGGAGAAGCATGTATAGAAAAATCACATTCAGAGGGCAATACACACACACTTCCTTAATTATGTGCCCATTAAATATAAAAGATATGTTGTTAAATGTCTTACGAGCAGAGCAAGAAAGATAAGTACAGATGACCACTTATAAAAGGGATTTGAATGCATTCAAGATTGCTTGACGGAGATGGGCTATCCGAGTAGTTTCATAAAGAAACATATGAAAACATCAGAGAGAAAACCTGAAACTCTGACTGCACGTAAAAACCTCTATTTATTAAGTTACAATTTAATGGTGACTTATCAAGTGAGATTTTATTCCAAACTTTCCAGCAGTATACGAAGAACGTTTTACGCAGCATTCCCTAGCCGACGAATGATTGGGACGCAAACAAAGGATAAGGTAGATAGTTTTGCCACATCTATGTGCATTTATCAATTCAAATGCACCTGCGGTGACAGTTGGGCGTACTACTAGACAGCTTAGCCAACGTGTTACTGAACATCTCCCATCGTGGTTTGGCAAAGGACAGACCAAAATAATCCATAGCTCAATTTTGTCACACTTAATTGATAGCGGTCATGTAGTGGAGAAAACAAGAGCTTTCAAAGTAATTCATCGTATCCCACCGAATCTTTTCAATACACTTCGTATTCGTCTACTGCACGCACACAGCTGAGGCAGTAGACATGCGAACTATTAAACCTAAGCTATGTATTCAAAAAAAGTTCGTACAGCCATTATCCCTCCCTTGGCCTATTAAGGCATAACCAACTAATGACTTCTACACCACTCTTTGTTTATATTTTCCACCCCTTTCTTATCATTCCTTAATCTTATCACATCTTCATTAAAAACGTGTTTCATATACTTCCCTTACAATCTAGCATTACTTAATCGGTTCATTTGTTTTTACTAGCATTTGTCGACTACTTCAGCCTGAACATTTGTTTGTTTAATCATGCTGTTTGTTTATTATTCGTGTTATCACAGATTGTCTCACTTTTTCATCCTTATTATTGATAGAACCATTATTATTATTATTATCATTACCACTATTATGATTAATTGCACAATTTATATTCACCATCGCATTATCCTGTAGACAAAACACCATGATTGGTTTATATTTGAATTTTTATTTGTAAACTTATGTATATTAGAATTAAGCCTGATGAGATCTAATTGAAACCACAATATTGTTCGCTTAAATGTGTTTTTCTAAATTTTACTAGGGGAATATTTAATACATCAATATATTCTCGTTTGGAACCATTGAATCTGATGAAAGTTAGCAAAATGATACAAACTGAAATGGAGTAGTCGGTGGTGAAAAAGCCGACACATCACTACGACACGAGTATTCTTTTTTATTCCTTCACGTTCCCAGTGGAACATAGGGCTTTAAGCTAGAGGCTTGAAGTTTCTTTAGCAGTGTTTATTTTTACAGGATGAGGTTGCTAGCTTCATGCCCAATCTTTCCCCTTTACCAGCTTTATTTCTGGCTTAGCAAGGTAAAGGAGTGCGTCGGCCTGGGATCGAACCCCGGACCATGTGCATAGTCGGCGAGCATCCTAAACGACACGAGTATGAGAGCACGAAATGTTTCTTAATGAGTGAGATGAGTCGTCACCACAGTATACAGCTAGAAAAATAATCTCGGGGAATCAGGAATGTATGATGTTTATCTTCCTAAAGTTAAACAGTTTCTACAATGAACCTTTCAGGATAACTACTTCCCATCGGGAGATTTTAAAAACTACTTAACCTCCTATGATTGGAGACAGTCGGTAGGAAACCCTAGACCTAAGTTTCGTGCTTGTTAGCACTCATCATCAAGGTATATCTACAACCTTATGCGAGCTCATGTCTCCTTTGAGATTTGAATCCCTGTTATCTATCTTGCTGATGCCAGAGACGCTACTCCTGAGCTATTCAGGCTTACTACTGACCTACATTATAGATAAGATTTTATTTTGATAAATCACACAATATGTTATATAGTAATATTAACTTATGATGTTCCGAGCACAAACTATTGCCACTCATAATCCTATTAAGTCGCTCACACAACTTTTTACTTCATTTATATACATGTATATATATTGGTCATACTCTGAGAAAACCATCAAGTGACATCACAAAACAGGTCCTCAAGTGGAACTCGAACGGGGAGCGGCGAGTTGGTCGTCAGTGCGAGGGTGACATGAAGTGGAGGTTATGTGGAGAGGAGATGAAAGCATGTGGGCAGACGTGGAGCCAGGAACTAAAGGAAATAATATAATAATAATAACACTGTGTGATTTATCAAAATAAAACCTTATTTATAATGGAGTTATACTCTACCACAGTGCCCAAGTTTTCTACTTATATCAATTACTACTGACATCCTATAGATCACCGATGAGTAACCAATATCAGGTACGTATTCCTTAATGTTAGTGCAGACTGGTGGTGAGCCACCTACTTGGTGACCATGCTTCAAACTTGGCTGAAAGGATTTAGCCTGTGATAACACCGAGGACTGGATGCATGATATTAGTTATTCATCAGTTAGCAATCCAAATGAAAAGAGCACTTAATTCATTTGTGATAGTACCTGGGGCACACAGAAAAGATCAGACTCCACTCCTTATTTAAACCCACTCAACTATAAAAGTTTGCAAGTGATTTATTTTATGTTTCCTGTACACCGATTTTTTAAGCGTTCCACTGCACACCAAAAAAGGATATTTTCGGATCCAATTTGGTGTCTACGGCTAAGTGGATTGTAAGGCAACATCTGTTGAAAAGACATAAGGCATGTTTTAAGTCATCTGTATTCCTAGAAACAATAAAACATATCGTCTATACGTTTTGTTCATATGTTGTCAAACGTCAATATGAAGAAATCAGTAGGCAGAGGGATGAGTGATGAACACACTCCTGTGCGATCCCTTACTTTGTTTAGTTCATTATTGTAGAATTGGATATTCAACATACATCTCAATGAGAGCTTAAACGGTGATTTTTTAAAATTCCTTCACGTTCCCAGTGGAACATAGGTCTTCAAGCTAATGACTTGAAGTTTCTGTAGCAGTGGTGTTTATTTTTACGGGATGGGGTTGCTAGCCGCATGCCCTACCTCCCCTTTTTACCAGTCTTATTACTGGCTTAATCAGGTAAAGGAGTGCGTCGGGAGGGGATCGAACTCCTGACCACATGCATGGTTGGAGAGCATTATACCGCTGTGTCACCGACGCTTAAACAGTGAGCAGGCACTCCAATATCTAATTCTTCAGAATCGATATATTAGCATGCGCAATACACCGTTCAAGCCAGTGGGAGGTTTGCAAAAAGATGACGCTACATCAAATGACATCTTACCCGGTCAATCAAAACAATCGGTGCAATAGACAAGGAAGAATCAAAAAGCAACTCTGAAAATTTAACCATTCGGCAATCCGGCAGCAAAGTGATTTGATGAGTCAGGAATAGGTTGAGAACCACAAAGGTGTGTGCACTTCACCGATCTATTCTTAAGGTTATTTTGTAGTAGACCTACTATTCCGATACTGTCATATTAAATCCTCTTTCCTTGTCGTGTCTTTCTCCATCCTACAACTGTAATTGCTTCAATGCACTATCCTACCTGATCACTTAATATCACTATACTTTTGACAAATCTGCATGTGATTTTAACACCTAGATTGCGTAATTGCTTTTGAACGCCTTAAACTTTAGTCAAAATTTAAATTCCACAGAAATATCTCTGATGGCGAAGCTACCTGGAATAAAACTGGATTAGTGGACTCAATTAATCACGATGCCGATGGCTTAATATGAAGAGACGGACGAGTGGTTTCCTGATTACTAGCCTGGCGCTATACCAGATCAGCTAGGACAGGTTGCGCATTAATGACGAAACTACCTAAGATAACATCCAGGTTGACAGACTACCACCATAAGTACTTTTAAGTGTTTCTTCTTGTTTCTAATTCCATGCAATATACATAGATTATATGTAATACAGTGAACTTCCACTAATTGCAGAACATAAGACACACTTAGGTTACCTCTGAAGACTTCAAACCTAAAAACTATTAATCTTAACTAAAAAGGAAACCATGTAAACCGTTTTTGACGCTGTCAAGAAACCCCATGAAATACTCGATTGTAATATAAGTTGACGTCCACTTTTATCGTAATTTCATATTCACTGTAATTAAAGTATACTGCTAACATTTTTCACAGAGGCACCTATCACCAGTAGCATCAGAGGAGTGGACAATCATGTCTACATTTTCATAGGATATAACAAAGCACATATCGGTTGCACTATACGATCTCCATAATATTTTTAGAAGTCTTACTTCAGAGGTCCAAAGTATATAATTACCTGCGAAAAAAAGTTACTACAACTCTATTTATTTACATATATGACAAGTACAAACGCTCACTTAAACTAGGTAAGTGTGGTAAAGGCGAGCAAACTAAACGACTGGTACAAATCCTTACAGTTTTACTAACCACTTTAACTAGATTTTCAAACTAAATATACTGCGGAATCGTAATACAGAGAACCTAGTATTTTCAAATTAGATAAAACAGAATATATTCTGTCTATATATTCGTCTATATTCGTCTATAGACGATACTCACAGATTAATTAGGCATTAGAAGAAAGAAAAAAGTTATTTTTATTGTATTCTAAAAGGTTTTTTTTACACTGTACTAAGTTCATCGCGTTTTTGATGGAGCAGATATCCTGGGATCAGCAACAAAAACACTCTCTTTACTTTCGAAAGGCATAAAACCTAAATTCGTAGAAGGGATGCAGCACAATCTTACCAAACTGCCTGGATTTTGTAATCAACTTGGATATTCTCTTTTGCATTGGAATACACATTCCTGTTATGTGGCGACCATAAATGCGTCCAGTGTAGGGTGAGACAAATTGAGACAACAAACGTACATTCTGTAAAATAACGCAATTTTTACGTTTTTATACCTTATAGTCGAGTGGGATATTTTTCTCACAAATAAAGCATTTTTTCTTTGGTTTGACATATGGATCTGTCATATCTACAGGCTTTGAAAATATTTGTAACTGTGATCAAACTAACCTTATCGTCTTCAACATGATGCATGATAGACGCACATCGTACACCAAGACCTGATGTCTCGGCAGAATACCCAGGCAGACATGCTGACCTAGTAAGGCAGGTAGTCTGACGAGTTAGGTTGGTCAATGAGGAGAAAACTCTCATAACTAGCGGAATTTTGGATGTCCTTGAAAAGTGCTTTAGCATAAGATCCAGACTTTTATATTAATGCTGTCCCTATCAGTATCTGGCTTTTATGAACTATTCTCAATAAATTTGGTTTGTGCTTCGATCACCAATCCTTCTGGGAATCAGTCCAAAGAGCTTATAAGGCGGTGGGAGAACCAGTACACTTCTCCCTTGGATTTTTAATTTGCAGACTCAAATAATTCCCTGAATTTATTGGCCCACATCATTCATCACTCAACATTAGATGCTGATCTTCACTGTTTAATTCTACTGGTTAAGATGAAGGCTGGCAATTACGCATCCACGCCATTTTGCAAGCCGTAATGTTACGCTCAATCATTAGACACAACACGCTTCCTAGCCAGCTGAGCATTCAACATCGCACTAAGATTGTGACCCTGGAGTATATTTCACAATTTGGACGACCGATTTGGTTCTGGCCTAGGAAGAACAAATACTGTAGGAGTTGTGGCTAACAGAACTTGCGTTGGTATGCATCATACTTTACGTAAACGTTGACACTCAGTCATCCCCTAAAAACCCTCTTGCCCTGTCTTCTGAGGTATTTTATCCGAAGGAGAAGAAAAGAGGTGGAAAATAAGTTTCACAGTTATTTCTTAGAGTTTGAAAATCAAGGTAAGATCTGCTCTCTGACTTCGCTATTTTAAGGAAAAGAGAATTCCGACTTCCCTGGAATGATAAATCAACCACACCAAGATTCATAAGAGTGACCTTTAAATTTATATAGACGACTCCCATATGGCTGACTGTCTGAGTGTCTGGAAAATACCAACCTTCGGACTTCCGCCACCTGAAAACCAGTAATAAGAAGGGTTTTCTCGCCGTCGCTTCTCCATCAGCCTAGTTCAAAATTAACTGGCTGTCTTTTGATGTTATTTGCACGGACGTAGATGCCCGATTCCTTGAAAGCTTGAACATTGTCCGAAATTGCACCTGAGTTTTGGACTTAATGTTACTCATAAGGCATCCACAGAACCAGTTAGTTAGGCTTCTTGAATGATTTTGGGCTCGTTTCCAGTTGGTTCCGATTAGACATAACGTCTATGGCTGATGTGTGGCTATAATCCCGAAAGACCTGAGCCCCAGCCACACCACCTGCTGACTCTGTAGTCTGACCCACCTAACCTGGTGGCTAGGTTACCCTTAACACCTCCACAACTAGCGAAAGAATATAACACTTGCGACCGCTTAGACATGTATTTATAGACGATGAATTGAAGGAGTGCACAAGTAGACAATCACACCACAACATAACAATTATATTTTATTCACACAAATTGAGCGTTTACGTGATTAACAAGCCGTCTGTACAGGCATGATCATATATGACAAGTACAGTTATAGACTGAGCACTTTTATGACATAAATATTGAAAGAAGGAAACAAAATTCAACTAACGATGAGTAACTTTCAATGTATACTTTTAGTCAAGTGAGTCATAAGCTATTGGTTTAAGGCTAGTTTTGAATATTTATTATACCTATTGTCTGTCAATGTCACGTGGCAACTACAAAAGATCGCGCTACTAAAAGGTAAGGAGAAATAAGATATACAGGTGCCATTGCAAGACACAGAATGCAGAGCTTACAGCCATCATCAGTTGATCAGTTATAAAGGGTTTTAAAATTTATAAAAATTCTACCGTTACTTGTAAGTGCAGCATTAGCGGATTTATGGGACCAACTTTCCGATGATAGACAGATTTCATGATGGAGGTTGTTCCATTATTCATCATAAGTGCTAATAATAATATGAATTTCTACCAAATGTAGATTCTAGTGATTTCAAAACTCCGTCTAGTAATACTAACGTAGAAAGCAGCATCACTGTACATATGCAGTGCTCCAATGCAGTACCTTTGAAAACGGAAGATGGAGTAAAACAGCAAGAGAGGTGCAAGGACAGCCAGGAAATAATAATTTTAAACAAGAAACATACGACAAACCCATGGTTCACTACCTATTTTTATTACCAAAAATTTATAGCCACTGAATTTTCTAGTGTTTCATACTAGCGTTTAGTCCAAGTTTATAGTGGTAAAAATATAGAAACAAATGAGGATGATGACTGTTCCCACCTATATAGGGTAATGGTAGGAATGGATACTGAAGTAGAAGCTAAACCCAGACGCTGAAGCACATATAATATATAGAAGAAAAGCGAAAGTTGAGGAATACTTATGCTGTTGTTCTGATTCATGCAGTTAGATGTCCTTCTGAAGTAGAGAAATCATACCGTGCGCTTGTATTCACAGAGTTTATACCCAAGCTGTGGTATTGAAGCAGTTTTTATCTTCCTTTTTGTTTAAGTTATTCAAACTCAGGGGCCTTAATAATAGAGCGCTTTCCCACAGATAAGAGTGGCTTCTTTAAGTCCCCGACATTATATCGGCTGAATAGCGGCCACCACCCTCCCACCTTTTAACTTACTAGGCCCTAGCAAAATACTTCTTTTTTTAATTTTTATTGTTATGTGTCACATAGACTGTTTTTGCATTCACCAGCTGATTCATCGCAATCCATGGTATGAACGACTACTTGCAGCCAGCCATCTTGTATGTCTCGTCCGTTACAACATTTTAAAAATATATATGTAAAGAAATCAGATTACAGAAACACTGCATAATAGCACATCAGGATATATATATGCATAAAAAGAGACAGTAGTAAATCCCAACAAATGGTTTAGAAGAATTAAGCCACACAAAATTACAGTAGTGGAGCAGTAAAGTCAAATCCGTTAATATTTAAGATCCACCGCGTCGTCAATATGATTAGTTAGACAGTCACCTGTAGGGCTGGAATTTGCGTAGACGTATATGGTATTTATGCACAGCATTATGAAGTCACAAATCCCGGTCATATTCAGGTTATTTGCTACTTAACCTTGAGACGGGATTCTTAACGCACTGAAATGCCCATAATCAGAGTTGTTATGCCATAATATTTGATTAATTTGGCTGTCAGCAGCTGGTATTAGATGGAGTCGAATGACTTAAAAGGTATGACCGATGAGGCTGGCAGAGTTTTACAGGAGATGGAGATGTGTTTGCATCGAGGGTAGTTCATGTAGATTTGGTGCAGCTTTCATGGTGAGTATGTTAGGCTGTGCGTTCCGCCACAGGTTTGTATGAAAGGATTATGGATATTTTGAGATGAGGCTTCCTAAACAAGTAATTATTATAATAATTTACGTTTCTTATAAACTGTTGTTTACAAGAAATGCATGTCATTTTTAGAGGCACCATCAGTAATGTTATATATTACAATCCTGAAGTATCATAAATCAATACTTTTTTAAAAGTTTGAATTGTTCAATTATTGTACAAGCAATCAGAACAAGTTCTTATAAATGTTAAATTGTAAACCGTTTACTAAGGTCAACAGTGAAGTTGAGCGAAAACCCAAACTTCATTCCATTTCCTGATGATATTTATGGTCAACCAGTGAACAGAGTATATTTGGGTCAGTGCTATGCTGCTACGTGATTAAAAGCTATTTAAGGAAGAGAAGAGTGTCATGTGAAACTGCAAAGTGTTGTAAAATACAGTAACGGATAATACATCATTGAAAGTACATTTACAAGATATATACAAGGAGCTGGCGACTCCTTGGAATGATAGTTTACACTTGCAACGTTTAATGCTAACCATATTGGTCTAAGCATGGATACTGTGACGTTATCAAAGAAAATATAGCTTTGCCCAAGCATTGGTATTGTCGTGTCTTTAATTAAAGCAATCAGGATATAAGCAAGCAACAAATATGAACAAAGAGTAAGTTGTAGCTTCACTGAAAGCCTAGGTAGTTGAGATAAGATAGGGTATGATAGTGCGTAAATAAAAAGATTATCTTGAGGTAGGTAAGTGATATTTGAGCGAGAAGTGAATTTAAAGATCTGGAAGATTGGAAACCGCAGGACAGGCTGACCTGTAAGATCTCTCACGAATTTCCGTAGGGCCCAAAGGGTAGCATCTTCAAGCCGTACAGGCTTGTAGATGGTAGGAGAAAAAGCAATTGTTAAGAAAATTTCAATCTGTACGACCCTTATTTTTCTGTTTTGTTAAGGACACAGACTAATGTTTAACTCTCGAGCTGTCAAAAATGCATGCTGCTGTCCTACAGATAGAAGCGGTTCACTTATCTGACCACTATCATATCTGCTGACCAGCATGCGCCACGCTCCCTCCTTTTTCATGTCAAGCTCTGCGATGTTTTTGGCAATAACTTTGGCTGCAGCACTGCATTGCTTTGAGTCTATCCCAGTCATATAGTATGCTGCACATTAATAGCTTTCATTACAAGCGCTTCCCATTAGGTCACCAGATACATGGATACCTGAGGACATTCTTAGCAGTATCACCTTTATACATGCACACACGTATAGAAGTATTTTTTATAAACGCCTAGGAAATTGCGTTTAATTTAAGAAGTATAAAGTATAGAAGTAGCTAGTATTACAGCAACTAAGTTATAGTCTATTTAGCAGAGTAAAAGGTGTAGTGGAATAATTAGTGATGAAATTATTTATAATGATCCTGAAGAAAACAGCCGCTTAACAGAGCTAGTTATGCTAAATTTTCATGACCGATTTTCATACGGTACGCATTAGACATTGCAAAGCAACCGTTCAACTTATATAATGTTAAAAATACTGCGAAATGTTATAAAATTATACTTTTTAGAAAAGTATATGAGAAAACGTCGTTAATGACTGTGTAAAGTCGTTTCGGCACAAAAAAAGCAGTATATTGTTAACTGTATATAAATGTAAAATATTAAAAAGGTGTACTTGCTAACATAATTATTTCCAAAGTTACCTATACCAACACAACTTTTTGAAGATTATAGAGAATAGAAAATTAGTTAATTAGTTAAACGTTCGCTGCATAAGTAGTAGAGTCGAGTTATATGTAATTGACTACACTGAAGACTAAACTGGCCTTCATTCACCATTGCACCAAACATTTTGGTCTTTTAGACGGGCTAGTGTGGACATGTTAATGTGTCTTTCTAGGCTCCGTTTGAACCCATCGGGGTTTTCACAACATCCAATTTCAGGTGGCAGTTGCTCCCAAAGCGTGCAATATTTTACGATGAAAATGTTAGCCCTAATGGATTTTCAGTGAGTGGCCACCTTGAGAAAGTAGTCGTGGTTTCGCAGCTGATAGGATTTAACATTCGCTCACATTATGGATGGGTTACTGTAACAATGTTTCCTGATAACTTTGAAGAGTAGAAATAAATTGTTTTTCACTCTACTTAACCATACTGGTTCTAATTTCAGACGTATACACCTGTCAACATATTCCAGTTGTTGGTCAAACCCTATTACAAACACTTTCGACTTTCTTTCGGTCTGCAGACCTTAGGTTACTAAATAGGAGAGCAAAATATTCAAGTTTAGGGCGAATACATGTCTCGTATATAGCTAATCTTACTTCTTGGGTGTAAAAGTTATGCAGTACAAAGCCAGTAAGTCGTTTACAGTCAGACACTACTTTATTTGCATGTTCGTAAAAGGCTAAATCTGAGTATGTTATCCCGATATCTGTGACAGTGTTCAGTTTTGGCAGGAGCTTACCGTACATATATAGGCACATTCTTGGTTTACAGCACACTGCATCATAATAATTTCACGACAAGTGAGTAGTGGAACACTTGGTGATAACGTTAGGCTGAATGACATTATGGAAGACGGCCGGTCAACAGAACACATTATACTAAATTTTCGTGGCCGCTTTTCATATGATATCGTTAGACACTGAAAAGCAACCCATCAAATTATTTTACATATTATATCGGTAGGGTGTATTATGATAATTATTTGCACGTGTGTGCAAATACATATAAAAATTTAAAGTTGTGGTCGCTAATGCAACTGTTTTTAGAGACGATCACACTATTATTGAAGATTTTGAAGGAAGAACAACTCAGTAAATTTGTTGAACATAAGCCGCAAAAGTAACAGAATCAAAATAGATGCAACTGACTTAGCCAGAGACTGAAGTGTCTTCAGTTTATATCCTAAGAACAGTTGTGAGCTTTTAGACCACTTACAATGGACATGTTGGTGTCTCTCTGGGCTTCGACTGAACCCGTTGGGGTTTCCACGAGATCTTATTTCAGAAGGTAGTCGGTTACAAGGAGTGCGATATTTAACAGTGCAAAAGTTTGCCCTAATAGTTTGTTTGTGCTTGGTAACCATTTTATGCCTTGTCACTCAAAGATAATTTCTTTATAATCACTTGCATCCTTACTTGTGTATATTTATTGGGTGAATTTTGTATTGATGCTAGGAATGCAACGGCGGTACGTCGGTTATGGCGATCATGGACGATGCACAAGTTCCGAGGTTCGATCCTCGGCTGACGCACACATGATATCAATGGTCGGCCTGCTACATTCGGGCTACTGATATCACATACTAAGAATTCCTCAGTTACACCAAATGCTGCGTGGAATCAAGCCAGAACTTTTAACATGAGGCCAATTGTTCGCCTCCAACAGTCTAACGACACCCCACTCGTCCTGCCGACAACATTTTACGCCTTGACAATGTAAGGAAGTCTTTCCTAAGTAGTACAGGAAATTTTAAGGGGTAGTGGTAAAGAAGAATGGGCAGAACACAGGAGTTAACAAACCGTGAAAGTAGGAACTCAATGATGACGGATTTTCTTTACTTCCTTACGCAAGAGGTTAGATGAGATATCTTTCTGAGAATTAACATGATGTGAAAAGGCCAGTAGTGATTAGACAGAAGATACAATGCTTGGTGTTTAGTAATCGACTTAGTTTAAACTTCGGTGACTTCTATGGCACAAGAATCTTTTGAACGCACCAGTTCATTTGGCCCACGTGAATGACACTGTATTATTACTTATTTTGCTGCCGCACCAGACAACTGAGGGGCGCAATGATCAACTTCATTCCTAACGGCAGTGTTATCTCAACACGCCACTTACGGCAAGCCTCATATAATCAATCTCCACACCACTTCAATCAAAATCAAATCGTGCTATGGCGCCAATTGACAGAGCGAACTAAATAGAGACTCACCGAAGGTCCAAGTTAAAGAGTAGGTATCCAGAACGCACCAACGGCCTTGAAACGCTAGTGGAGAGCAAGTTAGTGAAATATATTCGTGGGATATGGTGAAAAAGTGTGAGGATATCGAACGAGATGTCTGATTACTTAAGGACAAATGGCAACAGTTAAAGAATAGCCATCATAGTCAAGTGATCTTCAACCAATCAATCAGATCGCTCAGAATTACAAATGGATGCTTCTCATAGTCTTCTTTGCCAATCTAACTCTGTTTCACGGTTGAGTTAGGGTTAGGTTATGATTAGGGTTAGAGTAAATCTTCCAAAGATGATTATAAAAAGCATCCATTTGCAGTCTGACTACATGATTCAAGGTCATTTGAATGTGGCGTCTCTTGTTTACGGTTGCCGGATTAATTCAGGTGAAGGGTAGGGCTATGATTGAAGTGGGAATAGTTCAGGGGTAGGCATATATTAAGTTGCAGGGATATTGTTAACTAAGGAAACATTAAGAATAGGGTTGAGTAAGCGGGGTGAATCAGCCTTTTGAGATTGATAGGTCATCTCAGGGTCACTGGCACTTTCGTGCTCCTCATTCTCCTTTATTCAGCTCTGCTTATCGGAGATCAGGAGACTTTGCTTCGAAACCAAGAGGCTGGCTCAATGAATTCAGTTTGGTACTATGTATATTGGATATTGGATTATATTGTGGGCGTTTTGATTCAAGGTCATTTTTCGAGTTACGTTCGATTTAGATGAGTGGCCTTAGTGGTGATTTCAAACCTGACGATGTACACTCTCCTAATGACTGGGAGCATGTTAACCTGGGATCTGAAGAGAGGAATAAAAAGTTTCTGAGATTGATGGGTGGGAAGCCTGACCGTACACACAAGGGGAAAATTGTGATAGGGGAAGATGTAGAAAGTGTCCACAAAGGTACCAAGGATCCATCTGTAATAAACTTGGAGCTGGAGAGTCAGTTCCGTAAAAGTCTGGAGAAATCTACTACGTTCAACCGTCACGCTGGTCTAGGCTGCCAACAAGGTGCGTTGCAAAATTTCTGTTTATTTCCTCTCACTTTGGTTGTCCTAAAATTTTAGAGACTTTTAATATATGTATTTTATAACTAAAAAGCCCAACACTTTAGATCACATAATGCCTGATGACTTTGCAGAATCTACACTCCCTACTAGTGTCTTGTATTGTCATGTACCACTAATGTGGACTGTGTGTGTGTGTGCCAATTGTATGACATGTTCTATCCTCCTGTTAGGTTAGTCTGTCCGAAAACATAAACAGATAAGAACAGAGAGTGATCTTATTGTTTTCTGACCCTCATTAAATACTGGGAAAGTAGCATCTGCTTGCCGATTTGACCGATGGGTAATCTTATTGCCTGTCAGTCATATGGTGATTATGAGTCTGCTTCATTGTTTCGCATGTTAAAAATATGCAGCATTTGAGTTGTACTTCATCCCGTTTTAATTTCAGGTAGATTTAAACCAACGTAATAATATTGGAAAAGGAGTATTTAAACCAGTCTGCATTTTGTACATGTTAGGTGCCTTTCTGTGATGTTCTTCCCCAGTGAGAGGTTTCCTCAATCAGTATTTGATAATTGGGCTTATGGAGTGAGAAATTTTAGTCTAAATAGTTAGTCATGGAGTCTGTAGTTATTTTTCACACTTCATAGAAGATGCGTTTGGTTACTACTCTATAACTGAAGGTGGCACTTATTGACTTAGACGATTGACTTCACTGAGTATGTCAAAGGCCGAAAATGCACTTGATTGAGGGGGAAGGGTGGAGTAATCGATAAAATTATAAAGTTGCACCAATTAAAATGGGTAGAACATGTGCCAAGTCGACACCTTCTTCGATGGACTCTGTTAGCTGACATAGGATTAAGTTGGAAAAGGGTTATTGGTGGTCAGAACAAAACCCGCAATCAATCCGTGAAATCTTTGATAGTTGGTATGAGCCACTTAGGAAGATGTAGACTGCTCGGTTGGAGTCCCTAAAATGATAAAAACATGTGGCTAGAGAGTGTTGGTCATATGGCTCAAAACTGTCTGTCTGTCTGGATTCAACATATAACTTGGCACCGAAGTTTAACAGTTCGAGTTGCCACGTTCCAAATAGCACACAAAGGTAGACAAGAAGGCACGAGTGAAGAGAATCAATAGAGTTTTGACAAGTATAAGAGTGAAACAGAATGAGTAATGGTAGAAAGGAATATGAAAGATTACAGAGACTGAATACATCTGCGTAAGCCATTGACAACGAACGATTTTGAGCCATGTCACCTATTGTCTCCAGCCATTGATTCTTAGAGTCCCGAGGGCCCCAACCCGGAAGTCTGCATCTCCCTTCCTGACTCAGTTTAACTGTCAAGGATTTCATGGACTGATGCCATGTTTTTGTTTGGCCACCGCGAGCACTAGACAGCCATTTTGTCCTACCATTCAACCACTTGGTCCAGAATTCAGTGACTCATAAACTCAAACTTCTGTCATATGGCGCTACTCCTAACCAATTGTCTTCGATAATCTCTAACTGGTGTTGGTTCACAATGAAATCTAATCTGAATCGCATGATTTAAATATCAATCTCCAGATCATTGATGACTACTGGATGAATTCCCCGAAGATGTAGTGGGAAGTCGTGACCACTGGAGTCCACCATATGTCAAGGTAAAGTAGCTGCTCATCGAAGGTGAGGGTAGCGTTATATCACAAGTCGAAAAAGTGAGAATTCACTTGTCATGGAATTCTAGTCCAAATGGCTAAACGTCAATGAGCTTGGTGTCGAAACCTGAAGGTCACTGTTTCGATCCATGGTAGGATCGTGGGTACACATTGCCGGAGACTCCCAAAAGTAGGACAAAACAACTGTTCAGTGTTCTCCGGTTTTTCAGTGATCTAACTAACACGAATTTCACCAAAGATATCTACGTTTTTGGCGATTTCATTTTCAAAAGCTGTACAATCGCATTTAACTACATAAATATACATAGATACAGTTATTATTGCTTGATTCCACATAATTACGAAGGCGAATAAAAGGTGACGATTATTTTCCACTTGATATGGATTACGAGAAGCTTAGAAACAAAATTACACAGGATTAGAATGCATTACAGGTGTGAACAAAATGAGCATTATTATTATTATTATTATTATTATTATTATTATTATTATTATTATTGTTCCCTTGGGTTCCTAGTGGAACATAGGGCTTCAACTGCACGTCTCCACTTGCTTCTGTCTTCTGCTGTACTTTTCACTTGCGTCCATGTTATTCCATACTGTTTCATCTCCTCCTCACACGATCTCCTCCATGTCACCCTTGGACGTCCCAATCGCCGCTTCCCTTTCGGGTTCCACTCGAGGGCCTGACGCGCGATGTCATTCAACGGCCTCCTCAGCGAGTGTCCAATCCATCTCCACTTCCTCCTGCATATTTGTTGGGCGATTGGTTCCTGTTTCGTTTGTTCCCATAGCTTCTTGTTGGTGATTCTTTCCGGCCATCTAATCTTCAGTATGGAGCGAAGACAGTTGTTGATAAAGGTCTGCAACCTTTTGAAAATATTCTTGGTGACCCGCCAAGTTTCTGATCCGTAAAGCAAAATTGACTTCACGTTTGTATTGAAAATCCGAATTTTGTTGTTGATGGTGAGTGACGAAGACTTCCAGATTGGTTTCAGGTTGATGAATGTGTTTCTCGCCTTCTCGATTCTGGAGTTGACATCCTCGTCCGTTCCTCCTGTGGTTGAAACAATGCTCCCTAGATAAGTGAATGAAGTAACCTCTTTCAAATCCTTCCCGTTGATGGTGATTGGCACTGGATGTTGCTGCTGTTGTTGGTTGGTTATTTTCATGACCTCCGTCTTGTCTATGTTCACCTGGAGTCCTGTCTTTGCTGCTTCTTCGACCAGTTTGTCGGTTTTTGCTTGTAATTCTTCGATTTTGTGTGACATCAAACATAAATCATCCACGCGCGAAATCCAGGTCTTCTAGGTTCTTCACGTCGGTCCAGGATATCCCTGTCTTCTCGTTTCCCACTGTCTGACGCATAATCCAGTCCACCACAATTAGGAATATCATTGGTGATAATAAGCACCCTTGTCTGACTCCTGTGTTTACTCCAAACGCTTCGCTGAGTTTTCCGTTGTGGATCACTTGACATGTGCCGTTGTCGTACAGCTGTTGAATAAGGTTGATGAATATTTGGGGTACGCCATAGTACTCGAGTAGTTTCCAAATTACTTCGCGGTCAACGCTGTCGAAGGCCTTCTCAAAGTCTATGAAGTTGAGGTAGAGATTTGATTGCCATTCCATGCTTTGTTCGATGATAATGCGTAGAGTTGCAATTTGGTCAGAACATGATTTGCCTTTCCTGAATCCAGCTTGTTCTGGTCGGAGTTCTGTATCCAGTGCGTCCTTGATTCTCTCCATGATGATGCGACTCAGGATTTTACTTGGCGTCGACAGGAGCATGATTCCTCGCCAGTTCTTGCAGAGTCCCAGGTCGCCCTTCTTTGGTAGTTTCACCAGGTAACCTTTCCTCCAGTCAGTAGGCACCTTTCCGTCTTTCCAGATCTTTTGCAATAATGGGGTCAGCATATCTGCCGTCGTTTCTGGGTCCGCTTTCAGTGCTTCCGGGGGTATTCCATCTGGTCCAGCTGCTTTTCCAGCTTTCAGAAGCTTGATTGCATTCATGACTTCAGTTTTCGTTGGAGGATTGGTGTCAACTTGCAGTTGTGTACGTGCTGTTGTTGGTATTACTGGACGGGTTGCAGGTGGTGGTCGGTTCAAGAGTCCTTTGAAGTGGTCCGCACATTGTTTAATCTGTCTTTCTTCTTTGGTAATTGGGTTCCCTTGGTTGTCTTTTATAGGTTTCACTTGTGTTGATCTCTTCCCGGATAGAGACTTGGTTATCTGATATAGTGTCCTCAGGTCCCTTTTGCCTGCTGCCTTCTCAGCTTCAGTAGCCAGGTTGTTGTAGAATTGTCTTTTGTCCTTCCTCGCACTCTTCTTCACTTCTTTGTCCAGTGCTGTGTAAGTTGAGTTCAGCGTCTCTTTCTCTTGTCCATCTTTGCATTGAATCATTTTTTCTTTCACCTTTCTCCTCTCCTCTATTAGTTTCCAAGTGTCTGTTGAGAGCCATTCCTTGTCTTGTTTCTTCTTTCTTCCTAAAACCGTTGAACACGTTTCGTTGAAAATTACCTTCAGAGAGTTCCAATGGTCTTCCACGGGTGATTCCTCAGTGGTGCCACGTAGTGTTTCCTGCTTTGCTCTGACAGTTGCAGTGAAAGTGTCCTTTGTGGTTGTGTCTTTCAGTTTTTGCGTGTTGAACTTGCATTGTGGCCTATCCCCAGGTATCCTCGAGGCTTTCAGCTTCACCTTGAAAGTCCCTTGTACTAGATAGTGGTCTGAACCCACATCTGCTCCTCTCCACGATCTTGTGTCCAGTAGGCTCCGTCTCCATTTCCTTGAGATTGAAATGAAGTCTATCTGGTTTTTGGTGTGTCCATCTGGTGAAATCCATGTTGCCTTGTGTATATCCCTGTGTTTGAACACACTGCCACCAATCACCAAATCATTGAAGGCGCAGAAGTCTGAGAAGAGTTCGCCATTTTCGTTCATTTCACCGAGGGCCTCACGACCCATGGTGAGTTCTCTTCCTGTATTGTCTCCTCCCAGTTTCGCATTCATGTCGCCCATCAGGATTTTGATATCGCTCTTTGGGACGTTGTCCATTACTGTTTGTAGTTGACTGTAGAAATCCTCCTTCTTCTCATGTTCTGAGGCGTTTGTAGGCGCGTAGCACTGAATGATTGTAACCTTCTTTCCTTTTGAGTTGAACCTGGCTGTCATTATCCTGGAGGAGATTGGTTCCCACTGCATGAGAGCTTTAGCCGCTGTTGGTGACATCATGATGGCTACTCCCTCGGTGTGCTCGTGATTGTCCTCTGGGTGACCGGAGTAGATTATTGTCTCTCCAGTTGATAGTTGGCTCCTTCCACATCCGTTCCATCTGCTCTCGCAGATTCCCAACACTTCTACTTTATATCTCCTCATTTCTGCGGCTACCTGAGCAGCCTTCCCAGCTTCGTACATTGTACGAACATTCCACGTCCCCATCCTTATTTTCGCTTTCATCGAAAGAAGGCAAAATGAGCATGGAGACAGACAATCATTTTGTTCACACCTATAATTCGTTCTAATCCCGGGTAATTTTTTTTCTAAGCCTCTTAATCCTTATCACTGACTGACTGACTGGTTTCAACATAGATTTTTGCACAGATGTGCAGCAGTTCAAGTTGCCACTCTCCCTCCATGTAGCATACAAAGCAAGAGAAGAAAATAAAAAGAAATGCAAAACAGAGATGAGGCAAAAAAGAACAGTAATATCGAAGAACAATACAGTTTTTTTATTGGATATTATAAGTTACAAGGAGTGGATGCATCTGCACCAGCCATTGAGAACGATTTCTACCCATATTGCCACCTGTCTCCAGCCTTTATTGGTTTTTACCATTCGGAGGACCCCAACCAATCAGGAAGTCAGTTTGCGCCTCCCTACATGGCTCACTGGCTGGCTCAAACTAACTGTTACGGATGTCATTGACTGATGAAGCCATGTTTTGGTTTGGCCGCCACATTCTAGCTCTTTTCCAACCTGATCCATCCTATGTCAGCTAACATTGCCTGTTGTCAAGGAAGGCGATGGCTAGGGATGCATGAGTAACCCATGTCCTAACCATCTCAATCGATGTAACTGCTTCATAGCCTCGTCTATTGATTTCCCCGTAATCCGTATCAAGTTGAAAATAATCACCACCTTTTATTCGTCTTCATAATTATAGGGAATTAAATAATAGTAATTGTATCTATATGAATTTATGTATTTAAATGCGATTATTGTACAGCTTTTGAAAATGAAATCGCCAAAAACAGATACCTTTACTGAACTTTGTGGTCTCTTCTTTCTAATCTAACTAACAATTGCAGTTTAAACTAAAATATTTCAGTGTGAATTTATATGTTGGCTTTAATAATAATAATGATAATAATAATAATAGCTTTATTCCAAACAGTATTTGTGGTACAGGTATGGAATTTTCAGCGTGCATTACAATATTGCATCTAATTACCTCATAAATTTTATAAGATTTTAAAAATAAAAAGCAGCAACAATAAAAAAAGTAGATAAATAAAAAGAACAGCGTTACATTCACATTTTAAACAATGCACCACAGGAATATGAAAATATAAAATCAGTGTGTGATAGAAGGTGTGAGCAACAATATAATAGTAACACAGAAAGGAAAACAAAAGCTAATGGGAACTATTTGTTAGAGTGCCGCAGTAAGTTGATCGTATCATACCTAACGGATTTCTCATCACATAACAGCTGTGCCAGATAAGGCATTGTAGAGTTTTTGTACTTGGTAGTCCTAGCATATAGCCTCCTATAGCTGCTTCTAGTTCTACCAAATGAAATGCAAGGAGAGAGCTGCGTATAGAGAGGATTTTCGGGGTCTGACAATATAGTATTCGCTAGTTTCTTACATGACATTATATGTCTATCCACAATGGTGTTAGCCAGTTGGTTTAACAAAATCCCACTTCCCCTACTAACAGCTTTTAGTGCCCTACGCAGCAAAGCAAAATCTTTCTTAAGTAGTCCAGGAAAGATTAATGGGGAGCGGTAAAGAGGGATGGTTAGAATACAAGAATTGACAAACTGAGAGTGCAAGGACTGCTTTATACCAGACTGCCTTAATTTCCTAACGTAGAATGTTAAGCGAAACATCTTCCTAGTCACTAGCAAGATGTGAGAGGACCAGGAAAGATCGGAAGAAATACTCAGTCCAAGGTACTTGACATTTGATGTAGTTTCAACCTCTATGCCGTCAATGATAGTGGGACCATGTGAGCTAGCTAGTTGTTGTAGGTCACTTTTTCGTCTGAATGTGAAATTTACTACCTAACATTTAGACAGATTTAGCTTAAGACCGTTTGAAGAGGACCACTGACTAATTTCCGAGAGAAAGTTACTTAATTTGGAACAATCTGACTGAGAGTTGACAGGCATATAGACAGAGAGGTCATCAGCATACTTGACAAAAGTGGCTACATCAGAATCGGGCAAGTCATGTAGGAAAAAAGAAAACAGAAAAGGAGAAAGAACAGCACCTAGTCATAGTTTTCTTCACGAGGAGGAATGTATGTGTGTTTGTTGATTGACGCTTATGATTTTAACTTTGTTATTGAGTCATCTTTACATTGAATTTTCTCTTCACAGGCTCACCGTCTCATCCAGTCCATGATTTAGATCTTACCAACACGGAAAAGCTGAAACAGCAGTATACATCGTCATTTGTTCCAAAAGGGGATCAATAGCAACCCGACCTACAGTTTTTATTATCATCATTATTATTACGTGAATCAACAGCATTTTTCCCCCATCTCCTCAGGGATGTTAATCTGTTTTTGTAAACGTAATTAATTCTCTTACAAGTGGGTTGACTAACTAACGTAAGAGAACCAACCTTTTAAAAATAAATGGATAAATAAATAAATTTATTTATTTTACCCAGCGAATTTGTTAATATTTTCATACCTTTAAAGTTTATCCGTCAAAAACTGGAGATTTCTTTCCTTTTTCCTGATGAGAAATATTCTTATACTTTTTTATAGTTCTTGTTGTAAAAGGAAGACGATCTGCTTTTGAAGCGTTTTAACCATTTTGTACCATTTTTTTGAGTTATTTGTAATTTTCTTTTGTTTTGTAAGAGTTTCCCCATTGCTGTTGTATTCTTGGAATTGAGTGATTGTTTGTTTCTGTGTAACGAATTATGGAAAGTATGGAAAACAAAAATTCAACGTTGAAAATATGTGCAAAATGAGTTAAAGTCTTTCAGTTAATTAAAAAGTGTTTTTTTTAAATAAAAGAAATGCTTATCTTATTTGTTTCTATTATTTAACAGTGTTCAAATGTAAGGATATCTGAAGTGGACTGATATTGACTTCTAGTTTAGATATATAGAGTGAAGTGGGTTAGTGGAGCGTGTTGACCACTTCACTGATTTGAGGAGTAGTTGCATCAGCCGGTGCCAGCGGGTTGACCGATGAAGAAATTTCGCCATGGCTACAAAAGGCTCGTTTGGCTTTTTTATGTGGTTGTGTTCTCTGAGCTGGATAGTTAATTTGCGAAGCTTTCATCACCCTACTAGGCAACACCCCCACATCAGCGCATACTTCAATTGGATGAAATGAGCTTTTAGATTTCTCCACGAGTTTATTAATCATCTTTCCTGGTGTGTGTGTCTATTCACTAGTATTCTAGTGAATCATCAATCAATAGACACATCGAGATAGACAAAATCTGCCAACCGATCAGAAGGAAACCTTACACACAAAGGGTCAAAGTTCAAGTCCAAGAAACAATCAGTTCCAATACAAGTAGCCTAGAGGGTGTGAAAACACAAAAACAACCAGTCACGTCAAAGGTCACCAGTAGAGATGACTAATAAACTCTTGGGGAAATCTAAAAGCTCACTTCAACAAATTGAAGTATGTGTTGAGTTGAGGTTTTTGCCTAGTAGGGCAATGAAAGCTTCGCAAATAAACCATCCACTTAGCTCAGAGAACACAACCACATCGAAGTCATGCACCTGAGCTACAAATCTCCTCCATCATATCTAGACTCGTTCGGTATTTGTCAGCTAACTTACGCCATCTTTGGTTTGGTAGAAGTGATATCCAGCTGGCTGGCTATCGACCAAAGGACGTGTGTACTGCTCATCAATTCTCTCCGTCCTCCTTTTTGGTTGTGAGTAAGACATGGCAACCATTGGAGGTGGGAGACGTGAAAAGGCCGGTTATCTGTCTTTGATCGTGGATTTCTCCGTACTGTTTCCCGTGATAGGTGGTATAATAGGGTGAGTAATATTGAGGTGAGGCTTTGGTCGAGTGCTAGGTAAGGAGGAGAAATCAATAGACGAGGATGTGAAGCAGTTACATCGATTGAGATGGTTAGGACATGGGTTACTCATGCATCCCTAGCCATCGCCTTCCTTGACAACAGGCAATGTCAGCTGAAATAGGACGGATCAGGTTGGAAAAGAGTTAGTGAGTGGTGGTCAAACGAAAACATGGTTTCATCAGTCAATGAAATCCATAACAGTTAGTTTGAGCCATCCAGCGAGCCACGTTGGGAGGTGTAAAATGACTTCCTGACTGGTTGGGGTCCTCGGGATGGTAAGAACCAGTGACGACTGGAGACAATTGGTGATATGTCTCAAAATCTTTCTCAATGGCTGACGGAAGTACATTCACTCTTTGTGACTTGTAATATCCAATAAAATTCTATTGCTCCTCCATATTACTACTTTTTTCCCCTCACTCACACTTCTGTTTATTATTATTATTACAAGGAGGGAGTGTGGCAACTCGAACTGCTGCACATCTGCGCAAAGTTTTATGTAGAAACCAGTTAGTCAGTCAAGGATACTAGGATGAGAAACTTGCAACAGTTCCTCATATCTTTAGTGAAGTAGACTTCCATGTAAGAAAGCTGTCAAGCAGAAGTTGTTAGAACCACTTGCTTTGCTTCTTAGTGCGTATGTACCTTTTCGTCAAGATAACCGATAATAAGAATGACTGACTGACTGGTTTCAACGTAAAACTTTGCACCGACGTTCAACAGTTTGAGTCGTGAAACTTCACTCAGCACACAATGCAAGAGAAGAAAGTAAAAGAAATGCAAAATAAAGACAGTAAACAAGGATATGCGGCAAAAAGAATAGTAATATCCAAGAACAAAACAGTTTTATTGGATAAGTCACAAGGAGTGGATGCATCCGCACCAGCCATTGAGGACGATTTTGAGCCATATCACCAATTGTCTCCAGCCTTTATTGGTTTTAATTGTCCCGAGGACCCCAACCAATCAGGAAGTCAGTTTACACCTCCCTACGTGGCTGGCTTAAACTAACTGTTATGGATTTCATTGGCTGTTGAGGTCATGTTTTGGTTTGACCACCACATCCTAGCTCTTTTCCTACCTGATCGATCCTATGTCAGCTAACATTGCCTGTTGTCAAGGAAGGCGATGGCTAGGGATGCATACGTAACACATGTCCTAACCATCTCAATCGATGTAACTGCTTCACAGCCTCGTCTATTGATTTCCCCTCCCACCTACCTAGCACTCGACGCCTAACCTAAATATTGCTTACCCTACTATACCACCTAACACGGGAGATAGAGCGCAGGCACCTATAATCAATGACAGCTAGCAATAAGAATGAATATAAGTAACTATATATAAATGAGCACTGAAATGATTTCTACAATAAATAGCCCCGCGTTCAGAGGTGAGCATCCTTAAGTGGTATCTTTCAAGTGTCGCTTTACTTTGATTGGCTTCAAGCTTGATCACCAACTAGCTTCAGTTGGAGAATTAACAGGGGAGTACTGGACAGTTGTTGCCTCCTAGTTGGGAACTATTCAGTATTAGGCATCTATACCCTACCAAGGATTGACTCCAGAGCCTTCAGTTTATAAGGCAAGCCCCTTGACTATTTAGCCGTCGGGACTGAATCCAATAACCCAACAGTTCTAACTTCTACTAATTGGTGATACATAGCTCAACTGTGAGCCATTGTCATCGGCCAGTATTCATCCTCACAGTCAAACTATTTAACCTCACTGGGACTTCAGGCAATTTCATTCTGTAGTCAATTACCAGTGAGAACTAGATCAAAATCCAGTAAAGCAACACTTGATAATTCTCTGAGTTTTACACCTTGATAAGTTGAACTTTTCATCACAACAGAAGGCAAATATGAAATAAATAAATAAAAACAGTTTTGGCTAGCGGTTGCATTGTGTCGCGAATCGGCAGAAGTTAGAATTCATGGGCTGGCCATTGGATCGGGTCCCAGTGGCTTATTGGCCTATGAGCTCACTAGCCTTGTAACCAGTAAGTCCTGGGTTCGAACCCCGATGGATGCGTACTGATGAAGAGTTCCAAACTAGGACGAAACAGCTGTCCAATACTCTCAGGTTTTCCAGTTTTTCTCCAACCAATGTCAGCTCATGATGAAATCCTGAAAGCAATCAATCAAATCCCTAAAAACCAATACTTGAAAAATAGTTTTAGCAGAATAAAATGGTACCATCATTGTTTGTTTCGTTGGCTTCTCATCAGTTGCTTACAGACCAAAGTCGTTATTAAGTATATCTACAGAATCAATTTCAACATACTTCCGCAGAGTTTATTTTTAAACAAAAATCAATCAATATATGCATACAATAATAGTGTATATATATATATATACATATATATATATATAATAAACACTTTATCCCGAACAACAATGATCATACACAATGGAAACCTTCAACATTACGTAATCAGATGAAATAGAGGGTGAAAATATCCAGTTACCAGGCTGAAAAGGAAAGACTAATGATAACCGCTTCTTTCTGAATGCATAAATCGGGTACCAGACACTTGATAGAAGTTGTTTCGGCAAACTTAAGCAGCACTGAACTCTTTTGCCTATTGACAATTTTGAACGATCTCACGACGTGTGTCAAGGAGATGTCTTACGATGGTACTGTTTAAAGCATTTGTTCCCCATAGACATAGGCTTTTTGTTAGATGTTCAGAAAGTCGTAGTTATACCCTTCTTCTTTCTGTTCTTACAATGTAACTGCTCCCACAGAAACACGTAAATCTGTATATACAGTTGGAGTCAAAATGAGAAGGCAATGCCGAGAATATGGAACTTTCCATCATTTTCATGTTCCACAGTAAGTTCAATATTTGTATATGCGTCGTTGAATAATCTGAGTAGGTAGGAAGCATGACTTTCATTGTTGCACACTACAAATATGTCATCTGTGACATATCGACAATAAGTTTTAAGTGATGTGTAAATACGCGGCTGCAATCGATTTGAGCTGGTAAATGATGAGACTGTTTATGTATGTTCATCAAACTCAATCATTTCCATGTAGTTTGAAAAGGAGCACCCAATGATGACTAATCATAATGATGAATACATGATGATTATTATTGTTTCCTTTAGTTCCTAGACGAATATAGGGCTTCAGCCGCACGTCTCCATTGCGTTCCGTTCTCTGCTAACGTTTTCACCTGGCTCCACGTCTGCCCACACGCTTTCATCTCCTCTTCACATGGCCTCCTCCATGTCACCCCCACAGTGACGACGAACTCGCCGCTTCCCATTCGGGTTCCACTCAATGGCCTGTCTAGTGATGTCACTTGATGGTTTCCTCAGAGTGTGGCCAATCCACCTCCATTTCTTCCTGCTTATTTGTTGCACAATAGGTTCCTTCTAGGTTGGTTTGCTCCCAGAGATGCTACCCTGTTGCTGATCTTTTCAGCAACAGGGATCTCTGGGAGTGAACTGTTCTTCATTTATGTCTCAAAATATCCTTCTGAACATCTTACAATTGACTTTCATCTAGATGTCGTGGATTTCTTGAAGGAAATAAAGCAGATATATTATATCATTTCAGAGAACATTATGTCACAGGATATACTGTCGTCAATTAATATTTTACTTGAAGATATTGTACGAAGGGAAAATATCATGCAATAAACTCCTCTGAAAATTCATTCGTAACCTAGACGATAGTCAAAACTCATTAACTATTATTCTGTCTTGTACATATTCCACAGCACACTTTCTGATATAATTCTAATTTACATTCACTAGTTACTGTATGCTAAAATTAATGGATTCATAATTGTAGAGCCCGAGGAAGAAGAATTTTATTGAAGCCACAATTGTTGTTATTAGATAGTTGGAGGCAGTCTGCAGGAAGCCTTGGACCTAGGTTTCGTGCTTGTTGGCACTCACCAGTCAGCAAGGAGCTCATGTCCCTTCTGTGGTAACGTTTCTACCTGCGGCACTGGGTGACACAGGTTCAAATCTCAGAGTTCCTTGCTGACTGGTGAGTGCCAACAAGCATGAAACCTAGGTCCAAGGCTTCCTGCTGATTGCCTCCAACCATCTAGTAACAACTATAATCCTGAGTGTACTCTGATGGCAAGCCACCTAGCGTGGTGGCCACACTACAAATTCAACTAATAGAATTCAATCTGCAGTTAATGTCCAATCAAAAATGAAACCACAATTGTTCGCTTCAATTATTTTCCGAGTGATGTATTTTGTTACTTATAAAATAAAAAGTAGCTCAAATTTATTTGAAAATAATTGGAGTGTCAAATTCACTATTAATTAATTTATTGAACTCATCACACCTGGTGAATGAAACAGTTTTATTTACAGAAGATGTTGTTCCATAATCATATCAGCTGTATGTAAGAAACTTTGGAACTGGCTTTCTGTTTATGCTTGTCGTTCTTCGTTCCCACTTGTCTTAAGAATGAGAGAGTATTTCTAATTTTTAAGCATTAGCTACTGGGACCCTCAGTTCTTCTATACGGATCAGAAACTTGGCGGGTCACAAAGAATATTTCCAACAGCCTGTTGCAAACCTTTATGAACAGCTGTCTTCGCTCTATACTGAAGATCAGATGGCCGGAAAGAATCACCAACAAGAAACTATGGAAACAAACAAAACAGGAACCAATCGCTCAACAAATATTCAGGAGAAAGTGGAGATAGATTGAACACTCACTGAGGAGGTCGCTGGGTGACATCTTGCGTCAGGCCAACGCTCGAGTGGGACGTCCAAGGGTGACATGGAGGAGATCGTGTGAAGAGGAGTTGGAATAGTATGGATTAACATGGATGCAAGTGAAAAGTACAGCAGAAGAGAGAAACAAGTGGAGACGTGCAGTGGAAGCCCTATGTTCCACTAGGAGCCCAAGGGAACAATAATAATAATACTGGGACCCAATTCCAAGGGTGATGAGTTATCACAAACATATTTGTTAATGTTAGTCAATGCATAAACAAGTTGAATAAGTCTACTAGGGTTACGTAATACAATCAATAATCTAGTGAATGAGTTGTGATCACGATGCACATAGAAACGAGGGAAAATAAGGAATCATGTAAAAGTTGCATAGAAATATTGGAGTTGGAAAATCAAGCCAACACACAAAATTCAAGAGAGTAGAAATCAACAAATTTGCTACCATGATAGTCGGAGTGGTTGGATAATTATTTTTGTACACATAACTCTGGTTTCTTTTCTTGAATGACTAAAACTTCAGCAATGCAAAGGACATGAAAGTGTATTGCCTTTGACAGGTTATTCTTCACTTTGTAGATTACTTTGAAGGAGGCGTAAGTTGAGATGGAGTGACCAGTGTCGGTTGACAAGTTGTTCGATTATCGCACTTGTTATACAGCCAATACTACCTTTCTGCATCCATGTGAGATAGTGATCTTGAGGCGTTTTAGATAGGATACGTGTCGAACAACCAATGTATCTGGTCCCAAAGGAATAGGTGGTCTGGTATAAGAACATATGTTCACAAATGAATTGACTAAATCTATCACCTATGATTATGAAAATCCATCGCTCATTTTACTACCCTGGTTAATGAAAAAAATTGCTATAAAATGCCACTGTATAGAGAAAGAGGAGGAAGAATTCGCCGATAACACTCTCTTCACTGAACTACGTATTTAGCTTTCACTAAACTTGGATCGCGCTCCGCCAGCAACGCGTATGGTTCGCGGTTCGACCCCCTGCCGACGCACTCGTAAACCTCGCTAAGCCGATTTCAAGGCCGGTAAGGAGAGAAGGTTGGGTGTATGGCTAGCAACCCCAGCTAGTATAAAAGAAAAACACCCACTGCTGCCGAGACCTCGAAGCTCTAGCTTGAAGCCTTATGCTCCACTGGGAATGTAAAGGAATAAAAACAGAGTTGGATCGCGAAGTAATATCATTTTGGAAGTGTAATTGAGAACCACAGAGTACTAAACAGTTGTTTGGTCACAGTTTTGAGACTGAAGCAGTAAGAACTGGCCTCAGTACCTGAAAGTCCTGAGTTTTATCCCCAATTTATTCATGAGTGCTCACGGATGAAGAGTCCCAGAATAGGACAAAATATCTCTGCAGTACTCCATGCCTCTCGATAGTTCTTTGACTAATCAGTTTTCGATCCAACTTCATTATCGAAGAATAATGAACAGTATTATTAAGTTATTGTTATTACTGTTTCCTTTAGTTCCTAGAGGAACATAGGGCTTCAGACACACGTCTCCAGTGTGTTCGGTTCTCTGCCAACGTTCTCACCTTACTCCACATCTACCCACATGCTATCATCCCCTCTTCACATCACCTCCTCCACTGCACGTCACCCTCGCACTGAAGACCAACTCACCACTTCACATTCGAGTTCGGCTCGAGCGATGGCCTGGCATGTGATGTCGCTCGCTTGATGGATTGATTTTTCAGAGTGTGGCAAATCCACCTCCATTTCTTCCTGCATATTTGTTGCACAAGCGGTTCCTTCTGGGTTGATTCGTTCATTGCGAGAGATCCCTGTTGCTGATCTTTTCTGGCCGTTCATCTGATCTTAAGTAGTGTTGAGCGAAGAGACAGCTGTTGATGAAGGTGTGTAGTTTATTCTAAGTGTGCTTCGTGATGCGGCGCGGTGGCAAGTCTCTGATCCATCCGTATAGTAGCACCGACTTCATATTAGAGTGCTGCTGACCTCCACATAGATTTGAGAGTAATGAAAGCTTGACTTGCTTTCCAGATCCTCGCTGACTTGATATCCTCATCAGTTCCGCTTGTAATTGAAACGGTGCTTCCTAGGTAGGTAAATGAGGTTGCTTCTTTCAGACTTCTCCCATTTATGCTGATTGTTGTCCATTGTGGTTGTTGTGGCTGCTAGCCAGGAATCTTCATCACCTGTGTTTTCTCTATGTTCACCTGAAGTCCTAGCTTTGATGCCTCTTTCGCCAAATTGTTGGTCTTCATTTGCATGTCTTCCAGTTTGTGGGAAATTGTGTATGCAAAATTTCTTACCTGACTTGGTCCACCCCTCTGATTACCACTTCTCACTAGAATTCCAGGTGTCCTCGTGTACTGTGGCAGTGAATAGTGAACATTAGACTAACTATCAAGTCTTGGTTTTCGGGAATTAGATTGGTTACAAGTAGAGGTTGAAATTCTTGGATCATTGGATCGAGTCCCAGTGACCGAATGTCTACAACCTTCCCTTGTCACCGGATGGTCCTGGGTTCGAAAACTACTGGCTGCGTACTATTGAGGAGTCTGAATTTAGTATGAAACAGCTGTCTACTAACCCCAGATTTTCTAACGGTTCTCTAACTGATGTCATCTCGTTGATAAACCTGTAGCCAATCAAGTCCCTGTAAACCAACATATGATAATCAATAAAATATGTAAAATCATAGTTCGTTAAACTCACTGATTTTTTAAAAAAATTTTTAAAATTTAGATATACGAAACACAAGGGTCTATTAAGTGATGATATAACCATATTTGAGCGAAAATTAACTAACATTTGCATTTCGCCAAAACTGACCTTGACCCTTAACTGTTTACTTCACATAATATAAGTGATTGCAATGACAATGCAAATTGTAAAACAAGAAGGAAAGGAGAAACAAGAATGAAAGTGATTTAAAAGCACAACTGATGTGTCGGAGAAAGAGAGAGAGATAATTCATCACTACTAAGGTAATAAGACGTCAAATGTCATCATTTTGTTGTGACATTTTTATTCTATTTTTAAAAGGGTAGTATTTAATCAATTCATAATTTTCCATGGCAGTTAGAATAGAATGTCCAATCAAAAATCATTTGCTTTTCTTATAAGCCGACTTTTATTGGTGGAATTCATGGGCTTGTTATTAACTCGGATTTCATTGGCTGAATTGTCTACGACCTTGCCTTGTAACCGGAAGGTCATAAGTTCGAACCCTGGCACTGGGTGTGTACCAATCCGTGGTCATACTTGAATCAAATCAAATCCATACAAAGAAACTCTTGAGAGTTGATTCGATGCTCACTAGTGACTGGCTCAAGGACAAAGTTACCTGGAATTCATGCAGTTTATTTTGTGAATGGTACTTATAATCAAGGTTTTTTGTGTTTCCCAATGAATGAAAAACAAAGCGATATTGTCGTTGTGTTTACTGACATTTCGCTATTTAATGCTGCTAATAGTTTTATCAACTGCATACATCCTAAACAAAATCAAATTATGGGTTTCAAGAAAGTTGTGGAACATACTTTTTCATAATTATTTTGAGTTATAGATAGAAGGCATAAGGAACATAATTCCAGAATTTGATGTAGGTAGACAGATTATTCGGTGTCAAAAAAACAACTAATTATATATAGTGGAATTGGATAAGAGGGGTAAGAGTTCAGATTTCTATTGGGAAACAACACAGATTGGTTAGAGGCATATTACAGGGTCAGGGTCAGAGAACAGAGTGAATTTACACATCTTGTGGTGGAGAGTTTAAGAGGGTGGGGGTGAATAATAAAGTAACATTTTTAACTTAAACAGACAAACAATTAAGTAGATTTAGAAACTTGAAGGTCAAAATTGAATAGAATGTTACGTAACAAGACAAACACACAGGCGTACTGACAGAAAGGCAAAACAAAAATAAAATAAAATAGAGTTAGGATTACCAAGGTAGTGAAAGACTAATCACACTATCTTTCTGTATACAAAGGTCTGGTCGAAATCTCTTGATAGCAATGGCTTCTGCGAAGCGAAGTAGCCGTGGGTTTCTTTGTGTATTGATTATTTTGAAGGCTTGGTTAATTTCTACTGTGTGTCCTGTGTCAATTAAATGTCTGGCGATTGCACTCGATAACACTTTTCTTCCTTTTGTACGGAGACTCTTAGGAATGTGCTCAGAAAATCTAGTAGATGCTGTCCTCTCAGTCCTTCCTATGTACTTGCTTCCGTAGATGCACGTGAATTGGTAAATGCAGTTGGAGTTGACGTGAGTAGGGTACTCCTCTACTTTTGACTGCGTTAACGAGCACACAGTGTTGTGAAGTAGGATCAGTCTGGCGGCTGGAAACGTTCTTTTTAATGCACCTGTGATTCTTTTTTGTGTTCTTGTGGATACGTCTTCTCCTTTGTACGCTAGACAGATGAAAACTGGTTTCTTTTCAACGGTGTCGGGTTTCGGTTTGTGTACTTCTTCATTTCTATATTTTAATATGAACTTTCGAGGATATCCATTCTCGATAAGGTTCTTTTCGATGATCTCAAGTTCTTCTTCAATCTTGTCTTCTGAACATATTTCTTTGGCCCTGCTGAAGAGCGTTTTTACTAGACATCGTTTGTAACTGGTTGAGCAAAAGCTATGATAATGTAAGTATTGACCAGTCCAAGTTTCTTTCCTGTAGACAGATTTTTGAATTGTCCCACCGTTTCTTCTTTTTATGTTGACATCTAGGTAATGGAACTGGTTGTTTCTTTCGTAGTCACTTGTGAATGCGATGTTGGGATGGGCCGCATTGAGTTTCTCAAACATTGTGGACGCGTGTTCTATATCATTGCAGACCACAAACGTGTAGTTGACATATCTGCAGTAATAGGTGGTTCTTTCTATTTCTTCTTTCATTTGAGTCTGTTCAAGATGAGCCATGAATATGTCAGCAAGAACAGGACCCAGAGGTGAACCAATAGCCACCCCGTCAATCTGCCGGTACAGCTGATTGTTGAATCGGAATTGAATATTCTTGGTACATAGAAATAACAATTTGCGTAGCTCATTTTCTGAAAGAGGGAGCAGTTCGGACTGCTGGCATATGATTTTTACCGTTTCTTCGATGGGTATGTTGGTAAACAGTGAACAAACGTCGTATGACACGAGAAGTCTATCTGAAATATCGAGTTGATCTAATTCTTGTGAAAACTGGAAGGAATCTTTGATACTGTGAGCTGCCAGCTTTTTTCGAATGGGTTCCAGCTTTTGGGCCAACCATCTGGCCAGTTTATGGCATGGTGATTTCACCACTGATATTATAGGTCTCAATGGTACATCACTTTTGTGGACTTTGGGTTGACCGTACATGAATGGTACACGCGAACCCCTTGGTTTAAGGTCGTTGTGAGTGCTGTTGTCTATTAGCCCTTCTTTAAGTAATCCTTTGAGGTGCTTGCTTACTTTATTTTCGAAGGCCGCTGTTGCTTCTTTTTTGGACATATCGACTTGGAATCTTATTGGATCATCGAGAATGGTTTTCATTTTTGAGATGTAGTCTCGGCGGTTCATTATTACGACACCTGAGCCTTTGTCTGGTTTGAGAATGACGATGTTTTCATTGTTTCGTAGGTTTTTTATTGCTGTTCTGTGTTCTTTAGTAAATATTTTTGAGTGTTCTGGAGGAGAGATCTGATATTGTTCTGCAATATCGATCATTTGGGACTTAAACCAGACTCTTTTATCCTCGTCTATGGGTTTAAGGTCGGAAAGTTTTTTTTATTACAGCTTGATTCCACACAGTATTTTTGCTATAGGTATGGAATTTTCAGCATGTGATATCGGTAGCCCGACCATAGATATCAGGTGTGCGTCGGCAGGGGATCGAACCCCGGACCATATGCTTGGTCAGCGAGAGTCCTAACCACTGTGCCACCGACGCACAAATATATATAAATACATAAATACTCAAACTGCGTTTCTGTATCGATTCTGTTGATAAACGGGTTTGGTACGTGATACTTAAATCCTAAGGACAGAGCTTCAGTTTCACTTTTATTAAGTTTCACATCTGATAAATTGCATATGTATTTTTCTGGGCACTGTGGAAATTCTTCTCGTAGTTGTTCAACTACTAAAGATTTTCTGAGCTTCTTTCCATATGAGTTGGCTATTTGCGATTGTAAATCTTGTATGAAGTTAATGAACTTTATACGGCACACCAAATTAAGGCTTTCCAGTAGATTGTCGAATTTCACTAGATTTGACCTTAAAGCGGTGATGTGTCTCTGAGATGAGTCGATATGTGATTTAGTGATGCGGCGCAGGTTCTTTAAAGTTGGAGGTAGTTTGGTCGATTTGATGAGATGTGTAAATTCACTCTGTTCTCTGACCCTGACCCTGTAATATGCCTCTAACCAATCTGTGTTGTTTCCCAATAGAAATCTGAACTCTTACCCCTCTTATCCAATTCCACTATATATAATTAGTTGTTTTTTTGACACCGAATAATCTGTCTACCTACATCAAATTCTGGAATTATGTTCCTTATGCCTTCTATCTATAACTCAAAATAATTATGAAAAAGTATGTTCCACAACTTTCTTGAAACCCATAATTTGATTTTGTTTAGGATGTATGCAGTTGATGAGAATCCACGAAATAAAACGAGCTCGTATTATCCTGCAAACATGTTCATTCTTTCTCTCTTCAAACTAATAAAGGGAACAGGTTGCATGAAGTTTTATCAAAGTAGTAATATTAAACCAGAATTCATAAATCTTAGCCTATATACAACAAACATAATCATCATTGAAAATATTTATTTCCCGATACGAATTTAAAACAACCAATAAAGCTTAATAAAGCAGGATTTAATGAATTCATCAAATTTCGGTAGAACTCGTCAGGTGAATACTCTACATACACGAATCCGTGTTGATTTCGTCACTTCATGGGGGAGGGAGTTGTTGTAAGCAGGTAGTATTCTGTTTTAATCCATCATTCCTATTCAGACAATTTGGATTCCACTTCATATGAAGTGCTTCTGATATTAGACGGTCTTTGTGATTTCTGAAATGCTTTTTCTGGATGATGAGTTCAATATTGTCAAAATTAATTTTGTTACTTGATTCTATAGCGTGTAGACAAGCTATGGCTGACTGATGATTTTTCAAGCTTTTATGGTTCAGCTGGATTTCTCGATGGTTGGACAAACGCGGCTCTACGGTGTTCATTTCTTCTGATTACTTTGATTTCTTCCTAGCGATGTTTGTCCGATGTATATCGCATCACATTCGAAGCATTTTATTTTATAGACACAATCAGATAGAGAATCTTTAGGGATATGGTCTTTTATATGACAGAGTTGTTTCGCAGTGTGTCTGATGTTTTGAAGAAAACCTTGATGTCGTGCTCATTGATTACTCTTCTGATATCAATCGTCTGATGTCTCTGCTCTATATGGAATAACAACTGTTAAGGTCCATGTTTTCGGAACGCGTTTTCGGCCATACTTAATGTCTGCGTTGATTCTGTTGATGAAGTCCTTTTGGTAGTTATTTCTCTTGAGAGTGTCATTATTGTTTGATATTTTTTCTTCTTCTTTTCCTTTCTCATCTGTTAACATCGAAGAGTGTTCTCGTTTAAGCAGAAAAGAAACAACTGATACCTTTGCGCTAACGGGATGTGATGATCCGAAGTGTAAATATTTATTGGAGCGGGTTTTCTTCCTGAATACAGATTTACTAAAATGTCCGCTTTCCCTCCTCTTAACTAGGCAGCTAGTCTAGAAATGGTAGTTCACCCAAGTCTGATTCTGCTTCCGAAGTGAACTGGATTCTGGGAGATAGTCTGTTTATTTTCTCCAAGAATAAACTGTGTAGATCTCGTTTTAGCAATACAAAGGTATCATCTACATATCTTAACCGTTTTTCGAGGAGTGAGTATGCTCGAAAAGCTGTTATCTTCAAATCTATTCACGAGAAGGTCAGCGACTATTGGGGAGACTGGTGAACCCATAGCAACACCATTTATCTGTCTATATAAACTCCCTTTAAATGTAAAGTAATTTCTTTCTAGACAGAATTTCAAGCTTTTAATTATTTCACTGGTGTCTAGTGGACATCTTTGTGATAGCGTTGTATCTGATTCTAGTAGACTGGAAATGATATCAAGACTTTCGGTAATAGGGATACTAGTATATAATGAGTTAATATCATAGCTTACCATAATGTCTTCTTTATCAATTTCTCGGTGTTCTATTTGGGATTTGAAATCATGGCACCTATCTTATCTTCCTTTTATGTTGGATCTTGTGGTCTGCACCATATCGAATGAAGTGATTGTGTTGGCTTGTGTGCTATGTTAATTTCAAAAAATTCACTCTACTATACATAAAAAATATCTCTAAAATAACTAACAGCTAGAATAATAAGACCATTTGAAATAGACATAGCACACAAGTCAACTAACACAATCACTTTATTCGATATTGTGTAGACCAAAAGACCTACCTAACATAAAAAGAAGGTAAAATCAATATACAATTTACAAAGTAAATTGCATGAACTGTGATAAACCTTACACAGGTCAAGGTGGGCATCCCCTACGAATCCAAATTCAAGAACATAAATTAACTGTGATGAAAAGACACGATATGCATTCTCTCATGCCTCAACGCATGTGCAGACAATTGCGGATACCAATTTCATTAGGATAATGTGGAAATTTTAAAACCAGGAAACACCAGAGATGCAATCAGGGAATTTCTAGGAATCTGGTTGGTGCTCAAATGAATCAATCGATTAACAAACACACTACTTAATGTAGACCAAATTCACCAACTAATAAAAGATAAATAGCGAAAACAATCATTCAGACATCTAGAAAAAATAAAATAATCGAGCAAAGAATATCCTTTTCGATAATTTCCTCTTCTGGCTCTACAATTATATATGCATGTTTATATACATAGAATATTCTACAATAGTAGTTAATAACAGTATTGGTGTTTTAAATGCTGTCCATTTGTTAAGTAAGATCACAAAGAAATTACAATTCATTAAAGATTCACTAAATGTGCCTACTGATTGGAAGAAGGACTATCTCGTCAAACTGCCAAAGAAGGGCGACCTGGTTAGGCCTCTGCAAGAACTGGTATGGAATAACTCTCTTGTCCACGTCGCATCATCCTGGAGAGAATAAAGGATGCACTGGATGCAGAACTCCGCCACCCACCAGAACAAGCCGGATTCAAGAAAGGCAAATCAAGTGTTGATTAAATTGAAACTGTACGCATCATCAAGCCTCTACCCCAACTTCATCGACTGCGAAAATACCTTCGACAGCCTAGACACAGAAGTAATTTGGAAATCACTTTAACACTACGGGGTACCTCAAGTTTTTGTCAGTCTAATTCAACAGCTATATGATAACAGCCCGTGTCAGATGATCCACAATGTGAAACTCAACGAGGCGTTCGAAGTGAATACAGGAGTAAGACAAGGCTGCTGCCTATTATCACCGCTAATATTCCTAAGTGTGGTGGACTGGATTATGCGTCAGACTGTTGGAAGCGAGGAGTCAGAAATACGCTGGACGACCAATAAGAAGACTCTAGAAGGTCTGGATTTCGCGCGCGGATGATATATGTCTAATGTCACACAAATTCGAAGACTTGGAAGCGAAAACCAACCAACTGGCGGTCGAGGCAGGCAGCGAAAACAGGACTGCAGGTGAACACAGAGAAGACGGAGGTGATGGAGATAACCAGTCAACAGCAACAACAACCAGCAGCAGTCACCATCAACGGGAGAGATTTAACAGAGGTTGCCTCCTTTACTTATCTGGGAAGCATCGTTTCAACTACAGGCACTCGGAACGGACGAAGATGTCAAAGTCAGAATCGGAAAGGCAAGATACGCCTTCATCAACCTGGAATTGGTTTGGAAATCCTCGGAACTCAGCATAAGGAACAAGATTTGCATTTTCAACACTCATGTGAAGTCGGTTCTTCTATACGGGTCAGAAAATTGCACTGCGTGTCAGTCACCAAAAGGATTTCCAACAAGTTACAGGCTCTTATCAACAGCTGCCCATTTCACCGGCTCCATACTGAATATCAAATGGCCACCTGACCAGAAAGAATGAGAAACGATAAACTCTGGGAACAAACCAACCAAGAGCAGATTGCTCGACAAATATTCAGAAGAAAACGGAGATGGATTGGGCATACGTTGAGGAAGCCGTCGAATGACATCGCACGCCAGGCAATGCTTCGAGTGGAATCCCAATGCGAAGCGACGAGTGGGTCGTCGGTGCGTGGGTGACATGGCGGAGATCGTGTGCTGAGGAGAAGATGAAAGATTATGTGCAATAGTGGACCCAGCTGAAGAGGACGGCAGAAAACAGAACGAAGTGGAGATGTGTTGTTGAAGCCCTATGTTCCACTCGGAACGTAAGGGAATAATAATTAACAATAATAAAGATGCACACTAATATAGTAGCAAATAGAATATCAAATAAATCAAGGAAACTTCCATAAAAAATTGAGCATCATTAAAACCTTGATGGATAAGGTAAGGAAAATGTCTAAACCAACCTTTTTTCGACATATAAGTTAGGTTTCTCAATGTGGATCCCAACGGCCTCAGCAATATGTAGTAGAAAAAGTCTTAGGGTAGAGTTAAGATTAGTCGGTCTTTGGTAGATGGCATTGAAGGCCGCCTCGTTAACATTAAATCTTGTGTTCTGTATCCATAAAGATAAATCATATGACAAGAAAGTTCAAATTCCAAGTCAATAAAAATGATCAATATAAATTATAATCAGTCACGACAACAAACGTTATCAGGAGGTATCATTCATGGAGAATTCAGAAAAGTTCATTTTATATTGAAGCTTGTGCTGAAGATATTGTCTAGAATGACAACGAAAGCTCCGTAATTCAATTAACCAGTTCAGAGAACACAACTAAATCAAAATCATCCACCTGAGGTGCAAATCTTCTCTGTTAGGTTTTTCTTTGTTTCGCATTGTTTGCATTCTGATAAGAAGATTCCTGGTCAAGAACAAAAACAACAGACAACGATCAGCATAAATGTGAGGAACCTGAAAGAAACAACCTCTTTTACCCACCTACCTGGAAAGCATCGTTTCAACTACAGGCGGACGGAACTGACGAGGATATCAAAGCAAGAATCGAAAAAGCAAGACAAGCTTTCATTACTCTCAAGTCTGTGTGGAGGTCAGCAGCACTCAGCATGAAAATGAAAATAAGATCCGGATTTTTAACTTCAATGTGAAGTCAGTGCTATTTACTATGTGGTTCAGAGACTTGCACTGCGCGTCATAAAGAGCACCTCGAGCAAAATACAGACCTTCATTAACAGCTGTCTTCACTCATTACTCAAGATCAGATAGCCAGAAAAGATCAGCAACAGAGATCTCTGGGAGCGAACCAACCAGGAACCGATTGTGAAACAAATATGCAGAAGGAAATGGAGATGGACTGACCATACTCTGAGGAAACAAACCATCAAGTGACATCACTAGACAAGCCACTGTTCGAGTGGAACCCGAAAGGAAAGCGGCCAATTGTTCGTCAGTGCAAGAGTGACTTGGAGGAGGTCATGTGAAGAGGAGATGAAAACGTGTGGGCAGACTTGGAGCCAGGCGAAGACTCTAGCAGAGAACCGAACGCAATGGAGACGCACGGCTGAAGCCCTATGTTCCTCTAGAAATTAAAGGAAACAATAATAATAAAACGAGACATCTGGCTTCAAGCTACTTTAAATTCTCAGTAGCAAAGTTGTTTTCTGTGTCAACACGGCTTGTTTCTAATTGAGTATGTGGGTAACTGAATGCCACTTTTATTCCTACATTGTTGAGAATTCTATGCAAGGTTTCTGAGGTTCTTTCTTTTTATGGAAATATCACTAATGATTCAAATTGCTCATTGTTGGTGTAGTTATCATTCTGTTCATGTTTTTCAGCTATGTCTTTATTATTTTCTGTTAGAGGATCTTGTGGAGCCAATTAAACAAAACAATTTATCTTTTATAATAACTTGTCTCCAATGACTGTCAGGTCAAACACATGTGTCAGAGTGGTAGAACAGGGTCAGTCAGATTAGCGGAGCACAAAAACTAACAAAATCTGGATTAGTTGCCCTTAATAGGATAAGAAATCTGGAGAATAGTTCAGCTATGGCAGCACAACTACAGGGTGCCGCCAACAATTATACACCTCATCCAACAGTTGTACAACAATGCTGCATGCCAAGTAATACACAGCGGGGAACTTACGGAATCCTTCGAAGTGAAGACGGGATTAAGAAAAGCTGCCTGCCTACTATCCCCGATGATTTTCCTGATTGTGGCAGACTAGATAATGTAACAGATTGCGGCCAATGAGGAGACAAGTATAAAATGGACCCACACGATAAAAAATTCGAGGATCTGGACTTCATCGATGATATATGTCTGATATGCCATAAACTGGAAGATATCCAAGTGAAAAGTAAAAAGTTGGCAGAAGAAGCATCAAAGACAGGACTTCAGGTGAGCACAGAGAAGATAGAGATGATGTATGTTCCTGGTCAACAGCAACAGCAGTAACAACAGACAACAATAAACATAAATGGGAGGAAAGTAAAAGAAGCAACCTCATTTACCTACCCACCCACATAGGAAGCATCGTTTCATCTACGGGTGGATGGAACTGATGACAATATCAAAGCGAGGATCGGGAAAGCAAGACAAGCTTTCACTACTCTGAAGTCTATGTGGAGATCAACAGCACTCAGCATGCAAAATAACATCCGGAATTTCAACTCCAATGTGAAGTCAATGCTACTCACTATACGGATCAGACACTTGCCACCGCACCGAGTCATGAAGGGCACTTCGAACAAATTAAACACCTTCATCAACAGCTGTTTTTGCTCAATACTACTCAAGATCAGATGGTCGGCCAGAAAAAATCAGCAACAGAGATGTCTGGCAATGAGCGAACCAACCCAGTTGCGATCAATTGTGTAACAAATATGCAGGATGAAATGGAGGTGGATTGCTCATACTCTGAGGAAATCGTCAAGTGACATCACTAGACATGCCACTGAGTGGAACCAGAATGGAAAGTGGAGAGTTGGTCGTCAGTGCGAGGGTGGAGTGACATGGAGTGGAGGAAGTCATGAGAAGAGGAGATGAAAGCCTGTGGGCAGACGCGGGTCCAGGTGAAAGCGTTGGCAGAGAACTGAAAGAAATGAAGCCCTATGCTCCTCTAGGAACTAAAGAAAACAATAATAATAGAATAGGATGAGATAATATGACGATTATTCTAAATTTTACCAGAATAAAGCCATGGAATACTCCAGGTGAGTTAAGTAGAATAACGTTACCCACACTATTAACAGTGCTAACGACAGTCTGTTTTGCTGGTTCTAACACTGACCCTATTCTTTATAATTGGGTTTTGATTTGGTTGAGTTGGTCCTATGAGCTGGATGATTTAATTGCGGAGCTTTCATTGATCATCTAGACAGCATCGGCATTACTCTCTTCAGTGAGATGTGAGTTTATTTTGGAATTCCCCAAGAATGGTATAACTATCTCTCTTGATGACTTTGGCTGTCATGAGTTGTCTTCAGAGGTTTTGTTATCCATGGTACTGACCAGGATTTGCACCTTTTCTCTGTGTGACCTGTACTCAACTAGTTGGTGAATCGATGTGTAAATGTTCCTGTTGAGTAACGATTGACCTGAATACCAGACTTCTAGAAATTCTCTGGCATTTCTAGATTAAATCCATTTTTCAATATTTTTACATTTTCCAAGTCAAACAGGCATCAATAGTTGTCTGTATGGCATTATATGAAGAAAATACATGTCGCCGTTTTTGACAATTAGCTTATATTCTTGAACTGAAAGTCCAAGGTATAGGGTGGGGGGAGGAAAGATTAGGACTTTCTGTGTTACATAATCGTTATCTTAGACTTACTATTTTAATGACTTCATATATATATGTGTATAAGGTTTAAACTAGTCGGGACTAATTGTAGTATATTGGAGCTTTTGAAATTCCCATTAATTAAAATCTACCTCTATCTCAAATTCGTCGAATTCGAAAAGGCCTTCGACAGCGTTCACCGAGAAGTAATTTGGAGTGCAGTGCCCTCCTCCAAAGCTTTATCAACCTCATTCAACAGCTATATGACAGTGCCATGTGTCAGGTGATCTACAAAGGACAACTCACTGTAGCCTCTGAGGTGGGTACGTGAGTAAGGCAAGATTGGTTATTATCACTCACTATGATATTCCCAGTTTTAATAAACTGGATTATTCCACACACTGCGTGTGGGGAGCGAGAAGACAAGAAGATGCTGAACTGATAAGGAGACATTAGAAGATATGGATTTCTCATATGGACAATTTATGTTCAATGTCACAAAAACTAGGAGACTTGCAGGTCAAAACCAACAAACTGGCTGAAAAGTCAGGTAGTGAAGACAGGACTTCAGGTGAACATAGAGAAGACAGAGGTGTTGAAGAAAAAAACAGCAACAGCGAAAACAACCAGCACCAATCACTATCATCGGGAGAGATTTGATAGAGGTTACTTCCTTCAGTTATCTAGGAAGCAGGGTTTCCACCACTGGCAGAACAGATGAAGATGTTAGAGTTAGAAATGGAAAGGAAAGATACGCCTTTATCATCCTGACACCAGGTTGGAAATCTTCTCCACTCAGTCGGCATAAACAACAAGATTTGAGTCTTAAGCACAAGTTAGTTGTTTCATATGGGTCAGAAACTTGCACTGCGTGTTTCGAAAAGGAATCCCAACAGGTTGCAGAATTTTATCAGTAGCTGCCCATTTTGCTGTGTCCATAGTGAAGATCAAATAGCCAGCAGGCCGGAACTAATTAGCGCCAAGCAACTCTGGGAACAAACCAACCAAGAGCCGACTACTCAATAAGTATATGGGAGAAAATGGAGATGGAATGGGCACACACTGAGGAGGCCTTCGAACGACATCGTACTCAATCCAGGCCATCATTCTTGTGGAACCTGAATGGTCGTTGTTCCGACGGAGACATAGAAGAGATCGTGTAAGGATGACACCAGGAAATAGGAGAAATTGGGGATGTGCTGTTGAAGCCCAATGTTTCACATGGAACCCAAGGGAATAATAATAAATAACTGAGCCGATGTGTTTCGTCTCTGTGAGCATATCAACTTCCTAGCTCTGGATTACCGTCTTATTATGAAAAAATAATCATTCACTGGGAGCAATTACAGCTACCGAAGTATGCAGTATATAAGAGGGGAAAAATTGTTGGAATCCACTTTTAGCTACCATCAGAACTCTTCTTATTTTAGCTTCAATTGTGTGTACAGATTAACCTGTATCTGAGTGAGCAATTACATTGGGAGATTAGACAGAAGGACACACCTTCGGTTTTTGAACATGTACCAGAAAGCCTACATCTTAAAGGGGGAAAAGGCTTTCAGTACTGCTACTGCCGGGCATGACGTTGATACGGGCCATGAGGAGGACACTCTCAACTCTCTTACAATTGTCAGTAGACAATACAATTCAGTTCTGCTAAAGTTTAGTGAAATAGTTGCCATCAAAAGCTTGAATCCGATTTGTGTGTTCGAAAAAAGTGATTATCGATATTTCCTTGCCCATCCTGCTAACTGGATGTCTTTATTCTCTCTCTTTTATATAATTTCAGATTCTTTGGCTTTAATCCTTTCCCTTTAGCTATAATCTTGCCTGCTTTTTCATTATTGTCCTTGTATTTCCCAATGAATGAATGAAAAACAAAACGATATTGTTGTTTTTACTGACGTTTCCCCATTTAATGCTGCTAATAGCTTTATCAAAGTATTATTAAACCAAAATTTACAAACTCTCAGCTTATATACAATAAAATCAATCATCGTTCTCCAGTATCAGGTAACTTCTACGTTGTCAGGTTGGCCAACTGGTAAAGATAACAAAACCAGGTGTACATTGTTGGGTGTGATAAGTGCATAAAATTATAAAAACAGCATGTGTTTACAAAATGAAATCGCTTATCACATTTGTGTTGATTTTGTGAAATCTTGGGGATGTTTGGGTGGGGGAGTGTTACAACCAGGTCAAATTCTGTTTCAGTCCATCATTCCTATTTAGCTCAGACAATTTGGATTCCATTCAATATGAAGTGCTTCTGATATTAGACGTTCTTTGTGATTTCACTATTTTCAGAATCGATTATGTGACCTCATTCTATAGCCCGTATATTCATGGCTAATTATTTTTCAGGCTTTTCTAGTTCAACTGGATTTCTCGGTGGTTGAACAGATGCAGCTCTCGGGTGTTCATTTCTTCTGATTACCTTGATTTCCCTCTGGAGATGTTTTTCCGATGTATATCGCATCACATTCCAAGCATTTTATTTTATAGACACAATTAGATAGAAAATCTTTAAGGAATTTGGTCTTTTACATGGACAAGATTGCTTTACAGTGTGTCTGAAATTTCGAAGAAAACTCTGATGATATGTTTATTGGGTACTCTTCTGATCTCTATCTTCTGGTGATTCTGACCTACATGGAATGACAGCTGTTGAGGTCCATGTCTTCGGAATACTTTTTCGACCATACTTCATGTCAGTGTTGATTTTGTTGATGAAGTTCTTTAGGTAGTTGTTTTTCTTGAGAATTTCTGCAATGTTTGATATTTCTTCTTCTTTTTTCCCTTCTTATCCGTTATCAAAGAGTGTGTCCATTTAAGTTGATCTGAGTTGAACTAACCATTACTGTTACTCAACTTATTAGTTGCTTATCATGGTATCCACTTGGCATCTTTGCTATGCGACTCCAGTGTTATTGTATTGAAGTACTCATTTTCTTGTAGTTTCATCCTTCATGTTGATATCTTCAGTTTTGTCTACGAATCAAACACATTTTTCCTACTACATTCTACTAGTTGTTCATGTCAACATTTAAGAATATCGATTACTTAGCGAATTCTGAATATGCAGAACTTGGTCTTAAAAATACTCCGTGTGTATGTATTTTAGATAAACCGTGTAATCTCAGTGTGTATGAGTCTGTTGGTTTGAGCACCTCATTTAATTCTTCGGGAATCATTTGTTCTTACTTTAGTTTCTTCAACTCGTTAGTTAATCTATTCACTGTTATAGTATTTAAGTCCCTTTGTGTAACTACCAAATTTATTCAGTTATGGTCTGAACACAAGAAATCGATCTTTACGTTCTATTGTGTAGCTGCAAAATTTCTTTGAGACACGCGCTATCACCAAACTTTCCAAATGTAGTGAAAGACGAACACTCCAATATTTTATTGGTTCTATTAAACAACAATGACAATATTCAAGTATTGGTTTTGTAGGGATTCTTTTTGTTTGCTTGGTTGAAGGTGATGCAGTAACTGATCGAAGAAGACATTGCAAGGTGGTCGCGCTATGTCATGAATTGACAAAAGTTAGAGCTCATGGGCAATCAGATCGGGTCCCAGTGACTTAATGGTCTCACCTTGTAACCAGAAAGTCCTCGTTTCGAACCCTAGTGGTGGGCGCGCACTGATAACGAGTCCCAAGACAGGGCGAAACAGCTGTCTAGCTGTACTCCCATCTGGTTTTACAGTGGTTGTTTAACTGATTTCAGCTCATGGTGCAGTCCTCCAATCAAACAATAATAATGGCATCAAAACTCCAATTAACCTCAAAAGCGTCATGAAACGGGCATTGTAGGTTTCTAGGCACAAAACAAGTGCTGTGAGACAGAATTAGTTAACCAGAGTTCAGCTGTGAAAACCACCTTAAAGCCGAGGAAAATATTCCCAACAACGTAGGAACAAAAGTGGGAACTTTCCATAAGAATCACCAACGAAGGCTTCCTGCAGACAGTCCCAGGTCAAAATTACCATTCATTGAAACAAACTCATATAGTTAAACAACATATTGTCAATATACACACGACCACAAAGAGAAGTATCACAATTACAGATTAAACAAGGACAAGAGTCAAAATCAACATTTCATACTCAAATGTCTGAGGGAAAGGGTATATAATTAGAAAGTTAGCTGAAATGTCTAAATAAGTATACATATTATAGATAGACCGTCCCGGAGGGATTTGCCAAATAATCTGACCATTAAATTCTGTACAAACCACTATTGTTCTTGCAAGGTAATTGGTAGACGGTGACTAGCAGTGGAATCGAGGACAACGTGCATTCCTCAGTGAGTCAGCGATAGTGTTCTCACCGAGCCTCGAACCCAGTGCCTATAGTTTCAAACGCCAAAGCGTTATTCACTAGACCACTTGGGCCACGAGATTTAATCTGTCTTCAGTGGGAACACTATCAGTGTCTGGAGAATGCAGGTACATCCAGCTGGCTGGTGGACGAGTCCCAAAAGAGACGAAATGCGCGTTGTCCTGGAATCAACTGCTAGCCAGTCACCATCCACCAATTAACTACTAATTACATACCCAGACATCGTCGAAACATCTGCACAAGAAGTCAACAGACATGTCAACCTGAGACCGAGCACTTCGGTCCAATCAATCGACAGGAAAATCTAAAATTCAATTGAATAAATAACACTATTGTTCTAGTTTTATTCAAATTCATAAAGGGGAATGCGTATTTGAAGTATAATAAGTTAGAAATCATTAGAGATTATTATTATATTATTGTCATTGTTTTCGTTAGTTCCTAGAGGAACGTAGGGTTTCAGTGGTACGTCTCCATTGCGTTCGGTTCTCTGCCAACGTTTCCACCTGGTTCCACGTCTACCCACATGCTTTCATCTCCTCTTCACATCACCTTCCTTATGTCATCCTCGCACTGACAACCAACTCGCCCCTTCCCGTTCGGGTTCAACTCGAGTAATGGCCTGGTGTGTGATATCACTCACTTGATGGTTTGTTTTTCTCAGAGTATGGCCAATCCACTTTCATTTCTTCCTGCATATTTGTTGCACAATTGGTTCCTACTGGGTTGGTTCGCTCATTTCCAGAGTTCCCTGTTGCTGATCTTTTATGGTCGGCCAACTGATCTTGAGTAGTACTGAACGAAGAGACAGATGTTGATGAAGGTGTGTAGTTTGTTCAAAGTGCCCTTCGTGACGCGGCGCGGCACCAATTCTCTGATCCGTATAGTGAGTAGTACTGACTTCATATTGGAGTTGAAAATCCGGATCTTATTTTCATTTTCATGTTGAGTGCTATTAATCTGCACACAGACTTGATGACAGTAATGAAAGCTTGTTTTGCTTTCCCGATCTTTGCTGCTTTGATATCCTCATCAGTTCCGTCCACCTGTAGTTGAAACGATGCTTCCCAGTAAGGTGGGTAGGTAAAGGAGGTTGTTGCTTTCAGAGTGGTTATACCCTTCTCCTTCTGCTAAATACTTCAGACATTCTATCAAGGTCAACCATGTGAATACCTTTCAGAGATCATTCATTCGTCATCATTGACGACAAGTCTATTAATTATAGTAATAAAGATAAAGCAATATGAAGACGTAATTTGTCTGAATCGTGTAATGCGTATTTGAGCAACACATTTCGAACAATCTGATCACACAAGGACTTGTCATAGGAATATATATGAAGTTAATAAAGAAGTAAGAGGTGAGAAAATTGACTTAGGTCAAGTTTAAAGGACATATTCAAGGTCAAAGTAACAATGAAGACCACTAAACCAAATAACAGAGGTAATGATACATCTGCTATGGTATCAAAACAAAATTTACCATGGAAGGTTTAATGTGATGACGAGTTGTTTCTTTGAACGCATAAAGGTGGCTTAAACTTTCTAATTGCTAGCTAGGGCTCCCACAAACTTTAGCATACGCCCCAAACACGTTTTATAGATAGGTTTAAAAGATCTGTTAACGTCAATTTTATGTCCCGTCTCTATAATATATTTCGCAATAGAAGAGCTAGGTCTCCTGTTCTCACCGTTAATAGGTTCTGAAGTTTCCATTTGTTTCTGGAGCCATTTAGGAATATGCTCTGAAGCCCTTACTTGCAGATATTGATGAGTCCTCCCTATTTGTGTTTGTGTGTCCACACGTACATTCAAATTGGTACATACATTAGTATGTGACATTATTTTTCGCATGTTCTAGGGGCTTAGACAGATATATTGGCTTTACATTCTCTATTATTATGATATTGGCTTCATAAAAAGTCTTTTTGACCACAGCAGCGTTCAGTCTTTGTCTAGTTATCAAGCTGCTTTGATGCCCCCCCCATATAGGGTAGCTTGATGTACATACGTCTTTCTTAGGGGCGAGTTGGAGAGTGGGTCTTCGTGTTCTGACTACTTTATATCTCCTGATAAACTTGTTTGGATAATTGTTATCAACCAGAGTTTGTGTCAACTTTCTTTCTTCCGCATCAAGTGTGTCTTTAGTGCATATTCGTTGGATTCTACTGAAGAGGCACCTTACTAAGGCTCTTTTGTACCGAACAGGGCAAAACTGTGGTAATTAAGATACTGTCCTGTCCAGTTAGGTTTTCTATAAATAGATCTTTTTATTGACCCATGAAGTCGTCGATTAAGCAATATGTCTAGGAAAGATAAACAATTATCTTCCCTTTCTACAGAGAGGTGCAAGTGATATGCTATTCTGAACTTCATTCATTCGATTTAAAATTGAGGTAGCAGAACAAGACTGATCACTGATGATTACAATATCGTCTACATACCTTCTATAAAGTGGCACATTTTCGATTAAATCCTCCGATAAATTCTCAATGTGCGACATATAAATATCTGCTAAAAGGGGTCCTAACGGACTTTCCACAGCAACACCTTCAACTTGGCGGAAACAATCGCCTTCAAATGTAAACCTAACATTGTTAGTACATAGAAGTAATAAATCCCTTAAATAAGATATAGGGAACGGGATGAAAAAATTGTTTGTGGAAATATAATCACACAAAATGTCAAATGTTTTGAGCAAAGGCACATTAGTGAATAACGAGTTTACATCAAAAGAGTACATATTCTTATTCATAATATTAATATTACTATTGTCAAGAAAATCAATCAATTCAAATGTATCTTTTAACACATACTTACAGAATTGTGTTTTAACTGGATGCAATAATTCTACTAACTATTTAGCAAGTTTATGTGTTGGGGATTTGCACATTGACAGTATAGGACGTAGAGGATTATTGGGTTTGTGTATTTTTGGCAAGCCATACATATGCGGGAATTTACAATCTGATGGCTTTAACGAGTCAAACGTGTTTGAGGCGTATCCTAAAGTTTGTGGAAGCCCTAGCTAGCAATTAGAAAGTTTAAGCCACCTTTATGCGTTCAAAAACAATTCGTCATCACATTAAACCTTCCTTGGTAAATTTTGTTTTGATACCAGCCAGGACAGATGTACTATTACCTCAGTTATTTCGTTTAGTGGTCTTCATTGTTATTTTGACCTGCGGTATATCCTTTAAACTTGACCTAAGTCTATTTTCTCACCTCTCACCTCTTTATTAATTTCATATATATTACTATGACAAGTCTTTGTGTGCTGAATGAGATTGTTCGAAATGTGTTGGGCAAATACATTACATGATTCAGAGAAATTACGTCTTCTTATTGCTTCATCTAAATTCATAAAGGGAACTAATTTTTTTAGACTACTTTATAGTAATAAAGCTTGTAAATATACTGTGTAGCTCACTCTTTAGATTATTATAATTATTATTACTATTACTATTATTCTAGAATCATTTAGAATCTAAAGTATAAACAGGATTGTGAATAACTTCCTGACAAAAATGACATTGAAAAATAAAACGCCCACGCACACCCACACAACAAAAATGAAGGAATACTTGTGTAAATAAATATATTACACTATTGATTTATTTCATCTATAAATTATAGAACAGTTACGTAACTGTACCTTTTCCTTGTAGAAAGATATATATCAGTGGTATTACTATTATTATTACTATTATTATCATCAGTAGTAGTGTTAGTACATAAATCATATAAAACTATACCATCCATTAAAAGTATGTCACATATGAAAATACTTTTACATTGACTTGTTAGATAAATTTATCTCTGTACACCATGAGTGTATGGATGCATGTGTTTCTGTGCCTGTGTGTGTGTGTGTGTGCGGATGTGCGGATGTGTGCGTTAGTGTCATTTTTTTGGTACCAGTACTATTAACCATCAAAAGTACAGGGGTAACATTTCATAAGTAAGAAAAATGTCATTTGTCAATATCACTACTATGACTATTAGTAATATTTATATTTTTATACTTATATATATTCTGATTTGATTTTATATAGAGACTTAGATTAACTTGAATAGAGATTTCGTTTGTTAGAGAATCGATGAAAAGCAGGGACTAATAGACATTTGTTTCATCCCAGTTCGGAACTCTTCAGCAGTGCGCACCCATGAACCCATCATTTGACCAGTTGGACCCTAGATTCAATGAATAGTGAGATCTAACCCCTGTTAGTTTGTGATATAGAGCGGTCCTCAACTAATGCCATCGATAACCATCCACTCCACTTTCAGTGATCTCTAACTGGCGTCGTCTCATGGTAAAGCTTACATTGAAATGAATTCAAGTCGATACACTATTTATTATTGATTTAAATCGTTTGAGTTCTGAGTGGAACATGTAACGACGAGAATCGAGTGTTTGTGGTTTGAACGCAGGAGATCGGTACTTGCTTCCTACTGGATAGCTGACTGAAAGTTCTATGACAGAGGCATAGTCACAAAATGCTTCGAAGACAACAAAATGACGGTAATTCGGATATCGATTTATGGGCTTCTATTCAACAACAACACATTCATCAACCTGAAACCAATCTGGAAATCTTCATCACTCAGCATCAACAACAAAATTCGGATTTTCAATACAAACGTCAAGTCAGAAACTTGGCGGATCACAAAGAATATTTCCAACAGCCTGTTGCAGACCTTTATCAACAACTAACTTCGTTCTATACTGAAGATCAGATGGCCGGAAAGAGTCACCAACAAGAAACTATGGGAACAAACAAAACAAGAACCAATCGCTCAACAAATATGCAGGAGAAAGTGGAGATGGATTGGACACTCGCTGAGGAGGCCGTTGGGTGACATCGCGCGTCAGGCCATAGCTCGAGTGGAACCCGAAAGGGAAGTGGCGAGTGTTTCGTCCAAGGTTGACATGGAGGAGATCGTGTGAAGAGGAGTTGAAACAGTATGGACTAACATGGATTCAAGTGAAAAGTACAGCAGAAGACAGAAGCAACTGGAGACGTGCAGTTGAAGCCCTATTTTCCACTAGGAAGCTAATGGAACAATAATAATAATATTCAGCAACAATAATAACATCAAAAACTCAAAACTATCCCACCGAACAGACGGAGCTCCAGCTAACAAAGATATTGAAGAAAATGAAAGACGAATCAGTTATCAGTTCAAAACTATACGAACAATTGCGCCCATCTGGTTCTACAACACCGCGCATGTACGGCTTACCTAAAGTGCACAAACAAGACGTCCCACTCCGCCCAATACTAGATATGATAGACTCCCCATATCATACAATCGCGAAATGGCTGGTGGAGATTCTCGGGCCGGTGAAAGAGAAGCTTTCAAGACACAGCCTCCGTGACACATTCGACTTTGTTGATTCAATTAAGAATGTCAATGTGGCAGAAAAGAAAATGGTCTCCCTGGATGTTGTTTCTCTCTTCACCAACGTTCCATTGACAGAAACCGTTTGTTTCCTTTGCGACTACATTCAATCCAATAGCATCGATGTTGGTATACCGATCCATTACCTGAAAGAACTGTTACTACGATGCACCTTCAACGTATACTTTAGTTTCAACAAGGAAATATACAGGCAAGTAGATGGAGTAGCAATGGGTTCTCCCTTAGGACCCCTATTAGCCGACTGCTTTTTGGCTAGCTTAGAAAACAACCCCTTATCATCAACTATCAACGACCTCCATCTCTACATGAGATACATCGATGATACTTTCATTATTTGTGATGAGAATTGTGATTTAAAAAAACCTACTTCAAATCTTCAATAACGCCCACCCAAACATCGACTTCACACTTGAGACTGAATCCAACGGAATGTTCCACTTCCTCGACGTCCATCTGACAAGAAACGCCAACAACTCTCTGAAAAGATCCATATACAAAAAGCCTACTTGGAATGGACAATTCATCAACTTCCAAAGCTTCGTGCCCCTAAGCAGAAAGAGGAACCTGATATACGCTCTTTCCCCGGGGATTCGGAAGATATGCAGCGAGGAAGTGATTGAAGAAGAACTGCGCAATCTCCGAAAATCCTTGATGGAAAACGGTTTCCCGCCCAGGTTCATAGACAGAAATCTCAAATCTAAGACTAAGACTTCAGAACAAGTCCAATCCGTTCCGAAGAAGACACTTCTGCTTAATCTAGAATTCAAAGGTGATATTGAAGCAGAAATCCTTCGCAAACGTCTTTGCAAATCTCTGAGGAAAACATACTTCGCCGCGAGCCTACGACTGACGTTTTCTTGCAAGAAACTGTTCAACCAGAACGTGAAAGACAAGACGTCGCATTAAGCCACCTCAACGTGCATATACCAGTTTACTTGCTCTTGTGGAGCTGAGTACATGGGCTGTACCATGCGCCAACTTGAAAATACGCGCTCGTGAACACTACCCAGCCTGGTTAGTAAAAGGAGAGCAAAAACGTGTAAACAGTTCAGTGACAGAACATCTGGTCAACTCAGAACATTCGAAAAATCCTTCAAAGTAATATACAAAATTCAGTCAAACCTATCAAAGGGAGTGAAATCAAGACATTTGGGCATAGCTGAGGCGTTAGCTATCCAAAAACTCAAACCCACTCTTTGTATCCAAAAGAAATACGTCCAACCCCTGTCCCTGCCATGGCTATCGTAAACAGGTAAATTTTTTAATAATGACCATCCCATCGCCTTTCTTATCTAAACTTCTTGTTTATTCATGTTATTTTAAGTTTTTCTTAATCCCTGTCTACACTACCACATTTTCATATCCATACTTCCTGTTTATTTTGTCATTTTACTATTTCTACATATTTAATCCCTGATTGCATAAACAATTATTCATCACACTATTTTTTTATCCAAACATCCTGTATATTTTGTTATTTCTACATTTCTAACCCCCAATTGCACAATGTCAATCTTCTTAGTTATTATGCTACTTTGTTTGAGTTTTACCCATCCCCCTGTTTATTATGGCATTCTAATTCTTAATTGTAATTTTTATTAATTTGACCCTTAACCAGAAATTATTCTGGAACTTTCCTATCCATTTGATATAAATACACGAATGTACAGCCTAGATGATGACTTCGTCGAAAAGAAAATTTTCTTCGCTGCAACTGTCTTTTTATTAACTATCTCAATACTGTTGTTAGGCAGGCAAACAGGTAAGTTCAAAAGAAGTACTGACTAAAATCAACTGTAAACAAATACCTTAGAATCGAGGAGGATATTCCCAATAAGGTGGGATCAAAAGCTCTGTTGTCCATAAGAATAACATGCCAACGCTTCCTGTGGAGAATCTAAGGTTAGAAACGAGCTCGGTTCATTCAAAAAAATCACATCGTAAAACAACATTTTGTCGATGTGATGATATTTGATGGTTGGAGGCAATCTGTAGGAAGTCTTTCTTGACCTAGGTTTCGTGCTAGTTGGCACTCACCAGTCAGTTAGCAAGGCGTATCTGCAACTTTAAAGGAATTCATGTCCCTCCTGAGATTCAAACCCGCGTCACCCAATGCTGCGGTCAGAGACGTTACCACTGAGCTATTCGGGCTCGCAATTGACCTCCTGTAGGACTGTAGAACTAGACACACCACATTAGTTACTGACTAGTGTCCAATCAAAGTACCCACTACAGTCCTACAGGAGGTCAGACGTGAGCCTGAATAGCTCAGTGGTAACGTCTCTGACTGCAGCACTGGGTGACGCGGGTTCGAATCTCAGAAGGGATATGAGTTCCTTCAAGGCTGTTGCAGATACGCCTTGCTGACTAGTGAAAATTAGCACGAAACCTAGGTCAAGCAAGGCTTCCTGCCGATCACCTCCAACTATTTAATATCACCAAATCAATGTGCACCGTGATGGCGAGCTACCTGGAATGGTGGCCACATTGCAAACCTGACTGATAGAATTCAGCCTGCACCAAAGAAAGGACTAGACACGTCACACTAATTACTAACTAGTGTCCAATCAAAATATTGTCAATGTATTATACAACCACAAAGAGAAGCATTAAAACTAGGGATTAAACGGCTACAAAGACAAGTAATAAGGATCAAATCAACATATGATATGAAAGTGTCAGGACAATAATATATAGTCTAGGAGAGAATTAGATGACAATTACGAAGTTGGTTACCGGACTTACTACTAGCTCAGTGAGGAATGGGATCACGTGGGCTGGAAATCGAACCCCAGATCATGTGAGCGGTTGAGGAAAATTTTACCATCCAACCAACCTCGGAACCATCCGAAATCCCTACAAAAACTCATAATCTAAACATCATTCTTGAACTTATTGATGGCTACCGGAGGGATTTCCCGAAGGTGTATCGAGAAGTCGTGGCTAGTGTGGTCCATTATGTTCAGGTGAAGTGGAAGCATGTCGAAGGCATGAGTTTGAGATAGCGCCATATCACGGACTGACACAAGTTAGAATTCACTGGTCATCAAGTTCCAGCTGAAGTGGTTAACTGTTCAAGGAGTTTGGTTTAGTAACCTTGGTTTCCCAGGCTCGACCCCTGGTAGTGAGGTGGTGGAGCACTGCTGGAGATTCTCAAAATGGGCGACAGTTCAGTGTTGATATAAGAACAGAACTTGGGAAATGTTGTGAAGTATACTTTCATTATACGGTAAATTTATTTCGTGAAAACACACAGTGTTACAGTTATAATTACTGGTGACGTTCAGAGCACAATTTATTGCTCATAAAAATATCAAGGTGCTAACATAATGCTGAAATTTTGTATGTACAATACCATCTTAACAGACAGATGCTTCGACCTAGTTTGGGATGACTCATCAGCTGTCACCACTGGCGTTCGAATCCAGGACCCTCTGGTTGCGAGGAAAGCTCATAGACCATTAGGCCATTGGGACCTAACACAAGCTTTCAACACAAATGTGAAGTAAGTCAGAAAATTGCACTGCGTGTCAGTCACGAAATGGATTTCCAACAAGTAACAGACTCTTATCAACAGCTGCCCATTTCGCCAGCTCCAAACTGAAGATCCAATGGCCGGAAAGAATTAGTAACAAGCAACTCTGGGAACAAACCATCCAAGAACCGATCACTCAACAAATATTTACGAGAAAATGGAGACGAATCGAGCGCCAGCCCCTCGAGTGGAATCCCAATGGGAGGCGAAAAAGAGTGAGTCTGAAGTACGTGGGTGAGGTGGAGGAGACCTTGTTGGGAGGAGAACATGAGAGATCACGGGTAATCGTGGATCCAGCTGAAGAGGACGGCAGGAAGTAGAAGAAAGTGGCGATGTGTTGTTGAAACCCTGTATTCCACTCGGAATCCAAGGGAATAATAATATTTCAAGCATTTACTTTACTTGATTGGTTGGAGGATTTAATCATGAGCTGATGTCAGTTGGAGAACCACTGGAAAACCTGGGGGTACTGGACCGCTGTTTCCTCCTAGTTTTAGACTCCTCATCAGTACCCATCCACCAGGGTTCGAACCCAGGACCTTCTGGTTACAAGGCGAGTTCGTAGACCATTGAACCACTGGGACCCGATCCAATGGTTCTTGAATTCTAACTTCTGCCAATTGACGACACAGGGCTACCATTTCACAATGTCTTCTGCGATGAGTTACTGCCCCATCTTTGGCTTGCTGTACCTTTCGGGTCCCAGTGGCTCAATGGCCTACGAGCTCGCCTTGTAACCAGAAGGTCCTGGGTTCGAACCCCGGTGGGTGCATACTGCCGTCGCGTCCCAAACTAGGCTGACAGAACAGCTGTCTGGCAGTACTCCCTGTTGGTTTTCAATGGTTCTCTAACTGATATCAATCCGTAGTGGAACTTGAAAAACCGAATCAAATCCTTACTAATCAACTCTTGAAGAAAATCAACTAATCGAAGCCTCCCCTCATGGCTAACGAATGAGATGAATTAAAGTCTAAATATATCTGCTAAAGTGTGTTGGATTTTCAAATAAACACCAGTTCAAGGTTCAGTGCGTCGTAGTTTACAGTGTTTCTCTAAATCAGATTGGTTTGTGACGAAGAATACATTGAAATTGTTATTAATTATTTGTGAGAAAAACCGACCTTGAAGGTGCCATTTGTTTTGTATGTTTCCACATGACTGAAATACATCTACATAAATTTAAATAAATTAGAGTTACACAAAGTACAAAAACACACTTACGTACCTACCTATCCTGTTTTACATCTCACTTCAAAATAAGCATCTTATTTTTGGTTTATTGACACTATAAATAGAATAACATTTTGATGTGGTTGTGTTCTCTGAGCTAACTGGATGGTTTATTTGCGAAGCTTTCATTGCCCCCTTACTAGGCAACATCCTCACCTCAGCGAATACTTCAATCTGTTGAAGTGAGCGTTTAGATTTCTTCAACCTTCCAAATCAAAGGCCCCCAACAAAAGAAAGCACAAAGAAAATCGTCATACTATATATAAAGAACATCTCAGAAATCACTGAAAGACTCTTCAAATCTTTAGGAATTCATGTCGCACACAAACCAACAAAATCACTCCGCTCAGCTGGCTCTATGTCAACCAAAAGACTAAAAAGAGAAAGAAGATAAAACCAACATAGTCTACAAAATAAATTGTAATAACTGCGAAAAACACTACATTGGGCAAGATGGACGCCCATCCTCTTCGTCTTCGTATCCATGAACACGAACTAGCCGTCAAAAGACATGACATCCACTCTCTCATATCTCTGCATACAGACAACCACGGACATCAATTCGACTGGGACAACCAAACCAACCAAACCAACAGCGGAAATAACACCAAGAATGCTAGAGAACTTTCAGAAGGCTACCTGGTATTCCAGTGAATCGTCAATCAATAGACACATCAACGTTGACGTAATTTCCCAATCGATAAGAAGAAAATCTTACATACAAAGGGTCAAAGTTCAAGTCAAAGAAGTAATCAGTACCACTATAAGTAGCCTAGAGGGTGTGGAAACACACAGAGAAAACTAATCATGTTCAAAGTCAGGTGACCAGGAGAGATGACTAATAAACTCGTGGAGAAATCTAAAAGCCCACTTCATCCAATTGAAGTATGCTCTGAGACGAGGATGTTGCCTAGTAGGGCGGCAATGAAAGCTTCGCAAATAAACCATCCAGTTAGCTCAGAGAACACAACCACATCAAAATCATCCACCTGAGCTACAAATCTTCTCCGTCATATCTAAGTAGAATTATATCAATCCATCAATAAGATCAGGTTTACACTATTCATGCTTTGGTTTTTAGAAATTGTATTCAAGTTATTAGTTCGCAGGAATTTGATTTGATTGGTTAAAGGATTTCATTGTGAGCTGACATTGGTTAGAGAACCATTTGGAAAATCCACTAGGAGTACGGGACAATCAGCTGTTTCATCCTAGCGTTTGCTGCCCAAACATATTATCAAACACTTGCCAACAGTCATGGTTTTATAAACGAGAAAAAAGATCCTCTTCCCCCCTACCACCAAGGCAGCTGTATCTTGGAACACCTGGTCGAATCTGGACACCAAGGTAACCCACAAAAGAACTTCAAAGTTATCTATAGAATACTCGGGAATCTTGCTAAACGGGTACGAATCAAACTTCTTTAAACCGCAGAGGCTATGGCATTTAGCATGTTAGATCCTGAACTCCGCATACAACAGAAGTGTGTTCAGTCATTAAATCTACAAAGGACGAGATCTATCTTAACACTGTATACGTAATTTTTGTGTTTTTTGTTGTTTAATTGTATTATTTTCTTCCCTCACCCCTTAATAAATTTCTATCCCTTATTACCACTGTTGTTAACTTGACTCTCCTTCAATTTTGAGTTGAACTGTACTCAAACCCTTAAATTATATAACGTCACTGAATTTATTTTTATTGGTTAAAGGATTTCATCATGAGCTGACATCGTCCCAATAGTTTGGAACTCTTCAACAGTACGCACCCACCCGATCAACACTTTCTACATTACGTAATTTGTTATCTAAAACCAATTTACAATTCTAATGACACATATTCGGAAATATTCCTTTTGTTGCTAAGGGAATTTACCATATATATATGCGATTGTACAGCTTGAGAATGATATTGCTGAAGAGAGTAATTCTTCTCTGAATGCCTTTTCTTTCATACACCTCAATGGGTAATTTTAAAAATTATATTTTGTTTATTGACATGAAAAGTAGAATTATATCAATCCATCTAACAGATCAAGTTTATACTACTAGTAATCTGGCTCTTACATATTTATTTAAATCCCCTAGAAGCCAGACACAATGACTCAGAGATTGAGTGATAGAATGCCCGCCAGCGACGCCTTGTGTGATTCAAGTTTCAGTCATCGATCAACGAACTCCTAAACCACACCTAGCCAGTGGGTTGGTCCAGGTTGGGTGTGAAATTAACAACCATACCCTGTGAAAAACACAATAACACCAGGGCTAATGAAAAATCAAAGCTCAAGTCCGAACGTCAATTATTCGAGCATGGATAAAATTTTATTTGAAAAATCACACAGTAATAAAGAAAATTTGCAGCTCAGGTGGATGATTTGCAATTAGTACAGTGTTCTCTGAGCTGGTTGGTTTAGTTGTGGAGCTTTCGTCATCCTACTGAACAACATCCCCCTTCAGCGCAATTTTTAGCATAAAGTGAACTGATTAAAATTTCTTCATGAGTGATAGAATTGCCTCTGCTAGCTAAGGTTAAAATGATTGATCCCATGAAGGTAAGTAATTTAGAAAAAAGTTCACCAATCGCACTTCATACATTAGAACACAACCACACAATAGGGTGGATGGAACAGAGTCATATTTCTAAAGAGTAATATAGGAGGATGGAGACTGAGAGAGATTGATTACTGAATCCTGAATCCTGGTTCATTGAGTCTACACACTCAACACAACACATGCAATAGAAGTGGCTCAACGCAAATACCAGAGATATGGAAGATGTCATTACCACCAGTCAGTTGAATCAGAGGAGGATAATAAATAATGTTAAAATGTATTTCAATTCACATTATAACATTCTAACAAGTTACTTATTTATTTTACTATAAAAACACTCGTCTTATTTCGCATCTGTTTGTATTTGATTGATAACACTAATATTATTATTTCCGAATGTACTTTATCACCTTATATTGATTTTATTCAAATGTCTAATAGCATCAGTTTTTCCACAGGTGTATAAATGAAGCAAGAAAGTTGTGTGAATGACTCGATATGATTATGAGCAGTAATAAATTGTGCTTGAAACGTGGTCATCAGTAAATATTACTCTGTAAGTTACAAATGAGTTTATCAAAATAAAATTTTATCCATAATGGAGTTATACTCTACCACAGTGCCAAAGTCTTACGCTTATATCTGAAGCTGTATGTTCCACTCAGAAGGCCAGACGTAAGAAATGGGGGGTGGGTGGGTGTGGGGTGAGATCTGTTCGAGAGATGTGAATTCTCACAAACAGTTACATCTTGAAAACGAATGCTTCCAAGAGAGAGCTTTATGGCTAAACTGCGTCTTTTAAATGTTGTGAAGGTAATTGACGCCAAAATACTTCGTATTGAGAGTTTGGCGTGTACTACTAACAATATTTTTTAGTAGCAGTATATAAAAAGACATCGAATGCCACACAAAAATGTCAAATAACCGAGAGAAGGAAAAGAGGTCAAAGTTAGGAAATGAATCAGTACTGCAGGAAAACATGGAAGACACTAAAAGAAGATAAAGAAACACCGTACAATGGGCAGAAGTAACACAACATAGACGATCTGTGCAAATGGTGATTTTAAAACATGGTGTTGCATGTATGCAAATAAATATTCCATTGTTGAGTCTCTTGTCTTCTCCTGTTACAAACTTTTGGAGTATTCACAATCTGTTATGAAGTAGTCGACTATTCTCTTTATGTCTTCTATGAAACCTGCGTTTCTCTGTTAATTTACGAATTCACTTCATCAAATATCACTTCGCTGGCACGGCGGTAGAATGTCCGCTAACCACGCCTCATGTGGTCCAGGGTTCGATCCCCGGCCACCGACTCACTCCTTTACCTCTATAAGCCAGTAATAAGACTGGTAAACAGGGAAGGTTAGGCTTGGCATGAGGCTAGCAACTCCATCGCGTAAAAACAAACACCACTGCTACCGAAACTTCAAGCCTCTAGCCTGAAGCCCTATGTTCCACCAGGCTTCGAACCCAGGAACTTCCGGTTACAAGGCAAGCTCATATACTATTCAGCCATTGGGACCCAATTCAGTGGCCAACCCATGAATTCTAACTTTTACCAATTCGCGATTTAGAGTGACCACCAACCAATGTCCTGGGTTCGAACCCTGGTGGTGGGTGAGTACTGTCGACGATTCCCAAACTAGGCTGACGGAACAGCTTTCTGGCAGTACTCCCTGTTGGTTTTTTAAATGGTTCTCTAAGTGATATCAATCCGTGAACAACTCATAGCAACAAAACTAATCCTTCCAAACCAACTGTAGAAAAGCGAAGTAAGTAACACAATCCTATTTACTTGGTATTGATTAATTCATTCATTCATTTATTCATTTTTCGAAGAAAACTATCCTTAAAGAATGGTTACGCAATCACACATAAATTCAATAGATAACAGTACTCATATATAATATGCTTTCAGGTGGTCGTATTGATTTTTCTGTGCGTATGTATTATATATGTATATGTGCATGTATAGTATAGACTTAAGTGTATTTATTGATTTTATCTTAACTTTCTTGGAATTCATTTCCTGTCTGTCTCTTTGTCTGTTTATATTTGTATATCAGTTATGTAAACATTTAACTTCAGTTTCCTTGAATATATTCATATTACATTTAAACAAATTTAAATAAACAATACCATTGGAAATATAGAAACTTATATCTGAATTATTTCGACTTTTGTCATTGTTTTTGTTAATTATTATTGAGTGATTAAATCTACGGAAATTCTGAGGGACACTAGACATAAATTACACACACGCGAAATCCAGATATTTATGATGTGGTTGTGTTCTCTGAGCTAACTGGATGGTTTATTTGTGAAGCTTTCATTGCCCCCTTACTAAGCGATATCCCCACCTCAGCGAATACTTCAATTTTTTGAGGTGAGCTTTTAGATTTCTCCATGAGTTTATTAGTCATCTCTCTTGGCGACCCTCAATGCAACTTACCGAATCAAGGGACCCCAAGGAAAGCACAAAGAAAATCGTCATACCATATATAAAGGACATCTCAGAAATCACTATGAGACTCTTCAAACCTTTACGAATTGATGTAGCACACAAACCAACAAAATCACTTCACTCAGCTGGCTCTGTGTAAAACAAAAGACTTAACAACGAAAGAAGATAAAACCAACATCATCTACAAAATAAGTTGCAAAGACTGCAAAAAAAAAACACTACAATGGCCAAACTGGATGTCGCCTTCATCTTCGTATCCACGAACATAAGCTAGTCGTCAAACGTCATGACATCCACTCCGTCACTCATATCGTTGTATACAGAAAATCACGGACATCAATTCAACTGGGATAACTAACGTTCAAATATTAGATAGAGCTTTAGTGGAAGGTGAATAGGAAACGAGGAGTTGGTCATTGGTTCGAGGGTGACATGGGGGAGATCATGGGGCGAGGAGGAGATGAGAGACTATAGGCAGTCGTGGATCCAAGTGAAGAAAACTGCAGAGAATGGGACATATTGGGGATGTGCTATTGAAGCCCTATTGTAGGGACTTTTCGTTGGATTGGTTGGAGGATTTCATCATGAGCTGATGTCGGCTCGAGAACCATTGGAAAACCTGCAGGGAGTACTGCCAGACAGCTATTTCATCCCACTAGTTTGGGAATCTTCATCAGTACGCATCCACCGCCAGGGCCTTATTGTTAAAAGGCGAGCTCGTAGACCATTACGCCACTGGGACTCGATTCAATGGCGCATAAAATTCTAACTTCTGTCAATTCATGACACAGTGCGACCACTTCACGATGTCCTCTTCGGTTAGTTAATTCCTCACCTTTAACCTGTGGTACCATACTAGTCACAACTTCCCGTTAGCACCCCAGGTAACTCCCTGAATGGGGTCAGTCGTTAGTATCAGATTAAATAATGGCAGAAGTTAGAACTCATGGGCCGCTGGATCGGGTCTCAGTGGCTTAATTGTCTACGAGCTCGCTGGCCTTGTAACCAGAGGGTCCTAGGTCACAAACAAGGACGAAACAGCTGTCCAGTAATCCCAGGTTTTCTAATGTTTCTCCAAATGATTTCAGCTCATGAAGAAATCCTCTAAACAAATAATCTTACTAGACAACATATTAAGCGATAACTTCAAAATGAGATTTTCTTTCGATAAAGCCATCTACCGTGTTACCTGATTCTGTGGATTAGAATAGTTGTAACTCTATTGAAATTCATTACAGAGTAAATTTATTTGATAATACAATACAGTGATGCAGTATTGTTATATACCGATGACGTTTTGAGCACACATTTTTTGCTCATAACCTGATGAAAGCACTCACATAACGCTCAATTTTTGTATGTTTAATTACACTATTTTTCATCTCTTGATTTGATTGGTAGTAATATATTCCATATCCCTGGTATTTGTGTTGAGTCACTTATATTGCATGTGTTGGGTTGAGTGTGTAGACTCGATGAACCACGATTCAGTAATCAACATCTCTCTTGCTCCCCACCTAACTATATTACTTATTAGAATTTTGACTCTGTCCCACCCACCCTTTTGTGTGGTTGCGTGTGAATGCATGCAGTGCATGTAGTGCTGAGCTTTTTTCTAAATTACTTATCTTCGTGGGATCAATCATTCTCACCTTTGCTAAATCCTTATGTTCCAACAATCTGACTACTCCTGAACTACTAGTTTGACCTATGTAGTTGACTTAGCTCACAGTCATTGCAGGGTATTTTGTAAATTGTATTATCTTGTTTAATTGGGTCCACCGACGGGGTCCTTTAGCCTACAGAGCTTGTCCTAACTGAGTGAGTTTTTGGGTTTGAATGCCACCTAATTCCTGCTTTATTTGGAATCCTACGTGGGGTCTCGGATGTCCCCTCTTTATGTGGTATAACTGTAGATGACTTATATTCTCTGTTATTCATGTTATCCTTATTAGCTTCACCGTTATTTTTATTTTGCTTTTGACCTTTTCTGATCTTCCCAATGAATTTTATAGGATAGTTGGTTAATTAACCCCAACGCCTCTTCTGTCTGTTTTATTTCATCATTAAGGTCTTTTCTTGTGCTACTTAGTGCCACTGCCTGGTTTCTTAGACACGCAACTAAGCCTGCCTTAACAGTTAACGGATGAGACGAATTAAAGTCTAAATATCTATTAGAATGCGTTGGCTTTTTATATACACCGCTAGTGTGCAGTTTCCCTTCTTCCGTTCCTTTTATTTTACAATCCAACATGATAGCTGATTCTCGTTGTTCATTTTCCGATTCAAATGTGAATTTTATTCCCTCTGCTAGTGAGTTTATATGTGTCAAGAAGCTAGAGATATGTTGTGTTTTTAACGCTGTCAGTGAAAGTGTCATCCACATATCTCCACCATATTTTTGGAGTAAGATTTAATGTCTTAAGAGCAATATTTTCCCAGCCGTCCATAAATATATCTGCTACGATAGGGGATATTGGGGATCCCATTGCTACACCTTCTCTCTCTCCATATATATATATATATGAGTTCGAAACGTCATCAGTTAATATTTCTGTATAACACTGTCAGACTTAATCAAAATGCATCTTCTACATAATGGAATTATAGTCTACAACATTGCCCAAGTTCTATTCTTATATCATATCAACATTACGTGTAAAACACTGAACACCTTTAATCATCTGAGCTTAAAAAGATTAATCAATCAATTACTCTGCGATTTATGGATGTTTGACCTTCAGACATGTTCAATGATCAGTATTTGTTTAAATTTTTTAAAACTTTAGATAGTTTAAAAACTGAGCAGACTGAATTATTTGTGAGGTCCAAATATAAGTAGATATATGATATCATGTTGGAAGATAGAAACGATTATTTAACAAAAATAATTATTTAATTTGATAATTAAACTATCTGAAACAGCAGATGGTTAATGAATAGAATTTGAGATTAACAAATGTCATCTATAGAAGGAATTGAAGGGATCGTTTCAATTATAGGCAGACAACCGCCTGAATGCAGTTGTCAAAGACGGAATAGAAAGAGGCAAGATGAACCTTCATTAGTTTGAAATCAGTTTGGAGATTCACTGCTGCATTAACTGTAAGGAACAGGATTCGGATCTTTACCACTAATATTAAGTCACTTAGTGAGCCTTTATGGCACAGAGACTCTAGAGAGCGTAATCAAAAGAGTTTCAAACAGGCTTTCGAGCAGGCTTTCATCAAAAAATTTTTTTTGTTGGCTCGATACTGAAGCTCAGATGGCCAGAAACTCTATCAGTAGACCAACCAACGACCTTTCGTCCAACATATATGCCGAAGTAAATACAAATAAGCTGGACATGCTCTCAGGAGAACCTCAAGTAGAACTCGAATGGGAAACGACAAGTTTGACGTCTGTCCCAGGGTGATATGGAGAGGAGATAGTATAAGCAGGTGATGAAAGTATATGGACAGTCGTTGAGCCAGTTAAAGAGTGCTTCAGAGAACAGAGAGAGGTGGAGATGTGTTTCCGAAACCGTACTTGGAACTGAAGGGTACAATTGATGAAGTGAATGATTTCAAGGTATATTTTAGTCAATAAAGGAATCAGTTAAGGATCGACTGAAATGCTGTTTCATCAAACTTTGTGATTGTTCAGTGGTCGGCACACATGACTCCAAAAGGGATCAAGCTCAGCAACTTCAGCTCAGCCGCCTCAGACAGTAGAACCACATACCAGAAAGTCTTTACTGAAAATGTTTCCAAGTAAAAAAATTCGCGGGCTAAATTTATCATAAACGCTTTGTTATCTTTGTCACACATATTATCCATGAGAAGTGTTCATTGATCAGGTTGTCCTATATCACACTCGACCAGGTAGTAGTATCACTCAACAATCGAACTGCCGTTAAACAATAACTCGGTTAGCAATTAAGTATCGTAACTCACTTTAAGTATCATCCACTACATTAAAGACAGTCTTTTGAATCAGTCTCACCTTCAGTTCAAAACCGGCTACTGTCTTTCTAATTCAGTTTGAGAACCACTGAAAACCAAGAGATCTTGGACAGCTGTTTTGTCGTAGTTTGGGACCCCACCGGGGATTGAATCCCAGGAAGAAACATCTGTCCAAGACTCCCTGGTTTTCAGTGGTTCTCTAAGTGAAGACAGTTCGTGCTCAAACTTGAAATTAATCAAATTCTTATGAGCTGACATTTGAAAAATGACTCAGTACTCACTAGTGATCGACTATCGGATGAAATTGTCTGAAGTCCTAGTGAGAAGTTGTGACCAGAGACGTCCATCAAGTTGGCTATGAGGACAAATGCTAGCTACTGCTGTATATTTTGATTGAACACTAGGTAGTAAATGGCTAGTGTTCAATCAAAGCATCCAGCACAGTTATTTTAAATTATTATCAAATTTGGATATAAATCAAGAATAAGACTCGATGCCGTACACACCAAAGTTATATGGAGGAATTACTTCAAGCTTTATTTTTTCCCCAAGTATTTGTAATCCATCCAAAACATGCTTGGGTTTTTTTGTTAATGTGAAGACAATATTTCTATATTTCTTGATGTGTTCCATTGAATGACTAGTTATCATATTGTTCCAATAGACAAAATGACTGCAACCTTATAATTTTACCATGAACCAAATTTATGTAATTTAAATAATACTTATCCATGCCTGTAAAATTGGTGTGTCCTACACAGGTAGGAAAAAATGTATTTTATTAAATTACTTTTATTAAATATGCTTACTAATCGTATATGTAATTTATCATATTGATGATGCCTGTAAACTGGCGTCCCTCATGTAAAAAATGAGAATATACTATTATTATTAGTTCAACAGGAGGTCAGTCGCGCGCCCAAATAGCCAAGTAGCAACGTATCTGACTCCAGCATTGGGTGACACAGGCTCGAATCTCAGAAGAGACATAAGTTCCTTCAAGATCGCAGGTACGCCTTGCTGATGAGCGCCAACAAGCACAAAACCTAGGTGAGGCAGAGCTTCCTGATAATTGCCTCTCACCGTATAGTAACAACAATTCAGGTTGTACTATATATTCCGAATCCTTAGAAGTTAGAACTCATAGGACATCTTACTTTGCTCCAGTGTCTGCCTGCTCAGCAGGGTAAGCTTATAGCCTGAATGTCCCGAATGTCTACTGCAGAAGAGTCTCTGTTTAGGACAAAACTGTGTACTGAATCCCAAGACGAGACAGCTGTCCAGTGATCCCTGGTTTTCAAAGACTGCCTCGGTGATGATACTTTGTGACCTTGATCGGTTGATAATTCCTACAAGTACATGTATGCATGACCGAGCCATCGTTGTCTACTAACGAAGGAAAACAAAAAAACATCTTAGACAACTTCATGAAGATAAAGATATGATCCTTGTCCTTCCTGATAATGGCAATGCCATCGTGGTAATTAGCACATCATGCCCTACAGCAAAACTAACAAATATACTATCAGACAACACCAAATTCTTCAAATCACCCAACTAAAAGCACACAAAGGAAAGAACTTAAACCTTCCTTACAAATTTCCTGAAGAAAATGAAAGAATATTCAGGCATAGCATCGGAGGTGTACGAACAAATAAAACCATGCGGTTCAATTATCCCAAGACTACATGAATTCCTTAATGTGCATAAGAAGGGTGTCCCACGTCGACCAGTTATAAATAGACATGGTCAACTCACCATATTATCAGATCGTGAAGTAGCTAGCACATACCCTTGGACTGGTCAGGAGATAAGTAAAAAAGTATACCCTTAGTGACTTATTTGATTTCATTGATTCAGTGAGAGATATCACGATCACGAAATCCTTGCAAACCAACACCTAATACGAATGGAATGAAGTAATGACCTTGTTCGTATTCGAGTCTGTCATAACTCAGTCATTGTAGAGCAGTGGAATAGTACCTCAGAGGCCATTATTTCGAATCTTGACACGTGACTCAGGTTTTAATTTCTCCTTTATTCAAAATCATCATCCATAACACATCAATAATATAAACCTTAAGAGTACACTAAGTAGTAGAGTGAACTTTTCAATGGACTTTGAAATTAATTTTGATTTTCTAAAATAATTTATTTAATTTTCATTATAGTTATTAAATATTTAATGACAGTTAATTTAAAAGCCGATATTCTTTCTATTTTTTCAATAAAAAAAATTAAACTAAAGTAGTAAATAGTACACTTATTTGAATTTGTCCACTTGATGTGTCTTGTTTGTTTTAATTGACAAAATATTGAATGCCTTGAACATTGAACAAAAAGGCAATTAAAATTAATGGTAGCATAATAATATTAACAAAAATAAGAAGGAATTCAATTCAGTTTCTGTCAAATGGTTATTTAAAGTCCACACACAAATAGATGAAGAGGGAATTAGCTCAAAAGTGACAAATAAGCAACAATTGATAAATGTATTATTCTAGTGGCGAAATATAAAAACGTTATGAGTACAACTCTCATCAACACTTAAAGATTATGTAAGTTTTCAGAAAGGAAAAGTAACAAGGAACTCTGGTGATGCAACGAATGGATAAGACATAATCTGAAAAGACCACTGAGTGACATTACACGCCAATCAAGCCTTCTACTAGAGCCTATATGGATGCATATTTACTGATGTTAGTATGCACACCATGAGAACGAAACCGAGGGGGATGAGGGTTGACATTCAACTGCGAATGAAGGAATACGATGTCGTTGTAGAACTAGTCAAGCTTTCGAATAGCTCCACAATCACGGGTCATGAGGTGGACGTGGAAAAGTCATTCAAAATTATCAATAAGCAAAAGAGTTCAATGATCCTTAAGTTTGCCGAAGCCTTTTCCATCAAGCGCCTAAAACCTGATTTGTGCGTTCAGAAAGAAGCAGTTATCAGTCTTTCTTTGCACTGGTAACTGGATATTTTTCATCCTAATGCGAGATACTAAAAAGTTTTCATTTTGTATGATTATTAATGCTCGGAATTGTGTTCAAGATTGCATATATATACATATATGTATATATTATTAGTGTATGTGTATATCGATCGATTGATTTCTGTTTAAAATGAACTCTGTGTAAGTATGATAAATTGTTATTGTAGATACATTTAATAATGTTTTTGCCCTGTAAGCAGCTGAAGAGAAGGCGACGAAATAAAATATGGTACCATTTTATTCTGCAAAATCTGTAGTTGTTGCTTTGTTTAAATTCATTAAGGGGAACAGATGTATGAAATCACCAAATAAGTGACCAATTTTTGGTAATTAGATTTTGGAGTCCTGTGTTATATTACTCGCTTGGCATATGCGACATCTGCATTCGATTCCAAGTGGACTCATAGTCTTAGACCACGCTTAGCTTGTCAGCCGGTCGAAAGTTCGGAAAAGATGGAAGGTATGACATGAAAAAGCATGACAACAGAGCTAAATATGTTCTATATTTTTTCCTTGGCTATACATCACCTTTTGGTTTCCTTCCCAGATATGTTTTGTTAAATAAGCTTTCCATGAAACCAACTGGGTCCTTATTATAACTCCGTTGCCAATTTGTTATAAGTGAGGGAGGACACCCAGGGGGAAGCCCAATGATACATCCTCCACTTGATGATAGACTTGGTTGTTAAACAGAAACTGCTCATTCATCGCACAACAGAGTAGCCGTTTCCGTAGTCTTTGACGTAGTGTACCTGTGTCCATTATCATTTTCGACAAGTGGACAAGGCAGTGACACCAACCGTTGATCTTCTTATCTCACACTTTTTGCTAGAATTCGAAAGTGCCCTCCAAGCCATACTGTTTATTAATAATACTGCATTTCTCATACAGTGTTCCCCTAAATACGTTACCTTACTTTCACTAGCTTTTCTATGCCTGAACAGTCATCCTGACCAGGATATTTTTTCTCCCAATTATCGCGTAATAGTAACTTGTGTTGCTTTAATCTACATTTGTCCCGTTCCTGCCAGATTATTCCTCAGATTACGTTTTGTGAATTCCCTGTAGAAAACAAATAGGATAATATGTCTTTGAAATGTAATTCACCAAAAAACGAAAACTTTATAAGCTGTTACGTCTCCTAATCTCATGTAAAATATTTGTCAGCTGTTAGAAAATCTGATAACAATAGTGTTTCGTGTGATACTGACAAACTTTATCAGTAGTATGTAAAGAGGCCTTGAGTGGCACACTACAATGTCAAATAGCCGAGAGATAGATTTGACGTCAAAGAGAGGAATTAAACCACTACTACAGGAAAACATAGGGGACACGAAAAGAAGATAAAGAAACACCATACGAAGGACAGAAGAAGCATAACACAGACGATTTGTGCAAATGACGATTTTAATATATAATATTTCATGTATGCAAATAAACATTCCGCTTCCAAAATTTCTTGTCTTCCTCTGTCACGTTTGGTGTGGCTGCCCGCAGATAATGAAGATCCCATGACGTGTTATTTTCGAAGAAGGTAATATCAGGAGCTTCTTACAGGACTTTGATTCTACCACTCATTTGTTGAAGGATCCTACGGTGAAGGTAGTTGTAATTGGGGACGCTACTGAGAGGTCAAGTAAAAGTGGTGTACGACAGAATGAAGCACTGACGTGATAAAGAGCCTTGGAAGGTACTGGTTGAACGACTAGTAGCAAAGTATGACAGCTCGATGGACAGGTGGCTGGAAATGCATCAGTTCTGTACCACGAAGCTGGGAATTACAGGAGACCCATTAGTTTCGTCTACTCCCCCCACTGAGGGAAGAGTAAGAGTAGCAGTTATTGACTTCTCAGTTCATCGAGAGTGTTTCAGACAACACTTCTCAGCAACTACAAGTGGTTAACGCTGTGGTCTAGTGGTTAAGACAATGCGTCGTGCTACTTCTGCCCTTCATACTGTTTCTTTATTTTCTTTCCATGTCTACCATGTTTTGTCGCAGTAGTGCTTAATTTCTTCTCTTTGACATCAAATCTTTCTCTCGGCTATTTGATGGTTTTTTGTACCAACGAACGTCCCCTCATATGCTACTGTGGTGAGAGCGGTCTGCAAGCCAAGATTGTAGACAACAATTTACGTCAATGTTTACGACCCGAATTGTGGTCATCAGAAAAAAACAATAACAATGCTTAACCTTGAGGAACTCAACAACCAATCACAGCAGACTTAATGCGTGCAAATGCGATTCGCGGATATATGGCTTAACTTTCTGAGAAACGGTCACAAGCAGTACACAATAACCTTGAACAAGAAAAAGACCAATCAGAAGATGCTGCTTCTCTGCTAACAATAACGCTAATAATAATGTACATGAATAAACGATCTGTTGCTTGGCCCTTGTCTTTTGTCGTGACACTACTACTGATAAATCCTGTTAGTAGCACATGCCACAAAACTAATAATAATAATTATTATGGTTTTATTTAAAATAGTAGGTTTAATACAGTGTGGAATTCTCAGTATGTAATACGAAATTGCATCCAATTTTCTTTTGACATGACATAGTTCTGGCGGAAAACAACTTACAGAACATTTAAGTTAATAATGTTGTCAAAATCATATACATAAATGTTAAATTAAAATCAAAAATTTAGTGGAAATGATGACAACAATAGAACACGGAATAAAAAAAGCCGCTGACTCATTGTTTCACGTGAAGTTCATAGTTTCATACCTGACATATTTTTATTAAGACATAAATTGTCTGCCGAATGTGGTAACGCATAATTCTTACACATAGTCACGTAAGCGCATATAGTATTTTATGATTCTTTCTACCTGATTCTACCTGATGCGATGCAAGCAGGTCGGTTGTGAATAAAGACAATGCTCAGAGTCAAACAGGATCAACTTTTCCGATTTCTTGTTTACGTCCAAGTGTTACTTCATTACAGTTTTAACGAGTTGGCTTAGCATCCCATCAGTCCCCATGTAACGATAGAAGACAAGGGCCAGGCTACAGATCATTTATTGAAAAATCAACAGATATTTATACATTTTTATGTACATTATTATCAGTGGAGATGCAACGTCCTCTGATTGGTTGTTTTCTTGCTGAAGGTTATTCTGTACTGCTTGTGACTGTTTCTCAGAAAGTCAAGCCATATATCTGCGAATCGTATTTGCACACGTTAAATCTGCTGTAACTGGTTGGTGAGTTCCTCAAATTTAAGCTTCTTTATTGTTTTTTTCTGATTACCCCAGTTCGGGACGCAAACACTGACGTAATTTGTCGCCTACAATCTTGGCTTGCAGACAGCTCTCACAGCAACCCTACCGACAGCTTTTAGTGTTCTCCACAACGTTACAAAGTCTTCCTTGAGTAGTCCAATTAGAACTAAGGGGTGGTAATAATGAGCGATGATTAGAATGCAAACATTAAAAAACTGAGTTGTAAGTTACAGGTTTTTAATCACGAACTGATATCAGTTAGAGAGCCAGGAGAAAACCTGGGAGTACTGGACGGCGGTTTCGTTCGGTTTCGGTACACGTCCCAGTACGCACCCACTGCGGTTCGAACCAAGGACATACAAACCAACAATTGATAATTAATTTGATGCTCGCTAGCAGCTGCCTTTATACAGGAAGTTGCCTGGAGTTCTAGGGAGAAGTCGTAACTATCCAGGTCCACAAAGTCAGGCGACGGAATGGTTACTTGTCTATGGCATTGAATGACGGTTGCATTACGCTTTGCGAGGGTCGATAGAAGTTGGAATTCATGAACCGTTGGGTTGTGTTCCAGTAGCTGAATAATCTACGAGCTCACCTAGTGACATGGGGGTCCTGCTTTAGAACTCTGGTGATGGGTACGTACTTATGAAGAGTCTTAAAATGGGGTGAAACGGTTACCTACTTTTCCTTTCTGGTTTTCCAGTAGTTCTCTAACTGATATCAGCTCTTAATCAAATCCCTACAAATCGGCACTTGAGTTGTAAGTATTAAGTAGTCCTGTGTTGCACAGTGGGTTATGTGGAATCAGCCAGGGAACAAGGGTATAAAGAATTCGATAAGTATATTTTAGGTGGGACAGTTTAAAATTGCGAAGCAGTTAATGAGTGCTGAATTCTTAGGCAGATTTCCTGAGAAATCCTCAAATCTTTCCATCTCCCCCAGAAAACGTCATGTTGGGTTCAAGACGAAACCATAGGATCCCACGTTAAACATCTAACTAATAACCCACTTAAAACAAGAAAGCATCTTATAACCCCTTGTTTTTTCAACTCCAATCCAATCACCAATCAGTATAACTGATGAATAGCTGTCAGTGTATATCATGTGCTATGAGGAAAGAGGTTGATTAAAAGTTGGATCACAAGGTGACTTCAGTTAGAAAATCATTAAAAGCCAGCGGCAAGTACTAGACAACTTTTTCATCTTAGTTTGGAACTCCCCAGCAGTACACACCTGTGACCTCAATTGGGACTGCACCTAGGAAACTGAGGCCATGGGACGGGTCCATTGACCACTTAGCTACTGGCTTGGAAATGGGAAATCATAAACTTTGGATCAGCAATTTCAAATCGCATCTGCTGCACAAACAGCAGCTGCGTTGTCACACTAGTCTAAAGGACAGTATTTTAGGTAGTGGAGTGAAGTCTCGTTGGAGACGCCATCCAGCTGACCAGTCCCAAATAAGACGAAACACTTGTCCTAGAATCTGCTGCCAGTTATCAAGAGACAAGGAACTTCAAGTTAATTAGCCTGGTTATACTTGTGTATCTATTCATGAAGCCCAAACTTGAGCAAATAACTTTTTAGATAATTTAAAAATTATTTTGAAGAATATTATTTAATGTGAATAATTTTTGAATGTTTTTTAATTTAATTTTTAATTTATTTGTTAAATGATTAATTAATTGAAACAAAATTCTAAAAACCTACATGCAATTACGGCACATTCATTCATTCAGTGGTTTGTATGAGAAAGTTTTGCATCAATTTCTTTTATCTTTCTGACATTTTATCGCATTTTTACTTTGATCTAAACTTAGAAATGTTTGTTTTTTCCAATTTCTTTTTAAAAATTGTTATAATATCAAAACAACACTCAACATTCACTTTTGAGTCTGCAATTTATTCTTGTTGTTGTTATTATTGTGCCTATAAGTTGTACGTGACAGCACATGCGGCGAACAAATATCACCTGACCTTCAACTTGTTATCCTATTGGCTAACAGTCCGACAAGGTCATGTAACAAATGTATCCTTGTAATTGCAAGCTACACACCTTGGTTTTCATTCTGTATTGTACAAAGTAATTAATATAATTGATATAAGTATAAAAAATTGGGCACCGTGGTAGAGTATAACTCCATTATGGATAAGATTTTATTTTGATAAATCACACAGTGTTGTTATGCAGTAATATTAACTGATGACCATGTTTCGAGCACAAACTATTGCTGCTCATAATCATATCGAGTTACTCATACAACTTTTTTCCTTCATTTATATACATGAGTGGAATTGACTAGATATTTGAATAAAAATCAATATAAGATGAAAAACATTCAAAAATAATAATATGAGTGTTATTTATCAATTACAATCAGATGGGAAATAAGACGAGTGTTTTTATAGTTATAATAAGTTACTTGTTAGAATTTTGTGATGTACGTGAATTGAAATAGAATATTAAGATTATTTATTATCCTCTTCTGATTTGACTGGTGGTAATAATATCTTTCATATCTCTGGTATTTGCATTGAGTCATTTCTGTTGCATGTGTTGTGTTGGGTGTAGACTCGATGAAACAGTCAGGATTCAGTAATCAACCTCTCTCTCCACCTACATAGATTACTTCTTAGAATCTTAACCCTCTCCCACCCTATTGTGTGATTGTGTGTTAATGTGTGTAGTGCGATTGCTGAGCCTTTTTCTAAATTACTTATCTTCTCTGGGTCAACCATTCTTACCTTAGCTAAATTCTTATGTTCTGACAATCTGACTACTCCTGACCTACTAGTTTGACCTATGTAGATGACCTGACTCACAGTCATTGCAGGGTATTTTGTAAATTGTATTATTTTGTCTAATTGGGTCACCAGACGGGGTCCTTTAGCCTACAGAGCTTGTCCTCCCTGAGTGAGTTTGTAGGTTTGAATGTCACCACCCTAATTCCTGCCTTATTAAGAATCCTGCTTAGGAAAACAGTTGTGTGAGTAACTTGATATGATTATGAGTGGCAATAGTTTGTGCTCGAAACATGGTCATCAGTTAATATTACTGTACAAATTAATAATTAGGTTCTGTAGTCAGTTTATATCCAACGGCAGTTATCCAACAACTGTCAATCTTTGAATTTCTTCGAGATAAGGTCCTCGAAAGATTTAGCCAGAAACTGAAGTTATTCATAGCTGGTCGTAATGATGTTCAGTCAACAAGGGTAATAAATCGATGCTACTTTAAGTGGTCAACAATTTGTTAAAAGGCTCGAAAACAGGCGTAATTTTCTTCTAATCCATCGTTTCTTCAATGAAGACGTCAGTACTTTGTATGACTTAAATGTTAAACCTCTCTTAATTTTCAATATTTCTCTTTTACCTGATGTCAGTTTCGTTCAAGAGATATACTGGAAGAACTTACCATATCGTTAAGTGTACATCTATTGATAAAAGCTGTCAGTTACTAAAAAATATAAAAGGACATAAATACATAGCAGAAAGTAATCTTAAAGTACTAGTGACTTATAAATGCACGAAATATCGCAATCTGTGTGAAGACTGGAATACTACCCGGGCGCCAACACTGAAGTAGACGATTGTCTTAGGGGTGGGTTATCCCCCGAGCCGTTGATTTGAAGTCTGATCCGCAAAGCATTGCAGCTGTCGGTGACCAAAACAGGTGAATAAGCCATTTTATCCTTTCAAATTCTGTGGCACATGTACACCGTCAGTTTTTCAACCCTGCTGGGTTGCTATACATAGTCGCAAGTCCAGTTTTAAGTGCCAGATACTTGCATTGGTCCTTTCACTTTTATGAGGAACACCTCCTCAGCAACAAAAAGGGTGTAAATAGGATTTATCTGGCAAAGGGAGACTAACAATGTGTGCCTATATGAAAGCATTTTGAGAGGAAGACTGAAGTCTATCCACCCTCGACAGTACCAGGCTGTTTACAAGGCAAGTAGATAGGTGACAGGAATTCACAATGAAAGACAGATCGATAAAACTTGATCTCTGAGGCAGCTTACGCAAATAGGAAAATGTGTATTCAGCATATGTCAAGTGCGGAGAATTTCATCATGAGCTGACATCGGTTAGAGATACACTGGAAAGCCTGGGATTACTGGACAGCTGTTTTGTCCTAATGTGAGACTCTTCATCGGATCGCTAAGGTAAGAATTCATGGGCCATTGGATCAGGTCCTAGTGCCTTAGTGGTCTGCGAGCTCGCTGGCCTTGTAATCAGAAAGTCCTCGGTTCAAACCCTATCGGCGGAAGCGTACTGATGAAGAGTCCCAAACTGGGCTGATGAAACAGTTGTCCAGTACTCCCTGGTGGTTTTCAACTGTTCTCTAACTAGTATCAATCTATGATCAAACTTGAGAACCAATCAAATCCCTACGAGAATAACTTCTTAAAATAACACAGAAGGTTTCATGCCTAAAGTCTTTTTAGTTGGGTTATATGGTTCTGTACAGTGCGAGAATTCAGGAGTTAATAGTTGGTGAGACTACTTAAGATAACCTTGGGTTCGCAGAGGGTGAATAATATAATTGGTGGTGATAGAAGATAAAATAAAGTCTGGGTCACCTCAGGACTCGAAGCAGTTGCATCGAGACGACGACTTGGGAGGTCTGTCAGCTAAAAAGACCCTGGTTCCTCCAACATCCCTAAGCGTAATGCTCTTCTGTTTTGTGAATGACTGATACTTTGAAATCCATTTGTCATCACACTACCTACCTTTTAGTCCGGGACTCGTCGGCAGTGCGCATCCACCGGGGTTCAAATCAGGACCTTCCAGTTATCAAGTAAGTCAGTAGACTACTAATAGCTACTGAGACCCGATTCAGTGGCCCAAGAGTTCTAACTCCTATAAATTCATGAATTCAGAGCAAATGGTACCAGCTAATGTCATCCATGGCGAATATCTCTGAGAATATTATCTTTGAAACTGCCAAACGATTGTACTACAAAATAGAATACTTCGTATCCTTACTAGTTCATATGAAATCTGAGATTATTAAGATTTTAGGTCATAAGCATCTTGTCAGTTGTAAGAATTGACCTGTCAAAAAGATGAAGGATGAATTGCTATTCTTTCGGTGGTTTGAGATCTATAACATCTTTTCAGAGTACGTCACCAATAAGTGTGCTTTTCCTCCTAAGATATTTTTACCATTCGGCGCTCATTATCTGGATATGCGGAAATTCCCAATAAGACTCAAGCCTAGGACTCACCGTTTGAAATCCCACTAACACTATGCAGTTCTATATTCATAAATCTGGCACAATCAGCTTCAGCTGCTTACAGAAGATGAACCTTAGCTGGGTACGGTAGATGGCGGTATCTGCAACTAATAGTGTTCTCTGAGCTGGTTGGTTTACTTGCGGAGCTTTCGTCGTCCTCCTGGACAACATCTTCAGCGCAGTTTTTAGAATAAAGTGAACTGATCTAAATTTTTTCCATGAGTGATATAATTGAGTCTCCTCCAGGTAACCATCTTTACATATGTATTGACCACTTTCTATTGACTTGGATTTTAAACTTTCTGGTCACATGAATTACTTTTTATTAGTTGGTATATTTCGTCTATATTAACGTGTTTGTGAATTGCATTTTCGTTTGAGTACCAGGCTTCTAGGAATTCTCTGGCACTTTTCGTGTTTCTTCTGTCTAAGATTTCGACATTATCCTAATCAAATTGATGTCCATAATTGTCTATATGTATTGATATGAAACAGGAATAGATATCATGTCTTTTCACGGTTGATTTGTGTTCTTGGATTCTGATTCGAAGGGGACGCCCACATTGGCCGATGTAATGCTTGTTACAGTTCATAAATGCAATTTATTTTGTAAATGGTATTATTTTATCTCCTTTTTCTGTTGGATGGGTCTTTCGGTTCGCATAATATCGAATTAAGCGAATTGACTGGCTTGTGTGCTATATCTATATCAAACGGTTTCAGTATTCTAGCTGTTATTTCAGAGATGTTTCTCATGTATGGTAGGATGAATTTTCTTGTTGTCTTTGATGATGATGGTTCGTTGTTGGTGTTGGTGTCGGATGTAGTTGAACAGATCTAATAATACATCTAGTACTCACTTTTATTAGTCACATTATTTTGGTGTTATTTTACCATGTAAAAATATTCTCCTAGTGTGTTCAATTGTGTTTCAATGGCTTAGCGATATAGTGCTTGCCAACCACACCTTACGCGGTCTGAGGGTTCGATTCCTGCCAGTCTCACACCTTAATATCTCCTAGCCGGTTGTAATCTGGACAGAAAGGAAAGTTTGGGCGTGAGGCTAGCAACCCCACTTCAAAGATGTAGCTTGAAGACGTATGTTCCACTCGGAACTCAAAAGAAGTCAAATTAGATGAATTTAAAATGCAAACTGATTTGAATGAGTGACGAAAATAATCTCTTATTCGTGACACTAAAGTACCTCGATAACGGATAACATTCCTATCAACTAAGTGTTAATTTTCTATAGTTGGTTTATAAGGATTAGTTTTGTTCTTACGAGTTGATCAATGCTTATTATAATTATTTGATTCAAAAGTGGATTGAACCATAAAGTTTTCCAAAGAGGTTGATTCCGACGAGAATGATTTGGTGTTCCTGAACTGTTTGGTAAAAAGAAAATTAGATGGTAAATTAAAAATAAACATTTTCAGAAAGCCGATAAATTCGGACAGATACCTAGACAACTGTTCAGCGCACCCGTTTACCACCAAAGTAACTGTGGCCAAGAATCTGATTAATAGAGCCAAACGTCAAGTTACTGAGGAGTAAGAGATCAGCAGGGAACTAGAAGTGGTTCAGTCCACTCTCAAATCAAATATTTATCTTAAAGCCTTCATAAAAAGATATTTAAAATGGGGAGATAAGGATGGATGGAAACCTGTTGCTAAGAATTCGGTTAGTACATTGGTGATTCCTTACCGCAAAGAAACATCGGATGAAATAAAGCGAATCCTTAACAATCATGACAACATAAGTGTGTATTTTTGTGCAACTAACACCTTAGGCTCATCACTAGTGTAGGTTAAAGATAAAATAGGAGAATTATATGTAACAGATTCCTGGTGAAGACTTTGACGTCGTATATGTAGAAGAAACTTCCAGACAGATAAATATTAGGATGAAATAGAGTAAACAATGTCTAAAGGTGGTTCCAAAGACCTCTACAGACTTAAAGAAGCTAGAAAACAGATCAGTGGTTGCACTGCATTCGATAAAAACGGGACACAAAATTGACCTTGATGAGACTAAGGTTCTACAGAAAGGTTTTGGTTCGTATAGAGAAAGAATGACTGCGGAAGCCCTACATATATGGGTGAATCCCAACAGTTTCAACAGACGTGAAGGTGTGATGTTATCTGATGCATGGCGAATTCTGATTAAAAAATAAAAAAATGGATATGTATCAATAATTAATCAAAATTCTCGGTTGTCTATATCACCTTATGACTGTTTACCCACACACACACACCAATGTACACTGTATATACACATATTTTCATATTCAGTTATCTACGACGATGAAATTTTAGTCAAATGTGATCTGATGAAACGTACACTTTGTTTAAAGTGTTTAACAAAAGTAGACTAATTTTGAAAGCCTGAGGTCAAATTTTGATCGCAGCTCACGACTCATATGATTGGACAAAGTCTTAAAAAACAAGTGATGTTTCTTTTATATATAAACCTCTGTTATGTTAATTTCTATTAATTTCCCTGAAGAAGTTCGGACCAGATTGCCGAATGAAACGTTGGAATTACTCATTTCAATATCGCTGAGATTTTACAAATATAATTTTTACAAATGTCTACTCTTCACTTGGCGCCCAATTATTATTTTGGAACTATTCAGTCAAATCTTGATCACAGTTCATATGAATAAATATTAGCTGTTATGAATAAAATTTTTACTTTGATAAAGTCACAGTGTTGTACAGAAATATATACAGTAAATGTTACTGTATAACACTGTGTGACTTTATCAAAATAAAATTTTTATCCACTATGGAATTATACTCTACCGCCACAGTGCGTCAGCGGCACAGTGGTTAGGACTCTCGCCGACCATGTACATGGTCTTAGGTTCGATCCCCTGCCGACGCACACCTGATATCTATGGTCGGCCTGCAAAATTTGGGCTACCGATATCATATACTGACAGTTCCATACTTGTACGAAAAGTACGGTGTGGCATCAAGCTATAATCAAAATAAAAAAAATAAAATAATAAAAAAAATAAATAAAGAGGGAAGGTTGGGCATGGGGCTAGCAACCATAATCCATAAAAATAAACACCACTGCTACCGAAAACTCAAAATTCTACCTTGAAGACATCGGTTCCACTCAGAACGTAAAGGAATAAAAAACGGTGCCCAAGTTTTATCCTCATATTTAGTATTAGCTGTTTATAACTCAACCACCCGGTAAACAGAGAAAGAAACGAGACCACTTTAACTTCAAATCTTTTGCATTTAATACAAATTAAAATATAAGCGGCAGCCAATAGCTAAGAATACTTATATCCACAATGGACAACCATGTCCAAAATTTAGACCATTGATTATAACGAAGAGAGCTAACAGCCAATCAGAAAAGAGTATTCAAAAGAGCGGGAAAAATGAAGTGCAATTCAATAATGTATAAATATAAACAAACATATGATATACATATATATGTTTTGCTAGCCATTATCTTACATGAAATAATTTATTAGAACAGATGTAATTTTTCACTTGTCATTATTTTTTTATCAGTAGTTAAAAAAAACAATAATATTTTGCTCTTTCATTATAAATCATTTAAGATAAGACTATGCAAACAAACAACATTGACAGAATGTTACAGTTAAATAGTGCAAAAGGAAATCTCTGAAGGGAAAGAAAATGGTATACAAGGAAAGCCTGGGTACTTAATAGTTATCCTGCTTAATCAATCATGAGGTATGCAGGAGATTATAGGGATACGAAACAATATTAATAATAACATCTTTATTCTGGAGAGAATTTATAAAATGTACAGAATTTTCAGAGGAGTTTATTGTAGCATATTTTCCCTCACTACAATATCTTCAAGTAAAAAAATAATCGACAACAGTACATCCTGTGACACAATGATCTCGGGGCTGATATGATATATCTGCTGTGTCTCCTTCAAGAAATCCACGATATCTAGTTGAAATTCAATTGTAAGATGTTCATCAGTACATTTGAGACCCAATGAAAAAACTGAGGAGCAGTTCTCTCATGTATTGGGAAACATTGCCACCCAGATTCAGGCCTTTCATCAAATTTAGTAGGAACTTTCGAATCAGGAGCTTATAAACATTTTAAATACACACAAGAGTAGATAATACCATATCTCTTACAGTTGGGTGCCTATCTCCAGGAAAAGGAATTTAATTCATTAGCTTTGCTCTAGGATAAGGAAAATTTCTAGTTCTGATTCCGTTGACTCGGAACTTGACTTCTTAAAAGCCACGCTGGCAGAAAACGGTTACCCTAACCGATTTATTAACAGCAACATGAAAGAAAAGCAGTCTAAACTGGTTACCGACGCAGCTCCAAAGAAAACCTTATTCATGAACTTGGAATTCAAAGGTGATCAAGCTTCAGATATGCTCAAAAATCGTCTCTCTAAATCAGTCAGTAAGACGTTCTATGCAGCAAAATTACATATGACGTTCACTAGACGCAAGTTGTTCTCTACCTCTGTAAAAGATAAGCTCCCCCGTCTGGCGGCCTCCATGTGCATCTATCAGTTCACCTGCTCTTGTGGAGCTAGGTAAATTGGCTGTAGTCAGAGGACGCTTTCCACACGGATACGAGAACATATTCCAGCTTGGTTTTATAAGGGAGAAAGGAAGTGTGTGAGAAGCTCTATTTTGGAACACCTGATCGACTTCTGTCACTCTGTTAACCCTGACCATGATTTTAAGGTCATATATAGAATCCATGCTAACTTCCCGCGTTTTATTCGTTACAGACTTCTGAAGACAGCTGAGGCCTTGGCAATTCATGACGTTAAGCGAGATCTTTGTGTACAAAAGAAGTATGTACAATCCCTACTTCTGCCTTAGCCGTAGAGGGATAGACATTTATTTATTTTGTTTATTTAGTTATTCTATGTACTCTTCCCTTATTACTATTATTATTATTAATATTATTACCATTATTATTATTACTATTCTCACTCTGAATCTTTTCACCCACTTGACATTTTAAACCTAAAATTATTAATTTTCATATTTTTATATTTTTTACAATATTGAATTCTGTCTTATCAAATTTCATACCATGTTATGTAACATTTTATGTTCGTCTACTAATCTTATAATTATGTACCCTTTTCCAAAATCTATACACCTTATGTATTATTCTATATACGACATTAATTATTGTGCCACTTGACATGAAACTATGATTATAATCACAAATATTTTAATTGCATTTCATACTACTATTATTATTTCATGTATTCACACCTTTGACCTAATTCCCTCACCGGATATAACTTATTAAAAAACCATATATATACGATTGTACAGCTTGATAATAAATTCGTTGAAAGGAGTCTCTTCGCTGAATATTGTGTTCTTAATGCCACAATGGGAATTATTAAATTATATCTTAATCAATTAAAACAAACTGAACCGCAGAAAATATATATGCCATAGAGAGATAGAAGCTTTTGGCATCTCAAGTTTTAAGCAGGCCACCAATAAGAGCGACACAAATACCAAATATGCACATGAGTAGGACAACATCCAGAAGAAGGAATTTGAAACATCAGTAACGAGCTACCTAGAATAGTGGCCACATTGCAAACATGACTGATAGAATTCAGTCTGCACCAAAGAAAGGACTAGACACGTCACACTAGTTACTAGTACCCACTACAGTCCTACAGGAGGTCAGTTGCGATCCCAAATAGCTCAGTGGTAACGTCTCTGGCTGCAGCACTGGGTGACGCGGGTTGGAATCTCAGGAGGGATATGAGTTCCTTCAAGGTTGCAGATAGGCCTTGCTGATGAGTGCCAACTAGCACGAAACCTAGGTGAAGCAAGGCTTCCTGTGGCCGACTGCTTCCAACTATCCAATATCATCAGTAGCGTTAATATTGTAAAGATGTAAAATTTATTGATTTTTGTTTTTTTATTTTGATTATAGCTTGATTCCACACCGTATTTTTTTGTACAGGTATGGAATTTTCATCATGTGGTATCGGTAGCCCAAGTTTTGCAGGCCGACCATTGATATCATGTGTGCGTCGGCAAGGGATCGAAACCCGGACCATGTGCATGGTTGACAAGAGTCCTAACTGCTGTGCCACCGACGTACACATCTTATGTAGGATTTTTAACAAGGATGCAGAGAAAGTGTTATTCAAACCTTAAACAGATTTACAAACAAATTATGTCAGTCAAAAGATCTTGTGAAGTCAATTATCGAACATATTTGTTACCTTGTAATGGTTGTGAGGTCAAACAAACAGACCAAAGTACACTGCCAGGGTCAATCAGCTTAGTGGAACATAAGGGATTGGTGAAATCTAGACTGGTACATCCAAATAAAATTAGGAACTAAAGGGATAAACTCAACCATAGCAATAAGTGCAGTTATTCGATGGTTGGATTTAATCTCAGGAATCCTTCAACTTAGGTTTCATGTTTGTCAGCACTCATCATCAGTCTTCAAGGAACATATGTCCTTTCTGGAAATCAAACTTGTGTCATCCAGCGCTGAAGTAACAGAAGTGAACACCGAGTTATTCGGTAACGTGACTTACCTCCTGTAGGACTTTAATGGATACTTTGATTGGACACTAGTCAGTAACTAGTGTAATGCATCTTGTCCTTTCTTTGGTGCAGACTCAATTTTATCAGTCAAGTTTGCAATGCGTCTGCAGTACTGGGTGACATGGGTTTGAAACCCAAAAAGGAAATACTTTCCTTCAAGGTTGCAGCCCCAAACCAAATCTCAGGGCTTTCTGTCAACTGCCTCCAATGTAATGTAATAATAATATTTCAGAGGGAATGGTGATTACGAACCACCTAGCAGTGTGGACACATTTCAAACCCTATTGACGGAATTCACTCAATACCAAACAAAGCACTAGGTGCTTAACACCAGTTAGTACCTAGTGTCCAATTAAGTAACATGCAGTTACACAGCGCTGTGTAGTAGGATGAAATAAAATATGAAATGGTGAAGGGACAGACTGTTGCTTGAAGATTTGTTTACCGAATCAGCTAGAATGATTCAACCTCTGTCTTTGGCATCTGGGAAATTTTACCAGCCTTACTACAAAATAGAAAATAGTAACGAGAACTATCAACGCTGAGTTTCAAAATTGAGAATTTACAATTAAAGATTCAGTAATGAACAATAAGTTGCATTCGACTCATCATCCGATAAATAATCCCGTTTTGCAATTAATACTGTTCTCTGAAATAGTTGGTCTAGTTGTGGAGCTTTCGTCGTCCTTCTGGACAACATCTTCAGCGCCATATTTAGCATAAAGTGAAGTGATTTAAATTTCTTCATGAGTGATATAATTGCGTCTCCCGGTAACAACCATCTTTACATATGTATTGACCATTTTTATTATTGACTTGCATTTTAAACTTTCTGGTCACCTGATTTACTTTTTATTAGTTGGTATATTTCATCTATATTAATGTGTTTGTTAATTGCATTTTCGCTTGAGTACCAGGCTTCTAGGAATTCTAGGGCATTAATACTCATGGAAAAAATTTAAATCAGTTCACTTTATGCTGAAAATTGCGCTGAAGATGTTGTCCAGAAGGACGACGAAAGCTCTGTAACAAAACCAACCAAATCAGAGAACACTATTAATTGCAAATCATCCACTTGAGCTACAAATCTTCTCTATTATTTCATAATCCAGTTTTACTAAGTGTAATAATCAAATATATAAGTTATAATTTCCTACTAGGTGAATTTTTTTAGCCTGGGATATGTGGGTAAAAACGTGGGCAGTTTTCCATTCGAAAAGGGCAAAGTGGGAAAAAGTGGCCAATATGGGTAAAGTGTAACATTTTAACCCCGTTTAGCCAACGTCTTTGCCCACATTGCCCAGGTAAATTCTCTGACTGGATTCTTTTAGAAATACTACACGACAGGGAATAAATCGAAATTAGTTAATACTTAAATATACGTGATTTTGAAAGAATTCCCCTCTTTAGAAAGGCCTATCTGCAAACTCAAAGGAATTGAAATCCCTTTGAAGATTTAAATTCGCATCATCCAGTTTTGCAGTCAAAGAGGTTACCACTGTGTTATGCAAGCGCGGACTAACCTTTTGTTAAACATTCAAGTATTGGTTTCGTAGGGATTTTTTGTTTGATTAGCTGGAGAATTTCATCATGAGCTGACATCAATTAGAGAACCACTGGAAAATCTGAGAGTATTACACAGATGTTTCGTTCCGACTTGAGACTCTTCAGCAGTACTAATCTACGGATAGGGTTCAAACCCAGGCCTTATTGTTACAAGGTGAGCCCGTAGACCATTAAGCCACTGGGACCCAATCCAATGGCCAGCCCGTGAATTCTAACTTCTGCCAATTCATGACATAGCGTGACTACTTCGCAATGTCTTCTTCGATGAGTTACTGCCTCATCTTCAACCTGCTGTACCCTACTGGTCACAGCTTCCCACTAGAACCCCCAGGCTAACTTCCTGAATAGGTCTAGTCGCTAGTGAACATCAGATTAATTATTGAACTGTAGTGGACAAAGTGACTGCTCACCTGAGAGTGATCAATCAAAATAACTTCGTAGGATTATGTACTATATTAAATCAAATTATCCTGTTACGACCAAAACCGACTCGTTGGGGTTCCGATTCAGGAAATCGATCCTTGTGTCCTACTGTATGGCTGAAAAAACTTCCTTTGGGTATGCACAATCACAAAACTCAGCAAAGAGACAATAATCTTTGGTTAAATCTACCTGCCTCTATTGAAAATTAATAAAATCAAGGACGCAGAATTACCTCAAGAGTGCCATTAGGTAGTTATACAGACAAAACAAGTACTTAGAATCAGTTATTATTATTCTTCTCTTAAGTTTAAAGTGGAACGCTTGGCTTCAACAGCCTGTCTCCTATTTGTCCTATTTTCTGTGGTCCTTTTTTAGCTGGCCCCATGAATGCTTATCGTCTCTCATCTTCTCCATGTTACTCTCGGACCCACTCCCAACTCGTCGTTTCCTCTTTGGGTTCCACTCGAGTGATGGCCTGCATTGTGCTTGATGTCATTCGACGGTCCTTTCATTGTGTGTCCAATCCATTTCTATTTTCTTCTTTATATATTTTGAGCAATAGGTTCCTGGTAGAATCTACTAGAATACTCCTTCAGGAGTGATTTTCCGAAAAACAATTATTCCGTTACCTGTCCTTATATGGTAAACTGTCGATCTGTTTATCAGAAGTCATAAAAACGCTAAAGATATGGGCTACAAGAGGAATTCGAATGTGTACTCAACAAATCAATTACCTGGCGTCATTTTTCTCAACTCACGTTTTAAATCGTTCATTGTTGAACAAATGACTGAAAGGACTTCAGTTTTAATCGCGTCATTAGTTAAACTACTATTATCAATATCACCTCTTACCTTAGTAGTATTGAAATTAAATTAAAAAATTTATGCTGAAGTCGTGGAGAATACCCATCAGGACATTAAAAAGAGCAGAACAAGAAGTTCAATGAAGATAACTATCTTTTCGACGATTTGTTTTCGTCCTACTTGGGGCTCGTCGTCCTGATGTACTACGCCAGTCATTATTGTCATTTATTTTAATTCATATTGTTATTAGTGATTTCTTGCTCTTCAAGTGCATCGTGAGATTTTGGGTGGGCATTTGCACTCTACTGTGTTGTCTGCCGATGCTTCTATAAGGTTCTATCACTGCTGATGATTCTCCATTTCGTCTTTACATCATTTGATTCGTGTGACCTATGAATCCACACACACAAACAGAACCCATTGTTCGTCTATAAGGTTCCACTCGAAGGCTTATCTTTTGGTTTCGGTCATTTGTAGTCTTCTCAGGGTAGCTTCAGTTCATTCCCATCTCTATCTACATACTTGTTCGATCTGTTGCGTGATTTGATCCATCACAATTAGGAATTTCATTGGTGATAGTAGACAGTCTTTTCTTACTGCTGTCTTCCCTTCTGACGCCTCAGTGAGCTGTCCTTTGTGAATCCTTTAGGATAAATATGGCATCATCATAGAGCTGTCTAGTGGGGTCTATAAATGTTTTCAGCACTGCATTGTGTAGTGTTGAAACAGTTTCCAAATCATTTCACAATCGATACTATCGGGGGTCTTCTCAAGGTTGTCGAAGTCGACCTAGAGAGCTGGTTGTCACTCCAGGATCTATTAGAGTGTTGGAAGCAATCCTCAGGAAGCCTTCAACATGGGCTTCCTGCTTGCTGGCATTCAACAGTCACCAAAGCGTATCTGAAAGCTTGAAGGAACTCATGTCCCTTCTGTGATTCGAACCAATGTGAGCCAGTGCTGCAGTCAGAAATGTTACCACTGAGCTATTCCGGCTGGCGATTGGCATCCTGTAGGACTTCACTAGTCCGTAACTAGTGTAATATCTCTAGTCCTATCTTTGGCACAGACTGAGTTTTTTCGTCATTCAAGTTTGCAGTGTGGCCAACATTCTAAGTGGTTCGCCGTCACGGTGCACTTTGAATTGTTGACACTACACTAGTTACTAGCTAGTGTTTAATCAAAGTACTCCAGGAACTATTCAATGAATTTTCGTCTGTTAAACTAAGTAATACTGATGGAATGAAAACTCCAGGTGCCGACAGGATTTAAACCAGCCGCCTCAAGAATTCATTCAACTTTAACCCTTACCCATTATAGCAACAGCTGTCTGCCAACTTGAATTCAACCTGAATGAACTGAATAAACTACAGTTTCTTCCCAATGGGATTTTTATCAGTATGTTAGTGAGATATCACCTTGTATAAGTATATACTTGACCGAAAACTTTCAAAAAGTGTCTATTAGTTTTTTATTCCTTTACTCTCAAGTTTGTGTGGAGACCAACTGCACTACTCAGCATGAGAAATAAGATCCAGATTTTAAACTCCATTGTGAAGCCAGTGCTAATCACTATACGGATTAGAGACTTAGCACGTCATGAAGAGCACCTCAAACAAACGACAGACCTTCATCAACAGCTGTCTTCACTCAGTACTGCTCAATATCAGATGGCCGACCAGAAAATATCAGCAACAGGGATCTCTGGCAATGAGTGAACCAACCCAGCAGGAACCAGTTGTAAAACAAATATGCGGGAAGAAATGGAGGTGGATTGGCCATACTCTAAGAAATCAAACCATCAAGTGAGTAACATCACACGCCAGGCCATCGCTCGAGTGGAACCCGAACGGGGAGTGGCGAGTTGGTCGTCAGTGTGAAGGTGGCGTGACATGAAGATGAGGAAGTGATGTGAAGAGGAGATGAAAGCATGTGGGCAGACGTGGAGCCAGGTGAAAACGTTGGCGGTTAAGCGAACGCAATGGAGACGTGTGTCTGAAGCCCTATGTTCCTCTAGGAACTAAAGGAAACAACAATAAAAATAGTAATTTGAAGTCTCGGTAGCAGTGGTTTCATTTTTAGTGTTTGGGGTTGCTAGCCTCCCCTAGCCCAACCTTCCCCCTTTATCTGGCTTACCAGCGGCTTAGCGAGGTTTAGAATTGTGTAGGCAGAGGATCGATCCCCGGACCTTGTTAAGCGTCGTTGGTGAGTGCATTTTACCGCTGAACAACCGGTACACATCCACCAATTTACTTCAGGTTAAATAATCAGACATCGTTGAATTGTCTACACAAGGAGCCGAAGCCGGGCACTTCGCTCCAATCAATCAACGGGGAAGTCCAAATGGAATTAAATAGAAAAAACACCAAGTTTTGATTACTTTTCGCTTCAGTTAGAAATCTCCAATCACTCAGTCAAAACAACCGCTTTGATCAATGTACAATAATAAAAAGTCTTGTCCTTAACAAATGAAGAAAACCACAGGAAATGCCTAACAGTTTTTTTGTATTTGAATGTTTACCAACTTGAAGACAATTTTTATTGTGGTGATGTGTAAAGTACACTTGATTTTGTTTAGAAAAGTTATAGAATTTACAAAACAAAAATCGGAAATCGATTACTGATAAACAAAACACTATCACATAATGCACAGTAAATAAGAAACTAAAGTTTTTTTTGTATTTCACTACACAAATTCAACTCTTTGGTATATGGTTGAAGAAGCAAGAGACTCTAAAGGAGAAAATGGAGAAGATTTGTAGCTCAGCTGAATTATAGTGGTCTGACTATGTTCTCTGAGTTGGGTGTAGGACTTTCATTGTTTGAATGTTGTGCAGAAAGGCAGTGACAACTTCTCAATCAGGCCACTGTGCTAAGAGAATATCAATTACACTAAAATCCAGGTTTCTAGGCCTTTGTTTGGTACAGACTGAATTCCATCGTCATTCAAGTTTGCAGTGTGGCCACCATTCTACGTGGCTCGCCATCACGATGCACTTCGAATTGCTGATAAAACACTTGTTACTAGCTAGTGATGAAAGGACGCAATGAAACAGAGAGAAAAGCATTGGTGTTAAATAATTAAGCATCCTGTGAAATTCATTAGGAATATCAGAAAAGGTTGAAAGCAAAATAAAATTATTAGTGAAACTAATAATAACAACATAAATAAGGGAGAATATAAGGCATTTACAGTTTTACCAAATAAGGAGGGGACGTCTGAAACCTTACGTGGGATTCTCAGTAAAGTAAGAATCAGGGTGGCACTTAAACCTACAAACTCACCCAGGGAGGACAAACTATGTAGGCTAAAGGTCCCCATCGGTGCACTCAATTAGACAAAATAATATAATTTACAAAATACCTTGCAATGACTGTGATGGAGGTCAACTACATAGGTGAAACTAATAAATCAGGATTAGTGAGACTGTTAGAACATCAGAATTTAGCTAAGGTTAGAATGATTGACCCCACCTGCGAAGATAAGTAATTGAGAAAATAGCTCAGCAATCGCACTACATCCGTTAACACACAATAAACTGGGACAGAGTCAATATTCTAAGGAGTAATATAGGTAGGTGGAGAGAGAAAGAGATTGACTACTGAATCCTGCCTGGTTCGTCGAATCTACACACCCAACACAACACATTCAATCGATGTGACTCAATGCAAATACCAGAGATATGGAAGATATCATTACCACCAGTCAAATCAGAGGAGCATAATAAATAATCTTAAAATTCTTTCAATTCACATACATTATAACATTGCAACAAGTTATTTATTTATTTTACTATAGAAACACTCGTCTTATTTCCCATCTGACTGTATTTGATTGATAGCACTAATATTATTATTTCCGAATGTACTTTATCATCTTATATTGATTTTATTCAATCAAATGTCTAATCAACAATTTTTACTCATGTATATAAATGAAGCAAGAAAGTGAGTTGTGTCATTAGCGAGTTGATATGGTTATGAGTAGCAAGGACAAATTGTGCTCGAAATGTGGTCATCAGTAAATATTACTGTGTGATTTTCTCAAAATAACAAATTTTATCCATAATGGAGTTATACTTTACTACCACAGTGCTCAAGTTTTATACTTATATGTATAAAATCCAGGTGAATTGAACCAATAAACCTTTGGTAGAATAGAAACATGAAGAGCATAAGATTCATTGATACTAATTCAAAAGGTGCAGTGACGAATTACTGCATTAATGTAGGTGTAGAAATTCGACACTGTAGTAGAATGTAGTTCCATATTAGATAAGCTTATTTTAAATATCACACAATGATGACGCAGTGTATTAACAACTGGATGACAAGGTCTCCAACAGAATTTATTGCTCATAATCATATCAATTTAAGTCACACGGCTTCACAATATGTCTTACAAATTTTTTCTCGCTTTCAGTCTCTTCAACTTCCTTTTGCTGTTTGATGCCACTTTCCATATCTGCGGTATAGACGTTGTGTCATTTCGATTGCACGTGTGAGGTGTTGAATCGATAAACAAAGCTTCAGTGATCAACCTATCTCTCCACTTAACTATATTACTTTTTAATACCTTCACCCTGTCCCACCCTATTTTGTGATTACGTGTAAGTAAACACTGTGCAATGGCTGAGCTCTGTTTTTTCTAGGTTATTTAACTTTTCAGGGTCAACCATTTTAGGTCTAGCTAAACTTTTGTGTTCAATTAGTATAATTGACCTCGATCTACCAATTTGACCCATGTAATTGACCTCACCATCAGCACTACATAGTATTTAGTAAATTATATTTTTCTTAATTGGATCTATCGGGTGTTTGAGGCGACAGAGTTTATCCTCAGCCTCATTGAGAGTCTTACGTAGAGCCTCTGACATTCCTTCTTTATACTGCAGCGCTACATAGGCTGTGAAAGCCTCATGAAGAGGGAAGGAAGGTACAAATTATGATACTGTGTGACTTAAATTGATATGATTACGAGCGATAAATTCTGCTGGAAATCTTGTCATTCAGTTGTTAATCCTGCATCATCACTGTGTGATTATTAAAATAAACTTATCTAACATTATGGAATTGTTTCCGTAAAAAGAAACTCTGGCAACAAACCACCCAAGAGCCGATTGCTCAACAAATATGTGAGAGAAAATGGAGATGAATTGGGCACACGTTGAGGAGGCCATCGAATGAGATCACGCGCCAGACCCTCGAGTAGAATACAAATGGGAAGCGACGAGTGGGTCATCAAATTAAAATGGAATTAAGTTGTTTTTACTGATTGGATATATTACGTGTTTAAGTTGACAAAGTTTATCTCTCATACGGTCGGTTGGTTGGTTTAAATACCACCGTAATTTCAGCTTCATTGAGAGTTCTGTGTAAGTTAGGATTAACTTCTGATTTATTTAATCTAGTTTTATCTTCCACTGTCACATTTTGAAACGGATTCCCAATTGTGTGTGGATCGTTATCCAATGAATTATGTTTTACAATTGTCATCTAATGTCCTCTTAGTAGAGTTTTAACTACATGCGAGTTATTTTCCTCTAGATGTCAGCATTCTGTACAAAACACTAGGCCAAGTGATTTCAGTTCACACTGAGTCCTGCGTTACAAGGTGGCTAGTCGTCCTCCTACTTTTTAGGTGGAAAATAACATACAGTTTTGAATGAAAAACGCTCCACTTCAGTGCTAGCGGGAACTGGTGTATCTCACTCTCTCCCATCCCTTCTTCTTTATGTTTGGCTGACCTTCCGTATTCTTCTATAGCCAACTTCATTAAATATGCCACCGACCTAACCACTTCTCTCCCAGTAGTTTCTGCACCGGATTGTCTTGACATGAAGAATAGATTGTTATCTGAAGTTGACAAGTCGTCTCACCTGGATGTTCTTAAACTAAATCTATCAAAATTGCATATTACCTTTTTCAGTTTCTGATGTGAACGAGACTTGAGTGGACTGACTCATCTAAATGATTCCTGTCTGTAATATTGATGGCTGTGTGACAGAGAGAAAGTGGAATATCTCTTATCTCGGCATCAGCTTCTCTGCGAATCTCTATTGGTCATCTCACATCCTGTTGATTTATAAGAAAATTTCTCTTCTGAATTATGACATAAAGAAGTTGAAAGTTCTTGCTAGTATAACTCATCCCCACCTCTTCTCTTACAATTTATTCTGTCCATTCTACGTCTTTATGGTCAAAATGGTCAAAAACCATACTCTCAGACCCCCAACACTCCCTCTATTCCCAACTCTCGCCTTGTATCTCATCAAGTAAAACCAGAAATCAGTATAAAATAATCTATGCTCGTACAACCAAGTACAGGAACTCAACGATACCATACTTGGCCCGTGTTCTAAGCGACAGAGACAATATTAAGCGTGAAACCTATGACTTGCTTTGTTATTAACAACATAATTTAGGCTCTTTTATTTCTCTCTTATTTTGTATTCTATAGTGAACTCCTTCTCAAACATACTTAGCTACCTAAAATATTAACATTGGCTTCCTTTTTTGTACTTTACTATATTCCTTCTATTGTGTATCCACTGGTTCCGACTATGTTAGCCCTATGAGTATTACAAAATTGTCCTGTCATTAACCATCATGTAATAATCAGTTTTTGTGGTTGTTTTTCTTTAATTTTCTTTAATTTTTTGTTTCGGCAATATTAACTGACAATCATTGATTGTGAACGCCATCGTCACCACCTTAAAATTTTGTATTATTCAGGATTACTCACACTACCACCACAAACACTGCATTAGACCTTAGTAGACTTTGGTACTTTTTCTCATTCATAATTATTTTGTGTTTATCCTGTTTTTTTTGCTGTTGGTGTCTTCAGATTTATTTTTTTGTTTGTTTAATACTTATTTTAAATGTCGGTAAAATTAGATGCAAATATTGTAGATATGTGCTGAAAATTCCACACTGTACCATTAGTACTGTTTCTGGAATAAAGCAAATTATTATTATTTATTGTTCGTCCTTCTTATCTTTTCCTGGACCTCTCAAAAAAGACTATGCCATATTACGTAAAACAGTGAAGATTGTAAGTAGGGGTTAGTGGTGTGCTTTTGACTCAGTTAACTGACAGTATTACCGACAGGCACTCCAAATCGTGCAAGCAGTGAGCTAAAGTTATCTTGTCTGATAACGAACATCCTCTCTGCTTATTCGCAGATTTCTCTTTGTAAATCTCCGACGGGTGAAACCAGAAGAAACCTGATAAGAATTTACGCTCGTACAGCTACTAAGTATAAAAATTCTATCATACCACTATATTTATCACAGGTTTTGTGTGAAGAGAGACTCAAATGTCAGAAAAGAACTTATGAACTTTTTAAATCAGTAAGCGAACTGCAAAATATAAGCAAAGATTAATATTATTATTACACGTACTATCTACGACATTATCTATTTACAATTTCTTATATTCCTCCAACCTTCAGTTTTTTGCTTTCTTATTAATATTTTTTTCAATTTTAAGTATGTACATACTTATAAGTGCTTCGTCGTCACAACTATAGAATGCTTACCAGCCACGCGTTTGTTTTGGGGTTCGATTCCTGGTCGACGCAGTCCTAAACTTTGCTAAGCCAGTAATAAGACTGGTAAAGTGGGAAGGTTGGGCTAGGTGAGGCTAGCAACCCCAACCGCTAAAAATAAAACCACTGCTACTAAAACTTCAGAGCTGTAGCTTGAAGCCACTCTATGTTTCAGTCGGGACATAAAGGAATAAAAGAAAAAGAAGCATATTTACAAAGGGAACTAGATTGTTGCATTATGTATAAAAACGCCGAAAATTTCAATCTGTATCATTATTATAGTTTGGAATAAAATGACTGTAATTAATGATTAAGAAATCTATTTTCAGCTTGAATGAAAGCCAAGTTTTTAAACGCCTTTCAAAATCTCTCAGTAAAACATACTTTACAGCCTATCACACGAGTAACATTTTCTTCCAAGAAAATATTCAGCCAGTAGGTGAATGACGAGCTGTTGCCATCATCCAAGACCACAACAAAATTCATCCTACCATACATGAGAAACGTCTTTGAAATAACAGCTAGAATACTGTAACCATTTGATATAGATATAGCACATAAGGCCAGTAAAATCGCTTAATTCGATATTATGCAAACCGAAAGACCCATCCAACAGAAAAAGGGGATAAAATAAACGCCATTTACAAAATAAATTCTATGAACTGTAACAAGTATTACTTCGGCCAAAGTGGGCGTCCTCTTTGAATTAGAATCCAAGAACACAAATAAGCCGTGAGAAGACACGATATATATTCTTTAGTATCAATCCATATAGACAATTATGGACATCAATTTGATTAGGATAATGTCAAAATCTTAGACAGAGGAAACAACAAAAGTGCCAGGGAATTCCTAGAACGCTGGTACCCAAACGAAAATGCAATTAACAAGCACGTTAATATAGATGAAATGTACCAACTAATAAAGAGTAAATCAGGTGACCAGAAAGTTTAAAATCCACGTCAATAGAAAGTGGTCAATACATATGTAAAGATGGTTACCAGGAGACGCAATTATATCACTCATTAAGAAATTTAAATCATTTCACTTTGTGCTAAATATGGCGCTGAAGATGTCGTCCAGGAGGACGACGAAAGCTTCGCAACTTAAGCAACCAGCTTAGAGAACACTATTAATTGCAATGCATATAACAAATTCAGCGAAGAAAATTTTCTTTATCGACAAAATCATATTCAGAGGCTGTACAGTCGTATTTATATTTACTAAATATGTATAGTAGTCTATTACTGAGTAATAGGGGTTGTCACAATTGATATAATTACTCAGAATTGGCTTAGAAGTCAAAAATAAAAGTTGTAAATTACGTGGTACTCAACAGGATAAAGCTAGAAATTTGATAAGGTTAATATTCATGAAGGTGCTGGCATTGCCCTGATGAATCGCCAAGACAACATCGATGAAATGCTATCCATCATGTCAGATGAAAACAAATTTTCAAAAGAAAGTAACCAGAAAGACCAAACGAAACAAATTGAAGGAAAGATAACACAAATGCTGAAGGAGATGAACGAATCGATTATCAGCTCTGAAATATTTGAGCAAATACGACCCTCGGGTCCCGTGATTCCCCGGTTATATGGTCTGCCGAAAGTGAGCAAAGAGAACTTACCACCACGTCCAATCTTGGAAATGACGAATTCCCCATATCATGCTACTGTCAAGTGGGTTGCAGACATCCTCCTACCTATCAGAAATAACCTCTGTCAGCATAGTGTTTCAGATTCATTTGAATTCGTCGATTCAATGAATGGTGCCAATGTATCCGGGAAGAAAATGATATCCATGGATGTTACACGTTTCTTTACACTAATGTTCCCCTCACTGAAACTATTTGCTTTATGTGATTACTCATTGAGGATAATAATGTAGACGTGTGTGTTCCGATCCACTACTTGAAGGAATTACTATTGAGGCCAACTCTAAATGTCCAGTTCAAGTTCAACAACACGCTCTATAGACAAAGAGATGGAGTGGTGATGGGGTCACCATTGAGTCCTTTACTTGCAGACTGCTTCTTGGAAAGTTTGGAGAATAATATTTTATGGCCTACTATCGATAGTTTCCATTTGTACCAAAGATACATGGATGATACTTGAATCATATGTGACGAGAATACCGATATCGAAATGATAACTAAAGAGTTCAACAGTTGCCATCATGCCATCTTATTCACGTAAGAATAAGAGATGAACTCGGAATTCTATTTTTGGATGTTTTTCTAAAAAGGAGATCTTATGGTTCTCTTCAAAGATCGATCTACAGGAAACCAACATGGAATGGTCAGTACACAAATTTTCATATTTGGGTCCCTTTGAGAAGAAATAGAAACCTGATCCACTCCTTATCCTCAAGAATAAGAAGCATATGTTCCAGTGATACAATCGACAGTGAACTGGAGCGACTAAGGCACGTCCTCATAGAGAATAGGTATCCTCCAAGATTTATCGAGAAAAAAACATGAAGACAAAGTAAAAGCCTGCAAGAACCCAGATGGTGGCAAAGAAACTGCTATTTATGAGCGGTGAATTCAAAGATGATACCGCAGCTGAGATCCTGAAGAATAGCTTATGCAGATCACTGAGGAAAGCCTTCTTTACGGCTGAGAGCTACGGATCAATTTCTACAGCCAATATATAATCAATGAATATGTGAAGGATAAACTGCCGCTTTGGACTGGCCACTTCAGTGTGTGTTTATTAATTCACCTGCTTGTGTGGAGCTAGTTATTTTGACCGCAAAAAGTGCACACTTTCCAAAGGCATCTCTGAACATTATCCGGCATGGTTAGCAAAAGGACAATGCAAGACAACTAATAGCTCAATTCTCGAGCACTTGGTGAACGCCACGTAGCTCCACTGGAGTCTTCTTTCAAGGTCATCTACAAGGTGAGAGCAAATTGTAAAAAGGGCGTCAGGTTTCGGCATTTTTATATGGCGGAGACGTTGGCAATCCGTCAGTACAACCCCGAACTCTGCATACAGAAAAAGTTTATTTAGTCTCTTATTCTACCTTGGTCTTAACCTATTCACTATTCATTCCCTGTAAATGTTTAATTTTTAGTTTAACTTTAAGTCTGCTTCTACTCTGATAATTAATTCACTGTTATCACTCTCATATGTTCTTTTTGTACATTTTCTCACCCTCTTCACACTTGCTAAATTGACACTCAGCTACCTTTATTCTCACTACTCATTAACAATTTCAACATTAACAAATTTCTAACTTTTTGCTGTTGAGTACCACGTAATTAACAACTTTTACTTTTTAGTTACAGGATTTCGTCGTGAAGTGACATATTTTTTTTACTTCTGAGCCGCTTCTGAGTAATTATACCAATTATGACAACCCCTGTTACTCAGTAATAGACTACTATACATATTTGGTAAATATAAATACGACTGTACATCTTCTGAATATGATTTTGTCGGTAAAGAAAATTCTCTTCGCAGAATCTGTCTTTTATTTTCTTGATGCCTCAATGGGTATTTTCGGTGATTTGATGCTTATAACAGTGTACCTGCTCCTGTTTAGCTGAGTACATTGACCGTACCATGCTTCCGCTCGTAAAACGTTTTTGAGAACACTAACCAGGATAACTGGCGAAAGGAAAACGTCAACGTGCATATAACTTGTTAAGAGAACATATGATGAACTTAGGATACTCAACTCCATTTTTTCCTTACGACGCACACAATAAACAGTCAGTTTTTCCTTGATAATTTTTATGTGATTATGTTTCTTATCTAAACTTTTTTTTAAAGTTTTAACTCCCTATCTGTAATCTTGTTAAACGTTCTGGAACTTCCTCACTCGTGCACTATATATTCACGAATATACAGACTAGTTGACGACTTTGTCGTAAAAGAAAATTGTCTTCGTTACAACCATCTTTTTAGTTTTCCCCATGATGTTATGTGTATCTTCCGGAAATTTTATCTAATTCATTATTTAGTCTACATTTAACCATAGAACTAAATGTCTTTCTTTCTTTCTAATGAAGATGTTATCAACTTTATGTATTGCATAAATCTATTCAAACAAAGGAGTGAGAAGACGTAATTTTTCTGAATCGTGTGTGTAATGTGTTTGCATGCAACACATTTCGAAAAATTTGATCACAATACACGTGTTTGTCATAGGAATACATATGAAATTAATAAAGAGTTAAGAGGTGAGAAAATAGACTTAGGTCGAGTTAAAGACGTTCTAAGTGGCTAAGATTCGAACAGTTGAGAATGTGAAGCCGGTATATCCATCCATCTAAGCCTTCAAAACAATCAAAAAATGAAGTCACAACTTAATGTATTTATCAATTTGAATGTACGTGTGGCCACACATACACATGGGGAGGATTCATCGATCTCTGCAAGTAAGGGCTGGCTTCAGAGCATATTTTGAAACAGCTTCAGAAGAAAACAGAATCCCTAGAACCTATTAATGGTGAGAACAGGCAACGAACTAGGTCCTCTATTGCGAAACACATCACAGAAGAGACAGGATATAAAATTCATGTTTACACGTCTTTTAAATCCATCCATAGAACGTGTTTGGAGTGTATCTTGAAGTTTGTGGAAGCCCTGAATGGCAATTGGGAAGTTTAAACCAACTTTATGCGTTCATCACAAACAATTCATCATCACATTAAAACTTCCTTGGTAAACTTTGTTTTGATACCAGCCAGGGTAGACGTACTATTTATTACCTCTCTTATTTGGTTTGGTGATCTTCATTGTTATTCTGACCTTCAATATGTTGGCTTAACTTGACCTAAGCAGGCTATTTTCTAACCTCTTAACTATTTATTAACTTCATATGTACTCCTATGACAAGTACGTGTATGATCAGATTGTTTGAAATGTGTTGCACTAAAATACACTACAACACGATTCAACCAAATTGCGTCTTCTTATTGTTTTGTCTAAATTCATAAAGGGAACTAAGTGTTATAAACATATATTCGAATGACCTCGTTTACCAATGTCATCTGGTCCCAGTGAAATCCACAGTCCGTCACTCATGAACAGAATCCTATATTCATTTTGATACTATTATTTATTATTTTGATTACAGCTTGATGCCACACCGTATTTTTAGGTACAGGTATGGAATTTTCAACATGGATATCGGCAGCCCAAATTTTGCACCCCGACCATAGATATCGGGTGTGCGTCGGCAGGGGGTCAAACCCAGGACCATGTGCATGGTCGGCGAGAGTCCTAACCACTGTGCCACCGACGCACTAACAATTCACAACTTTTCTTTCTTATTGCTGATTTCATTGTGTAAAGTGACGTGATTTTAATTTTGAGTCGAGTTCATCATTTTCAAATTCCAGCGCTCGAGGTGACATATCGCGACCATTACCTTTGAAAACGAAGAATATTCAGATTTTACCTATCTGAGTCTTCCCATGTCTTAGCGATTTCTGAACGAATATTTCGTCTGACTTTTTACATTAAGAAGTTAAGGCACTCAGGCATAACTCAACCCCTCCTCCCCTTACAGTTTGTCAACACGTGCATATTACCTATTCTTCTTTACTGTTCACCCTTATTCTTTTCTGGATTGCTTAAAAAAGACTATGTCATTATTCGTAGAACTCTGAAGGCTGTCAGTCAGTAGGGCGAGTGGTATCCCATTGGGTCATATTGTTGACATCATCATTGATAGGCACTTGATTTCATGTAACGAATTTGCTAAAGGAATTTTGTCAGATTGTGAGCACCCACTTTACCCGCAGCTTCAACCTTGTGTCTCCTCAGGTAAAACAAGAAGTCTTTTCAGAAGGCTTTATGCATGTACGTCTAAGTACAAAAATTCCACTATACCATATTTGGCACGTACTTTGTGTGATGAAAATAGTGTCAGGCATGAACTAATTAACCTTCTTTGCACTATTAAATGAACCATTTCCTCCACCCTTACGATATCAAGCTTTATTGTTATTGTTCTTCTTATATTTATAATCCTCTCAATTTTTTGTTTTTATTTGTTTATTTTTTCATAAGTGTGAACATCATTTAAGCTGTGTTATAACTGTTAATTTTGTATTTCCCCTCACCATACTATATCAACAGAACATTAGATCCAATAATCTATTTTTTTATTCCTTCACGTTCCGGGTGGAACATAGGGCTTGAAGCTATAGGCCTGAAAGTTTCTGTAGCAGTGCTTATTTTTACAGGATGGGGTTGTTAGCCTCATGCCCAACCTTTCCTCTTTAAAGGTCTTATTACTGGCTTAGCGAAGTAAAGGAGTGCGCCGGCAGGGGATCGAACCCCAGACCATATGCATGATTGGCAAGCGTCCTAACCGCTATGCCACCGACGCACAATATCTCTTGCTACCGCCGAAAGTCTAACCCAAATCGACAGCTTGGAAGGCGGCCATGATAACCGCCACACCACCGTCGTAACAATAATCTATAACTTGCTAAAATTTCCAAGCTGAATCGACAATACTGTTTGAAACAAACTCACTGTTATTATTATTATTACATTTATTATTCTCATTTTGTACTTCGAATATTTTTGACTTTATACCGTAAATATGGACAAATTCCTCTGGTTAGTTTTGTTTTAATTTTTAATTTTATTTATATTTTGAGTAAATCAGATGCAATATTGTGACAAATGCTGAAAATTCCATTCTCTATTATAAGTACTGTTCGTCTTGGAATAAAACGGATTATTATTATTATTCTATAAAGCCAGGAGAATACGTTCTACAAAGAAATTAGAGCGACAATTTCGGATTATCGAAAGATGTAGAAAAACAACGGTTATCCTCAGGAATTCATTAACAAGTACGAAAGATGTGAAGTCCTTATTATCAAATTAATCACAGTGAGGAACAAGTCTGTCTTCATTCATTTTGATTTTAAAGATGACGATATTGCAGAAATAGTCAACAGAAGATTGAATACCTCACTGACTAGAACCTATCCTGCAGCTAAGTCGGTTCTCGTTTGTCGGATAGCACGCTCTTTGGTTCAATCAAAAGTCGACAGATACCCTTTGTGTACAAATTCACATCTATCTGCAGGAGCAATTATATTGGGGGGGGGGACAGAAAGAAGGGCACACCTCCAATTAGACACAACCATACAATGGAATAGGATAGGATGACAGTTCTAAAATCTAATATAACAGCAGGGTGAAGGAAAAGATTGATAACGGAAGCTTTATTTATCGAATCAAATGAAAAATTCAACACCCACCCCTATAACGAATAGTAACGAATAAAGAAGACCATCAAACGAAATTTTCGAAGTTGCATATTTATAATTGATATAATTAAGAACCTCAATGAATTGTGTTCGAAACTTCACCATGTTGTAAATCACGCTGTTCCACTGTGTGATATACCTAATAAATAAATAAATACGGAATTTTTCAAGTTTGACCACTGATTGATATCCTCCAGAGAACCATCTAAAACCAGCTAGTACTGGACAGAAGTTTCATCCTAGTTTGGGAACCATTGGCAGTACGCACCCACCATCAGGGTTCAAAGCTATGACCTTCAGGTTATAAGACAAGCTCGTAGACATTTAAGCCACTGGGACCCGATTCATTGGCCAGCCCATGAATTCTAACTTTCACCAACTCGTGATTTAGCGCGACCACCAACCAATGTCATCGGTAGAAACTCCATCCCCACTCCTGACTAGGTGAACCTCACTGGTCACGACTTCTCACTGGAACTCCAGAAAACTCCGTCCTGTAGCCAGTCACTGGCGAGCGTCAGATTAATTTTCAAGATTTGATTTGCCTTCAAGATTTTGACCACAGACTGATACCATTGAAAACCAATAGGGACTACTGGAGAGCTATTTTGCCAGCCTAGTTTGGGGACTCGTCGGCAGTACTCAGTAATGTGGAATCACATACCACCACAGTGCCCAGGTTTTACACATATATAAAGGTGAATAGGTTCTCTTCAGTAACATAACTCTTAAAAACAAGCCTTAAAAATGACAATCTTCTTTTGTTATCTAATTATTAGTGACTAAAAGACCAACAAATCGGCCACCATGGATAAATAGACAAGCTACAACACTCCTAAGACGGAGAAAGAGGTTCTGGAATCTCTTTGTTTCTACTGGGCTACAGCAGTTCCGGCTGAATTACTGTGAAACCAGAAACCAGTGTAAAACTTTGATTCACCAGTCAAGGATAGCTTACGAAACCCAGTTAGTTAAAAGGTCACCAGGCTGCCCGAAAAGACTCTTCCCATATATCAAGAGAAGAACGCGTAAGAGTGATGCTATCCCACCTCTCATGCTTGAAGATGACCAGACAAACATGGCTGAGGACAACTTGACTAAGGCTGAGGCTTTGTCCAAGCACTTTAGTCAAGTGTTCTCTGATAATATTGAAACCAGCTTTGTAACTTTTCCAGAAGGTAACTTGAAAATGGCACTCTTATACATTGGAAAGGATACTGTCCTAAAGTTGCTTCTAAGGCTCAATCCTGGTAAGTCCAGTGGCCCTGATGAACTCCACCCACGTATATTAACAGCATTGGCTGAAAACATAGCCGAGCTATTGTCGGTAATCTTCAATATGTCTCTGGACCAGTCCAAATGTCCAAGAGACTGGAAAGATGCCATCATTAGTCCGGTCTTCAAAACCGGATCTAGAAACTTAGTTCAGAACTATCGTCCTGTTAGTTTGACCAGTATTGTTTTTAAACTACTAGAAAGAATAATTCGTGATGCTATCATTCAGTTTATTGAAGGGAACAAACTTTTCGCTGTGGAACAGCATGGTTTTAGAGCAGGTCGTTCTTGCTTGACCAACCTTCTTTTGGCCAGAGAAAGTTGGGCAAGCTCAGCTGATGCTAATATACCGGCGGATGCCATATTCATCGACCTTAGCAAGGCGTTTGACAGGGTTTCTCATTCAGGACTTCTAGTAAAGTTAGGTAGTATGGGAATCAATAAAGTGGTTGCCGACTGGATTCAAGACTTTCTAAAGGACAGAAGACAAAGAGTACGAGTTAACGGGGTTTTATCAACATGGGAATCGGTTAAGAGTGGCGTTCCTCAGGGTACAATTCTAGGCCCACTTCTTTTCCTGATTTATGTTAATGAGATTCCGTCGGTAGTTAGGTCATCCTGCTTACTGTTTGCTGACGACATCAAGGTATGGAGGGCTTTACACAATGACAGTGATCAACTTGCTTTGCAGGAAGATTTAAACTTGTTAAGTGATTGGTGTAAGCACTGGGCCTTGGAGATTAACTCAAGCAAGAGTGTAGTTATGCATGTATCTCATAGTCACGTGCACAATTACTCAATGAATGGCATTACTCTTCCAGTGGTCACTGAGTACAAGGACTTGGGAGTGGTTGTGCAGCACGACTTGAAAACAGCAACAAACTGTAGAGCTGCAGCCACTAAGGGTTTTCGAATATTATGGGCCATACGCAAGGCTTTTGCGAATTTTGACGCTGAAATATTTCGTATATTATATCCGACTTATATCAAACCTCATTTGGAATATGGGATCCAGGCAGTGAGCCCGTGTTTCAAATACGAAATAAACTTTTTAGAAAGGGTGCAAAGAGTAGGAACTAAGCTAATAAAGGGTTCCTCAACCCTCTCATATGAGGAGAGGTTAAGTCGACTGGGTTTATTTCCACTGTCATACAGACGACTTAGGGGTGACCTAATACTAGCATACCGTATCCTAAGAAATGATTTTAGAGCAAATTTATCTAATTTATTTCTTCCTTCTAGCACCAACCAATTGCGAGGACATCACCTCAAGGTTCAAAAACCACGGTCGAATCGTCTGCGTCTGGAGATCCGTTTTTCGCATCGGATTGTGAACCATTGGAACTCCCTACCGGAACACGTCGTATCAGCACCATCCGTTGATTCATTCAAGGCGAGATTGGACCTCCTGTGTGTAACAAATCGAAAGGATTAATACAGGCATTTAGCCTACTATCCTAAATAAATTGTAAACTGTAAACTATCAGTGGAGGATATGATTCGAGTTTCATACTTTCATTCACCACTCGTTTGTTGGATGTACCTGCATCCCCGGTCGATGGTGATGCCTTCCATGAGATTCAGTCAAAGCATCCATTGTTTCAAACTCCAAAGCGTTATTCACCGTGTCACTGAACAATGAAAGACAACTGTTATGTAATATTTTCACTTCCTGCACCCTACACACCACCTAAAGTGCACAAAAATGTGAGTGACGAAAGAATATAGATGTATATATTAAGTGGCAAACAGTATATCAAAATAGGAAGGAATTTCAAAAAGTATTTTCAAAAAGTTACACATTTAAGCAAACAATATTGAAACATTGAAAATGAAACTAAAGAATACAATTAATACAATACACTAAGAAATAGGAAATAAAAAAAAACTTTAAATGCAGTTAAACTAAGTAATTCTGATGACTGTATTTTAAAAAATAAGTAAAAAAAATACTTGCACTTAAGAAAAACAAAACAAAAATCAACAAAATATTGATAGAAAATGTTTTATTTTTATAGTATGACGAAACCATTATTGAATCAATATATATATCTACTTGTGGAATCAAGTTTCGACTCTCTCGTTGACTGACTGAAGTGAAGTGCTCGGCCTCTGTGGACATGTTGGTTGCTTGTGTGGATGCTTCAACAATATCTGAGCATTTTACTTGAAGCAATATTTTGGATGGTGACTAGCAGAGGAATCGAGGATGCACGTTTCGTCTTATTTGGGAGTCATCAGGTAGTGGGTGTAGCTGAATTCTCCACTGAGGATAGATTAAATCCTAAGACATTATCAAAGCATCTGCACAAGGAGTCGACGTGTAAACCTGGAGGGCGAGTACTTCTGGACTAGTGGGTAATGTTTTGGCATTTGAATTTACGGGGTACTGAGTTCTAGCCTCAGTGGGGACACTATCACGCAGTTGAGAATGCGGGTAGCAAGTAGGACGAAATGTGCATTCTGGTGGATTCCACTGCCAGTCACCACCCATCAATTTAATATTCCCACTCTTAATGAAAGCAGCCTTTTGAATAACTAATAATAGCATTCCCTTCTGTAGTACAACTCTTGATGAATGCAATACAATCACAGTCTCCATTAACAGTCAAACAACGGAGGGAAATCAAATGCAATTAAGAAAATTCTAAAAAGATTTGCTGGAAAGATCAAAGTGCTCGTGATATCAAGGAAAGTCAGTCTTGAACACCTTCGCTTTGAACATATCTCCTTGTTGACAGTGAGATCAACGAAGATAGTTGTTCGTTGGCAGACTTTCATTGGTCGTGTAATAGGAGACGACTGAAAGTGAAATAAAAACGTGAGTTACAGAATTTCATCATGAGCTGACATTGGTTAGAGAACCATTGGAAAACCCGCAAGGAGTACTGGACAGTGGTTTCGTCCTAGTTTAGGACTCTTCATCAGTACGCACCAGGACCAGGACCTTCTGGTTCAAGGCTAGCGAGCTCTTAGACTATTGAGCCACTGGAACCCGACCCAATGGCCAGTCCATGAATTCTAACTTCTGCCAACTCACGATATAGCGCGACCATTAGCGAGCTGACATTGGTCAGAGAACCATTGGAAAACCCAAGAGTACCGGACAGCTGTTTCGCCCAGTATTGTCCAGTACTCCCAGGTTTTCCAATGGTTCTCTGACCAATATCAGCTCATGGTGAAATCCCTACAAACCAACACTTGAAAAACGTGAGTCTTAACAGGACTGGAACAATTTACCACTGAATTACTAAACCGCCGATCTCCTATCCTAGCTTTTGGACCCAGTCAAACAGAAATTCTTATTACTATAATTATTACTTATTCCTTGAGATCCCTGTGGAAAATAAAACTTTAGAGGTACGTCCCGATTCCACTCGGTCCTTTGCTAACACTTTCAGCTGACTTCAAAACTGCCTGTAAAACTTCACTTCCTCTTCACATGATCTCATCCACCTCATCCTGGGGCCTACGACCAACCCTTCGTCTATACTTCAGGCTTCAATCGAGGTCTTGGCGGGAGATGCCACCCAAAGCTATCCTCAGCTTGTGCTTGACTCATCCTTATTTCCTTAGGCATAGTTGTTGGATAATTGGTTCTTGTTTTGCTCCTTGCGGATTATCCATTCTGGTTAGTCATCTGATCTTCAAAATTGAGCAGAGCAAGCGGTTGATAAAAGTCAGCGGTCTGCAAGAAAGAAAGGACTAAACACATCACACCAGTTACTGTCTAGTGTCCAACCAAAATAGTCAGCAGTCTGTTGAAAATCCTCTTTATGACCCACATATCATGTTTTTGACCGGTACAGAAGAACCAACTGATTTGCAGTTTTTGTTGAAAACCCGAATCTTGTTCTTCATGCTAACTGAGAACAGAAGACTTTCAAACTGGTTTCAGGTCGATGAAGGCGTATCTGGCCTTTCCAGTTTTGACCAGCTTTGACATCATCGTTCATTCCACTTGTTGTTGAGACGATGCTTTCCAGATAAATGAAGGAAGGAAGTAGCCTCTGTTAAATCTTTCTCGTTGATGGTGATTGGTGCAGGTTGTTATTGGTTTTGGTGGTGGTTGGTAATCTGCATCACCTCTGTCTCTTCTGCGCTCACTTGAAGTTCTGTCTCCATTGCCACTTCTTGCAGCTGGTTGGTTTTGGCTTGTAAGTGTTCGAGTTTGGGTGACATTTTACATCACCAAATGAAAAACAACAAACAAAAACAGGCCGTGTTTGACCGGCCTCAGGCAGCTATTTCCTGGGCTCTGCGGTCACGCAACCAACTTCCACGGTGTGGGCAGCCGGGAAGTAACAATCGCCCTCACAATCCGAAGTGCACGCGAAACGTCTCTAATCCTCACTCACATTTGTCTTCATCTTCATCTCTATTATCTTGCCTTCCTTCTACTAATGCAACTCCACTACTTAATGGCTCTTCACTTCCTCTTCACAATCCGACATCTTACATGAATTTGTCCGCCAAGTTGAGATCTTATAGAGTCTTCCTGTCTTGCTGTCTATCTTCTTTTCTTCTTCCATTCCGTAAGGACAAGAATACAAAATGCAATCTTACTTAATTACAGCACATTTTGTGAGCGTAGAAAAGACTAGGGAGACGAATATATCTAACTGACAATAAAGGGCATTAGTCACCATCAGTGGGAGAAATCTAAAAGGAGTCAGATCTTTCACTTATCTAGGCACCATCGTTTCACCTACAGGTGGCACAGATGAGAATGTCAGAATCAGACAACCGGGATCAGAAAAGCAAAACATTCTTTCATTAGTCTGAAATAATAATAATAGTAAATAATAATTTGCTTTATTCCAAAACAGTAATTGTGATACAGAATGGGGTTCTCAGCATTTTTACTACAGTATTGCATCCAGTTAGTACATTAACAATAAGTAAAATTCTACATAGATTAAGGAAATCTCAGTTCATTATGACAACAACCTATTAGCATATCGGCAGCAGCAAAGCCAAAAGTGAACAGAATGTTTGAAGGTGTTAGAAAAGTAGATACTAGCATATTTACTGGCATAAGCGGTAACAAAATGGTCGAGATATACAGAGTGTGAAACAACGAAGAAAGAAACAAAGCAGCACATAACAGAAAAAAAGATAAAAGGAAAAGAAAGAAATAAAACGTTGAACCTATAAATGATATGAGTTGGAAAGACGAGGTTCAGTTGTACTACTGACTATTTAATAAGTTGTAGGTATCACGCCGAATGCTTTCTTGATCTCACAGAACACGAGCCAAGTAGGATATGGTTGAGTTTTTGTACTTGCTAGTGCGAGCATATAGTTTTCTATATAGGCTTCTGGTTCTGCCTGATGAGATACAAGGAGAGAGTTGTGAATGAAGAGGGTGGTGTGAGTTAGATAGAATGGATTTATCCCATTTTCACAGAATATTAACAAGCTGGTTAAGTGGCACGTTGCTTACCTTGCTGACAAACTTTAACACCCTACGTAATAAGATGTAGTCCTTCTTCAATAGCCCTGGAAAAACTAAGGGGTAACAATAGAGAATAATAGGCAGAATGCGAGAGTTAACGAATCGTAAGAATAAGGATTGGGTTATTTCAGAATGTCTTAACTTCTTGATGTGGAAGGTGAGACGGAATATTTTCTTAGAAATCGCCAAGATATGAGAGGACCAGGAAAGATCAGCAGATAGAATGACGCCTAGATATTTGATTTCTGATTTGGTTTCTATTTCATTGCCATCTTTGTTGCACACCTCATGAGTAGTAACCAGTTTGTTAGTGATCGGGTCTCAGTGGCTCAATGGTCTACGAGCTCTCTCGCCTTGTAACCAGAAGGTCCTGGATCCGAACGCCGGTGGGTGCGTACTGATGAAGAGTCTCAAGGTAGGACAGAGGAAACAGCTGTTCAGTAATTTCAGGTTTTCCAGTGGTTCTCTAACTGATGTCAGCGCATGATGAAATCATTCATCTAATGAAACTTGGAATTTCTCTGCAAATGACGGTTTTTCTATATATGTACCAAGTCTCTTGCCTTCTCCCCTTACAATATCACTATATTAAAGTACAGCTACTTCCGAGCTAAGTATAACATACGAATAACAATTCAAGAACCATTCAATTTATCCCCATCCAAATAATCAATAGCTTAAAAATAACTCACATCTTATTGGCTTATACCTATTGTGTCAAGGTTATTCGATTTAAATATTTTTCACCAAAATGAATTGGACAGTTAACGGTCATGTGCTGTTTCTTTTTGGTGAAATCAGCTGTACAAACAAAATGAAATTTCATCAGTTGAAGTTTTTTCACAGTTTGACGTGATATTCAACCTCATTTTCCCGTAAAATCTGAAATTTTTCAGAGCATAATATGCGACCTTAAATGACACAGTTGGCCCGATGGAAACGGTTTCATAATGTCGAATACACGTTAAATTGTCGCTAATTTAAAGTTAAAACTTGTTGCTTTCAATGACTGCTTTCTGAGATCAATTGTGACAATGAAGGCAGACAGTGTCCTAACTGATGTCCTGTTTTAGAAGCTGGAAGTATTCTCCGAAGAGTCTGAATTCTGTGTTTGACTTCAAGAATAAGAAATCAATCACTTCTGTCAATGACTTATGAATTTGACCAATCGTCAGACTACAGAGATTATTTCTTTTGGAGTTTATTAGCAAGTGATGACGGATGACTTTCGACAAAAGCATCAACTTTTTAACTGATCAAAAATGCCCATTAGAAATTTCAAAAGATTGATTACTGAACAAAGAATATTCTTTTCGATAGCCTGCTCTTCATCAGGTTCTACGGTTATAATATTTTATTTATTTGTTATTTTCAAGTGTTGGTTTGTAGGGATTTGATTGGTTACAGGATTTCATCATGAGCTGACATCAGTTAGAGAACCATTGGAAAACCTGGGAGTACTGGACAGCTGGTTCGTCCTAGTTTGAGACTCTTCATCAGTACGCACCCACCGGGATTCGAACCCTGAACCTTCTGGTTACAAGGCGAGCTCGTATGTCGTGAATTGGCAGAAGTTAGAATTCGTGGACCATTGGATCGGGTCCCAGTGGCTTAATGGTATAAGAGCTCGCCTTGTAACCAGAAGGTCCAGGGTTCGAATCCCAGTGGGTGCGTACTGATGAAGAGTCCCAAACTAGGACGAAACAGCTGTCCAGTACTTCCAGGTTTTCCAATGGTTCTCTAACTGATGTCAGCTCATAATGAAATCCTTATTTGTTATTTGTTTCCTTTAATTCCTAGAGGAACATAGGGCTTCAGCCGTGCGTCTCCATTGCTCTCGGTTCTCTGCTAGAGTCTTCACCTGGCTCCATGTCTGTCCACACGTTTTCATCTCCTCTTCACATGACCTCCTCCAAGTCACCTTTGCACTGATGACCAACTCGCCGCTTCCCTTTTGGGTCCCACTCGAGCAATGGCTTGTCTAGTGATGTCACTCACTTGATGGTTTCCTCAGAGTACGGTCAGCCAATCCATCTCCATTTCTTCCTGCATATTCGTTTCACAATCGGTTCCTGGTTGGTTCGCTCATTGCTGGAGATCTCTGTTGCTGATCTTTTCTGGCCGGCCATCTGATCTTGAGTATTGAGCGAAGACAACTGTTAATGAAGGTTTGTAGTTTGTTTGAGATGCTCTTCATGACGCGCAGTGCAAGTCTCTGATCCGTATAGTGAGTAGCACTGACTTCACATTGGAGTTGAAATCCGGATCTTATTTTTGATGGTGAGTGCTGTTGACCTCCACACAGACTAGAGAGTAGTGAAAGCTTACCTTACTTTTCCGATTCTTGCTTTGATATCCTCGTCAGTTCCGTCCGCCTGTAGTTGAAACGATGCTTCCCAGGTAGGTAAAGGAGGTTGTTTCTTTCAGGTTCCTCCCATTTTTGCTGATCGTTGTCTGTTGTTGTTGTTCTTGCCCAGGAATCTTCATCACCTCTGTTTTCTCTATGTTCACTTGGAGTCCTATTTTTGATGCTTCTTCTGCCATGTGCGTCGGTGGCACAGTGGTTAGGGCTCTCGCTGATCATGCACATGGTCCGGGGTTTGATCCTCTGCCGACGCACACCCGATATCTATGGTCGGCCTGGGAAATTTGGGCTACCGATATCCATGCTGAAAATGCTATACTTGTACTGAAAATACGGTGTGGCATCAAGCTGTAAATAAAAATAAAAATAAATAAATAAGTAATAAAACTTGTTTCTTTTCGCTTGCATATCTTCCAGTTTGTGTGAAATCAGACATATATCATCGGCGAAGTCCAGATCCTCCAAGTCTCTTTTTGTGTGAGTCCATTCTATGCCTGTTTCCTCATTGCCCGCTGTTTGTCGCATTATCCAGTCTACTGCAATCAGGGAAATCATTGGCGATAGTAGGCAGCCTTGTCTTACTCCTTTCCTCACTTCGAAGGATTCCGTAAGTTTCCTGTTGTGGATTACTTGGCATGCAGCATTGTCGTATAGCTGTTGTTAAATGCATCCATAATAATAATGAAGGAATTAGGTTTATTAGCAACATTAACGTTGTTTAAACAACATCGAATTAATCAATAATATGTAAAGATTATGGTTCAATAGCATCAACGTTACAAAGAAAGCGAAAAACGACTACTCACTATCTGTAAACAAGAAGCCTCTTTATATATACGACTGCAATTCAAGGGCGATATACCAAGTGAGATAATTACGAAGAAGTTAAGAAAATCAGTTCAAAGAAGTTTTAATACTGGCGAACTACACGTCTTATTCTCTACACGACCGATGATGCTACCTCGACTGAAAGATGAAGTACCTAGACTAGCCACTTCCAATTGGATCTACAAATTCAACTGCGCCTGTGGAGTGGGTTATATTGGCCGTTGCTCTAGGAACTTGATTCTTCGTGCTCACTCGAGAACATCTCCCACTGTGGCTAAGTAAGGGCGCTGTGAAAACCATCAACAGTTTAATATCAGACCATCTGAAGCAAACCAGCCACAAAGCCAGCGTTGAAGAATCCTTCTCTATGATCACCTACCGGGTGCCTAATAAATTGCCAAAATCATCGAAGCACCGCATGCTCCAAACTGCAGAGGCTATTGCGATTCGCATGAAACAACCAGTGCTTTGTGTTGAAAACAAGCAAGTCCAGCCCCTACTACTGCCCTGGCCTTCAGCAGAGATTATAAATTCATGAATTTGCAATATTATCTTTCCTAATTTCCTGACATTCAGCTTCATTTTATGTTGATGCTGTTGAACTGTAATCTATTGATATTATTATTATTGATTCGATGTTATTTAAACAACATTAATGTCGTTCATAACACTTATTCATTCATTCACTATAATGTATACACATAACTGTAGAGCCTGATGAAGAATTGGTTATCAAAAAGAGTACTCTTTGTTCAGTCTCCATTCTTTTGAAAATTTTAATGGGCATTTTTAATCATTTCAAATTAAGAAAGTTAATAATACAGAATTAATGAATTTATAGGCTTCACAAAATGCCAAGGTAGTAATAGTCGCTATCTGGACCTGTTTCTTCTGTACACACACACATATACAGCACCGGTTGTTTTAGGCTGATTGCAATAGCCTCTAATATTTTGATTCTTCAGTACCTGGGTGCTTTTGGCAATTTACTAGCTACTCGATAGATGATGATGGAGAAGGATTCTTCAATGCTAGCCTACTCTATGGCCGTCCGGTTTGGACCAGGCGATGTAGTATTGAACTGTTGGTATTTTCCATTATACTTTTATTTAGCCACATCGGTAGGTGTTCGCGAGTGAGGACGGAAATTCATGTTTCTAGAGCAAAGGCCAATATAACTCAATTGAATTGGTAGACACATTAAATCTAAGTTAGTCTAGGTATTTAGCGTCGGTGGCATGGCAGTTAGGACGCTCGCCGACCATGCACATGGTCCTGGGTTCGATCCCCGACCGGCGCACTTCTTTCCCTCGCTAAGCCAGAAATAATGCTGGTGAAGAGGAAAGGTTGGGCATGAGGCTAGCAACCCCATCCTGTAAAATAAACATTGCTACAGAAACTTCAAGCCACTAGCTTGAAGCCCTATGTTCCACTGAGGAATGTAAAGGGAAAAAAGTCTAGGTATTTAGTCTTTCACTTGAGGAGTCACTCTAGGTGGCTCGCCAACACCGTGCTATGTGAATTGTTGGTATTAGATGGTTGGAGGAAGCCTTGGACCTATGTTTCGTGCTAGTTGGCACTACTACAGTCCTCCAGGAGGTCAAATGACAGTGGTGCTCAGTGGTAACGTCCCTGACTACAGCAGTGGGTGACGCAGGTTTGAAATCTAAGAAGGGACATGAGTTCCTTCAATGTTTTAGATACGCTTTGCTAACTGATAAATGCCGACAAGCGCCAAACCTGCATGGAAGGCTTCTTCCCGATCACCTCCAACCATCTGATACCGATGATTCACAGTGAACCGTGATAGCAAACCACCTAGAAGGCTGGCCACATTACAAACTTGACTGATAGAATTCAATCGGCATCCAAGATAGGATTCGACACATTACACTGATTACTAACTAGTGTCCGATCAAAAACAGTTGAAATAGTGTAGCCATAGGTTAAAATTTGGAGGGAATGAAAGAGCCGATTATTTTGGTAATAACGTAGTAAGCCGTAGATTTCATGCTTAACACTATCTCTGTCATACGGAACTCGTGCCGGTCAAATGCGGTACCGTTGAATTTTTGTACTTCGTTGTAAGTGCTGTTTCACTGTGCAAAACGGAGGGTTAAATAAACATATATAAACTACCAGTTGTTCTTTTTAATTAAATTTTAGATTTTTCCCGTCGATTGATTGGACCGAAGTGCTCGGTCTCAGGTTGACGTGTCTATCGGCTTCTTGTGCAGATGCTTCGACGATATCTGGGCAAGTAATTAAAAGTTAATTGGTGGATGGTGACAAGTAGTGGAATCCAGGACAATGCGCATTTCGTCCTATTTAGGACTCGTCATCTGGGTGTACCTGCATTTCCCAATGATTGATGATGTTACCACAGAGGGCCAAAGCATTTCAACATCATTACTCACTGGGAAATGCAGGCACATCTACTGGCTGACGAGTCCCAAATAGGACGAAATGTGCATCATGGTGGATTCCACTGCTAGTCACCATTCACCAATTAAATACCAATTGTTCTGTTGTGGCTTGGGATTTTGACCTAATTTAGAGATACACTAAAAGGAAGTGCGCTGGCTACTGTTAATTTTTTCAATGACACATTACACTGTGTAGTAAGATAAGTTCTAATATTCTACACCTGAAGAAGTCGACAATGGAAAAATAGTTTTAAGCGAAAGAAATCAGTTTTTAAAGTCAAGACACATAATTGCCGTTACTTAATAATATCGTTATTGTTCCCTTGAGTTCCTAGTGGAACACAGGGCTTCAACCGCAGCACATTTCTATTTTGTCCTCTTCTCTGTGGTCCTCTTCACCTGAACCCAAGATTCTCCATATTCTCTCATCTCTTCCTCGTATGATCTCATCCATGTCACTCTCAGACTGACGACCATCTCTTCGTTTCCTATAAAGGTTCTACTCAAGTGGTGGCTTGCATTACACACCATGTCTCTCCAGTGTCTACCCTACCGATCTTCTTTTTCTTTTGAATATTTGCTGAGCAAGAGGTTTTTGGTTGATTTGTTCTCAGAGTTTCTCGTTGATAATTTTGATAGAACAAGAAAGAACAGAACATCGGTATAGACAGCCATCACTTTATTTCCTAGCTTTTTATCTTCTAGGGACAACCGTAAATCACAGTCATTATGAAAGATCAGGCGTTGGTTCGCAGAGATTTGATTGGTTACAGGTTTAATCAACAGTTGGCATTATTTAGAGAACCATCGAAAACCTGTAAGTAATGGACAGCTGTTTTATCTCAGTCTAGACCTCTTCATCGGCACGCACCAACTAGGGTTAAAACCCAAGCCCTCCAGGTTACAAAGCGAGCTCGTAAACCATTCAGCCAGTGGGACCCAGTGCAATGGCTCATGAATTATAATTTCCGCCAGTTTGCAATATCTACATAGCGTAACTGCTAGCCAGTGTCAAAGGCGAGTAACTTATCTCTTAGCTGACTTGATGGACACCTCTGGTTATGACTTTTCACACTAGAACTCCCGACAACTACATGTATAGATCCAGTCACTATTGAGCATCAGATTAATTATCACGTATTGGGTTATAAAGGCTAACTAACTGACTGGTTTCAACGTAAAACTTTGCATAGAGGTGCAGCAGTTATAGTTGTTACACCCCATATAGCGCACAAAGAAATAAAAGAGAGTAGTAAAGATTCAAAACGGAGACAGTAAAAAGAAGTATAAGGCACAAAGCATAGTAATACGAAAGAACAACCTAATTATATTAGATATAATAAAGCACAAGTAGTGGATGCATTAGCGCCATTGAGAGTGATTTTGAACCATATCACCAATTGTCTACAGCCATTGGTTCTTACCATCCCGATGACCCAAACCAATCAGCCAGTCTAAACCTCCCTACGTGGCTTAAACTATTGTGGATTTCATTGACTGATGAAGCCATGTTTCCTTTTTGACCATCATTAGGTATTTTTTAATCTGATCAAACTTATTTCAGCTAACATCGACCGTAGAGGAAAGCCGTGGCTAGGCAGGCATGCATAACAGTTGTCCTAACCGTCTCAGTCGGTGTGACTTTACAGTCTCGTCATCTGATGGGTTATAAAGGAATAAAAGTAATACATATTAAATGTTAAAATGATAGCAGAGAGCGAATTTCATGATTTAGCTTGACTTAATAGTTGATAGTGGTTTACAGTGGAATCCTGAATGAGGATGCCGTCTTATTTTGCACTCATCAGTTGAATATACCTACATCCTAAGTGAGAAACAATTCCAGTCTTCGTAAAAAGGGTATCGCTCCTTATGGGATGCATGTATATCCGGTTGATAATAACCTAATGAGATGAAACGCACATTCTGGATTCCATTGCTAATCATCATCAAAGAAAGAAACATAAAAGTAACCTTAAGGAGTTGTTGAAACATATTCATATTAGAAGCCGAGATATCTACAGGGATTGAGCATTTTTGATTGAATAAAAATAAATCAAATGATGAATAGAAAGAAATTTGAGTTAACAAAATTCAAACATCAATATTTAAACAGAAATTAGGTAATCTGTCAATATCTTGATAACTTCATATTACTTTTAGTTGCAGTAGTCATACAATCACCCCCATTGTGTGATTTCAGCTCAGCGAATTGATTACAACAATCTTATGAGTCGTAATCTCCCAATTCATTGCGTAACTTCTCATTTTTCCATCTTCTTCGTGTTCTGTCCCTCTCGAACCTTCCATTCCTCAAAGTAATTATACTGGTCATAGCTTGATCTTCAAACTGTGATGTTTACATTTATTTTGACCCTGGTTCCCTCCAATTACAACATTTTCTTTCCTGACGCTCCAACATCCATAGTCTTAGACTGTATTCTATGTCTTTTCGAGCTCTCTAAAGCACTGTAATTCCAAGTACTTTGAAGAAGATGAAAACCTGAGAAATTAAGTGTTGACATCATTTTATACTGCGAATCCTGTTTTGCTGGCTTTGTCGATAAATTTCTGCGTAACATACTTCCTATAAACTCAGTAAGTAACACGCCAGTATGTTGATTGTAACAGATATCCAGAGAAGTTCATTAAAGCCAACATAGGTTACAATCATTGTAAACATGAACTGGCAACGGTGGAGAAAACGTCCCTATTTTTACGTTTACAATTCAAGGGAGATATTCCTGTGAAAATTCTATCTCAGCGTTTTAGCCAGGGCGATAAAGGAAACTTTCTACTCTGCACGTCTGTCCCTATCCTTCAGTAACCGTCTAATGTTCACCCAGCAACTCAAAGATGTCTTACTTAAACTAAGATCTTCTTCATGCATATACCATTTCAACTGCTTCTGTGGTTCAAGTTATATACGGTGCACGAATAGACAGGTTCGTCTGCGGGTTCGAGAATATTTACCAGTTTGGTTCAGCAGGGGGGAAATTAAGTTCAGAAAAAGCTCGATTCTGTCACACTTAGTCGATACTGGACAAAGCATTGATGTCAACACAGCTTTCAGGGTTATATACTGAATTCCGAAGTCGTTATCGCGTACAGTTCGCTTGCGTCTGCTACACAGATCTGAAGCTGCTGCAATAAGATCGACTAGACCGGAAGATTGTAACTACTTATATAATTTAAAATTAGTTAGCCGACTACTCCGAAAATGTGGCATTTACTCAAAGGGTAGAATAAACCTGAGGTCAAGGTAACGAAATCATCAATTACAAAGCATCTTATTGACTACATATACGATGATATTGACGCTGTCAAGTCATTCACTGTTGTTAGCAGAGAAAAAAATAGAAAGATGGCTGAATTTGCGGAGGCTTGGGTAATTCGAGTTCATCGACCTGGTCTTCATGTGTACAGAAGGCAATGGTGTACACTTTGAATCTATCACAGTAATATCGCTTACTCACTAACTGTTGTTACTATTATTAATAACATTTTATTCCATCTCTTATTATTATTATTCAAGAATTTTTTTTTATCCTTCACGTTCCCCAGTGGAACATAGGGCTTCAAGCTAGTGGCTTGAAGTTTCTCTGGCAGTGTTTATTTTTACAGGATGGGGTTGCTAGCCTCATGCCCAACCTTTCCTCTTCACCAGCATTACTTCTGGCTTAGCGAGGTAAAGGAATGCGTCGGCCGGGGACCGAACCCCGGACCATGTGCGTGGTCGGCGAGCGTCCTAACCGCTATGCCACCGACGCACCTATTCAAGAATTAGTTTGTAATTAATTGATAAGGGATCGATATCAGTTAAAGAACCCATTGAAATCCGATGAATTCATTAAATCCTGCTTTGTCGGTTTCGTCCTTGTTTAGGACTCTTCAACAGGACGCAGCCATCACACCATTATAGATCGAAACTAAGGCAAGCTCGTTTACCTTTCAACAACTTGGACGAAATCCAATCATTTATAAAGTAGTGACATGTCAATTTAAAGTTTTCATGAAGTGAAAAAAACACACTGGATTTCAAGATCACAATTACTGCACTATACAGAATTGATTTTCCATACAGTCATTGGAGTGCATTGTTGAAGAGTAGCAAGCTAGGACGAAACAGATTTTCAGCGATACTTGATTTCCAAAGGTTCTCTAACTGATTTTTGGTTCATGGTCAAACCTCATTTTGATTAAATCCCTGAAAATCAGCTCTTGAAAATTAATGTATTGATTATTAGCAAATGACTACAGTATGAAGTCGCTTAAAGTTCTAGTGAGGAGCTGTGATCCGAGGGGCAGCCAAGCTGAGTGTAGGGATAAGTATTCACCACTGATATTGACGGAAGTTAGAGGTCATATGCCTTTGGATTTGGTTCAGATGACTGAAAGGCATATGAATTTGCCTTTGATTTGATCTCTGGTGGGATCATGGGTAGGTATTACTGAAGAGTCCCAAACAAGGACGAAATAGTCATCCATTACTCTCTAGTTGTTAATGGTTCTCTCACTGAAGTCAATTCCTGATGAAATGGTTTGAAATGCTTCTTTATTAACATTTCCACGTTTAATCACAAATTGATATCAGCAGGAGAACCATTGAAAACCAGGTAGCACTGCCAGACAGGTGTTTTTTCCTAGCCTGGGACTCATCAGAAGTACACACCTACTGCCAGGGTTCGAACCTAGAGCCTTCAGGTTACAAGGCAACCTCGCAGACCATTCAGTCATTGAGGTCCGATTCAGAGGCCAGTTCATGAATTCTAACCCCTATCAATTCATGATTTAAACGCGACTGACACTAGCCAATATCATCACTGGCAGGTATTTGTCCTCAATACAGACTGGATGGACCCCACTCGTCACAACTTCTCACTGAAGCCAGTCATCAAGGAGCATCAGATTAATTTTCATCAGTTTGTTTGCATGTATTAGATTTAGAACAACACATTTAAGCGAACAATAATGTGTTTTCAATTAGATCTCATCATCAGGCTTAACTCTAATATACATAAGTTTACAAATAAAAATTCAAATATAAACCAATCAAGGTGTTTTGTCTATAGGAAAATAAGGTGGTGAATATAAATTGTGCAATTAGTCATAATAGTAGTAATGATAATAACAATAATAATAGTGATAATAATAATGGTTTTATCAATAATAAGAATGAAAAAGTGAGGCAATCTGTGATAACACGAATAATGAAAAAACCAACATGATTAAACAAACAATTGTTCAGGTATACGTGGTAGTCGATAAAGGCTAGTAAAAACAAATGAACCGATTGAGTAATGCCAGACTGATTGTAAGGGAAGTAAATGAGACACGTTTTTAATGAAGATGAGATAAGATTAAGGGATGATAAGAGAGGGATTGAAAATATAAGTAAGGGGTGGTGTAGAAGTTGGTTATGTCTTAATAGGCCGATAAGGCAGGGATAATAGCTGTACGAACTTCTTTTGAATGCATAGTTTAGATTTAATGGTTCGAATGCCTATCGCTTGCCTCAGCTGTGTGCGTGCAGTAGACCAATACGAAGTATACTGGAAAGATTCGGTGGGATACGATGAACTACTTTGAAAGCTCTTGTTTTCTCCACTACATGACCGCTATCAATTAAATGTGACAAAATTGAGCTACGGATTGTTTTTGTCTGTCTTTTGCCAAACCACGATGGGAGATGTTCACTAACACGTTGGCTAAGCTGTCTAGTAGTAGCACACCCAACATAACTGTCACCGCAGGTGCAGTTGAATTGATAAATGCTCATAGATGTGGCAAAACTATCTAGCTTATCCTTCGTTTGCATCCCAATCATTCGTCGGCTAGAGAATGACAAACATAGGTATGTTGCGAGATCGAGCATTGCTTAATCGGTTCATTTGTTTTTACTAGTCTTTATCGACTACTTCCACCTGAACAGTTGTTTGTTTAATCATGCTGTTTTTCATTATTCGTGTTGTCACAGATTGCCTCACTTTTTCATCCTTATTATTGATAAAACCATTATTATTATTATCAACACTACTATTATGACTAATTGCAAAATTTATATTCACCATCTTATTATCCTATAGAAAAAACACTATGATTAGTTAATATATTTGAATTTTTATTTGTAAACTTATATATATTAGAGTTAAGCCTGATGATGAGATCTAATTGAAACCACAATACTGTTCGCTTAAATGTACTGGATTTGTTTTTCAAGTCTGACCACAGATTGATATCAGTTCACGAACCACTGAAAACCACTGGACAGTTGTTTCATCAGCCTAGTTCAAGACTCATCCACAAGACGCACCAACGATAAGGAGTTCAAACTCACAACTTTCCAATTACAAGTCAAGCTTACTTACTTTATTACATTTCAATAAAACTCATGCCTAACGCTAACTTAAAACCAATCAATAATCTATACACAAAAAGTTGCCTTACATAAATTTCCCTTCAAGGTCAGCATCACAATTAAAAGAACAAATTAAGAATACAAGAGAACAACTGATTGTTTTATTTATAAGACATTTGAAAGTTGATGTATTACACACAATGTTACAACAGGCACTGTTGCTCAATTGCTCTTTCATCTACAAAATAACCTTTATAGAAACTCGGCTAACTTTATATATGTATGATCTGATGAGTGAAACAAACTCTTCATGTGAATTAATCTCTGTCCGTCTGTGTGCATGTGTGTGTGCGTGTTCTTGAATGTTTCTAGATGTTACTGTATTGTCGTTTTATTGATTCCCCATGTCTGATTCATCTCTTCCATGTTCCTGGAGGACAGTTGAAAGAGTGCCCTCTCTCTTTAAAATGACTACAAAAGCGTCTTTTGCGATTCAACCAAAAAAGACAGGATTGTTCTCGATGCTATTCCAGTGTGAGTAGAATATACCATGGAAACTGATTTTGAGTGTGTGTGTGTATATGTGTATGGGTGCATATATACGTTCTATAGAAAAATATGAAATTAAAACTAAAAAATATATGTAAACAGTAAAACCATTTTGCATCTCTACGCATGATTACAGGCAGCCTATTCAACAACTTACAGCATTCGGTTCTTGAGCACACCTCTCTCTCTCTCTCTCCCTCTCGAAATATACAGGTATAGTTTTTATCAAAATACTATGATGAGATTGATAAAAGTGAGCAACAATAAACCAAAAGTGTTGTAACTGAGAGGGAGATTTATCAAATAAGTGTGGGAGTGGGTGGGTGAGTGGGGTTCATGTGAGCATCATTAATCATCATTATCATTCCTCCTTTTTTTCATATAAGCGGTTCTTCAATATATAATATACCATTACTAAATTTCGCTGTAAGACTCTCAGGATCAACATGATCGGGTATATCATATTCTTTAGAAAATTCTCTTACAGCTGTACGATTTAATCCACGTTCTTCATGACGTGCTTTCACGTAAATACGACGATTTAGCGTTTTAATTTGTATTTCTGACGGGGAATACTCTGAATCGATAGGCAGTTCTAGACAAAATCGACGTTTTCTTGGTGATTGATATACTGGACGATGTAGATCATTGTTGTTGATATAGTTTCGAGTGTGATGATCACGTTCATGACTGTGTAAATTAATATCATAATCTGAATGGATCGAACGTGTTGAATGGCTCAATTTTGGTGATTTTAATTCAAAGGTGTTTAAAAGTTGTTGTGATAACTTTCTTGGTGATTGATATTGACGAGGTGAGTTGTTATTATTATTATTATTATGATTATTATTATTGTTATTATCATTCCAAAATCGATCGGAGGATACTTCTGAATTAGAAACAGAGGATCGTCCATCTACTGACGATGAAAAAGGCGGTGGTTTCATAGGACAACTCACAGTCAGGATACCATTCAGGGATAATAAAGCAGAGATTTTCTCATCATCTACACCTGGAGGTAAATTGACAGAACGTGAATATTCACGAAGAGATGACGTCGAACCATTGTCTCTATTATGATTGGTCGTTGCATTCAAACTATGCGTGGAATGACTTCTGTCTGTTTTAGCTGTTACCACTAGCTGACCATCACGTACAAATACTTTTACTAATTCAGGATCATAATCTGATAGATTAAAATTCGCTACAAAATGTACACTGCCATCTTGAAATTGTTCATAACCACTTGTCTTTGTTGTTGCTGTCGCTGCTGTTGTCGTCAGTGTATCTCGTGAACTGGCTAATGAATTCATTACATCCCGACTGCCGAATAAATCACTGGAACTAGATAATCGACTAGGTAATAGCATATCATTGTGCATCAGTCGAAATTCTTCATTCCATCGTCTTCGTCTTTCCTCCATTCTACGTTTCATATCATCGTACAGGTAATCCGTTGTCTCTGCGAATCGCAGTGGACTAGATGAGATTGTACGAAAACGTTTATGCCATGGGATTTGATGAGAGAATTGGTCATTGCTACCGGATGTGTGACGATTACGTGAATCCCAGTCGAATTTATTGGTATTATTATTATTACTGGCGAAATTATATTTCCATTTGTCGTCTGATGGAAATGTTGTATCGTTGTCAAAAATACTAAAATTTTTCAAGTAATCATCATGAATGACGGATTTTTTATTACGTTCAACAGGTATACGTAATTCCGTACGATAATTGGTCATTTCTTATCTGCATTCATTATCGTTATTCATAAAATAATAATTAGCAAGCAGGATTGCGCAAAAGTCTGTTCACCGTTAAATGTTACAATAGTTGAGACAAGAGAGAGAGAGAAAATTATTTATGTAAATGTCACATATATATCCTTCCTTAGAAAATTGTTTTGATAGATAATTTGACAGGTTTCAATGTTCAATATTATTATATACAAGTGTAACTGCTGCTTATTTAGGCTGAATAGAAAGGATATATTGTAAAATACAGGCCGTTTTAATAACAAACATACTTGATTAATGCTAGTAGTGAAAGAGAAAAATGTGTAAACACAAGCATCTGTCCATATATCGCTCAGTCAAACACACACACTCTCTCTCTATTTGTCTTTTGCGCGCGCGCTCATTTAAACAGACACGCTACGTGTCTGACAACATACGGAATGATAACGAATCAATGAATGAAAACGTTAACTGCCTGTCTGTCTATCGATCCCTCTATCTATCTATCTATCGTTTATCTTTCGGCTGTGTCTATGAGTGCTGTGCTGCATTGTTTTTAAAAATTTTTAACCTTGTGTGCTTGTACTGCGTTGTGTAATCGTCCCTTGCAAGGTGACATTTCATTTTCTGTGTTCTATGTCACAAGATTTGTTTGTGTTTAAGTAAGAAACATTAAAACAAGCAAACAGTATTATTTATTTCTTCTAACCAACTCTCTCACACACACACACAATCATTCACTCTCTCTCTTTCTGTAACTTCTGCCTACTACCACTACCTTTCATGGTAAAAATCACAATATTTGGAGAATATCTTAGAGACACTTATGTGCGTGTATTATTGTGCAATATAGCCATTGGGTAAAATACCATTTATAATGCAAAACATATTGTGACCCAGCCTTCCAGCACATGTGTTGCTAAGGTCACACTAGACAAGATTTTCTCTTCTGAATAAGTTAGAAGAGAATGGCACTAGTGATATGGTTACTGTTTTGAGAACTTATGTGAAAAAAGAAGCGGAAATGAAATAAAGATAAGGGCCAAGTTAAACTTTAAGCACCACTAACCAACTACCAATAGAGTGTGACCGCACGGGTGACCTTGAAACGTTCACTGAGCAAGTTGATGTAACGTGGCAAATAATGTTGTCATCATCATCATGTCTTAAATACTTAAATCCACCACACAACCTACTTCCTGACAGTGTATCAAGCATTTTGGTTCGAAAGTGTTCTGATACGTTGTATTATCCTCTTACTCAAATATATAATGCATCTTTTCACAGGGATACAGTATCTGTTGCCTGGAAAGAAAAAAACGTGGTGTCTGTACTAAAGTCATATTCTGGATCAGCTCTGAAGATCAGGCCAATCTCCCTCCCGTTTTCATTTTTGAAAACTATGGAGAAAATCTTCTTGTATGTTTTTGAGCCTTCTTTGAAATGTTTTATTGATCCAAAGTAGTTTCCTTACAAATGTAATAGAAGCACATTAGATGCTGTCGTTGTACTCCACCACAATATTGCTTCAAGTCTTGATTAGAAGGTACAATTTTTTGTTCGAGCCTCCTTTTTAGAATATACTGCTGCTTTTGACTCAAATCCTAGGGCACTTTTACTAAGTAAGCTTATTTCAGCACACACTGAGTCTTGGGTCACAAGAAGACTGTCTAATTATTTTTCAGGTAGAGAACGACACATTATTTTGAATGCAAAGCACTCCACTTCGTTGGTGCGCCTCAGTGGTGCTCTACTGTCTTTGTCCCTTTTTTCTTTCATTTTGCATGACCTTCCATATTCTTCCAAAGCTAATTTCATTAAATATGCCGATGACGTGAACATTTTTGTCCCAGTAGTTTCTACATTGGACTGTTCTTATATGATGAATAGATTCTTATCTGAAGTTAACAAGTCGTCTCACCAGAATGGTCGTAAACTGGATCCATCTAAATGTCATATTGATGATTTCAGTTTCAGATGCGAACAATCCTTGCGTATGATTCCTGTTATATTGACGGCAGTGTGATAGGGAGTAAATGGAATATCGCTTATCTCGACATCAGCTTCTCTTCGAGTCTCTGTTGGTTGTCTCATATCCTGATGATTTCCACGAAAATGTTTCGCCTGACTTATGAAACTTCCTGCTGGCTTAACTCAACCTCATCTCTTCCCCTGTAATTTATTAATTCATGTATTCTGCCCATTCCACTTCTGTATTGTTCCCCCTTGTTCTTCCCTGGACTTCTGAAAAAAACCTTGTCATATTACGTAGAACACTGAAGGCTGTAAGTAGGGTTAGCAGTATGTCTCTGACCCAGCTAACTGAGGTTATTGTCAATAGGCACTTCAATCCTTGCAGGCGATGGGCCCAAGTTATTCTGTCTGATACCGAACATCCTCTATATTATTCACAACTTTTTCCTTGTATCTCTTTGGGGCGTAAAGCCAGAAGAAACTTCATAAGAATTTATGCTCATACAGCTACTAAATATGCAAATTCTACCATACCACCATATTTATCACGGGTTTTGTGTGAAGAGAGAGTCAGATGTTAGAAAAGAACTTATAAACTTTTTAAATCAGTAAGTGAACTGCGAATTATAAGCAAAGATTATTATTATTGCATTTATAGTCTACGGCATTATCTATTTATAATTCATTATGTTTGGCCAACCTACATTTTTCTGTAATTTTATTATTGTTTCCAATTTTATGTATCTGCATGTTTGTAAAAGGAGTTAAATTGTTGCAATATCGGTAAAACCTCTGAAAATTCCAGTCTGTAAAATTATTATTGTTTGGAATAAGGTGATTATTATTGTTACACAGTCCGAGGTGAACGTTCACCAGAGTTTTCAATGGAAACCAAAAGTATTTAGATCATGACATGTGATCTGTATAATATCATAAATGGCAATAAAGAAAGAACTGCATAACTGTATAAATATTGATTATCTAAAATTGGTAGTTGAACACCACTCATATCGACCAGTAGTGTTTGCTAGCCATATTGTGAAGATCTAAACACTAGACGACCTTTCGCTCTTCTGAGGTCGAGGTAATCGAAAGTACTCCTGACTCTATTATGTATAAGATTTTATTTTGATAAATCACACAGTGTTGTACAGTAATATTAACTGATGACGTTTCGAGCATAAACTACTTCTCATAATCATATCAAGTTACTCACACAACTTTTTTCCTTCATTTATATACATGTGTGGAGTCGATTAGATATTGGAATAAAATTCAATATGAGATAATGTACATTCAGAAATAATAATATGAGTGTTATTTATCAATTACAATCAGATGGGAAATAAGACGAGTGTTTCTATAGTCATAATAAGTTACTTCTTAGAATGTTGTGATGTGCTTGAATTGAAGTAGAATTTTAAGATTATTTATTATCCTCTTCTCATTTGACTGACTGGTGGTAATAATATCTTCCATATTTCTGGAATTTGCATTGAGTCACTTCTGTTGCATGTGTTGGGTGTAGACTCGATGAATAAGGATTCCGTAATCAACCTCTCTCTCCACCTACCTATATTACTTCTTAGAATTTTAACCCTCTCCCACCCTATTGTGTGATTGTGCGTTAATGCGTGAAGTGCAACTGCTGAGCTTTTTTTCTAAATTACTTATCTTTTCAGGGTCAACCATTCTTACCTTAGCTAAATTCTTATGTTCCGATAATCTGACTACCCCGGACCTACTAGTTTGACCTATGTAGTTGACCTCACTCACAGTCATTGCAGGGTATTTTGTAAATTATATTATTTTGTCTGATTGGGTCCACTGGGTCCTTTAACCTACAGAGCTTGTCTTAGCTGAGTGAGTTTGTAGGTTTGAATGCCACCCTAATTCCTGCTTTATTAAGAATCCTACGTAGGGTCTCAGATGTCCCCTCCTTATATGCTATTACAGTGGATGACTTATATTCTCTCTTATTTATGTTATCATTGCTAGTTCCACAATTATTTTTATTTTGTTTTTGGCCTTTAGTTATCCTCCTAATGAATTTTAAAGGATAGTTATTCAACACTAACGCTTCTTCTATCTGTTTTATTTCGTCGTTTAGGTCTTTTTTGTGCTACTTAGTGCTACTGCTCGGTTTGTTAGACACCTAACTAAGCCTTAAATAACCGAGCCATAGCACTAAGTAGCACAAAAAAAGACAGTTAGATCCCTTCAATTTAGCTAGCAAGCTCTACTAGCTGATTTGAGTGGTATCTGACTACTTATCTCAATCAGTCAGTAGTATGTGACTTTGTATATCTATTCTTGCTTCCTTTGTTACTATTTATAATATCATCAAGAGATCACATTTAATGATCTGAACAGTTTTGGTTTCCATAGGCAACTGTGGAGAAATTTTACTTCTTCAAACCTTTTTTTATTCCTTTACTTTCCCAGTGGAACATAGGGCACCTTCAAGCTAGAGGCTTGAAGTTTCGGTATCAGTGGTGTTTATTTTTATGGGATGGAATTGGTAGCCTCATGCTCAAGCAACCTTCCCTCTTTACTGGTTTTATTAGCGGCTTAGCCAGGGAAAAGGAGTGCGTCGGTGGCTGGGGATCGAACCCCGGATCACATGAGGTGTGGTTGGCAAGCATTCTACCTCTGTGTCACCGAAGCATAAACTGTGTAAATTACAAATTGCGAATTAAATTCCATATTCCAAATTTTATTTGATTGTATTTTCCTTTTAATGAATAAGGAAGTTAATTAGAATACCTACCAATAGCATTAAATTTGCCCTTTCTAGCTTTTTATTGTGATATTTAAATTTCACACTGACACCATTAATATCACAACAGCTGATAGGCTGATAATATATGCTTACCACTTTTAATTACTCAAATCAATGGAGCGTTAATTAATTAACTAAAGATAACATTACAGTTTGTCGTGACGTCATACTGATATTAAGGTACAAAGAGTTAAAAATGCGTTTTACTCTTTTGATCAATGCTATGCATCATTGAAACTTTGATATGTATAATCAGCTGATTATATAGTTATCTGACCCTGAATTTTATACGTTAATACATTAAAACAAATGAACACAGCAAAAGGAACATATTGAGCAGGATAAAACGATATCATTATACTTCCTTATCGTTCTTATCATCTGAGTACAATCCTGCTCAGTAGGTTCTTGTTTTGTTCAAGTTAATCAAGAGAATTATTGCTTAAAATGCCCACTAGAAATTTTTAGATTTAATAGTTTTATTTTTATTCCTTCAAGTTCCCAGTGGAACATACGGCTTCAAGCTAGAGGCTTGAAATTTCGGTAGCAGCCGTGTTTATTTTTACAGGATGGGGTTGCTAGCCTCATGACCAACCTTCCCTCTTTACTGGTCTTATTAGTGGCTTAGCGAGGTAAGAAAGGAGTGCGTCGATGGCTGGGGATCGGACCCCTAGTCATGTGCATATTCGGCGAGCATCCTAACCGCTGTGCCACCGACGCCAAATAATATTCTTTCCTACAAATCCTTCATCAAGTTCTATGGTTATATGACCAATGTGATCAAGTACAAAAAGTTCATTTAAGCGAACGCTTTAAGATATTAATTTCAACAAATAATAATAATTGTTTTTTCGAGCAACACATTTCAAACCATCACACACGTACTTGTCATAGGAATATACATGATATTCATAAAGAGTTATGAGGTGAGAAAATAGACTGCTTAGGTCAAGTTAAAAGGACATACTGAAGGTCAAAATTACAATGAAGATCAATCACTAAACCAAATAACAAAGGTAATAGCACATCTACCCTGGCTGGTATCAAAACAAAGTTTATCAAGGAAGGTTTAGTGTGATAAAGAATTGGTTTTGGACGCATAAAGGTGATTTATAGTTCCTAACTGCCAGTTAGTGCTTCCACAAACTTCATGGTACGCCGTCGCCCAAACATGTTCTACAGATAGGTTTAAAAGATGTATAACACTGTGAGACTTTATCAAAATAAATTTTACCCATAATAAAATTACGAAGTGTTCTAATCAGGAAGATTGGGTAGAAAAGACCAAACAGGATTTTAAAAACTAGAAAACTTGTCAGTTTTTATAATTACGGGTTAAGTACGTAGCATTAACGAAATAGGTAGGAGGTTCGGACATATAAAGATAAAAACAGTAACCAAATCTAATAAATCAGATAGGGATTTAAAAAAGGTAAATATGATAGAAATAAATGGGAAGGCTGGACAAGAAAAGTTTTAGGATGATTATTATCGGTGAGACTGACTTTTCATGATGTCCACGGTAGGGACAACGGTTGAACGTATTTCTTTTGGACACATAGACTGGGAATGAGTTTCTGGATAGCCAGCTCTTCAGCTACTCCTAGATGCCTTGATCTCACTTCCTTTGGTAGTTTGGTTCGGATCTTGTATTTGGCTTTGAAGGACTTTTGAAATGAAGGTGAATTTCCAGAATTAACTAGATGTTCTGTTATCGAACTGTTTACCCCCTTTACGTTATCCCTTTGCCAACTATGCTGGATAGTGTTCTCGCTCGTGTTTTACAAACGGATGCATTATTATTATTATTTCCTTTAGTTCCTAGAGGAACATAGGGCTTCAGCCATGCGTCTCCATTGCGTTCGGTTCTCTGCTAGAGTTTTCACCTGGCTCCAACTCTGCCCATACGCTTTCAATTCTTCTTCACATGATCTCCTCCAGGTCACCCTTGGACGACCAACTCGTCACTTCCCTTTCGGGTTCCACTCGAGGGCTTGTCTAGTGATGTCACTTGCTGGTTTCCTTAGAGTGTGGCCAATCCATCTCCATTTCTTCCTGCCTATTTGTTTCACAATAGGTTCCTGGTTGGTTCGCTCCCAGAGATCCTTGTTGCTGCTCTTTTCTGGCCGGCCATTTGATCTTGAGTATTGAGCGAAGACAATGCTCAAGATCAGATGGCCGGATGCATGGTACGTCCAATGTACTCAGCTCCACAAGAGCAAGTGAACTTTTATATGCATGTTGAAGCGGCTCAGTGTGACAGTTTGTCTTTCACTTGCTGAGTGAGTAGTTTCTTTCAGGAGAATATTATTTGTAGGCTGGTGGTGAAGTATGTTTTGCTGAGAGACCTCGACAGCCGTCGACGGAGAATTTCTGCTTGGGTATCACTTTTAAATTCTAAGTTCAATATCAGCTTCTTTTTGGGGGTAACTTGGACTTTTTCAGATGTTTTCCTTGGTTTTAGATTCTTATCTGTCTATGAATCTGGGTGGAAATCCATTTTCAATCAAGGTCCTTTGGAGATTTTGTAATTCTTCGTCGGTTGACTCTCCCATACAAATCTTCCGGGTCCTTGAGGAAAGAGAGTTTATTATGTTTCTCTTTTTGCATAGAGGCATACAGCTTTGAAAGTTAATAAACTGTCCGTTCCATGTGGGCTTTTCGTAGATGTACCTTCTAAACGAGTTGTCTGCATTCTTCGTAGTTGAACGTCGAAAAGATGAAACAGTGAGTTAGACTCAACTTCCAAGGTGAAGTAATTATAATCCTATTTTGTCTTTTCTGTCCGATCTTCCTGATTAGTACACTTCGTAATTTTATTAATCCTACCTCTGACCGGAAATAATTCTGGAACTTTCTCACACATGTAATATAAATACACGAATGTACAGCTCTGTCTAGTTGATGACTCCGTCGAAAAGAAAATTCTCTTCGCTGCAACTGTCTTTTTAATAATACTTTGTATTCCGAGTGATTCATAATGGAAACCGCAGTGAAACAATGCAAATGAAGACAGAAGTAAAACGAGGAAGGCTGTCTACTATCACCGATGATATTCCTGATTGTGGTGGATTGGCTTATTTCACAGATCACTGGAAGCGAGAAGACAGGAATACGCTGGACAAACAATAAGACTGCAGAAGACCTGAATTTCACAGGCGACTTACGTTTTATGTCACACAAATCAACAAGTTGGCAGGAGAAGGAACGAAGACAAGATTTCAGCAACCCCAAAACACCTACCAATCACTTCAATAGGATGAATCTAAAGGAAATCGTCTCTTTTACCTACTTGGTGAATCAAAACTCTTTCAAATACAGACGGCACGGGTGATGATGTTAAAGGCGGAACCAAGAGCGCAGGATAGCTGTTCATAAATCTAAAATCATTGCACAGTTCCAAAGTATTCAGTCAGTGTGTCCGTATTGTTCAGAGATCTGGGAGGATGGGGCACACATCACGAAAGGTATTTCCAACCGGTTACTGCAGGCTTTTACACCAATAGCTTTCTTGACTAGATTATGAAGATTAGATAGCTGGTCAACAAGAATAAGCTACATGTAACTCCGGCATTCAGCCAACCAATGAGGAATCTATAACAGAGTGAAATGGAGATGGATTCGACATACGCTAAGGAGATAATCTGAATGAAATCAGACTCCAATCACGCCGTCGGGTGAAACCCAATCGGTAAGTGATGAATTGTGTATGAATCCGAGGGTGACACAGAGGGAACTGTGTGACGAGGAGATGAAAGCTTGTGGGCAGTCGTGAAGCCGGTTAAACGAAACAATAGAGAACGGAATGAAGTGGTAATATTTTTGATTGGACACTAGCCAGTAACCAGTGTGACGTGTCTAGTCCTTTCTTTGGTTCACAACGTGGCCACCATACTGGGTAGCTCGCCATCACGGTGCACATTGACTTGATGATATTAGGTGGTTGGAGGCTTTCGGAAGGAAGCCTTGCTTCACCTAGCCTTCTTGCTAGTTGGCACTCACCAGTCAGCAAGGCGTATCTGCAAATGCCTTGAAGGAATTCATGTCCCTTCTGAGAGTCGAACCCGTGTCACCCAGTGGTGCAGTCAGAGACGTTACCACTGAGCTATTCGGGCTCGCGATTGACTTCCTGTAGGACTGTAGATACGCCTTGTTGACTGATGAGTGCTAGCTAGCACGAAACATAGATCAAGCAAGGCTTCCTGCTGATTGACTCCTACCATCTACTATCATCAAATCAATGTGCACCATGATGGCGAGCTACCTAGAATGGTGGCCACATTGCAAACTATTGGACTGATAGACTTCAGTCTGCACCGAAGAAAGGACTAGACACATCACACTAGTTACTAGCGTCCAATCAAAGTACCCACTACAGTCCTACAGGAGGTCAGTCGTGAGCCTGAATAGCTCAGTGGTAATGTCTCTGACTTCACCACTGGGTAACTCAGGTTTGAATCTCAGAAGGGACATGAGTTCCTCCAAGGCAGTTGCAGATACGCCTTGCTGACTGGCTGGTGAGTGCCAAATAGCAAGAAACCTAGGTGAAGCAAAGCTTCCTGTGGCCGATTGCCTCTAACTATCTAATATCACATCAGAAGTGGCAATATGCCAATGAAGTCCCATGTACCCATCGGAACCGACAGGGAATTAATTATATTAACTTACTTTATATTACATGATATTGTATAATTATTGACTTCTAATTAATTAAATCATTAAAAACAACGAATATGTCTGAGTGTATCGTTTTAAAAGCGTTTAGGCAAGATTAAATTATGCCATTATTTTTTTATTTTGTGTAGACTTTACATATAGACATATACATAAGATCACATGCGATTTGATCTATGTCCTGGAATGGAATCAAGGTTGTCTAGGTATTATTTTTACATCTGGTTGTTACCTTTTATTTTTTTTTTAAATATTTTATTCCCCCTTTTCTGTGGGATACTTTATCCCTACTGGCCTTGAATTGGATTACAATGACCTTAATTTAGAGTGGAAGATTTAAAAACCAATCAATTGATTGGTGACAAAATTTATTTGCGGAGTAAAAAAGTGATATAATAATTGTATTTGGTACTGTCAGCTGTGGTGTGTTAAATAATGTTATTGTCTCAGAACTTGTTTACCCTTTACTGAAGATGTAATTTGCTAAATATGCAGCTGAATACGAACTTATCTCATCTACGCAGGACATCAGGTCGACATTATCAGAGCTTTTAAAGTTGCTAGATGGTTGAAGGTGATCATCAGGAAGAGCTTGACCTATGTTTCGTGATTACTGTCATTTCCACAGGAGGTCAGTGGTGAACCCAAATAGCTCAGTGTTAAAGCCTCTGAATACAACATTAGGTGATGTGAGTCCAAACTCCAGAGAAGACGTGAATTCCTTTTCTGTAGTTTGGTTTGTAAGGGTTAGATATGTTTTTTTACGAGTTGATCACGGACTGATATCAGTTAGAGAACCATTGAAAACCAGGGAGTACTGGACAACTGTTTCCTCCCACTAGTTTGGGAATCACCAGCAGTACGCACCCACTGGGATTCGAACCCAGGACCTTCTGGTTACAAGGCAAGCTGGCTCGTATACCATTCAGCCACTGGGACCCGATTCATTAGCCAGTCCATGAATTCTAACTTCTACCAATTCGTGATTTAGCGCGACCCCAAAGACTGTCGTTGGTGTGACATCTAACTGGACCTCACTGGTCACAACTTCTCACTAGAACTCCAGTGCTCCCTGGTTTTCAATGGTTCTTTTTAATGATATCAATCCGTGATCAACTCGTAAAATCATGAATTCCTTCAAGGTGACAGATACACCCTGCTAATGAGTGTCAGTAAGTACAAAACAGAAGTTCAGGTCTTCCTGTCGATTGCCTACAACCTTCTAACATGAATTCAGAGTCCATCGGAATGGAGAGCCAATTAGCTTGGTGACCATATTGGAATTAATATGAATAAGCTGAATCTGTGTGTTCAGAAGAAATTTGTTCAGTCCCTTTGTGGTGCAAGCCAAAAACTGTAGACAATAAATTACGTGAATGTCACGTCCCTAATCGGAGTCATGAGGAAAAAACACAATAACAAAGCCTAATCTTGAGGAACTCACCAACCAGTCACAGCACACTTAACGTGTGCAAATACGATTCGCAGATATATGGCTTAACTTTCTGAGAAACGGTCACAAGCAGTACAGAATAACCATCAACAGCAAAATAACCAATCATAAGACGTTGCTTCTCTGCTAATAATAACGCTAATAATAGTCTGTCTTCTGTCGTTACAACTTTATTTGCCATTGTCTTCCACATAACATGTTAAAGGTCTTAAAAACAAACTTTGCCTATAACGTGCAAATACCACTTGGCACTGTTATTTTATTGTGATTACTATTCTAGCTAATCCAATCATCTTGTTTCTGTCCCCGTATTGTTACGTAATTCATTTATCTATTCTCCTTATTCATCATTTTCAAGTGTCATTTTGCGGGAGTTTGAATGATTTCAAGATTGGCTGCTAAATGATTTCAGTTAGAGAACCACTGAAAGTCAGGAGGTACTGGAAAACTGTCTCGTCCTCGTCTAGGGGTCTTCAGCAGTACGCACCCATGACTTCATCGAATATTGAACCCATGACCTTCAAGTTACTAGGGAAACTCGTAGACTATTCAGACACTGGGATGGATGCCAATGGTCAATCAGTTCTAGCTTCTTCCGATTTGTCATATACAGCGCAACCACCAGGAATTATCATTGGCGAGTTTTTTTCCTCACACACAACTTGGTGTACTCCCAAACACTGACGAAACAGCTGTGCAGCACTGCTTGATTTTCGGTGGTTATCTAACCGAGGTCTATTCGTGATCAACCTTGAGATTAGTCATTCTTATTGCACAGACTATTGATTATTGATGCTAATCTTTATAAATTAACTGACCTTGAATTCCGTAATTATTCTCACCCCATATTTACCTCAAAATTTATATTTCTTATTTAAGTGTTTGTTTGCAAAGATTTGATTGGTTTCAGTATTTCAACATGAACTGACATCGGTTAGAGGACCATTGGAAAAACTGAGATTACTAGACAGCTGTTTCGTCAACCTAGTTTGGAACTCTACATGAGTACGCATCCGTTGATAGGGTTGGAACTCAGGACCTTCAAGTTACAAGGCGAGCTCATAGACTATTAAGCCACTGGGACCCGTTCCAGTGGTCCATGAATTCCAGTTTCTACCAGTTTATGATATGGCGCAACCACTAACGAATGTCATCGGCGAATACTTGTCCTTATTGACTAAATAATCTATTACTAACTTCTACTGATTAACTCTTTGGATTATTTATGTAATGAGTTATATTCCACCTCTCCCATTTCTTAAAACCAGTAATACTTATTGATCAACACATCACCACGTGACTGGTATAATTTTGAGGATCTAGTTCTATTTTTCGGGTGTCAGGGCTACACATGAATCAGGTGAGAGTGACACGGGATTCAGTTAAACTTCGTTTTCGTTTAGCAGTCACCGAAATGTAAAAACTTGTTCGCTGACTGTTCTAAATGGGTTTTCTATGGACTGACCTTCTTAAAGCACCTTTAGGTCTTCTTGTGATTTCATAAAAATAACTCAGTGGTCAAAGTGTTAATGAATTCGTCTATTGACCACACCCACCCTACTGCATACACACATATATGTTACAGAATCATAATGAACCAGCGTTATCTCAGAGATGACTTGTCAGGGAAATTGTCATTATCATTATTATTTTTTAAGAAATTATATCCAATGAGGGACTTGGATCATAGGTGTGAATGCATAAAATAATAATAATAGTAGTATGAAATGCAGTTGAAATATTTGTGATTATAATCACACTTGAATGTCAAGTGGCAAAGCAAATTAATGTCATATACAGAATAATACATAGGATGGATAGAACTTGAAAAAGGGTATGCAGTTATAAGATTAGTAGACAAATCGAATTAAATAAAAACGTAACGTGTGAAATTTAATAGCATAGAATTTAATGTTGCATAAAGGAATTGATTTAGAATGACAAGTGGTTCAAGTGAAATAATACCGGGGAAAATTAAAAGTGAGAGTAGTATTAGTAACAATTGACGTAATAAGGAAGAGTATACAAATTGAATAGACAAAAATGAAAAGAGTGAAAAATTGTTAGAGCTAAAATATGATTGGGGATTACCATACTTTAGCAAAGTAGAGGGATTAAGACCATGAAAGTTGGAGGGGTTGACCGAACTTTTTCTGCATATAGAGATCTGGCTTTTCTGTTTAGATAACCAAGGCTTCAGCAATACAGATGAGTCTGGTACGTTGTGAGTTGGGCAAATTACTTTTCGACTTGTAGATGACTTAAAAAGTGGAGGCTATAGAGATAGGGTGATCATTATCGACCAGATGTTCAATGATCACGCTTTTTATCTCTCCACTTTCACTTCTTTTCACCAGGCAGGTTAGTGTTCCTCCATCCTTCTGGACAAAACTTGAGTTTTTTTTTTTTTTTTTTTGATTTACAGCTTGATTCCACACCGTATTTTCAGTACAAGTGTGGAATTTTCAGCATGGATATCGGTAGCCCAAATTCAGGCCGACCATAGATATCGGGTGTGCGCCGGCAGGGGATCGAACCCTGAACCATGTGCATGGTCGGCGAGAGTCCTAACCACTGTGCCACCGAGTTGAACGATCGATATACCTAGCTCTAGACGAGCAGGTGAATTGATAAACGCACACTGAGTTGGTCAACAGCGAGATCTTGTCCTTCAGATTATTGAACAGTAATGGTCGCCTGGTAAAGGTTATTCTCAAAGATGCGGCAGGGAGTTTTCATCTCAGGGACTGTGAGGTCCTTCTTTTTATGAATTCTAAGCTCATGTACATTATTTTTTGGGGTACGGATGATAAGTCACATTTCATAGGATTTGACTGCATATTCTTGTCTATAAAACATGGTGGAAATCCATTTTCTATCACATAATGTTACGCAGCAATTTTATTTTATTCGATTTGACTACTAATCATTTAATTGCACACCCCTTCCAATTTCTATACATCCTACGAATTATTCTATATATGACATTAATTGTTTTGTCACTCGACATTCAACTATGATTATGATCACAAACATTTTAATTGCATTTCATACCCTTATTATTTTATGCATTCACACCTATGTTTCAATTCCCCCACTGGATACAATTTCTTAAAAAGCAAAAGGATTGAGCGAAGAAATATTTACTTTTCAATTAGATCCTCATCTCACTCTGGATCTACTCTAATATACACGCATTAGCATTTTTATTACAATACACAACAATTTACCAATCAAGTGGCACTGATATGTTTGTTAACAATAATTAGTCAGTGTCAACATGTCAAGCAGTGGGGTGATAATCAACGAAGAAAATTAACACACACAATTAAAAGGTAGGAATGGTTACAGCATGTGGGCTGCATAATGCATAATTTTGGAAAAATGAAGAGTAATTAAGGAATAAGCGTGTGCACAGGTTCATTACGTAACAGATTGTTAAAGAAAGTAAAACCACTTGGACAATGGTAACATGTAATTAAAGATGAAGGAGTCAGAAAAATAATAAAGTAATTTGGACAGTTGGAATTTTTAAGAGGCTGAGGTGGAGGGCGAAATAGTCCTGTTTATACATTCATGTAACGGTGGTCAAGGTAAGGAAAGTGGCTGTACAAATTTCTTCTGAACACACACAGGTTTGGCTTCTTCAGGTAGATTCCTATGGCTTCAGCTGTAGGTATGTAGAAGACGAACTCGTTAAGGACAATTAAGATTAGTAGGAATGTGATAAATAATTTCAAATGCTGTATTAACGTCAACCTTATGCTCACTATCTACAAGGTGTGCTACAATGCAGCTACGAATAGATCCTGTTTGTCCCTTGCTTAACCATGCTGCAGGATGATGTTCGGAAATACGATGATGAACCTGCCTAATTGTACACCCAATGTGGCTGGCTCCGCAGTTGAAGTCAAACTGGTAGATACACATAGAGGAGACAAATTTACGTAGTGTATCCTTATCTCCAGAACGTAGAATAGGGGTGGTTGTGGAGAGACAACATACCTCTGCTGCATAATAAGCTCTTTTAACTGTATTCTTCAGGCGATGTGTTATTATTTCGCCGATGTTGTCACGGATGAACTGCATTTTTGTGAAAAGTTGTTTTCTCGGAACCGGACTACTTCGTCTCCTCCCACTAAATGTTTAAAAATTATAATTGTCCAAATTATTTTATTATTTTTCTGACTCCTTCATCTTTAATTACATGTTACCATTGTCCAAGTGGTTTTACTTTCTTTAACAATCTGTTACGTAATGAACCTGTGCACACGCTTATTCCTTAATTACTCTTCATTTTTCCAAAATTATGCATTATGCAGCCCACATGCTGTAACCATTCCTACCTTTTAATTGTGTGTGTTAATTTTCTTCGTTGATTATCACCCCACTGCTTGACATGTTGACACTGACTAATTATTGTTAACAAACATATCAGTGCCACTTGATTGGTAAATTGTTGTGTATTGTAATAAAAATGCTAATGCGTGTATATTAGAGTAGATCCAGAGTGAGATGAGGATCTAATTGAAAAGTAAATATTTCTTCGCTCAATCTTTCTGCTTTCTAAATGTATAAATGTGGGATTTTTTCATTTTGAAATTTCTTAAAAACCATATATATACGATTGCACAGCTTGATAATAAATTGGTTGTTGAAAAGAGTCTCTTCACTGAATCACTTGTTTTGATTTTCTATATGTCCCAATGGGAATTTTCCATGAATTGAAAGAAAAGAGTAAAGATCCCTCTCCAAAGTAATCTACAAAGTGAAGAATAACCTGTCAAAAGCAACAGTCTTTCATCTATACTGCTCATTGCTGAAGCTTTAGCTATTCACAGATACGAAAACCGGAGCTATGCATACAAAAAAAAATTATCCAACCACTTCTACTATCATGGTAACAACCTTATTGATTCCCACTGACTCGATTTTCGTTTATTTGTTTATTTTTCAACTCCTTAGGACATCTGTATTTCTTTGTGACTCTTGCAAAATTCCATATTTTCCTGATCACAACTCATCCGTTGGAATCTTAATATGTAACTCTATTCCACTTAATAATAATAATGATTTACTTTATTCCAAGAACAGTACTTGTGATACAGAATGGAATTTTCAGCATTAATCACAATATTGCATCTAATTTCCTCAAATTATAAATAAAATTAATCACACAGAAAAGTTTCCACATTTACAATAGGGGTAATGTCAAAAACATGCAGCATATAAAATGGAAATAATAATAATGATAACAGCTAAGGTAATGATAATAATACAAGTGGAAATTACCGTGAGCTTGTTTCACACAGTATTGTCGATGCAATATACAAATCCTTGCATGATTAAAAAATATTGAATATGATGTTCTCTTTACATGATATGGTAAAGGAAAAAACAAAGATTACAGCAGTCATAGAGATAAGTTGATGTTTGCAATTATGAAAGTAAAACAAAGAAGCAACAGGACCATAAATATAACAGAAATAATAAAAGTAAAACTTGAAGGTATATAAGAATGGATGGAGGAGATTGTTTATTTACTAGATGAAAAAAGGTTAGTTAATTCTTGCCTGACAATATTTTCATCACATAAAATACTTGCCAAGTACGGTATCATAGAATTTTTATACTTAGACGTGCGAGCATACAGTTTTCTGAAGTTACTTCTTGTTCTACCTGAGGAGATGCGAGATGAAGGCTGAGAGTAAAGTGGATGCTCCAAGTCATGGGGGGAGTGTGGCGACTTGAACTGCCGCACATATGTGCAAAGTTCTATGTCGAAAACAGATAGACAGACTCACCCGCCACCAAGGTTCGAACACAGGACCGTACATATGAAGTAATAAATGTTATACAATACAAAGCCTGATAATAAGAATTATGCTATTCTACTTCATTTATTATCACATTATCACTGTTAGTGTCTGCATTTTGTTAACAATACTACAGTGTATCAAAATGCCAAGTATTTCGTGTGTGTTAGGTTAACTACTGCTTATTCATTTGTGTTTTTTTTTAATAACGTATACTATGTTAATGCCTATTAAGTAGTAGTTTTACCACCACTTTGAATTAATCTATCTGCATTTGAACATACACTTTGTGTTTGTTTATCGCGAAGTAGTTAAATATACATTTGACACAATGTAGTATAAACAAACCAGTACAAATCATTTATGTATAACTTTCTCTCACTCTCTCTCCATATATTTATGTATATATGCATATGTCCAGAGTATGTTGTGTAATTATTTGCGCACGCCACTTCCCTTTCGGGTTCCACTCGAGCGTTGGCCTGACGCGCGATGTCACCCAGCGGCCTCCTCAGCGAGTGACCAATCCATCTCCACTTTCTCTTGCATATTTGTTGTGCGATTGGTTCTTGTTTTGTCTGTTCCCATAGTTTCTTGTTGGTGATTCTTTCCGGCCATCTCATCTTCAGTATAGAACGAAGACAGTTGTTGGTAGAGGTCTGCAACCTGTTGGAAATATTCTTTGTGACCCACCAAGTTTCTGATCCGTATAGAAGAACTCACTGACTTGACGTTTGTATTGAAAATCCGAATTTTGTTGTTGATGCTGAGTGACGAAGATTTCCAGACTGGTTTCAGGTTGATGAATGTGTTTCTCGCCTTCCCGATTCTCGATTTGACATCCTCGTCCGTTCCTCCTGTAGTTGAGACAATGCTCCCTAGATAAGTGAATGAAGTAACCTCTTTCAAATCGCTCCCGTTGATGGTGATTGGCGTTGGATGTTGCTGCTGCTGTCATTGTTGTTGGTGGTTGGTTATTTTCATGATCTCCGTCTTGTCTATGTTCACCTGGAGTCCTGTCTTTGCTGCTTCTTCGACCAGTTTGTCGGTTTTCGCTTGTAAGTCTTCGATTTTGTGTGACATCAAACATAAATCATCCGCAAAATCCAGGTCTTCTAGGTTCTTCACGTCGGTCCAGAATATCCCTGTCTTCTCGTTTCCCAGGATTAGAAAATACCTTTTTAACGAATACAGGTGTGAATGGGGTAAGTGTAACGACAGAAGACAAGGGTCAGGTAACAGATCATTTATTGAGAAAATCAACAGATATTTATAGATTTTTATGCATATTACTGTCAGTGGAGAAGCAGTGTCTTCTGATTGGTTGTTTTCTTGCTGTGACCGTTTTTTAGAAAGTTAAGCAATATATCTGAGAATCGTATTTGCACACTTTAAGTCTTCTGTGATTGATCGGTGAGTTTCTCAAGGTTTAGATTTGTTATTGCTTTTTTCTCATGATCCTGATTCGGGACATAAACATTGACGTAAACTGCTGCCTACAATTTCTGCCTTGTGGCCAGCTCTTACCACATGAAAATGGAAACAAATTGAAATAGTAGCTTTTTTATAACGGGAATGAAAAACAGTCAAGGGAGTGAAAACACGTAATCAAACTATATCAATAGGCGCTGGGTTCGAGACCCAGTGGGAACACCATCACTCATTTAAGAATGCAGGTACAACCAGATGACGAGTCCCAGATGGGACGAAATTTGCATCCGGGATTCTAATGCCAGTCAGCATTCACTAATGAATAAAATATCAGCGATCATTTGTGTTTTGTGCAACCTTCATTGGGAAATACTAAAGCTTTTTTGTAATAGTGAATATCATATACCCTATGCCAAGATTTTTTCAAACTGTTAAAAGTGATTGAGCACTTCGGTCCAGTCAATCGACGGGAATATCTAAAATCGAATTAAATAATTAATATGACCAGTTGCACAATAGGCAGTGCTCGTGGCCCAAGTGGCCTATGGGATAACGCTTTTACGTCTGAAACTGTGGGCACTGATTTGGAGCCTCGGTGGGGACATCATCACTTACTGTGGAATGCAACTATATCTAGCTGACGGGTCCCAAATAGGACGAAATGCGCAATGTCCTAGATTCTACTGCTAGTCACCACCCAACAATTAACTTCTATTTACATGACCAGGCATCATCGAAGCTTCTGTACAAGAAGCCGACAGACATGTCAACCTGAGACCGAACACTTCGGTCCAATAAATCGACAGGAAAATTTGAAATTGAATTAAAGTGAACTTGGTTTGGATAGGTATAAGATTTTACTTGGTTTTTGTTTATTTGTGATCCTGATATTAATTTTAGCTTCCATTTTTGTTGTTTCATTTTCCCACCAAATTACCAAAAGATTAATTGCGTAATTACTGCCTCATTTGTGTTAAACAAACCATGTTGTAAAATTGAATACTGTTAAATGATTGGCTGTGCACTTCCCAGACCACTTACCTTGTATAATTTTGATTGGTTGATTGATTGATGGATTCGTAAGGTTTTAAATCATGTTATAATTGACTCTGTCTTCATTATATGATTATTTAAAGAAGATAGTTCCTTTTATGAATTTCTACAACACAATAAGAAGACGTAGTTTATCTGAAAAGCGTGTAATGTGCATTTGTGCAATACATTTCGGACATTCTGATCACACACACACACACCAGTATTCGTCATACGCATTGATAGATAAGGCAAGAAAGCATCAATTAATTAATACAGGCGAATTGTGGGCTGATCAGTGTCACAAATAAGGTATTATTATTATGTTATTGTTTCCTTTAATTCCTAGAGGACCCTAGGGCTTCAGACGCACGTCTCTACAGCGTTCTGTTCTCTGCCAACGTTTTCGCCTGACTCCACGTCTACCCCTATGCTTTCATCTCCTCTTCACATCACCTCCTCCACTCCATGTTACCCTCGCACTGACGACCAACTCGCTGCCACCCATTCAGGTTCCACTCGTGTGATGGCTTGTCTAGTGATGTCACTTGATGGTTTCCTCAGAGTATGGCCAATACACCTCCATTTCTTCCTGCATATTTGTTGCACAATTGGTTTCTGATGGGTTGGTTCGCTCATTGCCAGAGATCCCTGTTGGTGATCTTTTCTGGCTGGCTATCTGATCTTGAGCGATGTATTAAGCGAAGACAGCTGCTGATGAAGGTCTGTAGTTTGTTCGAAGTTGCCTTCGTGACGCGAAGCCGTGGCAAGTCTCTGATCCGTATAGTTAGTAGCACTGAATTCACTTTGGAGTTGAAAATCCGGATCTTATTTTTGATGCTGAGTGCTGTTGACCACCACATAGACTTGAGAGTAGTGAAAGCTTGTCTTGTTTTTCCAATTCTTGCTTTGATATCCTCGTCAGTTCCGTCCGCGTGTAGTTGAAACGATGTTTCCCAGGTAGGTAAAAGAGATTGCTTCTTTCAGGTTCCTTCCATTTATGCTGGCTGATTGCTGTCTGTTGTTGTTGTTGCTGTTGGTGGTGTTGACCAGGAATCTTCATCACCTCTGTTTTCCCTATGTTCACCTGAAGTCCTAACTTCTCTGGATGTTTCTTCTACCAACTTGTTGCTTTTCACTTGCATATCTTCCAGTTTGTGGGAAATCAGACAAATATCATCGTCGAAGTCCATATGCACCAAGTTTTGTGTAGCACATAAATAAGGAGTAGGGAGATTAAGTAAGAGATAGGGTAAAAATATCACCAAGTAAATTGAACCTTGGTTCTAAATTGGATTACCAAGGGGGGTTCAAAGTATTAACAAGTAGTTTTTGATTATTGGTTTTGTAGGGAAGTTTTTTGTTTGATTGGTTGGAGGATTTCATCACGAGCTGACATCAGTTAGAGAAGCATTTGAAAACCTGGCAGTACTGGACAACTGTTCCTCCCCAGCTTGGGACTCTTCAACAGCACTTACCCACCACGAGGGTTTCGAATCCAGGGCCTTCTGGTTACAAGGCGAGCGAGATCGTAGACCACTAAACCACTGGGATGCGATTTAATAGCCAGCGCGTTAATTCTAACTTCTACAAATTCATGACATAGCGCGACCATTTCGCAATGTTTTCTTCGATGAGTTACTGCCTCACCTTCAACCTGCTGTACCTTACTGGTCACGGTTTCCCATTAGAACCCCAGGGCCAGTTGCTAGTGAGCATCAGATTAATTTTTCAAGTATTGGTGTCAGCTCATGATGAAATCCTCCAACCAGTCAAACAGTTTTTGGGCACATAAGACAGGTTTAAGCGTTTCGATAGCCATGGCTTTAACGAAATGAGGTATGTGACCCAACCATGTTATACATATGGGTTTCAAGGCATTAATGAAATCAACCTGGTGACTCTTTTCCATCATATACTTCGCCATAGATGATGTTGAACATCTAGATCCAGGATCACTTGTATCCAATGTTTTTGTTTGTTTGTTTGTTGCAGCCACCTTTGAGTATGTTCTGTAGCCCTGACCAGCAGAGGTCGATTCGTCCTCCGTATGCACGTGTGTCCACACATACATACGCACATGCATTATTAGCTGATATATAACATGTAATGTCGCCCAGCTTAGATTTTAACCGGCTCCTCTTTTCCTCATCGTATATTGCCCAACTACAATGATGAGTACGCGTCGGAAGAACAAGAGTTCAACAGAATGAAGACAATATTTTAGCCTCCAAGACTAGTTGAAGATTCAAAGATGTTTGGCTAAGAATTACACAATTATGACTAATTCAGTTAACAAGGTTGAGTAAGGTGTTATCAAACATATTAAATCACTACTGCACTATGTTAAAAATCCTGAAAAATAGAAAATTTATATTTCATACATTTGGTTCCCTTGATAAATTTCGAAAGAGAAAGAAAGACCAGATTTGCAGGCAGTATAAAATGATATCATCATTTTATTTCACAGGCTCTCATCAACTGCAGACCACCTGAAATTGCAATGGTTATATAGATGATAATAACATACTTTAATGAAAGCAGCATTACAATTTCTAGTTTAAGTTTTCAACATCAATTTATACGCTTTTAAAGGTGAAAAGAGGGGGAGGGATAAGACAGGAAACAGAAAAGATTAACAAACAATCAGTGAGTTGAGATCACTGAATTAGATGACTGCTTAATGTAATCAAAATCAAAATTCAGTTACCAAGGGAGTGAGAGATTAATCACACTCTCTTTCTGTATGCATAAGTCTGGTTGTTTTGAATCGTTTGACTGCGATCGCTTCGGCAAATCGTAGTAAATTTGCTGTCCTTTGTCTATTTAATATTTTGAAGGACTTTTAAATCTCTACGAGATGTCCGGTATCAACAATATGTCTGGTAATTTCACTCTGAGAATATTTGCTTCCTTTCAGGCATAGGTTTCTTGGAATATGTTCAGAAAACCGGATAGAAGCCCTTCTTTCTGTCCTTCCAATGTACTTGCCCCTGCAAGTGCACGTAAATTCAGAAAAGCAGTTGGAGGTGGCATCAGCAGGGTATTTATCCAGTTTTGAGTTTCTTATAGAAGAAGTAGTGTTGTATACTGTTATGAGTTTAGCTGCAGGGAAGATTCTTTTTATTGCACCTTTCATTCGCTTGTCAATCTTTTGTGACACTACATCTCCTTTGAATGAGAGACAAATAAACACTTTCTTCTTTTCTACAGTTGGGTGTTTTTCTTTCTTATCTTTTTCTCTGCTATACTTTTGTATAAACCCCTTAGGGTATCCATTTTCTTCTAGGCATTTCTCAACGAAACCTAATTCTTCCTCTAATTTGTCTAGTGAGCATAGCTTCCTGGCTCTGTCGTACAAAGTCCTTACTAATCCCCGCTTAAAGCTTATAGGGCAGAAGCTGTTGTAGTTAAGGTGTAACAACAGAAGACAAGGGCCAGGCAACAGAACGTTTATTACGGAAAATCAACACATATTTATAGATTTTAATGCACATTATTGTAGATTATTGTTAGTAGAAAATACAGTCTTCTGATTGGTTGTTTCTCACAGAAAGTTAACCTTGCATCTCTTTATGGCTGTGTCAGATCATCCATATGCTAACTGTATCCGCCTACGCAAAGCCTTTCCTCTCATTTTCTCACCACCAATATTGGGGACATAAACATTGACGTCAACTACTGTCTACTAACTTTGGATAGCAGCCAGCTCTCACCACAAAGGTATTGTCCAGTCCAGGTTTCTTTTTTATAGGCCACAACATTAACGTGATAACTAATCTTAAGAATAGATGATTCCCTGTGCGCCACTGTAGGAATAAATCATGACAAATTTGTTTATAAGCACTGCTACACGACACCTTCAGTGTTTTCCTTCTTTTTAGTTCAGAGGACAGAACGTCAATGAAAACACCCACATTGAGTTACAAATCTTTATTATTATTATTATTTCAAGAACTAGTATTTAGCATTTTCTTTCCTTGATTTGTGTATATTCCATTATGGATAAAATTAACTTTGATAAAGTCATCACACAGTGTGTTATACAGTAAGTAATATTTACTGATGACCACGTTTCCAGCACAACTTATCATTGCTACTCATAATCATATCAAAGCACTCACTCACACAGCTCACTTTCGTGCTCCATTAATATACATGAGTGAAAATTGATGATTAGACATTTGAATAAAATCAGTAATGTACATTCAGAAATAATATTGGTATTATCAATCAAATACAATCAAATGGGAAATAAGACGAGTGTTTTTATAGTCAAAATAAATAACTTGTTAGAATGTTATGATGTACGTGAATTGAAATAGAACTTTCAGATTATTTATTATCCCCCTCTGATTTGACTGAGTGAATGGTGGCAATAATATCTTCCATATCTCTGGTATTTGCACTGAGTCACTTCTATTGCATGTGTTGTGTTGAGTGTGTAGACTCGATGAACCATGCAGGATTCAGTAATCAATCTCTCTCTCTCCACTTACCCATATTACTTATTAGAATTTTGACTCTCTCCCACCCATCCTATTGTGTGGTTGTGTTTTAATGCGCGCAGTGCGATTGCTGAGCTCCTTTCTAAGTTACTTATCTTCGTGGGATCATTCATGTTAACCTTAGCTAAATTTTTATGTTCTGACAATCTCACTACCCCTAATCTACTAGTTTGACCTATGTAATAGACCTTACTCACATTCATTGCAAGGTATTTTGTAAATTATATTATTTTGTCTGATTGGGTCCACTGGGTCCTTTAACCTACAGAGCTTGTCCTCCCTGAGTGAGTTTGTAGGTTTAAATGCCACTCTAATTCCTGCTGTATTGAGAATCCTACGTAGGCTCTCAGATGTCCCCTCCCGCTTTATATGGTAAAACTGTAGATGCCTTATATTCTCTCTTATTTATTTTATCATTATAAGTTTCCCCATTATTTTTATTTTGCTCTTGACCTTTTTTGATCTGACACCAAAGCTGCTCCTTCTATCTGTTTCACTTCATCTTTGAAGTTTGTTGATGTACTACTTAGTGCTATTGCTCAGTTTGCTAGACACTTAACTAAGCCTGCGTTTATATATAGATAACGGATGAGATCAATTGAAGTCTAAATATCTATTATTGTATTTTATTGATAACACTAATTTTATTATTTCTGAATGTATTTTATGTTATACTGATTTCATTCAAATGTCTAATCAACAATTTTTACTTATGCATATAGATGAAGCAAGGAAGTTGTGTGAGTGAGTGCCTTGATATGATTATTAGTGGCAATAATTTGTGCTGGAAAGGTAGTCATCTGTAAATATTACTTTTTAATAATAATAATAATAATTTGCTTTATTCCAAAACAGTACTTGTGATACAGAATAGAATTCTCAGCATTTTTACTACAGTATTGCATCCAGTTAGTACATTATCAATAAATAGAATTCTACATAGATTGAGGAAACCAACAGTTCATTATTACAACAATACATAGGCATGTCGGTAGCAAAGGTAAAGCTGAAACAGTGTTTGAAGGTGTTAGAAAAGTGGGAGCTGTCTTATTAACTGGCGTGAGCGAGAGAAAGAAACAAAGCTGCACATAACAGAAAAAAGAGAGAGAGAGAGAAAAGGAAAAGAAAGAAAGAAAACGTTGTACCTATTGATGATGTGAGTTGGAAAGAAGAGATCCAGTTGTACTACTGACTATTTAATGAATTATAGGTGTCACGTCTAATGCTTTCTTTATCACACAGAACACGAGCTAAGTAGGGTATGGTTGAGTTTTGTACTTGCTGGTGCGAGCATATAGTTTTCTATATAGGCTTGATGATGAGATGCAAGGGGAGATTTGTGAATGAAGAGGGTAGTGTGGGTTAGATAAAATGGATTTATCCCATTTTTCACAGGAGTCCATGTGCCTGTCAACCAGAATATTAACAAGCTGGTTAAGTGGCACATTGCTTACCCTACTGACAACCTTTAACACCCTACGTAATAAGATATAGTCCTTCTTCAGTAGCCCTGGAAAAACTTAGGGGGAACAATAGAGAATAATAGGCAGAATGCGAGAGTTAACGAATTGTAAGAGTAAGGGTTGGGTTAATCCAGAATGTCTTAACTTCTTGATGTAGAAGGTAAGACGGAATATTTTCTTAGAAGTCATCAAGATATGAGCCGACCAGGAGAGATCAGCAGATGGAATGACACCTAGGTATTTAGTTTCCGATTTGGTTTCTATTTCAGTGCCATCTATGTTGTATACCTCGTGAGAGCCATCCAGTTTGTTTAGGTCGGATTTATGCCTAAAGGTGAAATTGATTGTTTGGCATTTGGAGAGGTTTAGGGTAAGACCATTTTCCTTGCACCACTGACTGATTTCTGACAGAAAGCCATAAAGTTTAGAGCAGTCACTTTGACATTTGACAGGCGAAGATACTGTCAGGTCGTCAGCATATTTGACAAGATGGTAAGTCATGCAGAAAGAAAGAAAAGAGAAGTGGGGAGAGTACAGCGCCTTGGGGGACTCCGGCTTCAGTGAGTACAGCAGAGGAGGATTTACCTTTGTATACGGTGTACTGCATTCTGTTAGAGAAGTAGGAATGCAGCCAGTTAGTGACCCAGGACTCGGTTTTTGTCAAAGGGAGCCTATTCAGCAGGAGACATCTAGGTACAGAGTCGAAAGCAGAAGTGAAGTCAAGAAACGTGCAGCGGACGTATTTGGCACCTTTATCTAATGATGAGACGATGTTGTTGTGTAAGACGGCTGCAGCGTCTAATGTACTCCTACCCTGTCTATAGGCAAATTGTTTGGGGTGTTCGAAGTTTTTTTAACGGGAGGGTTCAAGTTTGAGAAGTATTAGTTTTTCCATAAGCTTTAGAAACGAGGAAGTGATGGCAATGGGTCTGAACTTTACGTTCTTGCCGTTTCCAGGTTTAGGGACAGGGACAATTTTGATGTCTTTCCATGCATCAGGTACGATATTTTTGGAGAAAGAAGCATTTAGGATGTTGGTTAGTGGAGAACACAATGCATCTGCACATTGTTTTAGAACATATGCAGGTATACCATCAGGTCCAAGGCTACTGTATAACACACTGTGTGGTGACTTTGTCAAAATAAAATCTTATCTGTAATGGAGTTATGATCTACCACAGTGCCCACGTTTTATCCCTATATTTTTTATGCAAAGTTATATGCACATAAACCGACTGAGATACGTGTACAATCTAAGTGTAATTGCATGTACTTGGAAAGATAATTTAATGTTGATTTTAAACATCCAGTATCAATTTACATGATGATGAAATGAAGTGCTGCTTAATTACATTCAATTAAAACTATTATTTATTTATTTATCGTGAATCATCACTATGGTAACAGGTAATTGGTTGGTTGATAAATGGCTCCAAGTTTAAAGTAAACATTGACAATGTTATAATCAATATTCGTATTATCATTATTACTATTATTATTATTATTATGCTTTAGGAACTAGGAATATATTTTAGGCATTCTTCACACAAGTTGAAATTTCCCTCAAAAGTCTGCATTTTGAAAACCTTGACTTGATTTCATATATCGGCAGTTGATCCAGATAGGTCATAAGAATTTTGAGGAATTACACGATGGATAAGATTAGCGGGTTGACTGTTTGGTGATTATTTATATTACTTCGAATAAGTAGGCCTATTAATATGTACGGATGGTTGTCAGCTACTGATGTTATTAAGTAGTATATATCAAAGTTGCTTTAATATACATAAAAATCCTCATTGAGAACATTAGGCTTGCTAGTTTTCTAGACGGGCCCAAGTCTGGGTAAAGAGGGAGGGTTGGGCGTGGGGCTAGTAGTCCCACACCACTAAACCTATCAAACCGCTAGAGAAAATTCAACGCATAGAAAATATATTAAAAATACAAAAACTGTGAATAACGACAACCTTATTCTTCACTCGAATTTCAGAGACGAAATGACACAGGGGGCTGGTGAAAGCCGACCTTCGGGAAGCCAGTCAGACAGAAGATGTGTCTTGTCTCGATGAAACCAAGAATAAGAATGGGGACGTGGAATGTCCCTACAATGTATTAGACTGGCTGGGAAGGCTGCCCAGGTAACCAAAGAAATGTGAAGATATGGCGCAGAAGTGCTGGGTATCAGCGAGAGCAGTCGGAATGGACCGAGACGTAATTTAGAAACTTCTTTAACACTACGGCGTACCTCAATTCTTCATCAACCTTATTCAACAGCCCGGTATATGACAGTGCCATGTGTCAGGTGATCCACACTGGAAAACTCAACGAGGTGTTCTAAGTGTATAAAGGAGTAAGGCAAGGCTGCCTGCCTATTAGCACCGATGATATTCTTATTTGTGATGAACTAGATTATGCATCAGACAGTGGGGAGCGAGGAGACACGAATACGCTGAGCAATCAATACGAATACACTCTAGAAGATCTAGATTTCGCAGATGATATATGTCTAATGTCACACAAACTCGCGAACTGGTTGGCGAAAACCGACAAACTGGCAGAAGAGTCTGGCAGTGAAGACAGGACTCCAGGTGAACATAGAGAAAACTGAGGTGATAAATATAACCAACAACCACCAAAAGCAACAACAACAGCAAGCAGCACAAATCACCATCAACTGGAGAGATTTAATAAAGATTACCCCTTCACTTATCTGGGAAGCATCGTTTCAATTACGAACACTCGAAACGGATGAAGATGTCAAAGTCAGAAACCAGTTAGGCAATATTCTACAATCAACATAAACAACAAGATTCACATTTTGAAGATCAATGTGATGTCGGTCCTTCTATACGGGTCAGAAACTTGCGCTGCGTTTCACGAAAACGATTTCCAACAGGTTGCAGAGTTTCACCAACAACTACCCATTTCGTTGGCTCCAGACTGAAGATCAATTGACCAGAAAGAATTAGTAACAAGAACCTGTGGAAACAAACGAACCAAGAGTCGACTGTTTAACAAATATATAGAAGAAAATGGAGATGGATCGGACATACGCCAATGAGCATGCTGTCAAATGACATCGTGCGCAATTCAGGCCATTGCTCCGGTGGAATCCCAATGGAAAGCGATGAGTGGGTCGTCGGTGCATGGGTGACATAGAGGAGATAATGTGAGTTAGAGGAGGAGATTAGAAAGTTTGGGGAAATCGTGGACCCAGCTGAAGAGGATGGCAGAGAATAGAACAAAGTGGAGATATGTTGCTGAAGCCCGATGTTCCACTTGGAACCCAAGGGAACAATAATAATGATAATTCGTATCAATCTGTAGTGCTTGCTAGCCGGCTTTCTGAGCTGAGTCAGACTAGGTACACTGGCGATGAACTCGGTCCGGTGTTCAGATCGCCTCCATCCGGCTGGCTAGCAGGCACTACAGGTTGATATAAGTGGTTTGCTAAAAATCACCTTACTCAACAAGTCGTATGCGGTACTATACAAATTCCTATTCGTTCTTTATGCAATACAGGGTTTCAAGCTTGAGAGCTCCGAAGGTTCAGTGGCAGTGGTTTTCTTTTATACGAGATTGGGTTGCTAGCCCCACACCAAATCCTCCCTCTTTACCACCCTGCTTAGTGCTGGACCAGCGAAGTGTGGAAGTGAATCAGCCGGGTATCAAACCCTTGACCACGATAGGAGTGGTTGGCGAGCACTCCTACCACTGAGCCACTGACCACTTTACTGTACATAAAGGTATTGTTTAGAATAAGCCTATTGCCATTATTATTGTGAATTTAATTATACTAGGAGGTGAATGTAATTTACAAAAAATGATGCATCATACGTCTGACGTGTATTACTTATTGTCTTACTATAAAAAGAAAACATGATACGATTTCATTAGATCTACTGCTAAGTTTATCTCAGTAAGAAAACACAACAATCTTTCTTTCTAGTTTACTCTAGTAAATTACGTAATGTTTATTTACAACGGTAAGAGTTTATAGGCATAGATTTTTAGGTGTTTACAATGCACAAATATGTGTTTACTCTTTCTTATTTATTCTGTGAAAACGCACGTGATGTTTAACTTTACTATCCTTTTCTCTGCTTTTGTAAATTATATTGATTTGTAAGCTGAATAATTAAAATACAGAAACGCGGTTTATGAGTTTTTTTTCGTGAACTGATTTGAAATGGAGGACAACTGGAAATCAGGGAGTATTGGACAGTTGTTTTGACATAGTGTGAGACTCTTCAACAGTACTTACCTTTGACTCCACTGTGAGGATCGAAATCAACATCTTCAGGCTACAAGAAGAGCCTGTTGGCTATTCAGTAACTGGGACGTAATCTCAGTAGCCCATGAATTCTAACTTGCGTCAGTTTTCTGGTAATATGAAAAAATATGTACCACAGTCAAATGACATTGAACCAGCCAGTCCTGTGTTTCTAGGGAAAAAGTGGCATTTATAGTACAAAAATCTGTTTCAAATGGATTTATTTATATTGTTTTATTCCTTCACGTTCCCAGTGGAACATAGGGCACCTTCAAGCTAGAGGCTTGAAGTTTCTGTAGCAGTGTTTATTCTTTTTCAGGATGGGTTTGCTAGCCTCATGTCCAACATTTCCTCTCCACCAGCTTTAGTTCTGGCTTAGCCAGGTATAGGAGTGAGCCGGCTGGGGATCGAACCCCGGACCGTGTGCATGGTCGGCGGGCGTCCTAACCGCTATGCCACCGACGCACTTGGATATACGTATAACAAAGGTGATTTATATAGGGTATAGGTCGCCAATATGCTGCAAATGCAGGTCTCAATTTCCCGGAGAAGTAGACTTAGTAAATGCCCCTGAATGTGTAGGATCCACTACTTCTGGTGATTAATTTACTCTATGAGGAATCTGACCTAATGATGATGGTGGTCACACTGCTGAGTATTTCAAATGGATGCTGTCTAGAATCTTCGTGAAAAGTTTCACCGTGACCTTAACCATAAATCCATCTTCCCGGGCTACCGAAGAAAGACTATACCTTATTACGCAGGATGTTAAAGGTTGTCAGCAGGGTAGGCAACGTGCCACTTAACCAGCTTGTTAATATTCTGGTCGACAGACACAAGAACTCATGTGAAAAGTAGGCTGAATCCATTCTATCTAACACACACCACCTTCTTCGTTCACAACTCTCCGCTTGCATCTCATCAGGCAAAACCAGAAGCCTATATATAAAACTATATGTTCGCACCAGCAAGTACAAAAACTCAACCATACCCTACTTAGCTCGTGTTCTGTGCGATAAAGAAAGCATTAGGCGTGACACCTATAATTCATTAATTAGTCAGTAGAACAACTGGATCTTGTCTTTCCAACTCATATCATTTATAGGTACAACATTTTCTTTCTTTCTCTTCCTTTTCTCTCTCTCTCTCTTTTTTCTGTTATGTGCTGCTTTGTTTCTTTCTCTCGCTTACGCCAGTAAATATGACAGCACCTACTTTTCAAACACCTTCAAACACTGTTCAACTTTGGCTTTGCTACCGACATGCCGATATCTTTGTTGTCATAATGAACTGAGATTTCCTTAATCTATGTAGAATTTTATTTATTGATAATGTACTAATAGGATGCAATACTGTAGTAAAGAAAATGCTGAGAATTCCATTCTGTATCACAAGTACTGTTTATGGAATAAAGCAAATTATTATTATTAAAAAATCCTACTGTAACTGTGAATCAAGGTGGAACTTGCGAAAAAGATTATGAAAAGTATTCATCTGTCATTTTGAGCGATCTGACTGGCTGGTTCAAGGTCACTCGATTGTAGTATCTATACTTTACTCTACTCCGCTGCTTGCTAGAATTGAAGTACCTATTGACAATAATGTCAGTTACCAGAGTTGAAGGCATACAACTTACCCTAATTATTGAATTCAGCGTTCTATGTAATATCATATAGTCTTTGTTTAAAAGTCCAGGGATTAATAAGGGGAGAGAATAATAAAGAAGTAGAATGGGCATAATACATGAATTAATAAATTGTAGGAGGCGACATCAGATTGAGTCATGCCAGCAGGAAGTCTCAACTTCTTTACTTAATAAGTCAGGCGAGAAATTTTCTTAGAAATCATCAGGACATGAGACGACCAAGAGAGATTTGAAGAGAAGCTGATGTCGAGATAAGCGATATTCCATTTACTCCCTATCACACTACCGTCAATATTACGGGAATCATGAGACTGAATCAATTCATGCAAGTCTTCTTCGTAACTGAAACCAAAATCAACAGTATGACATTAAGAGGGATTCAATTTAAGATCATTTAGATGAGACCATTTCTTAACTTCAGAGAAGGATCTATTCATCATATCAGAAGAATCCGATGCAGACACTACTGGGACAGGAATGGTCAGATCATTGGCATATTTAATGAAATTAGCTTGGGAAGAATACAGAAATTCATCCAAAAACAAAGGAAAAAATTTTACAGACTGGAATTTTCAGGGGTTTTGTCGATATTGCAACAATTTAACTCCTTTTACAAACATGCAGATACATAAAATTGGAAACAGCAATAAAATTACAGAAAAATGAAGGTTGATCAAACATAATGAATTATAAATAGATAATACCACAGATAATACATATTATATAATAATAATAATCTTTGCTTATACTTTGCAGTTCACTTACTGATTTAAAGAGCTTACAAGTTCTTTTCTGACATCTGACTCTCTCTTCACACAAAACCACCCGTGCTAAAGATGGTGATAAGGTAGACTTTTTATATTTATTAGCTGTACGAGCATAAATTCTTATTATGTTTCTCCTGGTTTCACCCACCGAAGAGATACAACGAAGAAGTTGCGGGAATAAAGAGGATGTTCAATATCAGACAAGATAACTTTAGCCAAATTCTTGCAAGAATTCAAGTGCCTATTCACAATAATGCCAGTTAGTTAAGTCAAAGGCACACCATTAACCCCTATTAAGGCCTTCAGTGTTCTACGTTATATGACAAAGTTTTATTTACAGAAGTCCAGGGAAGAATAAGGGTGGCGAACAGTCAAGAAGTAGAATAAGCAGGAAACATGAAATAATGAAATGTAAGGGAAGAGGTGGGGTTGAATTATGCTAGCAGGAAGTCTCAGCTTCTTTATGTAATAAATCAAACGAAAACTTTTCTTAGAAATCAACAGGATCTGTGACAACCCCCAGAGAGATTCGAAGAGAAGCTAGTGTCGAGATTGGCGATATTCCATTTACTCCCTATCACACTGCCGTCAATATTACAGGAGTCATACGCAAGGCTTGTTCACATCTGAAACTGAAATCATCGATATGACATTTAGATGGATCCAATTTACGACCATTCAGGTGAGACGACTTGTTAACTTCAGATAAGAATCTACTCATCAAATAAGAGCAGTCGAATGCAGAAACTACTGGGACAGAAATGGTCAGATCATCATCGGCATATTTAATGAAATTAGCCTGGGAGGAATACTGAAGGTCATGTAAAATGAAAGAAAAAAGGAATAAAGAGAGTACAGCACCACTGAGGCGCACCAACGAAGTGGAGTCCTTTGCATTCAAAATAGTATGTCATTCTCTACCTGAAAAATAATTAGACAGTCTTTTTGTGACCCAAGACTCAGTGTGTGCTGAAATCATCTTGATTAGTAAACGTGTTCTAGGAAGTGAGTCAAAAGCAGCAGTATATTCCAAAAAGGAGGCTCGAACAAACTTTGTACCTTCTAATCAGGACTCGAAACAATACTGTGGTGGAGTACAATGACAGCATCTAATGTGCTTCTACCACATTTGTAAGGAAACTGCTTTGGATCAATAAAAGATTTCAAAGAAACTAGAGATACCATTAAAATCAACTTCATGACCCGTCTTTGTGTTATGCCTTGTGATGGATGCTGTTGGACATATATTTTCACAGTTAAATCAGGCGATTTCATTGGTTCCTACAACCACTTAGGAAGCTTTATAAACATCTGTCTGAAGAAACGTTGAATGACTGCATTGTAAACTTACCGAAACAACCATTATCAAAAATAGAAGACTAACAATAATAGCGACGCTTCAAAAATAGATTTCTGTGCCTGCTTAGAATCATTACTCAAATCATCAAAATTAAATAGGCAAGTACAACAAAAAATACGTCAATGTATCAGAGAAGAAATGACATAATACCCAACTTAACACTCAAGAGCAAAATGCTTCGAAGAAACTGAAGAATAGAAAAGACTTAGTTATATTGTAATGACAGGAGACAAGGTCCAGGCAACAGATCCTTTATTCAGAAAATCAAAGGATATTTATAGATTTTACGCACATTATTATTCGTTATTTTAGAAGAGAAGCACTGTCTTCTGATTGGTTATTTTCTTACTGAAGGTTATTCTGTACTGCTTGTGATCTTTTCTCAGAAAGTTAATCCATATACCTGCGAATCGTATTTGCACACTCTAAGTCTGCTGTGTTTGGTTTGTGAGTTCTTCAATGTTAGGCTTTGTTCTTGTTCTTTCTCATGACGCCGATTCGAGACGTGAACACTGACGTCAATTTTTTTCTACAGTTTTGTCTTACAGACAGCTCTCACCACAATATGACAAGAGATTTCAAATTCCACGTGAATGAAAATGATCAGTAGAGATGTAAATGAATATCCAATCACGATAATGAAGGTTTTTAGGAGACACGGTTTTATATATCATTCATGGAGAATTCACATAAGTTCATTTCATACTAAAACCTGCCCTGAAGAGGGAGAACAATGAAAGCCTAGCAGTTAAAACAACCAGCTCAGAGAACCCAACTAAATCAAAGTCACCAGCCTGGGCTGTAAATCTCCCCTGTAACTTAGAAATGTGTTCTATAACCCTAATTTGCAGAGATCAGTGGGTCCTACAAATATTGGTTTGACCGCACAACACGTAAATTGGTAAACGCAGTAGGATATGACATATAAATATAGTGGTAAATAGCGGTCATATAATGGTCATATTGTGAATTGTGATCAAATACCGGAGACACGGTAATCTTAGTGTAATTCCGAAAGGTAACAATTAATGACGATAACAATGGTCTGATGTAAGTCAAATGAAAATGTGATGCACTGACGTCTCCATGGAAACACGATCACTCACTAAGGATTACAGGTACATCCAAGTGACAAGTGCGTCCGTGGCACAGTGGTTAGGACTCTCGCCGACCATGCACATGGTCCGGGGTTCGATTCCCTGCCAGCGCACACCCGATATCTATGGTCGGCCTGAATTTGGGCTACCGATATCCATGCTGAAAATTCCATACCTGTACTGAAAATACGGTGTGGAATCAAGCTGTAAATCAAAGTCAAAAGTCAACAAAATGAGCATACTCGGTTCTGATGTAAGTCAGCATCTACCAAATGACCTTATGTTATTATCAATGACGATTTCACCACGAATCTGTATCAGTCAGACAGATGACTAAAAACTAATGAGCACTAGACAGTCATTTTGTCCTGCTCTGCTACTCTTCAACAGTCTGCACTCGCTACTTCACCAGAGGGATTGAATCCAGAACCTTCAGGTTATGAGACCAAGCTAGTGGGCTATTTAGCCATTTTAAGCAGAGATTCAGTGCCCTATGAATTCTTTGTCAATTCATTGCATAATTCCACTGCCAATCAGTGCTCTCGACAGCTACCCACTTCACCTTGATATGGTGGATCGCAGTGGTAGCAGCTGATAAGTATAGCTCTAAGAGATCCATCCGGTAGGTATTATACTTCGAGGATCTATATTCAGATAACAGGATTTCTGTACAGTCCATTGCTCCCTACCTACCTAACTGACGTCTTGATTTCTGATTGAAATTAATCCAAATACCTACAAAAACGAACCCATAATCTTCAGAAAAAGTCTAAACAGCCACGTTAGGAGTCAATACGTCAACAAAAACCAAACATTTCCGTCCAATATAAATTTGAACAGAGAAAGAACAATCATTGCTGTAGGATAACACGGATCCATTTGATTTCATTGGTTCTCACCAGCTGCATACAACCTATAATCTTTAATAAAATAAGTCAGTAGAATTTAATTGGTGAATGGTGACTAGTAGTAGACTCCAGAATAAAGCACATTTCGTCCTATTTTGGACTCGTCAGCCAGTGGATGTACCTGCATTCTGCAGTGAGTGATGATGTTCCCACTGAGGCTTGAATCCAGTGCCCATAATTAATATGACCCGTTGCACAACAGGTGCCTCTCATGGCCCGATCGGTCTAGTGGATAACGTTCTGGCGTTTAAAACTATGGACACTGGGTTCAAGCCTTGGTGGGGACATCATCACTCACTGCGGAATGGAGGTACATCCAGCTAACTAGCGGACGAGTCCCAAATAGAATGAAATGCGCATTGTCCTGGATTCCACTGCTTGTCACCATCCACCAATTGACCTCTAATTACATGCCCAGACATCGTCGAAGCTTCTGCACAAGAAGTCAACATGTCAACCTGAGACCGAGCACTTCGGTCCAATCAGTCGATGGGAGAATCTTAAATTCAGTTAAAAAATAAGTCAGTGTCTGAAATATAACACTGTAAGTGTATATATCTTGTTAAATAATGGATATCCTAGAAGCTTTATCGAAAGAAACATCAAGAAAGAAAGCATCCATGGCCAAATCACAATACCAAAGAAGACACGGTGTATGAATTTGGCGTTTAAAAGTGACACCATTTCTGAAGTAATTAAAAGTCGTTTATCTAAATGTAATAAACGCTATTACCATGTAGCTGGCTTATATTTAGTATTTACCATCCAAAATATGATACGACAATGCATCAAGGATAAACCACCGTTTATGTCCACGTCTGTGTGCATATACTCGGTCCCATTACTGGTGTGGAGCTGATTACACTCTAAGTTTTAAGCATGTTCTCTGTAAACGCATAGCTGAACACTACCACCTAGTTTCGTTAATGAAAGGTGAGTAACGGGACAATAAAGTCATCAATTTTTGAACACATACTGGAGCTATGTCATGCAGCCCCCATACGTGATTTATCCTTTAAATTTATCTGCAGGACCAAATCCAGCCACTCTAAAAGCTTCCATTTTCTCCACGTATACATAGCCAGCCGAAGCTCTATCTATAGATGGACAGAATCGTAAACTATGTGTTCAAAAACGTTTTGTTAAAGTCCCTTCTTTACCCCGTGTTCATAGGTATGTTCTTTTATTTTACCACTTGAATTTATTCCACTTCATTTCAGCTTCTCCGTCTTTATTGCTATCATAATCGTACTCTTAATTTTTAGACAGCACCTGACCAACATTTAAAAAAAAATCTTAATGGCAATTCACTTAATTAACAATCTTTAAAAGTTGTGTAATTCATCCACTTCAACTCTACCCCTCCCTCCTTAATACATCATTTTAATTATCTTTATTCTTATCATATGTGTAAAATTGAATGAGAAATTCCTAGTGTCAGTTAATTCCTTTGTGTCCGTAATATAAATGCGACTGTACAATTAGCTTCAAAATAAAGTCGTTGGACAGAAATAGTACTTCTTCGTTGAACAAAAACTGCTTTTCTCCTTATGAAATAATGGGTATATTTTGCGAGATGGACGTTTCTCGTGGACTAATTGACAAATCTGTTGTTAAATTAAAAAGACCAAAATTTGATGTGCAAGAGGTCAAATGAAAGGGCGATGATGTAATACGGTGAGTAGAACTCAGAATGTGAAGAAAAATGACCTCTTATGGAGGTCAAACAGAAAAAGTGGGAATTTGTGTTAAAATATAAATTAATAAAATTAGAAAACTTAGGGTTGCTGATGATATGAGTCACCTGAGTAGCTGAAGTCCAACGACAGATTCCTTTTGACCACATCAGGCAGATTTCAGCCGTTTTATTCCGATAGCCACACCAGACTGAAAAAGACTTGGGCTATTTTGTCTGTTAATTACTCTGAATGATCGCAACAAGCCTATTCGGTGTCCTGTATCTATTAGGTGTCTGACGATTGATGAGCTTAAACTGTTTGCTTCCTTTAACCTAAGGCTACTTGATACATGTTCGAAGTATTTGACGTAGGCCCTTCTTTCTGTTCTTCCAATATAACTGTTCCCACAGAAATATGTAAATCGATATACACAGTTGGAGGTAATATATAAGGAGTACTTATCGATCTCTGACCGTGCCAACAAGAGGGATGATCGGAAATATGCACACAATAACTTAAAAAATAAATAATTTCACTCATACTACTTAATTGGCTTCATTTTAGTAGTCTAAAGTCAACTATTTAAAAAAATGGTCTGCCGAAAGGCAAAGATGCCCTTGTATTGTTAATTCAGTCTGTAATTTAGGCTATCGCGAACTAAATACCAGATTATCCTCTAAGAAGCCTTTTAATTTTGCCCCTAATATTTAAAAGATCATTTTTCATTAATTTCAAACCATTGACATGATCTTGAAGTGAAGAAGACACTCACTTCACTTTGAAACAATGTTACAGATGGACAACACAGATCTTGTTTCTAAAAAAGAAAATGTTTTTTTTAAACATTTTTATTTTTCTTATCAATGAAACAAACTATTTCAGTGGATAATAGGGAAAGAAGTATTAATTGAATAATTGAAAATGCAGTAGATTTTGTGGACTGACATTAAAACATTGAATTTTGAACACTTCATTTGTGTCATTGTTGTTTTGTTTTTTTAAAGCGAACACTGACATTTCCCTTTTTTCGGAGGATTAAGTAGGCAGGTTATGGGCAAATTAAGAAATTAAAAGTGCAGTTGCAACATGCTATTTTCTTAAGAATGATATATTGACACAATGTTACAAGTACAATGTATTTTTAGTGATGCAAACCTTATCGAAATTCAGAACAGCACTTAAACATTACTAACATTAAAACAATCAGTCCCTTTGATAAATTTGAATAAGGCATTTAGAAGGCAAATGTCACCGCGAGATGATATCGTCATTTCGAAGTTTCGTTACAACCGCTTCACAACTAACACGGTTAACAATAATAAAATAAATTTCATTACATAAAAAGCAATATACTAATGGCCAATCATATTTATATAGGTCAAGTAGTCAATGGTAGACGAAGGTTGAAGTCTATTGTTTTGACTGTACGCACAGTTTAGGCTGTATGTGATTAATCCAAAGTGCTTCCATCACCTTCAGTAACCAACCTTGAATTAGAGTTATGTGATGAAATAATTGTGAAACAGTCATTAATATTGATTTTGTGACCTGACATTAACAAGTGCTTTGCAATGGATGATGCTGGATTTCTATTCAGATTAATAATTGCATTGGGATTTTCTAAATGTTTTAGTAACCACTTTTGGAACATGTTCTTTTCGACGACATTGGAACATTCTATTGGTTTTACCTATATAGGTGTCACTGCAGTTGCAGGTGAACTTGTAGATGCAGTTTGAAGTAGAGTCCACAGAATTTCGTCCTTTAATCGTAGGTACAGGGATCGAAAATGTCCGGCATGTGAGAAAAATAAATGCAACGTAGAATGTGCGTTTGATGGCTGAACGAAGTATTTTAGCTGTCAACTGCATAATCTGGTCACCTTGGAATAGTAGGTTAATAAAGATAGCTTTCTTTGGTACAGAAGCTATCTTTTCTAGATGTAAATTGAATATTCCCATAATTAATTCAGAACAAAATATTTAGAGCGAACAATTGTTTTCAATAAATTCTTCAGGCTCTACAATTATAAATCCATTAATTTAAGCATACAATAGCCAGTCAATAAAGGCAAATTAGAATCATATCAGAAAGTGTATTGTGAAACAAGTATAAGTATGCATAAACTGGAACTCACACTGCAAGAAAATGGATATCCACAGAGCTTCCTAAAAAAGTATATGTCAATACCTACAGACAAGCTAAAGGTGGATACCGTAGAAAAGAAACCATTGTATCTTAAGTTAAGTTACAAAGGGGAAATTGCAGCTGACATTCTAAAATGTTGACTTAATAGACCAGTAGATAGAACATTTCCTGCAGCTAAACTGGTACTCAACTTCTCAACTAAACCAGTACTCATACAGCAAGTAAAGGATAAATTACCAAAGATGGCCTCATCAATGTGTATCTACGAATTCAGCTGCTCATGTGGAGCTAGTTACATTGGCCGTACTCAGAGGGCTTTATCCATGCGCGCGCGTGAACATGTACCTGTATGGTTGAGTAAAGGAGTAACCAAATGTGTAAATAGTGCAGTCTTAGCCCACTTGGTAGATACGGGACACCCGATAAAACTTGACCAGGTGTTCTCAGTGATTTACCGCGTTCCTAGTAATTCATCTAGAGGAGCTCGACTACGTCTTCTATCAGTAGCTGAAGGGGTTGCAATTAATACCGGAAGACCATCTCTTTGCATACAGATGAAGTATGTTCAACCACTATGTTTACCTTGGCCTACAATAAAGCCAACAAATCCTCCATTAACACTATAAGTTCCTTTCACAATTTTCTTTTCTTTCCTTCTTCTTCTATTCCTCTGTTTCATTGACAAACGTTCATTTTCGACTCTTATGATTTCATGACCTTTCTTATGATTTTATTACCTTAGAATTAAACTAGCTATCGTATTTACAAAATCCTGTTCATTCTACTTCATTATATTCATTATTATTATTTGACAATCATTCACCAATAGTGCTTGCAATTTTACACCATATCATCGTTATTATTTTACAATCATTCTTACTGTCGTTATTTTCAACCTTGAACTTATGTCTAGTCCGCCCCATTCGTTGGTCTATTTTCATATTGTCTCACACACCCTGATTACACTCACTCTCGAAACCTGTATATTCTGTTGACTATATATATATATATATATATATATATATATATATATATATATATATATATATATATCATTAAATTAAATTACCTCATCTCATTTTGTCCCATGTTCTCATTGACCATGCATATTAAAAAACTATCTGACTATTGTTCCATCTTATCTTATACTTGTTCCACAATACACTTTCTGATATGATTCTAATTTGCCTTCATTGACTGGCTATTGTATGCTTAAATTAATGGATTTATAATTGTAGAGCCTGAAGAATTTATTGAAAATAATTGTTCGCTCTAAATATTTTTTCTAGATGTGGTGTATCCTTACTGTAACAAGTGATCAAGTTCTCTGGATAACCATTAGTAAAGAAACTACGAAATGATATCGACTCACGAAATTTGTCTTCTAAATTACTAACATTGTCGTTCTCTTGGGTTCCGAGTAGAAAATAGGTGGCTTCAAAAGCGCATTTCCACTTTGTCTTATTCCCAGCGATCCTTTTTAGCTGGCCCCATGTTTGCTCATATTCCCTCATCGCCTACTCACACGATCTCCTCCATGTCACCCTCAGACTAACGACCGACTCGTCTTTTCCAATTCGGGTTCCACTGAACTGGTGGCCTGGCTAACGCGCGACGGTCTACCCAGCGTGTGTCCGATCCATCTAAATTTTCTTCTACATACTGTTGATCCTGGTTGGTTAATCCGAAGAGTTTATTTTTGCTAATTCTTTCTGGCTAGCTGTCTGATCTTCAGTAGGGGGAATTTGTGCGTAGACTACCATTCTTAATGAATATCAGTTATCTATTTGTGTATTTATACTTAATTTTATTATAGCTTGACTGCACACAGTATTTTTGATACAAGTATGGAATTTTCAGCATGTGATATCGGTAGCCCAAATTTAACAGGCCGACTATCGACATGAGGTGTGCGCCGGCTGGGGATCAACTCCCGGAACATTTGCATGGTCGGAGAGAATCCTAACCACTGTGCCACCGATGCGCAGATCACTAGAGAATAACTAATAGCAATTGTTTAGTCCTTAGGGTTAATGTTGACTAGATTTTGTCGATCAACTTTACAGTGTGATCCCTAAGTCACATGACTGGACATCGCAGTGAACTTTGAATGGCTGTTAGATGTTTGTAGGCAGTCGTAAAGAAGACTTAGTTCTAGGTTGGGCTCACGTTAGCTCTCATTAGTAAGGCATGCTAACTCTGCAACGTTGAGGGGACTTATAGCTTTTCTGATATTTGAACCCAGATTCACTAGTGGTGCAGCCGAAGAAGGTAACATTAAGCTATCTAACTCACACCACCCTCTTCACTCACAACTCTTCCCTGGCATCTCATCAGGCAAAACCAGAAGCCTATATAGAAAACTATATGCTCGTACCAGCAAGTACAAAAACTCAATCATACTCTACTTAGCTCGTGTTCTGTGCGATAAAGAAAGCATTAGGCGCGATACCTATAACTTATTAAATAGTCAGTAGAACAATTGGACCTCGTCTTTCCAACTCATATTATTTGTAGGTACAACATCTTCTTTCTATCTTTTCCTTTTTTCTCTCTCTTTTTTTCTTTTTTTTCCGTTATGTGCAGCTTTGTTTCTTTCTCTCGCTTACGCCAGTAAATAGACAACACCTACTTTTCTAACACCTTCAAACACTGTTCAGCTTTGGCTTTGCTACCGACATGCCAATATGTTGTTGTAATAATGAACTGAGATTTCTTTAATCTATGTAGAATTCTATTTATTGATAATGTACTAACTGGATGCAATACTGTAGTAAAAATGCTGAGAATTCCATTCTGTATCACAAGTACTGTTTTGGAATAAAGCAAATTATTATTATTGTTGGCAATTTTTAACATATTTGTTTCTCATCAATACATGATTCAGTAAAACTAGGTGTTAAAAGAACTTTATTTCTTCCTCATATGACTCTTCAGATTACTGCATCTATGGTCAAAGCCCTTTACCTAGTCTTCTTGCACAAATTTCACCTATCTCATAAAAGTTTGAGACATATTACCTGACGTCCAATACCCATTAGAGCAAGCGAGTGTGTTACATTGCATCTAGACAATCTGAAAACCCTAAATAAAAAGTAGGAATTACATATTTGATAGAGAAATTTATGTCATAAATTAGCACATAATCACTGGAATGCTGTATATTTAGATTTCGTACACTTTCAAAAAATACATCTATAGAGAGCATCTGTAACTGTGAAAAAAAAATCACAACTGGTGAATTATTCTGTAACATTTTATAGATGTCCAGATCAAGTGCAGGATTAATGGATTGAAATGAAACTGGTTGGCAGACATTTGGAGTCATTTGATTCTAAATACAAGACCAAAAATGAATTTTTTTGAATTTATGGAGGTCTAATTTATTCCAGAGTGGACTTCTTTATGTATTGATTTCGGCTAAAAAGTAGTAGCGAAGACTTAGTAGTATTTGACTCCTACTAATGACATTGTGCGTCAGTGATTCAATGACAGACCGTTAGCCAACCACACACATGTACACATATAGTCCAGGTTCGGTTCTAAGCCGACACACTCCTAAACCTCACCTAGTTCACCAGCTGGTAACACCCCTGGGAGAAAGAGGGAGGTTTCAGCGCGAGGCTAGAAGCTTCACTCTTATTATTTCCTTTAATTCCTAGAGGAACACAGGGCTTTAGCCCCGCGTCTCCATTGTGTTCGGTTCCCTGCTAGAGTCTTCACCTGGCTCCAAGTCTGCCCACATGCTTTTATCTCCTCTTCACATGACCTCCTCCAAGTCACCCTTGCACTGACGACCAACTCGCCGCTTCCCTTTCGGGTTCCACTCGAGCCATGGCTTGTCTAGTGATGTCATTCACTTGATGGTTTCCTCAGAGTATGGCCAATCCATCTCCATTTCTTCCTACCTATTTGTTTCACAATCGGTTCCTGCTGGGTTGGTTCGCTCCCAGAGATCTCTGTTGCTGATCTTTTCTGGCCAGCCATCTGATCTTGAGTATTGAGCGATGACAGCTGTTAATGAAGGTCTGTAGTTTGTTTGACATGCTCTTTATGACGCGCCAGGTCTCTGATCCGTCCGTATAGTAGCACTGACTTCACATTGGAGTTGAAAATCCGGATCTTATTTTCATTTTCAGGCTGAGTGCTGTTGACCTCCACACAAACTTGAGAGTAGTGAAAGCTTGTCTTGCTTTTCCGATTCTTGCTTTGATATCCTCGTCAGTTCCGTCGGCCTGTAGTTGAAACGATGCTTCCCAGGTAGGTAAAAGAGGTTGTTTCTTTCATGTTCCTTCCATTTATGCTGATTGTTGTGAAGCTTTACTCTGCAAAAACAATATAACCACTGCCGAAACTCCTAAACTTGAAGCTCTATGTTCTGATACAGATGCAGGGAGTTAAAGAGGCAAAAATTATTGATTCCGATTGCCATGATGTTATGAATTCTCCAGAAAAAACTCAACATCTGAATCCCGTGCATTTCTTCAAATAGTTCTGATATAGAAGATCTGTAGCTCAGGTGGGTGATTTCAATGTAGTTGTGTTCTCTGAAATGGATGGTTTATTTGCGAAGCTGTCATTGCTTTACTAGGCAACATCTTAACCTCAGCGCATACTTCAATTTCTCCACGAGTTTATTAGTCATCTCTCCTAATGGTGACCTTGAATGTGACTTTTCGGTTTCTTGTGTCTGTTTTCTCACCCTCTAGTCTGCTTGTATTAGTACTGATTGTTTCCCTGACCTGAAGTTTGACATTTTGTGCATGAAATTTACCTCTTATTGATTGGTAAATTTAAACTATGGCAATGTGCCTGGTAGTTGTCGATTCACCGGAATACCAGGCTTCCAAAAATTCTCTGGGATTCTTGATGTTTTCTTTGTCTAATATATGGATGTTGCCACGGTCGAACTGATGTCCGTGTTTGTCTGCATGCAGTGATATGAGAGAATGGATAACATGTGTTTTGACGGCTAGTTTATATCCATGGATGCGATTACCCTTAGAGTCATGGTAGGTCACTACATTGTAACCGAATAAGGCTATATATATATATATATATATATGAATGCATATGCGATTACCTCATGTTTTCATATCACTGCCTCCACTCAGGACGTAGCAAAAATATTTGATTGGTCGACTAATTAATGTAGTTAGTTGTACATTGCGTAAAGATCTGATGTGATTTCTCCCACATATTATGAAGTAAATAAGCGAATAAAACTTCTCATAATATTGGCATACTTGGATATGATAGGGAAGATTTGTAGCTCAGGTGGATGATTTTGGTGTGGTTGTGTTCTCTGAGCTGGATAGTTAATTTGCGAAACTTTCATCACCCTACTGGGTGACATCTTCAGTGCATACTTCAATTTGAAGTGAGCTTTTAGATTTCTCCACGAGTTTATTAATCATCTCTCCTGGTCAACTGAACTTGGACGTGATTGGTTGTTTTTGTGTGTTTTCACACCTTCTAGGTTACTTGTATTGTCACTCATTGTTTCTTTGACTTGAACTTTGACCCTTTGTGTGTGACTATTCTTTCTTATCGGTTGACAAATTTTGTCTTTTTCGATGTGTCTATTGATTGATGATTCACTGGAATACCAGGCAGGCTTCTAAAAATTCTCTAGCATTCTCTAGGACATCTCAGAAATCACTACAAGACTGCAAACCTTTAGGAATTGACATCATACACAAACCAACAAAGTCACTCCACTCAATTCTATGTCAACCAAAAGACTCAACAGCGAAGGAAGATAAAACAAACATCATCTACAAAATAGATTGTATCAACTGCGAAAAACACTACATTGGTCAAAGTGGACGTCCCCTTCGTCTTCGTATCCACGAACATAAGCTAGCTGTCAAAAGACATGATATCCACTCCCTCATATCACTACATACAGACAACCACAGACATCAATTCGACTGGGACAACGTTCAAATATTACACAGAGGAAACAACAAGAATGCTAGAGAATTTGTAGAAGCTTGCCATTCCAGTGAATCATCAATCAATAGACACATCGAAAAAGACAAAATTTGTCAACCGATAAGAAAGAATAGTCACACACAAAGGGTCAAAGTTCAAGTCAAAGAAACAATGAGTGACAATACAAGTAACCTAGAAGGTGTGAAAACACACAAAAACAACCAATCACGTCCAAGTTCAGTTGACCAGGAGAGATGATTAATAAACTCGTGGAGAAATCTAAAAGCTCACTTCAAATTGAAGTATGCACTGAAGATGTCACCCAGTAGGGTGATGAAAGTTTCGCAAATTAACTATCCAGCTCAGAGAACACAACCACATCAAAATTGGCATACCTGATTCTTCACATATGTATAGTCTCTAAACTATATGAATTTCTTCAAATTTCAGTATGTACACAAATGTCAGTAAACACCTCACTAATGAAAAATATTTTGACTTTATTTTAACTACTTATTCATTTATCAGTAATTAAAATTTAACACAAAAAATAGTATGGCTCGTTTTGGTTGATTATGTTGGAGAGGAATGTAAAAGTATCAGCTGACGCTCGTTACATAAAGGGTGGTTCTCGTAGACAGAGGGCTTTATCTGACAACGTTTTGACAGAGTTCATCATATTATGAATACATCAGGGTGATGTGCATGAAATCAAAACAAATCTTTGTGTACTTACATACACGAAACTGAAATATGTGTATCGCCCACAGACAACATCCAGTTGTTGAGATGTCTGAAGATTCAGAAGACCTCTTTTTGTGGTATATGTCCCCCAAATTACGCTGTTCACACAGTAAGGAGCGAATCTCACCCAGGTCACGCTTTTAAGTACTGTTTGGACAATGGGTTAGTAGCTCCGTAGGGTTAGGATCAGGGTTATAATTAGGATAAGGGTTAGGATTACGGTTACGATAAAGGTTTTAATTAGGGTTAGGATAAAATTTGGGGTTAGTGTTAGGCTTAGGGTCAGGATTAAGGTTAAGGTTGCGATTAGGGATACATTTAGGGTTGGTATTGTTTATTTTGTTTTATTATCCCCATTTTCCTAGTAAGCAGTCATCGATTCTCTTGCTGAAAACCATAGTAATTCAACCGAGAGCTTTTTGGGAAGACCGAAAAACAGGATAAGAGAGATAAACGGGTCACAATGAAAGGTCACCTTAAGTCGTCTCTGTGAATACATGCAGAGAAACTGGTCTAACTTAAAAAGTGATACTCCTCACTATAACTGAGAGGTATTTTTAAGTCATGTCAGAGGAGGATACCCTGTTTGGTGTGTTTTCATGGACTTTTTGTAAATAAACATCATCTATTGTGCAAAAATCACCTAATTTATGGTTGGTCTGCTCATTGTCACTCATCTGTTCGCATCCCTTGGGATGCTGTTGTTTAACTTTGCCAGCGGTTTAACTAACTTTGTAATTGTGATGCATTTTCCCCCTGACCGTATATCATTAATTTGATATTTAATAATACAAGTAGAGCTTCATTTCAGTCAATATGTGAGTAAATATTACAGAAATTTTTAGCGTATTCGGTCCTAAAATCGTGGATTTACATGTAAAGTAATAATCTGAGGAATATCATGTGACATAGTTTTGTTACATATAAAGACAGAACCAATTCTGTACACCTTTTCTTCATTTCCTTCAAGAATTGCTCAGCGTTTAGTGGGAAGCTAATTAACTAGATGCTCGAGTTCGTGTAGAGATCATCTGATATAATTGCGCAATTAAAACAATAAACAATGCCGAAAATTTTAAGCACTTTGATGAATGGAAATTCTAGTAGACCAGTGATTTAACCAGGCCATTGAGAGAATATTTTAAATCATCTAATAATTTGCGTATCACTAGTTGATTTGAGCCTTTAAACAAGGACAAATGCAAATAATAATCTTTAATTGTAATACTCCTTTTCATGGTTGTGTGTACATTGCCAATGTGTTGTTTAACGATAAGAGTCTGTTTGAGTAGATGAAAGTCAATATGACCTGCAAATCTTTGCAAGAAGCGTTGGTGTATGAGTTTTGTGGACAGCAGAGCTTTTGATCCCACCTCATTGGGAATATCCCACTCGATTCTAGGATACCTTTTACAGTTGAACTTCAGCTAACTAATTTTGTCTTACAGTACTTGTTTTGCGCATAGAAATCTACATTGGCTGTGCCAAATATCCAGATCGCAGAGATCCTTAACCTATTGCCGCTTTCAGAAGACCAAGCTTAATACTCAGAACTCGATGCACTGTAACCGACGCAGAACAGAAGATAGTTGGGCAACACGATTGTTTATTCTTCAAGATATAACAAAACAGATTTGCAATAGTCACTCAAAGCAACAGTTTGTAAATAAACGTCAATATTAATATACAACAATACGTCTGATGGTATTTATGCAATCTTCTGCCAACCAGTACATGATTAAGCAATGACAGCCTTTTCGTTTCCCGCCAATGGAGATCAGTTCAAATAAAAAGACTATTCAATGTTCACGACCATTGACAGTTTGTATAGCTAGCTGCTGTCTCACAGCACTGCTGAGGTAAATTTGAGTTTTGATGTTATTTTTATTGGCTTTTATGAAGTTATATCCGTTGGCGTAGTGGTTAGGACTCTCGCCAACTATGCACATGGTCCGGGGTTCGAAACCCGCCGACGCACACCTGATATCTATGGTCGGCCTGCAAAATTTGGGCTACCGATATCACATGCTGAAAATTTCATACTTGTACCAAAAATACAGTGTGGAATCAAGCTATATTAAAAAAATAGGTGTGAATGCATAAAATAAAAATAATAATATGAAATGCAATTAAAACTAAAAATGTTTGTGATTATAATCGTAGTTAAATGTCAAGTGGCAAAACAAATTTATGTCATATATAGAATAATTCATAGGATGGATAGAATTTGGAAAAGTGGGTGCAATTATAAGATTATTAGACAAATCGAATAAAATAAAAACTTTGGGTAATGTTGTGTGAAATTTGATAACATAGAATTTAACGTTGCAAAGCAGAATTGATTTAGAATGACAAGTGGAACAAGTGAAGTAATACCTGGGACAGTTCAAAGTGAGAGTAGTAATAGTAACAATTGACTTAATAAGGAAGAGTATACAAATTGAATAGACAAAAATGAATAAATGGAAAAATGAAAAATTGGTAGAGCTAAAATATGATTCGGGATTACCATACTTTAGCATAGAGGGATTAAGACCATGAAAGTTGGAGGGGTTGAACGAACTTTTCCTGTACACAGAGATCTGGCTTTTCCGTTTCGATAGCGAAAGCTTCAGCAATACAGATGAGTCGGGAACGTAGGGATTTGGGTAAATTACTCTTTGCCTTGTAGATGACTTTGAAGGCGGAGGCTATAGAGATAGGGTAATCATTATCGACCAGATGTTCAATGATCGTGCTTCTTATTGCTCCACTACCACCTTTTCGTAACCATGCAGGATAGTGTTCTTGCACCCTCTTGGACAAAACTCGTGTCGAACGACCGATATACCTGGCTCCACACGAGCAGGTGAGTCGATAAACGCACATAGAGTTGGTCAACAGCGGGATCTTGTCCTTCAGGTTATTGAACAATAATGGTCGGCTAGTAGAGGCTATTCTCAGGGATGCAGCAGGGAATGTTCTTTTCAGGGACTGTGATATCCTAGCACTTAATTGTCTTGACTTATATTACCAACCTTTACCTGTTTAGTTAAAATAACCTTAAGCAATTGTAATTCTTGTATCCACTTAGATCTCTTACATAATTTCTACTTTGTTTCTATGTGCATCCTGAGTAAAACTCACTATTATTATTACAACTGTTTGTGACAACTCATCACCTTTGTTACTACCCTAGTTTCACTAACACTTAATTTTCTTGACCTGTATTACCAACCTTCACTTGTTTAGTTAAAATTAACCTTAACTAATTGTAACTTTGCTTGACAAACTTAATGTACACATACATACAAAACAATGCATGTATATTTGCGATTGTACAGCTAAGAAGATGAATTCGCCGAAAAGAGACTCTTCGCTGATCTACGTGTTTTGTTTTCATTAATGCCTGGATGGGGATTATCCATGAATTGAAAATCGAAAGATGACACGAATAAATAAGGCCGTTCGGTATCACTTTGGTGTCAACAAGCATTGATTCTAGTAACACACACAATTGTTGTCTACTTTGGATCGGTGGTTCACTCGTTGGTGTCGAGAAGTATTAGAGCTCAGTACTCTCTTAGTTGAAGATCTTGTTTCTTTTGGAAGAAATTCACCCGTTCATCTGTTTATAACTTCTCAATTTCTTCCCTTCAGCATTCACTTTAAAGATTGCTTCCAACTTGCTTCGGTGGTACAGTGGTTTGGACTCTCACCGATCATGCACATGGTCAGGGGTTGAATCCTTTGGCCTACCGATATCACATGCTGAAAATTTCATACGTGTACCAAAAATGCAGTGTGGAATCAATCTTAAATCAAAAAAGATATCTATTCATGAATATGCTGTATATAATCATGCTTTCAGGGACTTTCTTCATATAGACTGCTTCTTAAATTTGAGGTCGAACATCTGATCTCAATGGCTAGTCATCCACTAAAGTTTCTCCCTGTGCAACATTTCATACTTCTGTTTACTTAGACCCCATCGTGGATACTTCACACATGTGTGTCTTCCATTTCCGAATCAAATCAGAACTATGGCGCCAATTTAAATATGAAAGTGAAGCGTGTAGGGCCCCAACTTTCACCATATAAACAGTCATTAAATACTTCTAACAAAGAATGCCTAAGATTTCAGATTCAGAATAGTATACTACAAAATGCTATCAGCTGTTGGAGACATTCCCTTCTTTATTTTTCACATCGATTACTGAGCCTACTTATGCTAGAAAATTTTGTCCCAACATTGATCCCTGTATATCTTCTTCTACAGTCAATCAGTGGTGCATCTTACATGCGGCATTCGATTCTGTCGACCGAGAGGTTGTCTGGCGATGCTTGGCTGTAAAGGGAATGCCAAGAAAATACATTGCAGGTGGGGGCTTATGGCGAGTTGTCATCTGAAGTGGTGACAACTAATGGCGTCCGTCAAGAAAGCCCATTATCCCCATCCCTATTCAACTTCATCATAGACGTACTAATGGACTTAACCCTAACTCACTTCAGCGACTCAGAGATTGACTTGCTACCAGGGAATAATCTCGTCGACTTAGAATATACAGACGATATAGTCCTTCTAGGCGAGGACGCTGACAAAATGCAGAGTCTACTGAACACCCTGAGCAACAATCTTCGTATGTTTGGCATGCGATTCGCCCCTGTAAAATGTAAGATGATGTTGCAGGATTGGACTACACCGACCTCTAGATTACAAATAGGAAGTGAAGTGGTAGAGCACGTTGACCGCTTCACTTACTTGAGAAGTACCATCAGCCCCAACGGGTTGATCTCCGACGAAATCTCAGCACGAATACAGAGGGCTAGGTTCGCATATGCCAGTTTACGCCGTCTCTGGCGTAGACGTGATATCCGACTATCGATCAAAAGGCGTGTGTACTGCTCAACAGTCCGCTCCGTCCTCCTTTATGGCTGTGAGACATTGCCATTGACAGTGGAAGACATGAAAAGATTAGCTGTCTTCGATCATAGGTGTCTGCGTTCTATCTCCCGCGTGAAGTGGTATAATAAGGTGAGCAATATTGAAGTTAGGCTTCGGTCGAGTGCTAGGTAAGGCGGGGAAATCAATCGACGAGACTTTGAAATTACATCGACTGAGATGGTTAGGACATGTGTTACGTATGCCTAGTCATCGCCTTCCTCGACGGGCAATGTTAGCTGATATAGGGTCAGGCTGGAAAAGAGTTAGCGGCGGTCAAACCAAAACATGGCACCAGTCAATGAAATCCACAACAGTTAATCTAAGCCACGTAGGAAGATGTAGACTTCCTGGTTGGGGTCCTCGGGACGGTAAAAACCAATGGTTGGGAACACTTGGTGACATGGCTCAAAATCGTTCTCAGTGGCGCAGATGAATCCACTCCTTTTGACTTATGATTTCCAGTTAAACTGTTTTGTTCTTCGTTATTACTATTCCTTTGTCTCCCACCTCTGTTTACTGTCTCTAATATGCATTTCTGCTACTTTCTTCTCTGGCTTTATGTGCTACATGGAGGGAGTGTGGTGACTCGAACAGCCGCACATATGTGCAAAGTTCTATGTCGAAAACCGACCGACTGACCGCATCTTACATGCAGTGGTACATAGGAAACATCTTCACACTTGGAAAATAACCAGCACCGATTGGATCCTGTTGAAGGTTTTGCTAGAGATGAATTCCTTTCAGTGTTATGCCAGCCACTGCGCTTCTGATTCTCGCTACTGACACAAGGAATGACTGTCCATCAATGTGGGCGTGAATTATCAAATTTGCGTCTGTCGGGCAGTCTCCCAACACTGATATCACCTACTCTAGAAAGTTTTTCCAACGAGTTCCTCCTGTCAGACAGAGATGAATGATAAGAGTGCTTGTCTAGGTGTTCTCAGATGGAGATGAGGAGTTTGTGTTGGATACTGAATGTCATGCAAGCCGCAAGCCTCCGACTGACGTTTTCCTGCAAGAAATTGTTCAACCAGAACGCGAAAGATAAGCTATCGCATTGGGCCACCTCAACGTGCATATACCAGTTTACTTGCTCTTGTGGAGCTGAGTACATCGGCCGTACCATGCGCCAACCTGGAAAACGCGCTAGTGAACACTACCCAGCCGGGCTAGTAAAAGGAGAGCAAAAACGTGTATACAGTTCAGTGACAGAACATCTGGTCAACTCATGACATTCAGCGCCTTTCGAAAAATCCTTCAAAGTAATATACAAAATTCGATCACACCTATCAAAGGGAGTCAAATCAAGACATCTGGGCATAGCTGCGGCGCTAGCTATCCAAAGGCTCAAACCCACTCTTTGTATCCAAAAGAATTGCGTCCAAACCCTGTCCCTGCCATGGCCATCATAAACAGGTACAATGTTTTTAGTAATGACAATCTCATCACCTTTCTTATCAAAACTTTCTGTTTATTCATGTTATTTTAAGTTTTTCTTAATCCCTGTCTACACTACCACATTTTCATATCAACACTTCCTGTTTATTTTATCATTTTACTATTTCTACATATTTGATCTCTGATTGCATAAACAATTATTCATCACACTAGTTTTTTATCCAAACATCCTGTATATTTTGTTATTTCTACATTTTTAACCCCCAATTGCACAATGTCAATCTTCTTAGTTATTATTATGCTACCCATCCCCCTGTTTATTATGGCATTCTAATTCCTAATTGTAATTTTTATTAATTTTACCCCTAACCAGAAATTATTCTGGAACTTTCCCATCCATTTGATATAAATACACGAATGTACAGCCTAGTTGATAGTGACTTCGTCGAAAAGAAAATTTTCTTCGCTGCAACTCTCTTTTTATTCCCTATGATCAAATGTGTATATTCCATGCAACTTTTGTTTTGATTTTACAACCTGCATAGTGAATTCAGGACTTCAATGAGATTGAAGCTAAATCATTTGAAATGATTTATTTTGAAAGGATAGTTTTGTGAAAAATGTTAACGGAAAATCGTGTTGTATTAGTTAATAACCTGTACCACTTTATTATTTATTGAAGTGACTATTCATGTACAAATGTCAAGTAGGCTAAATAAATATGTTTTATTTCGTAAACAAATAGTCGCATTAGTTGTGTTTTCTACTGAAGTATGTTTGTACTTTGAAACCAACTTCGAACAGAAACAGCAGGGGGAAAAGATAACAAGATGGACTGCGTCATCTAACTTATGTGGTATCAGTTTAATCACTAAATAAATTACACCTTAATCTTTGAGCTCATAGTTACATTTTTTCGTGTAAAATAAACAGCTTTGTGTGGTCATCTATTTTATTAAAAGTATTTTGTTAGATTGTAATGATACGTGTTAGTATGGTTAAGCAGTTTATGTATGGCATAACTGCGTTTATATTCAAAATTATTTTCCTTAATATTCACTCCTGCTCAATAATAATTGTCTTTTCGAACACTTGTATTGTTATTATGATAAGGAATCAACGAAGTCTACGATGGCGTCTTTAATGTACAAACACTTAGATGAGGCTTATAATGACAAAGTAATCCAGTTGGTTTCCTCCACCGTCGTGCTTTTTAATAATAATAATAATAATTTGCTTTATTCCAGAAACAGTACTAGTGGTACAGTGTGGAATTTTCAGCACATATCTACAATATTTGCATCTAATTTTATCAAACATTTAAAAGGAGTATTAAACAAACAAATAAATAAATAAATCTAAAGACACCAACAGCAAAAAAAACAACAGAATAAACACAAAATAACTATAAATGCGAAAAAGTACCAAGAAGTAGAAAAGAAAATAAACATCATATAATAATAACTCAGTATTGGGTAGTGGAAGCTATGATATGATTATGCATGGTGACAGTAAAGCTATAGTCATACAAGAAGTTATGAAATGATATTTAAGAATGTTTATCGCCAAAATGATCAGTTAATTTGGTTGAAACGACACTAAACAGTCATAAAATAACATTTCAGGGTTGTTGTTTTGTTTTTTATTGTCAGATCTAATGCAGTGTTTGTAGTGGTAATGTGAGTAATCCTGCATGATACAAAATTTTAAGGGTGACAATGGCGTTCACAACCAATGATTGTCAGTTTAACATTGCCGAAAAGTATAGAAAATTAGGAAAAACAACCGCAAAACTAATAATTACATGATGGTTAGTGACAGAACAATTTTGTAATACTCATAGTGCTAATATAGTCGGAACCAGTAGATACACAATGGAAAGAATACAGTAAAGTACAAAAAGTAAGCCAATGTTAATAAATTAGGTAGCTAAGTATGTTTAAGAGGGTGTTCACTATAGAATACAAAATAAGAGAGAAATAAAAGAGCCTAAAATTATGTTGTTAATAACAAAGCAAGTCATAGGTTTCGCCCTTAACATTGTCTCTGTCATTTAGAACATGGGCCAAGTATGGTATCGTTGAGTTCCTGTACTTGGTTGTACGAGCATAGATTATTTTATACTGGTTTCTGGTTTTACTCGATGAGATACAAGGAGAGAGTTGGGAATAGAGGGGGTGTTGGGGGTCTGAGAGTATGGTTTTAGACCATTTTTCGCACGTATTCAGATGTCTTTCAACTAATGTAGTGACGAGCTGACTGAGTTCAACTCCACTAGTCCTACTGACTACCTTCAACATCCTTCTCAGGATGGTATAGTCCTTTTTCAGTAGACCAGGAAAGACTAACGGGGACTAACGTGTTGCATATTGTAGCGTCACTGTCAGTAACTTAGCTCAATAATGATCGAACGTATATGTCAGAAATCTTGAAAGGGTTATGTAAGTTAAGAATAATCCTTAAATTAAGTTTCGAACATTATTGAAGCTCTGTAGCACCTCAATAAAATGTAACATCCTTCTTAGTGCTACAATTAGATGCATTCAAGAACATCGAATTCTTGCTTCAGTAACTTCAGCGTTCTTGTTCTATATGAAAGACGAAAAGTATCCTTACGGAATAGTTGTGCGAAAAATCTTAAGGACATTCTTAGCGAAGTAGATAGTAAAATTTATAAAAAGAACTACATAAAGGTTTATGGTGTGTTACACGCCTTTGGAACTGTACTCGAACCGATGTAAAAAATACCTCTCGGGGTTTAGGTGTTAATCTGGGTGACTGCTTGGTCTCATTGGAATTCTTCGCGTGGTAAATGACACTCGAGTGTGTCGAAGAAGATGAAGAAAATGTTGAAATGGGGATAGACATTGTGAGAAACTACATTAAGTCAGTAAACAAAGATTATACTAGTCATTCGCCTGAACCAGTACACTACGTTTAAGTGATTGTCACAGTGTGAATGCCAAGAACATTGAAAAGGTCGTATATTAGCAAATAAGAACCGAACAAATTGTTTTTATTAGTAAACTGGTGTCTGTCATCTACGTACAAGTGAGGGTACATGATCATTTTCAATAAATACGGTAAACACTGTTATAGTGGCACAGCGAATACCTATGCAGAGCCTAGGACAGAAGATGATAACTAGAGATAGTAACATCCTTAAATATTCCCATTTATAATATTAGAACAAGACATATAAGCGAACAATATTGTTTTCAATTAGATCTTCTTCAGGCTTTACTCTAATTTACATAGATTTATATATAAAATTTTAACCAATGACGGTGATTTTGGGAATCAAATAATAATCTTAATAATAATAATGTGGTAAATGTTTTGAACGTAGTTAATAATGATGATTATAATGATAACAAAATATTGATAATAAGGTTTATGCAGGTGGCGATAAGAATAACAAAGATAGTATATGTATATAAGTGTATAAATAAATTGGGTCAAATCTTAAAAGGTGAAGTGGAACGATAATCAGAGTTTAAATAAATATTATAAAAGTACGAAGGAGGTGGAAAATAAGAAAGGGTGGGAGGGTTTTGAATACAATTCACCTAGGCCAAGGGAGAGACAAAGGTAGAACAAACTTCTTTTGTATGCAAAGACTAGGATTGTTCTCTCGAATCAATTCCCATAGCTTCGGCTAGGTGTAAAAGACGGTTTCTGATTCCATTCGAAAGACTCGATGGAATACGATAGATAACTTTGAAAGCACTATTTTTGTCCACTTGGTGACTGCTATCATCAATCAAATGAGCCAAAATAGAACTTCGTATGGATTTTATTTGACCTTTTCCGAACCATGAAGGAAGATGCTCATTAATGCGTTTGTTCAGCTGTCTAGTTGTTCGCCCTAAATAGCTTTCTCCGCAGGAGCAACAAAATTTATAAATACACATCGAAGTGGCACAACTAGGTAGCTTATCTTTCACTTGAGCAATCAAAATTGGTCGGCTGGAAAATGACAAACAAAGGGTGGCGGCAGTATAAGTCCGTTTTATCGCTCTCGATAATCTCAGATGTAAGACTTCACTAGCCACGTCCCCATTAAATTGAAGTTTCATGAACAGTTCTTTCTTTTTAACTGTTGTCAGTTTTTCTTTGTTGTAAATGGTATTCATGTGTCTCCTAAAAAATCTACTAGGATAACCCATTTGGACCAGCGTATTTACCACATTATTATTATTAAGATTATTATTTGATTCCCAAAATCACCGTCATTGGTTAAAATTTTATATATAAATCTATGTAAATTAGAGTAAAGCCTGAAGAAGATCTAATTGAAAACAATATTGTTCGCTTATATGTCTTGTTCTAATAGTAACATCCAACATTTCATTGAGGAATACATCCCAGTCTCGTTTTCGCCAACATACTCCTAAGTGAACGTTGCCTTATGAATAAAGTCTTTCCTATGCTTTTCTTGTGAGATGAGTGAAAACTCTCTCTTGGTTAATTTGTCGTCCACTTTCAAGGCACACGAATAATTCTACCGTTAGAATCTGTCATGGGATCTCTTTCCTAAGTAAACACAATATCTGTCATCATCATTTATGGATACCAAATCTGGTACTTTAACTAGACGACCAGTAATCAGGAGAGAGCTCTTATGATCAGTTAATCTAGGCGAGATGTGGTCACAAGAATTAAAATCTCCATAGACTTAAGATAGAGAACCTGAGAGCGTAGGAGAAGGGAATTCCGCATAGTGGAAATATCTGGGAAACCGCAGTTTGGTACGACGTAAATATATGTTGTGTACAGGCCAGAATATTTATTCGAATGTTCCGGACGACACTTAATGTTGATGTGATCTGTATTTGCACTAGAAAGATTTAGAAATAAGTGATTAGGTGTCAACTACTTGGCATTAATAAAGGTAGCTACTCCTCCCTTAGGGTATCTCCGAGTTCTGTCTATCTTGACTTGATACTTTGAGTTTATGAGCAGTGGTGTAAAAAATTCTCTGAGAAATTCAGATTTGATAGAATTTCTTCGTCGGTCAGACGTATGTCTTCCTCTTTTCACTCCTCAGAGTATGCTGCGCGATGTAGTTAATCACAGTTAGAAACTCAGCTTTCATGAGTCTTAGGTTGTCAGTGTATGTTTATATTGGACGTTGTAAGCGTAATCTCCGAAAACGTGTAGCTGAACACTATCCAGTCTGGTTAATGAAAGGCGAACGTAGAACTGTGAAGTCGTCTACCTGTGATCACCTGTTGGAGTCAGGTCATTTAGCCCCACGTGATTCATCTTTCTAGGTTATCTACATGGCAAAATCGAATCGATCCAAAAGTTTACGTTTTCTCCACTTATGCATAGCCAAAGCTTTAGCTATACATGAGCATAAACCTAAATTATGTGTTCAAAAACGTTTTGTCAAACCCCTTTTCTTTACCTTGGTCATAGTATTGTTCTTTCTAGTTTTTACTTTAATTTATTTTACCACTTGGATTCTTTCCACTTCACTTCACATCTTCATTCTTATCGTAATCGTACTTTTAATGTTTTTAAATTTTTAGACAACAATTGACATTTTTAAAACATTTTTGATTTCAATTCACTTATAAAACAATCTTTAATAATTTTGTAATTTATCCACTTCAACTCCACCCCTTATAACATTTTAATTATCGTTATTCTTATCACACATATATATGTATATTGAATGAGCAATTATTTAGTGCCACTTAATGACCTTTTCTGTAATATAAATACGACTGTACAGCTTGAAAATGAAGTCGTTGAAAAGAAATTTCTTCGCTGAACAAAAAAACTGTGTTTTTACTTATGAATAAGTGTATGTAGAAACTGTCATCACAATGACGCACATTAACAAAGTCATATCGTACCACATTCTATCTTCTTATACGTCGTCACAATTAGTCTATATTGATTACGAAAAATAAGCGCGTTCAGGACTGTACCCTGTCATGAGTTCAAGTGTTTACTTGAAGTTTATTGAAAATGTGTTTCAGTGAAAAAAATTCCATGGTGGATACAATGGAATGACTGACTTTAGGAAAATGAATAGCCTCCAACGAAAACTGAAGTCATGAATGTAATCAAGCTTCTGAAAGCTGGAAAAGCAGCTAGACCAGATGGAATACCTCCTGAAGCCCTGAAAGTGGACGCAGAAACGACAGCAGATATGCTGACTCCATTATTGAAAAAAGTCTGGAAGGAGGGAAAGGTGCCTACTGACTGGAGGAACGGTTACCTCGTGAAACTACCAGAGAAGGGCGACCTGGGACTCTGCAAGAACTGGCGAGGAATCATGCTCCTGTCGCCACCAAGTAAAATCCTGAGTCGCATCATCCTGGAGAGAATAAAGGACGCACTGGATACAGAATTCTACCCACCGGAACAAGCTGGATTCAGGAAAAGCAAATCATGTTCTGACCGAATTGTAACTCTACACATCATCACAGAACAAAGCATGGAATAGCAATCAAACCTCTACCTCAACTTCCTTGATAGACTTTGAGAAGGCCTTCGACAGCGTTGACCGCGAAGTAATTTGGAAACTACTCGAGTACTACGGCGTACCCCAAATATTCATCAACCTTATTCAACAACTGTACGACAACGGCACATGTCAAGTGATCCACAACGGAAAACTCAGCGAGGCATTTGGAGTAAACACAGGAGTCAGACAAGGGTGCTTATTATCACCAATGATATTCCTAATTGTGGTGGACTGGATTATGCGTCAGACAGTGGGAAACGAGAAGACAGGGATATCCTGGACCGACGTGAAGAATCTAGAAGACCTGGATTTCGCAGATGATTTATGTTTGATGTCACACAAAATCGAAGACTTACAAGCGAAAACCGACAAACTCGTCGAAGAAGCAGCCAGAGAAGACAGAACTGCAGGTGAACATAGACAAGACGGAGGTTATGAAAATTACCAACCAACAACAACAGCAACAGCAGCAACATCCACCGCCAATCACCATCAACGGGAGGGATTTGAAAGAGGTTACTTCATTCACTTCACTGATCTAGGGAGCATTGTCTCAACTACAGGAGGAACGGACGAGGGTGCCAAATCGAGAATCGGTAAGGCGAGAAACACATTCATCAACCTGAAACCAATCTGGAAATCTTCGTCACTCAGCATCAACAACAAAACACGGATATTCAATACAAATGTCAAGTCACTTCTATACGGATCAGAAACTTGGTGATTCACAAAGAATATTTCCAACAGCCTGTTGCAGACCTTTATCAACAATCGTCTTCACTGGCTCTATACTGAAGATCAGATGACCGGAAAGAATCACAAACAAGAAATCATGGGAACAAACAAAACAGGAACCGATCGGCCAACAAATATGCAGGAGAAAGTGGAGATGGATTGGACACTCACTCGCTGAGGAGGCCGCTGGCTGACATCGCGCGTCAGGCCCTCGAGTGGAACCCGAAAAGGAAGCGGTGAGTAGGACGTCCAAGAGTAACATGGAGGAGATCGTGTGAAGTGGAGTTGAAACAGCATGGACTAACATGGATGCAAGTGAAAAGTACAGCAGAAGACAGAAGCAAGTGGAGGCGTGCAGTTGAAGCCCTATGTTCCACTAGGAACCCAAGGGGACAATAGTAATAATAAGAGGAAATTTAGGAGTCATAATGCATGCGCCGAAACACAATCCTACAGCAGGATGACACAAAGCTACAGGGCTAAAAGCAGTAAAGTTAAGCAGAGTAGTAGGCTGATCACTGGTCCCTGTACGTTCATCAAATCTACACTAAACCCTTGCATCAAGGATGATTCAGTAGCAGAAATAGGAGTATGCAGAATATTATAGTTCCAGTAAAATTGAAGTCTGAAAACGTCATGTGAACGAGTCGATGACGTCATGAGCAGAAAGAACATTCTGCTCTACACGGCATTCGTAGATAAAACGGCATCACTGTGTGTTTTTCTTTATCGAATGAAATTATATCGTGATGGAATTATACTCCATCTCAGTGACAGAATTCTAGCCTAACCGAGAATTTAACAGAGGTAGCAATGAAAACAGAAACTGAGGCAAGCGTTGAAAATGAGGTGGTGGTGAAGACACCTGGCGAAAACACTGACCAGCGTCATTTCGTCCATGCATGTCATAGATGAGGCCATATATGATCGAGTCAGGGAGACGAAAGAGGAATTCATTACTCTGAAGTCGGCGTAACTATCTATGCCACTCGGGATTTTGGAATAAGATTCGAATACTTGAGACAAACACTAGGCCAGTGCTGATATACGGTTCAGGAACTTGAAGCATGTATCACAGAAAGCATTTCCAGCAACATGAAGATTTTTATGAACAACTCTCTCCGTTCTACACACTTAGATCAGATGGCCAGTCAGGAAGATAATGCATAGAGTAACTGTTACAGCGAACCAGTCAACAGTCTGCCACTCGATGAACATTCAGAATGAAATGTAAGTGGCTTGAGTAGGCTCTGAAGATATCTTAAACAAGCATCTGACGCCATTTCCTCTTATAGCAGTTAGACGATGGTTGACCACTTAGGCATCCAATAATTATGCTGATAGTTGAAATAACTGGAAGTGATGACAGGCAACCGAATGAAGATGTGACATTTAAGCTATGCGTTGGACATGTTACACACTGACGGACGAAATGTGTTCATACAGCGCCGACTAACAAATAGTGTGCTGAACTCAGGTTTATTTTAATGTAAAACGCCAGCAATCAAAGCCTGCACTCACTCAAACAGCCATAAGTTACTTCTTTCAAAAGACTGTATTTCAGTGGATAATAAAAATAATTAGAAATTTCATTTTATTAAAACAGAAATCAATAAAAATCTGATACACAAAAAGGTAAGTAGCAATCTTCATTCACTTTCTCCAGTTTGTTCATGTCCTCAAAATTCTAGTTGGGCAGAAACCTGGACCATTGACTGGATGAGCTTCTATGTTGTTACTGAAATAAATCGACAAACAATTACAAGGAAATTTACAATCAGCTTTGTTATTTCACACATTGAATAACTAGTATTGGTAGACAGCGATAATGCGTAAAAAATTTTTAAAAATGCTCCTCGTTTAATTGTTACGTTTTGTGTGCATATATCAGTTCACCTACTCTTTTGGAGCCAGATACATTGGTCATTCAATGCGTGAGCTGCCTGGAAAGGTTCCCGCTCGTGATCGCAGAATTGTAGTAGTTCTCTCTTTAGGAGTACGATATTCGAATATCTAGGGAGCACCGGTCGTTCCACCTGAACAAACGCCTTCTTCAAAGTAATCTACGAAGTGAAGAACAACCTATTATTATTATTATTATTATTGTTCCCTTGGGTTCCTAGTGGAACATAGGGCTTCAACTGCACGTCTCCACTTGCTTCTGTCTTCTGCTGTTCTTTTCACTTGCGTCCATGTTATTCCATACTGTTTCATCTCCTCCTCACACGATCTCCTCCATGTCACCCCTGGACGTCCCACTCGCCGCTTCCCTTTCGGGTTCCACTCGAGGGCTTGACGCGCGATGTCACTCAACGGCCTCCTCAGCGAGTGTCCAATCCATCTCCACTTTCTCCTGCATATTTGTTGAGCGATTGGTTCCTGTTTCGTTTGTTCCCATAGCTTCTTGTTTGTGATTCTTTCTGGCCATCTAATCTTCAGTATGGAGCGAAGACAGTTGTTGATAAAGGTCTGCAACGTGTTGAAAATATTCTTGGTGACCCGCCAAGTTTCTGATCCGTAAAGCAAAATTGACTTGACGTTTGTATTGAAAATCCGAATTTTGTTGTTGATGGTGAGTGACGGAAGAACAACCTATGTAGAGTAATATTCTGTCTTCTCCTTTGCATTGCTGAAGCCTTAACCATTAATTTAGGGAAACCGGAGATATGTGCACAAAAGGAAGTTATTCAATCATATCTAACATCATGGCAACAACCGTGTTGATTTCTACTCACTTGATTTTAGTTTGTTTGATTTTCTATTTCTGTATAACTCCCATATGTCTTTGGGAAAAGGCCATGGCACAAACATGTTGCAGTAGAACTTCACAACATACATGATTACAAATGAATATAAGAATACAAGGACTCACTAGAGCATTCTGCATCGAAGTTCACCGATTCGTTGTGAAAATTCTTCACTTGTCTCAGGGTTTTTAGACCATAATCTTTCAGCTACAGCAGCACCTCTGGGCCTGCATATATGTATACGACAGAGATGAGAGAAGATAATTCCTTGTGGTAAATAAAGCAAGAAAAATGTGGTCACACTAAACCTTTTTGTCAGGCTCTTCAAAAGTCGGTCTGTCATAAACTGGATGTCTCCCTGCATCATTTCTTGTATGAGTCTCGCCTATGTAGCATATACGAAGGCGAATCACTCAGTATCTGACCAGCAGTGTCATTTGTTGATGAAAATTCAGTATTGGTCATTTGATATCGAAATCAGTAGAACCGTCAACTCCACCCTTAGTGGTTAACATTCAAAATTAGTGAGTGGTAATATATGCGATACGTTGAAGACAGTCATAGGAGTACCGAAAATCACAATTCATCTTTATGATATTTGTTTGATGATTGGCTAACAATGCAGCCGCATCGATCTGTCCATCCTGTTTCATCTGAACCTGAAGGGATGTTATTGAATGCTCATTTTCTAACAGAGACTCCTCAGCGCTGGGCTACTTTGTAAATTACTGCTTCAAGGGACATTTTCACTAAGTTGTCTTGTCGACTCAAAAAATCCCTATATACACTTGGTTCATTTCCATGTGACTCAACTCAAACCATTTTCTTAAATGGTCGAAAGATGTTAACGCCAGAAGTTCTATGTGAATGATTCACAAACTGTGCTTACCATGCCAGAGTGATCGCATTGGTCTCGTCCACACGTGCGCCCCAAAGTGTAGCTTCACCACCAATGACTAATGATGCCTCCTCGTCTGAGCCTGTAAAACAGACATGATAATTATTATTATCATCACAGGAAGTTAATAGACGGTATAATTATTGGTGTAATTTGCAAATTCAGAATGAAACATTTGCAATTCAGATGGTTTCATTTGTTAAAATTTGATGTGCTGTTGTCTTCCGAATGAGAGGGGTCTGCACTACTGATAAATTTAGACAGTGAGTGCTGATTTAGAAATGGTTAATTAAATAGCTAATTAATTCTCCGCTATATTTGAAACGTCGTAATGGCAAGACAGAATTTCATCGCTCTGAAATCTGTTTAGAAGTCCGATGTACTCAGCATAAAGAACAAAATTTGGAATTTCAACACAAATGTCAAGTCAGTCACTTCTTATATATGGATCAGAAACATGCGATGCGCAACGAGATCCTCTGGAAACGAACCAATCGAGAATCTACTGAACAACAAATACTTAGGCGAAAAGGACATTGATACGACACACGCTGACGAGACCATCGGGTGAAATTTTATTCCTGGACACCTCAATTTCATCTGTATGAACAAGGAAATACTCTCCTCCAATGCATATCCATTTGCAAAGAAAATACCGACAATAATCGAACGCCTGAACTCTTATCTTCGCTCCAACTACAATATCTACCACTTTATCGCAATTCTAAACACGACGTTCTGACAACCCATCGTCCAAACAGTATTTGGAAACGAGATCAAGATGAAAATTACACCCACATTCGTACACGAAATTCATGCGGGAGCTGGAGTAAACGCAGATTTTTTAGTCTGATGAGTGATTCGCTTTCAAGGTCATTGGTGCGAACTCACTTCGTAATGTTCACCCAGCTCTCATCGCTACTGTTATTCGTCACTTTCAAAATCAAATAGACCCTGTAGCATAAGCAGCAGATCACAAGGTTAACACTATTATGGTTTTAAATTTTCACAGCACAAGTCTAGCTGAGTAACTGATAAATTCTTCTACCGCATGAAATGTCCCATTAGTAGATCTGGTCAGGCTGTATCAGATCAAATGAGATTTGTTTCGAAGGTGGAAGAAACTAAAACCATATGAAACTGCCATGACAAAGTTGGATTGAACTCACAAGAATAGAAGAAACGCCACATTCACAGTACATTCTATACCTAAATCGTGTGTTACACGTAAAACGATCTCAAATAGGCACATAACAGCAAAACCAAACTGAGACAGGATTAAACTGGAATGGATAAATCAAACCATACGGTCCCGATCAGGATACTGATGATAATGCAATCGGACAATCTGGAAGTCCAGCTTCATACAACCAATATATTTGCCCATTTGTTAACTTAACCCTCCGAGGAACGTGGTATTGATAAATAATGTATTAATGAATAATGCATGCGAATCCTTGGTGTGGAGTGTATCATCCTTCCGTCTTCACTCACGTGGGTTCTGACAATCAGAAGTAATTGACGAACCAATACTGGTGGTGTCGAAATCACTAATCATCGCTCCTAATTCAGATGCCAACATAAAATAATTCATCATTTGCTCTTTTTTAACATCAAGTTTCAGTTGAAATTATGCAAGCTAAACTGCTTAGTCGTGAGCTACCGATAGGCATGTAGTTACAAAGTGGCGAATATTCAGGATTATTCAAGTGTTGGTTTGTAGGGATTTGATTGGTTACAGGATTTTCATCATGAGCTGACATTAGTTAGAGAACCATTGGAAAACCTGGGAGTACTGGACAGCTGTTTCGTCCTAGTTTGGGACTTTTCAGCATTACGCGCCCACCGGGATTCGAACCCAGGACTATTTTGATTCTGACGCCATGAAATTCAGACCATCTATCTTTTCATCGTACTCAACTTCGAGTACTCCTTCTCAGGTACACATTTTTTGTTGAATGTGAGGCAGGAATCTGAGTTCACATTTGCGACATGTTCATCATCGAGGTGCATGCATACTTCATCAGATATAGATCCATTATTGAACCATTGCTTTTAAGGATGTGCTTGTTCAGTGTTTATGAATCTGCAGTTAAACTGCCCAGCTCACATAATACAACAACAATAAAGAAACATCCAACTGACCTACATATTCTATTCACTATTCTTGAATTCTTAAACGTCAGAATCCTGAGTTGTTACCTATATCACCGCATACTGTGTAATTTCAAACTACCAACGGATTAACAGTGTTAAATGGCAAATAAGTTCGAAATTAATCAAATCCAATAGACAGTATCAACACATAAGTTTGGTTAATGGCACCATTCCAATTAAAAAGCATACGGTAAACCAACTAACCTCCAAATTTTCTGATATCTTGTTCGTAGTATTTAATCCAATCATATTCGTTGTGTAAATCACTTAAAACCCAATCACCAGAAACTATGACGTTGAATTTTTTCCCAGTAGCCTTTTTGATATATTCTTCCCAGTCTGAGGTTTCCCAAACATGAATGACTGTGTTTTCGTCACCCTATTAGATGAAACCAAACATTCATACAATTACTGGTTGTTTGTCAAACGAATACAAATGTCATTTAATGAGAGAAATTTACGATCAGATGGTAATCTGGAAAGTGAAAGACACCTTATTCTAAGAATGAGAGATTTCAATTATACAGTGGTTATAATGAGGAATGCCATAGCTATCTGAGATGTCTAAAGCCTATCTTTGAGGACGCGTTAGGTGTTTGTCTATCTTTAATGCAAAAAAATACAGAGGTGGCTCGTTTTCTGAAAACTGAAAGATGCAACAACTCCATCATGGAGTTATGCTCTACCACAGTGCCCAAGTTTTTCATACTTATATGAAAGATACAATCAATTCGCTACTGCTCTATTTTCAAATCTAAGTTCTTTGAATTTCTCTGGAAAAAGTATATCATTGCTGGATTAGTCACTTCAAAGTAACCGACATCTTACGTTTGATTCTTGGAGTTGGCGCTGACTGATTTCTAATAATCAGGATTTCAGGGTGGTCGCTTAGCTAGATGAAGACTGATAAAATGAGCAATAAGAACTTGGCTTTCTTCGATTTGCAAATAAAGCTAGGCAGAACACTTGTCATCCTTGACGGTACTGTCTTCAGGAAATTAGCACACCTTAACAGCTACCCTAACTCCAGGTCAATCATTTCCACGTTATGTTATAGCAGATTGAAAAAAATGATTCGGAAATTTAAATGACAGTCTAACTAATACAACGGAGCATTTCGTTGTGTTCAAAATGAAGACTAAGTGAGACACTCCAAACTAATATTCAGTTTCTAGAATTCCTTAAAAACATGGTCAGACGTAATTTTCTTTATCATATCTTGTTTTCACACAGTATGTAACGACAGAAGGCAAGAGTCAGGCAACAGATCATTTATTAAGGAAATCAACGCATATTTATATGTGTTTCCATGTACATTACTATGGATACGTAAACAAACAAACACAGTCTTCCGATTGGTTGTTTCTCACGACACATCTTGGGAACGTAAATATTGACGTAAATTACTGTCTACCAATTTGGCTAGTAGACAGCTCTCACCACAAGTATTTTGGTATAGCAGTATAATTTTCGGCAGGTGATATCAGTAGGCTAAATTTAGCAGGCCGACCAATAATATCAGCTGTGCGTCGGCAGGCGATCTAACCCCGGACCATGTGCACGTTCGGCGAGCGTCTTTGGCGGCTGTGCCACTGACGCACAGTGGCAGATGTGAAATGAATACCGATTTAACATAATTCATAGTGGTGAAGAACGTGAAACGTATTTCATCTTCTTTGAAACTCGTCGACTACATGCACCCCCATTCCACTGAATAATAGCACTACCAGTGGGACTGAGACTAAGGCATTGACACGTGGTGTCATCTTAGAGCTTAAATGTCTTAGAAAACCAACCGAAGTAGTTCACTAGGCAGGAAATCCACAATCGCTCAATAGATGAGACTATCTCTGGCGGCTCACTAATTTATTTCCCATAATGGGACCGAATAACTTAACTCAGCGAGGGTAATGCAAAGATTTCAGGGTTAAGTGCAAAGATTAAATTATTCTGTGTTTGGGTCAGTTGACTTTTCAGAACATGAGAATTTAGCCTGATTTATCATACTTAACCCTTTTTTATAACTTTCTCGAGAAAATATTAGTTTACATAGAGTTTCAGCAGCACTAACTGACTCCAGACTCGTGATGAGCTTTCTGCTTGCGCTGTCTGCACACAGTGTGACAGTTGTGCTGCCAACTCGAATTCTTGATGGGTTATTGTCCGTTACTGTATGCACGTGTCTGTAGACGTCGTCCTTATGTGTTGTTTTTAGGTACAGATCACTGTATAACTGCAATTTCCCTTCTTTTTCATTTGAATCTTGTAGTTACATTCTTTCAGAAGATATGAGGTGTTCAGCTCATGAGAGCTTTCTCTGTTGTCAGTATTACCATGATTAAATCACTTTCAATATACTTAATTTCGTCTGAGTGGTTGGACTAGATTACTAACTCTACAGCTGTGAATTTGGAGATTTCACTTGTGTTCACAGATTCCTAACAGTGTCATAACACATCTGGTTCAATCTGTGTTCTGAGCAGCCTCAAACAGCGTGAGAACACTTCGTGTCCTCATACTTATGCTTGAAAGGTGACACTTCGGTTGAGTGGGATAGTGAAGGCTTCCACGCACATACACAGTCCATTCTAGAAATCGTCTTCTACATTTCACCAAGGAATGAGTTTATTTTTCATATTTTTCTGTACATCAAAGTTATCATAGCGATGAGTTAATTTTTTAAAGAGTGAGGTTTTCAGCCTAACAATCAACCCTTTTTTACTTTTAAAGGTTAAGGAGTGGTTGATAAGGCAGAAAACCAGTTAACCACTCACAGTTGATCATCCAATCGCTATTCATGAAACTAACCGACACCGGATGAGTCCAAATGATATAATACAACAGCAATAACAGGAATATGAGAAATATTTCCACCATAGGGATCATGATATGAGAAAGAGTCACCGTGATTATGAACCATAAGCGTTTAGTGAACCACAATCCACCTTGTGAAATAAACACATCTGATAGTGTTGTGTGTGTGTAGATGAAACAATTACTGCTAAACGAATCACCCAACACTTACCTGATATCCGTATTCTAAAACATCTTGATATAAAATAGGTGTAATCGGAGGATTTCGGTCAGCAACACTTTTGACAGTGTCGATAACTTTTGACAGGTAATAATTTACTAACTGGGAAGAATTGCCAGAGAATCCCATTTTTTGCATGAATCCAACTATTTCTGGATTCGAAATCCTAAAGGAAAGAACAGAACACAGTAACAAAATAAGTTTAGTTTTCCCATGTTCTTCGGCAGTGATTTTTAGAAACCGAGTTTTCTATCAAAATAGTTATCCAAATCATCACTGACTGATAGCTTGCTTGCATTATTGCAGAAAACCAGTTCAGATAGACGTACAAGGCATTCATCATCCAGTAGATAAAGAACGCCTTAAAAATCATGGAGAATACGTAACTTCTACCCGATTAGCTACCTTATTCTTACAATCTCTTCAACCGCTAACCACCTCTCAGTGAGCATACCACACACTACTTTGTAGAGACCCCATAGCTTGAGTAGAATCAGCTACAGATGTATCATGTCTTCACTTCATATTTGTGACTGTATGAGTGAAACATGAGTTATAGAGAAAGTCCAGTTAAGGCTTTTTCTTTTCACTCATCGGAAGAAGGAGTATAAAATAGATGATTACAGACAGAAATACTCGGTGTTTCGTGAAAGTGTTGACAGCGCGCATAAGAAATAATCCTGTACTATAGTAAGCCATCAACTATACTTCATGATAACAATTATAGTAATAATGGCTTCATTGCAAACAGTAATTCTGATACAGTGTGGAATTTGTGCACCATGCAGTACAGCTTACATTGCATCTGATTCTCTCTCTACACAGTGCAAGTAGAATTATTTAAACAGTGTATTCATATTGGTAATATTGTTCAAAAGAACATAGAACAGAAAATTAAGATTGAAGTAGAAACTTTAAGGACAAAATATGAATAATGGAAAGGATTAGTAGTGCCGTTTACTTACTTAATGTTTCTCAGTAAACTACTAGTGCCATGGCTTACGCTTTTCTCATTACATGGCTGTCTTCTTATTTTAAGGATAGGAAACAGCATACTGTTTTGGCTGGAAAGCGCTCCACTTCTCAGCTAACTGAAAGTGGTGTGCCTCAAGGTTCAGTACTTTCTCCATTTCTTTTCTCTTTCTTTTTGCATGACCTTCCGAACTCACCCAAAGTTAACTTCATTAAGCATGCTGATGATCTGACCGTTTCTGTCCCTGTAGTTTCCACATCGGATTGTTCCTATATGAATGGCTTCTTAGCTGAAGTTAAGGATTGGTCTGGCTCAAATGGTCTTAAACTAAATCCAACTAAATGTAATACTGTTGATTTCAGCTTGAGAAGTGAAAAAGACATGCATGGATTGATCCAATCTCATGATTGCTGTAATATTGATGGTAACATGATAGAGAGTAAGTCAAGTGTTTCTTATCTTGGCATTAGTTTCTCTTCAAACCTTTGCTGGTCGTCTCATATTCTTAGAGTTCCTAAGAAAGTTTTCCGTCTGACTTATTACATAAGGAAGTTGAGGCACTCAGGTATAACCCAATCTCTTCTCATACAATTTATTAATTCATGTGTTTTGCCCATCATTTTTTATTGTTCTCCATTATTCTTCCCTGGGCTACTCAAGAAAGACCATATAATACTACGAAGAACATTGAAGGCTGTAAGTAGGGTCAGTGCTATCCCTTTGACTCAACTAACTGACACTGTTGTCAATAGGCATATGAATTCTTGTAAACACTTGGCTAAAGTTATCTTGTCTGATAGTGAACATCCTCTTTGTTCACAATTGTTTCCCTGAATCTCTTCGGGTAAGACCAGAAGAAATTTCATAAACATGTATGCTGGTACTACTAAATATAAAAATTCAACCGTACCATATTTGGCACGAGTATTGTGTGAAGAGACAAATATCAGAAAAGAACTTTTACAACTTTTAAATCATTAACTAAACTATAAAAGGTAATGATGCATATTATTGCATGTGTGATTTATATATTATTTATTTATTTATTATTCACTATGACCTCGCAATGGGGTGATTTTGTTGGGGTTTTAATTTATTTTCCTATTAACTATCAATATTTTAACATTTTATACATGTATATAATTATAAACAGAGCTAAACCATTGCAATACGTAAAAGAAACGCTGAAAATTCCATGCTGTAAATTGTTACTGTTGTGGAATAAAGTGATTATTATTATTAATACTATTATTATTATTATTAAATGAAGTGAAGGTATTGTGAAGTTTTTATACTTAGTCGTTCGACCATATAGTCTTCCATAGTTACTTCCGATTCTACCTGATAAACGCAAAGGGATAGTTTTTGGGTAGAGAGGACGCGAGGAGTCCAAGAAGAAAATATTTGCTAATTTCTTGTATGAGCCCATGTGTTGATCTACAGATGCACTAACAAGTTGGCTTAGTGACACCCCACTCACCCTACTGACGACATTTGGTGCCCTACATCGTGTGATAAAGTCTTCCTTAAGTAGCTTAGGAGATATAAAGGGGGAGCAATAAGGAGTTTTTGGGCAGCATACACGAATTATCAGACTTTGAAAGTAAGGATTCACTAGTTTCAGACTGTTTCAACTTCTTTACGTAGAACGTTGAACGAAATATCTTTCTACAAACTAACTTGATATAGAAAGACCAAGAAAGATTGGAGGAAAGATAAAATGCAAGGTGTTTAACATCCGACTTAGTTTCAACTTCTGTGCGATCTATGATCCTAGATTCATGGAAATGAACTAGTTCATGTAAGTCGTGCTAGTGTCTGAAAGTGAAGTGACATCCTTCGAGTGAAGTCGTGTATGACATTCAGCAAACAAATAATGTGGCATAATTCTCTTCTGCAGTTGAGGTGCAATTTATGCCATCAACAAGAATGAAATAGATAACAATTTATATACGATATTACATGGAAGGATATCATATCAATAAATTAATTACGATGATACCGTCACAACTTCCTTGATGCATGACAGGTCTTGCTCAATAAGTAGTATAGATAGGAATCACCCATTATTAATATTTTTTTATCCTTTAATTCCTAGAGGAACATAGGGCTTCAGCCGTGCGTCTCCATTGTGTTCGGTTCTCTGCTAGAGTCTTCACCTGGCCCCATGTCTGCCCACACGTTTTCATCTCCTATTCACATGACCTCCTCCAAGTCACCCACCTTTGCACTGACGACCAACTCGCCGCTTCCATTTCGGGTTCCACTCGAGCGATGGCCTGGCGTGTGATGTCACTCACTTGATGGTTTCCTCAGAGTATGGCCAGCCAATCCATCTCCATTTCTTCCTGCCTATTTGTTTCACAATTGGTTCCAACTAGGTTAGTTCGTCCATTGCCAGAGATCCCTGTTGCTGATCTTTTCTGGCCAGCTATCTGATCTTGACTACTATTGAGCGAAGACAACTGTTAATGAAGGTCTGTAGTTTGTTTGAGATGCTCTTTATGACGCGCCAAGTCTCTGATCCCTATAGTGAGTAGCACTGACTTCACATTGGAGTTGAAAATCCGGATCTTATTTTTGATGCTGAGTGTTGTTGACCTCCACACAGACTTGAGAGTAGTGAAAGCTTGTCTTGCTTTTCTGATTCTTGCTTTGATACCCTCGTCAGTTTCTTCCGCCTGTAGTTGAGACGATACTTCCCAGGTAGGTAAAAGAGGTTGTTTCTTTCAGGTTCCTCCCATTTATGCTGGCTGATTGTTGTCTGTTGTTGTTGTTGCTGTTGGTGGTGTTGCCCGGGAATCTTCATCACCTCTGTTTTCTCTATGTTCACCTGAAGTCACATCTTCTCTGGATGCTTCTTCTGCCAACTTGTTGCTTTTCGCTTGCATATCTTCCAGTTTGTGGGAAATCAGACAAATATCATCGACGAAGTCCAGATCCTCGAAGTTTTTTGTGTGAGTCCATTTTATGCCTGTTTCCTCATTGCCCGCTGTCTGTCGCATTATCCAATCGACTGGAATCAGGAAAATCATTGGCAATAGTAGGCAGTTTTGTCTTACTCCAGTCCTCACTTCGAAGGATTCCGTAAGTTTCCCATTGTGGATTACTTGGCATGCAGCATTGTCCTACAGCTGTTGGATGAGATGTATAATTGTCGGCGGCACCCCGTATTAGCGAAGTAGTTGCCAAATCACCTCTCGATCGACACTGTCTGTCGAAGGCCTTTTCAAAGTCGATGAAGTTGAGATAGAGAGTTGACTGCCATTCCAAGCTTTGTTCAATGATGATCCGTAATGTGGCGATCTGATCAATGCATGACTTGTTTCTCCTGAATCCAGCCTGTTCCGGTCGAAGTTTTTCATCCAGGTTGGCATGTTTGATTCTCTCCAGGATGATGAGGCTTAGTATTTTGCTTGGGATGGAAAGGAGCATAATTCCGCGCCAGTTCTTGCATTGACTTAAGTCTCCTTTCTTTGGTAGTTTGAATAAGTATCCTTTCTTCTAATCCTCGGGTACTTTGCCTTCTTTCTACACCTTTGAATCACCCATCTTCATGCCTAATTGTTGATTCTTATTCTGAGTATCTTATAAGATAAAATATGTTTATGTTTAATTAGACACTAGTAACTAGTGTGACATTTATTGATGTTTTATTGAAACTGTCGGTGCTTTCATTAGGGATATGTGTAACTGAAGACTTCAAATGAAACATTAATGACTCAAAATTGCCACCAACATTAACGCCGTTTCATTTTATTCGAAACATGCTGACAAACGATCTGCAATTACTCACACATTTACATACAAATTGTTTAGTTCAGATTCTTTTACTTCACACCAGTTCACTGTGACCATTATTCAAACCGTCTTTTTATTATGGCTGATACAAAACCCTGCATAAACTGTTCACGGTGTACAGGTTAACAATATGTCTTGATAACTATTCTGTAAAATGTGAATCACAATGCATACAGTAATGTTTCTAATGTCTAATCATGACTCAAAGATGACAGGACAATAGTTGTACAGACAAATTGTACGCTTCGCATGTACCTTTATTATTTTAATTTCAGCTATTTTCCTCAAGAGGTTTGGAAGTGTCCGACTGAGATTCAAACAAATATAAATTTTAAGTAGTGATAAAATATGCTAGATGAGACGAATTCAACCTGCATTCATCTAAATCAAGAAAACGTTTTCCGTCAGAATTCTTTGAGGATTTCCGGATGTCTTAGCGTGTCTCCTCAATGAAATGCGACAAAAAAATATGAAAAAGAGAAGACATTCAGCGAAGAGACTCTTTTCGGCGAATTCACTCACATAGCTGTACAATCGCATTTATATATAAATATTTGTGTGTGTGTGTGTGTACATGAGGTTTGTCAAGTTTAGATAATTTATCAGTTAATACAAGAATGATGCAGTATAGAGACAAAGTTAATCAGACAGCAACTAAAGTAAGATTGAGTGAATAAGTTGGATGACGTAACATGAATGACTAGAAATTGAGCGTTGTTCAAGTCAGTAACAGTGGTAGTAAGGTGTAGAAATTGAATCGGGTGGGGGTAGAGAACAAGAAAGGTGAAAATGTAAAATGTTACAATTGAGGAGACAAAATAATACTAATGAAGAGACAGAAGAAAAGATTAGGTAGAATTTACATGTCGGCTAATAAGATCGATTACGTCCATTGCAAGTGTAGTGATTGAACGAACTTCTTCTGTATGCAGAGTTCAGGACTTAGCAAGTGAATCGCCATTGCTTCTGCAGTTTGAAGAAGTCTGATTCGTACACCTTTAGGGAGACTACTTCTTACTCTGTAGACGACTCTGAAGTTTGTTTGCGGTGTAGTCTACTCAAGAACTCATGTAGTCGAAGACTTAGATCAAGAACTACGCCATTCCTTCGAGGAATATGTACAACAAGTCACTCAGAAAGAATGTAACAAGACTAAAGCAGATCTTCTCAAAAGCCTAAAGCCTACAATTAACACCGAATCTCCGTTCCCAAGCAATCCAGAAAAGTACGTATTCAATCTTTCAGATATCACACTGTCTACTACTCAACTAGAGGCACTATCTCTAGGTCCAAAATTCTGCGTCAAGATGAACCTTCCGTTGTGTTTGCTATTTATAAACTTGTGACAACAGTCGAGGATTGATGCTTTGAACTGTTGTAGGTTTTCGTCTGATGTAGGTGTGAGATCGTAAGTTTGGTTTATTAGATTTTCGAACTGAACCTGGCATTGTAGCTTGTCAGTACTTGGTGGTTTTACGCAGAATTTTGGACCTAGAGATAGTGCCTCTAGTTGAGTAGTAGACAGTGTGATGTCTGAAAGATTGAATACGTACTTTTCTGGATTGCTTGGGAACGGAGATTCGGTGTTAATTGTAGGCTTTAGGCTTTTGAGAAGATCTGCTTTAGTCTTGTTACATTCTTTCTGAGTGACTTGTTGTACATATTCCTCGAAGGAATGGCGTAGTTCTTGATCTAAGTCTTCGACTACATGAGTTCTTGAGTAGACTACACCGCAAACAAACTTCAGAGTCGTCTACAGAGTAAGAAGTAGTCTCCCTAAAGGTGTACGAATCAGACTTCTTCAAACTGCAGAAGCAATGGCGATTCACTTGCTAAGTCCTGAACTCTGCATACAGAAGAAGTTCGTTCAATCACTACACTTGCAATGGACGTAATCTATCTTATTAGCCGACATGTAAATTCTACCTAATCTTTTCTTCTGTCTCTTCATTAGTATTATTTTGTCTCCTCAATTGTAACATTTTACATTTTCACCTTTCTTGTTCTCTACCCCCACCCGATTCAATTTCTACACCTTACTACCACTGTTACTGACTTGAACAACGCTCAATTTCTAGTCATTCATGTTACGTCATCCAACTTATTCACTCAATCTTACTTTAGTTGCTGTCTGATTAACTTTGTCTCTATACTGCATCATTCTTGTATTAACTGATAAATTATCTAAACTTGACAAACCTCATGTACACACACACACACACAAATATTTATATATAAATGCGATTGTACAGCTATGTGAGTGAATTCGCCGAAAAGAGTCTCTTCGCTGAATGTCTTCTCTTTTTCATATGACTCAATGGGGATTTTCAATCTACTCAAAAAAATATGAGTAAACTCACCAACAGAAATAATTTATGTTATCGCCTCCAAGATGAATATAATTATCATGAAATCGGCTTGTGACTTCTGTAAACAGATTCTTCAAAAACTTAAATGTAGAATCATTGGCTGGATTCATTGGACCCAAATGTCCAGTTGGCTTAGAGTCGTAATAACATTTTGTTAGTAAGTCTGGATATGCTTTTCCCCAGGAAAATGTATGCGCTACAAGGAAGAATTGTGACAACCAGTGAAGATCATTTTGACAACCTTTAGAAGGACAATATTACTTAGAATAAAATGGCGTGGCTGTTCATCAGTCAACACTACATACCACTCACCATTTGAAATCAACTGTTATTTCGTTTCCTGTGATTCCCTATGAACTGCATTCCTTCACTCAGCGATAATCCCTGAGACTTAAAATACAGTGATCAAGCACTTGAAAGTCCTACTGAAACTTCAAATAGTGATATTCAAGTATTTGATTTACGTGACGCGACTGAAAGAGAATAAATGGAACCATACACCCGCAAAGATTTGAAAAAAAACTGCGGTCTTTTCTCCACAGAGAAGCGATAAAGGTTTTCGTCAAATATGAAACTGTCAGGCAACGCAGAATTAATCCGCTTCACCTCCTCCTTGATTTAATATAACTACAAACATGAAATCTTGAAAAATCTGCGTGCGTCGGTGGTACAGTGGTTTGGACTCATTTCGACCATGCACATGGTCCGGGGTTCGATCCCCTGCCAATGCACACCTGATATCTATGGTTGGCCTGCAAAATTTGGGCTGCCGATATCCATGCTCAAAATTCCATACTTGTACTGAAAATACGGTGAGGCATCAAGCTGTCATCAAAATATGATAAAAAAAATATAGTTTCAAACCTATTGCCTTCGCCGAACTCATGGTTCAGCGTTCCATTCGCGGCATTTTTCAAGAACACTATCACACTGACTTAAATATTTACATAATATTATTTCATGTGAGCACAATTAGTGGATAATCACATCATACCAAATGTCTTCAAACTTATTTACCTGGAGTATCGAATTCTGGAATGATCCGGACTCCATGGAGACGAGCGTATTCCAATAAATCAGACACTTCTATTTCATCATATGTACACTTTTGTGGATGATATGCACCCTGTTGATATTGAGACGAGAATCGGAATTAATTAACAGCCGAAAATTGACTCAATTTACCTTGTGTGACAGTTCTGGATAGGTGGTTGAGACAAAGGGAAACGATTCGTCATCTGTGATGTGCCAATGAAGGACATTCATTTTAACCATAGCCATGATATCCTGAAAACAGAAAATTCTATGCTGAACATCACATCTCCTACTATTGTTTCCCGAAGGGTTTCAACTGGCAAGAAATTCCTTCCGGTATCTAAGAGCATTCCACGATATGAGAATAATGGTTCATCTTCCACAGAACCCTTAAATATCATATTCTAGATGAAATATATTGATGAAGTCAAGTTATCAACAAGAACAAAACTCACTCCTTCAAATTCATCTTTGTACACCATCTGAAGTACAGTTTCAAGAGCACGTAGTGCACCCCAAACCTCTTTGGAACTTATCGAGATCTCTGTATCTTCAATGTTCACGTTATCTGCTAAGTGGTGAATGAAATACTTCTTGTGTTGTGACTCACATGATTCGTTCATTATATGACTCGGCCACAGTTTATCTGCAACTTCGTCACATCCATCCGTGATTTCAATTTTCAGTTTCTTAATGATACATTTCTCTTTACTTTCCTGAGGAATTGGTGGGTGCTGTGATGCTAGACGGAGTCGAAATCTTGTCAGGGAGTCTGTGAGTATAAAGCATGTTGGGTAGTTGTGTTCGTAGGTGAGTGTTTGAACCAGGTTGCAGGCAGTTGAAGCTTGGTTGTAAACTGTTGGTTTTGGAACTATAGCGAGAGTGCGCCGACTTGCATTATTCAGGAGTAACGCAACAACGAACAATGCAGAATAACAGATCATGATTACGTTTTTCTTTTCTCAGCAGTGTATTTCTCACTCAAATCTCAGCAAGTTTTATACCAGTTTTGAATTGGATTTTGAACTCATTGGACATGTGATGAAAAAAATATCGTCCAACCAAATCAGCGTATCACCTAACGCTTTGTTTGTGTATTGTGTTTTACTGGAATTTAGATGATTATGATAATTTTTTTAAAACATTTTGGAAACACAAATGTAAGGAAGAATGAACGTGAGTCAGTAAGTATCCTCAAATAAAGTGGAAATTTTAAACTTCTGTGTTCTGCGTATATCCGAGTTAGACATTCACCATCCAACTTCCACGGAACCACTTTATTTCAGCGAATTACAGAGTAACTGCAGAAATTATCTGTGCTTTCTAGTAAAGGTCAGTCTCGATGCATATTTCACCGGACCAGATTAAAAATAGGGCTAACACTGCATGAGTTAAATTATGACTGGACAAACTTCTGCCCCACTCGCGAATGCTTTTAGCTTTTTATATTTTACTTTGGTGTGTTTTTCTGACCATGTTTGGACGCTATTTTACACTTTTCTTCGACGCCAGACTTCATAGTTCACCCACAATAGTCAGACGATCGTCTGAAAGCTTCTCTCGAGTTTACTGTGACGTTCAGTCTTCTAAACAAGTCGTTCGGCAGAACATCTTGTTTGAAAAGGCAAACCTTTTTGATTCAAGTGTTGTTACCAGCAGTAGTAAGTTTGGTACAGTACAGATTAAGTTGTGACATTAGTACAGTTTGAAATGTCACCCACACAACCTATCATATACAACTGGTGAATACGTGCCGTATCTGAAGCTTGATTTACCCAAACTTTCAGTAATTTGTTGCTTGGAGCTTGCTTTGCTTTCGGACGGCAGATTGTTACCATATTTTCATTTGTGTTAGTGCTTGAGTAATTTTATAATTGTGATATTTTAATGTATTTTTTCATCATGACGTACCACACTGAATGCTGAAATCGACTTTGTTGTGTAGGTTGTAGTTATCACAACGCCTTCTGGACACACCGACCACTCTCAGGGTTCACTCATGCGTAAATGTGTTTCATCCTTTGTCTTATCCACTAACATGAAATTAAGTGTAACTATGTAATTGTGAGGCTTCTTGTAAATATTATCGAGGATAGGTGTTAGATAACCTCGCCTAGATTACTAGGTCACTAGTATTCTAGCCGGTCCCAAGCCCGGATAAAAAGGGAGGGTTGGGGCGTGATGCTAGCAACTCCACCCCCAAAACTTAACCAAATTGCTACAGAAACTCCAACGCACAAATATATCAAAAATTCTAAAAGTACAAACAATAACCTTATTTTTCGCTGGAATCGGGGAAGTGAAATGACGCAGGCAGGTGAAAGCCTTCGGGAAGCCAGTCAGCCGATGTGCCTTCTATCGATGAAAGCAAAAATAAGAATGGGGACGTGGAATGTTCGTACAATGTACGAAACTGGAAAGGCTTCCCAGGTAGCCACAGAAATGAGGAGATATAAAATAAAAGTGTTGGGAATCTGAGAGAGCAGATGGAACGGATGTGGAAGGTGCCAACTACCAACTGGAGAGAAAGTAATCTACTCCGGCCACCCAGAGGACGATCACGAGTACACCGAGGGAGTAGCCATCATGATGTCACCAACAGCAGCTAAAGCTCTCATGCAGTGAGAACCAATCTCCTCCAGGATAATGACAGCCAGGTTCAACTCAAAAGGGAAGAAGGTTACAATCATTCAATGCTATACGCCTACAAACGTCTCAGAACAAGAGAAGAAGGAGGATTTCTACAGTCAACTACAAACAGTAATGGACAAGGTCCCGAAGTGTGATATCAAAATCTTGATGGGTGACATGAATGCGAAACTGGGAGGAGACAATACAGGAAGAGAACTCACCATGGGTCGCGAGGCCCTCGGTGAAATGAACGAAAATGGTGAACTCTTCTCAGATTTCTGCGCCTTCAATGATTTGGTGATTGGTGGCAGTGTGTTCAAACACAGGGATATACACAAGGCAACATGGATTTCACCAGATGGACACACCAAAAATCAGATAGACTTCATTTCAATCTCAAGGAAGTGGAGACGGAGCCTACTGGACACAAGGTCGAGGAGAGGAGCAGATGTGGATTCAGGCAACTATCTAGTACAAAGGACTTTCAAGGTGAAGCTAAAAGCTGGGGATAGGCCACAATGCAAGTTCAACAGGCAAAAACTGAAGGACACAATCACACAGGACATTTTCACTGCAACTGTCAGAGCAAAGCAGGAAACACTATGTGGCACCACTGAGGAATCATCCGTGGAAGACCATTGGAACTCTCTGAAGGTAATTTTCAACGAAACGTGCTCAACGGTTTTAGGAAGAAAGAAGAAACAAGACAAGGAATGGCTCTCAACAGACACTTGGAAACTAATAGAGGAGAGGAGAAAAGTGAAAGAGAAAATGATTCAATGCAAAGATGGACAAGAGAAAGAGACGCTGAACTCAACTTACACAGCACTGGACAAAGAAGTGAAGAAGAGTGCCAGGAAGGACAAAAGACAATTCTACGACAACCTGGCTACTGAGAAGCTGAGAAGGCAGCAGGCAAAAGGGACCTGAGGACACTATATCAGATAACCAAGTCTCTATCCGGGAAGAGATCAACACAAGTGAAACCTATAAAAGACAGCCAAGGGAATCCAATAACCAAAGAAGAAAGACAGATTAAACAATGAGCGGACCACTTCAAAGGACTTTTGAACAGACCACCACCTACAACCCGTCCAGAAATACCAACAACAGCACGTACACCACTGCAGGTTGACACCAATCCTCCAACGAAAGCTGAAGTCTTGGATGCAAGTTGGAAGAAGACGAAAGAATACGAATAAAAGTACGGTACATTCCTTGTAAAACATTTGCTGACAGACTTTGTATCAATTTCGATTTTAATTGCCGAACAATACAAGTTATTGCATGTACTGGTGTTTTGGAGTTAAAGTTGATTATCGATCATAGTAGTTATCGATTCTGAGTGTCTTCGCGAATAATATGAACTTAGGGTTAAGTTCCTTGACAGATGTCTAGACCAAGTGCAGGATTAATGGATTGAAAGGAAACTGGTTGGCAGACATTTGGAATCATGTGATTGCGAATAAAAGACCAAAAATGAATTCTTTTTGAGTTTATGGAGGTCTAATTTATTCCAGAGTGGACTACTTTACGTATTGATATCGGCTAAAAAGTAGCATAGAACACTTGGAAGTATTTGACTCCTATTTCACGCCTAATGATAAAGAAAGCATGAGGCGTGACACCTATAACTTATTAAATAGTCAGTAGAACAACTGGACCTCGTCTTTCCAACTCATATCATTTATAGGTACAACATTTTCTTTCTTTCTCTTCCTTTTCTCTCTCTCTTTTTTATTTCTGTTATGTGCTGCTTTGTTTCTTCCTTCCACTTACGCCAGTAAATATGATAGCACCTACTTTTCAAACACCTTCAAACACTGCTCAACTTTGGCTTCGCCAGCGACATGCCGATATCTTTGTTGTCATAATGAACTGAGATTTCCTTAATCTATGTAGAATTCTATTTATTGATAATGTACTAACTGGATGCAATACTGTATTAAAAATGCTGAGAATTCCATTCTGTATCACAAGTACTGTTTTGGAATAAAGCAAATTATTATTATTAATTCTTCCGCTAATGCTACTACTAATGTCCTGAGTCGGTAGTTCAAGGACAGACCATTAGCCAACCACACACTCGCATGGTTCAGGTTCGGTTTTTAGTCGACGCACTCCTAAACCTCACCTGGTTCACCAGTTGGTAACACGCCTGGGAGAAAGAGGGAGGTTTGAGCGCGAGGCTACAAGTCTCACTCTGCAAAAACAATACAACTACTGCCGAAATTCCCAAACTTGAAGCTCTATGTTCTGATAGGGATGCAGAGAGTTAAAAAAGCAAGAATTATTTATGCTGAGTATCATGATGTTATGAATTCTCCAGAAAAAAACTCAACATATGAATCCCGTGCATTTCTTCAAATAGATCTGATATAGAAGATCTGTAGCTCAGGTGGGTGATTTCGATGTAGTTGTGTTCTCTGAACTGGATGGTTTATTTGCGAAGCTTTCATTGCTTTACTAGGCAACATCCGAACCTCAGAGCATACTTCAATTTCCCTACGAGTTTATTAGTCATCTCCCCTAGTGGTGACCTTGAATGTGACTCTTCGGTTGTTTGGGTCTGTTTTCTCACCCTCTAGTCTGCTTGTATTGGTACTGATTGTTTCCCTGACCTGAAGTTTGACATTTTGTGCATGAAAATTTTCCTCTTATTAATTGGTAAATTTAATCTGTGGCAATGTGCCTGGTAATTATTGATTCACCAGAATACCAGGCTTCCAAAAATTCTCTGGGGTTTTCAAGTATTGGTTTTTAGGGATTTGATTGATTGGTTACAGGATTTCATCATGAGCTGACATTGGTTAGAGAACCATTGGAAAACCTGGGAGTACTGGACGACTGTTTCGCCCTAGTTTGGGACTCTTCACAGTATGCACCAACTGGGGTTCGAACCCAGGACCTTCTGGTTACAAGGTGAGCTCGCATACAATTAGGCCACTGGTGGCTGTGTACTGCTGAAGAGTCCCAAACTAGGGCGAAAAAGCTGTCCAGTACTCCCAGGTTTCCAATGGTTCTCTAATCAATGTCAGCTCATGATGAAATTCTCTGGGGTTCTTCATGTTTCCCCTGTCTAATATGTGGACTTTGTCGCTGTCCGTGTTTGTCTGCATACAGTGATATGAGAGAATGGATATCATGTCTTTTGACGGCTAGCTTATAACCATGGATGCGATTTCCCTTAGTCCCATGGTAGGTCATTACATTCTAGCCGACAATATATATATATATGCGATTACGCATGTTTTCATGTCACTTCCTCCAGTCAGGTCGTAGCGAAGTAATTTGATTGGTCGACTCATTAGAGTAGTTAGATGTACACTGTTTCCCACATATTGTCAAGGAAATCAGCAACTGAAATTTCTCATAATATTGGAGTACTTCGTTCCTCACATATGTACAGTTTCTAGACTATGCGCATTTCTTTAAATTTCAATATAGACACAAATGTCAGTAAACCCCAATGATCCATTAAGTTTGAGAGATGAAAAATATTTTAACTTTTTTAACTATTTGTCTAATTATCAGTAGTTAAAATAAAACACAAAAATAATATAGCTCGTTTTGGTTGATTATATTGGAGAAGAGTGTAAAAGTATCAGCTGACGCCCGTTACATAAAGGGTGGTTCTCGTAGTCCAAGTGCTTTATCCGACGACGCTTTGACAGAGTTCATCATATTATGAATACATTAAGGTGATGTGCAAGAAATCAAAACAAATCTTTGTGTACTTACATACACGAGACTGAAATATGTGTATCGCTCACAGACAACATTCAGTTGTTGTAGTGATCACTTGATATAATTGCACGATTAAAACAATAAGAAATGACAAAGGGTTTAAGTATTTTGATGGATGGAAATTCTAGTAGCCCAGTGACTTAAGCAGGCAGCTGACAGAATGTTATATATAATCTAAAAATTGCATTTCAAATACTGATTCCGATCTTTATTATTTGCATTTGTCCTTGTGTAATCTTTAATTGTAATACTTCTCCTTGTGATTGTGTGTACATTGACAATGTGTTGTTTAACGATAAGAGTCTGTTTGAGTGGATGAAGGTGATTCTGACCCGGGAGTGTTTGAGGGGAGCGTTGGTGTATGAGTCTTGTGGACAACAGAGCTTTCCATCCCACCTCGTTAGACACATTCTTCTCGATTCTAAGGTGTTTGTTCACAGTTGAACTTTGGTGAACTAATTTTGTCTTACAGTACTTGGTTTGTGCATAGAGACCTACATTGGCTGTGTCAAATATCCAGATCGCAGAAATCCTAGACCTATCGCTGGTTTCAGAAGACTAAGCTTAATACGCAGAACACTATGCACTGTAACTGACGCAGAACAGAAAATGGTTGGGTAACACGACTGAATATTCTTCAAGCGATAGCGAAACAGATTTACAATGGTTCATCAGTTCCAAAGTTTGTTTGTCCCTTGCTTAACCATGCTGCAGGATGATGTTAGGAAATACGATGATTAACCTGCCTAATTGTACGCTCGATGTAGCTGGCTCCGCAGTTGCAGTCAAGCTGGTAGATACTCATAGGAGAGGCGAAATTAGGTAGTTTATCCTGGTAAGAAAAGACAACGTACCTAAATTTGCCTCCAAGATTATACGGTTTATCTAAAGTACATAAACCCGGAGTAATTTTAAGGCCAAGTTTTGCATATTCAGAATTCACTAAGTAATCGATTACCATTCTTAGACATTTACGTGAACAGCCAGTAGAATATAGTGTGAAAAATGTGCATGGTTCGAGGACAAAACTGAAGATATCACCATGAAGGATGGAACTACTGTATCCTTGAAAGTAACATCACTATTCACAAATATACTGCTGGTCGAAACAGTTGACGACATATGCGAACAACTAAATGAAAAACCAATAAATCTCGGGATCCCAATAGAAGTCCTTAAAAAAACGCTTCTAAAGAGTACCATGGATGCAAACGTCAAATTTGAAGGTGAAGACTACAGAGAGATAGAAACAGTAGCAACGAAATCCTCACTAGATGCCATGTCAATGAATTTCTTCCTGAGTAAATTGGAAGACAGTCTGTCAGCAAGATTATCGATAAATAATCCTTTGCGAAAACGACTAAGGTTTATCCAGCTAAAAAATTCACTTATGAGGAAGATATACCGCTCGTACAGTAACTGTAACTGTACATACCCATAGTATATGTTTAAAGGAACTAATTTACATATGCCTGTTCAATATTTGCCATTGTATTACTGAACAGTGGTTTTCGCGCGCCAGGCCCATGAGTGGAATTCAAATGGAAAGTGACGAGTGGGTCGTCTATACGAGGGTGAAATGGAGGAGGTCGTCTGGGGAATAGATGAGAGAGTTAGGACAATCGTAGACCTAGCTGAAGTGGATGGCAAAAAATAGAAGAAAGTAGAGATGTGTTGTTGAAGCCCTATGTTCCACTCGGAACCCAAGGGAAAAATAATATATATGTTTATATATACCGTACTGCGCGGTTTCATATATTTACGTTCGCCTCGGGGCCTTCGACATTTGATTTCGCAAACAATACCTCTTTTCAAGCTTCCACTTGTGTCTTTTGATACAGTGTTGTTTGATATGTAGTCGCATACAGCGTTAGCACAGTAGTTAGGACTCTCGCCGACCATGCACATCGTCCGGGGTTCGATCCCCCGCCAACGCACACCTGATATCTATGGTCGGCCTGCAAAATTTAGGCTACCGATATCACATGCTGAAAATTCCATACCTGTACCAAAATATACGGTGTGGAATCAAGCTGTAATCAAAAAAAATGTAATGTACTGTAGTACTATAATGGTGTAACGACAGGAGACAAGGGCCAGGCAAAAGATAGTTTATTCAGAAAATCAACAGATATTTATAGATTTTTATGTATATTATTGTCAGCGAAGGAGCAACGTCTTCTGATTGGTTGTTTTCTTGCTCAAGGTTATTCTGTCATCACTTTCTGGCCGTTCCTTAGGAAGTCAAGCCATATATCTGCGAATCGTATTTGCCCACGTTAAGTCTGCTGTGATTGGTTTGTGAGTTCCTCAGGGTTAAGCTTTGTTATTGTCTTTTCTCATGACCCTAATTAGGGACGTAACACTGAGGTAAATTGTTGTCTAAAATTTTGGCTTGCAGACAGCTCTCACCACGATGGGAATCATATTCAGTACTCCACAAATTGATGAGCCAACGTATCGAAACACTTGACGGATTACTAACATTTTAACTTTCGTGGATGTATACACACTAGACATTTTGAACTCATTCTGCTGTGCCTTCTCAGCGTGTAACCTGATGTTTGTCGTGGTAAGACTCATTATTTGTTTTGTCTTTCGATCTATTGATTTTGTTAAATTTCTCTGTTTTCTGTAGGCAGGGAGGCGTCTTTCCAAAAATTTCATACATTTGGTTCCCTTGATAAATTTCGATGAGGAAAGAAAGATCAGATTTGCAGTATAAAATGATATCATCAGTCTATTTCACAGGTTCTCATCAGTTGCACACTACTACCTCAAATTACAATGGTTATAAATAATAACATTTCATACTTCATTGTTTGAAAGGTAATACAGAAAACATTATAGGGTGAACGCATCCGGAATATAAGTATTACAATTTTTAGTTTAAGTTACCATCAATTTATATGCTATCAAACTATGAAAAAAATGGGGGTGAGAGAAGACAGAAAAATCTAATAAACAGTGTTAGCTTGTACGTCAAAATGGCAACTCAAGAAAGTTCGAGTTCATGAAATTGAAAACTTGCTTAGCGAGCTGAGCTCACTAGTGTGAATGACTAATCAGTGTAATGAAAGTGATATGGTTACCAAGGGAGTAAGAGATTGACTATACACTCTCTTTCTGTGTGCATAAGTTCGGTCTGAGACGTTTGATTGCAATTGGTTCAGCAGTAAATCATAGTAGATTCGTTGTCCTTTGTATGTTTAATATTTTGAGGGATTTAGAAATCTCGACAAAATGACCACCCGTATCCACAAGGTGTCTGGTAACTGCACTTTGTAAATATCTGCTTCCTTTTAAGCATAAATTTCTTGGAATACGCCCTGAAAACAGGACAGAAGCCCTTCTTTCTATCCTTCTGATGTACTTGCTGCCACAGGTGCACGTAAATTTATAAATGCACTTGGAGGTAACATCAGCAGGCTACTTATCCAGTTTTGTTATCTGCAAACCACATTTTCATGAATTGTAATATGTCTTCCACTAAGTCGGGTAATTGCTAGCCGGGATCCGTTAATGCTGTTACACTTACTCTACCAGTTTTAAACCCAGAAACCCCAATTTTCGGTTTGCTCGACTGGAACACTATTTCACCGCCACCAAGATGTCTCTTTTCAAAAGGCGAAATTCGGCATTTTGTGTACTGTACTACCCGATGAAGTCGCCGAGCAAGTACACCAATATATCGTGATTCAAGCAAGGGATCTGCCTATGATAAATGGAAAGGAGAGATACTATAATGCACGTTACTTTCCGATAGGCAAACACTAGACCATTTGTTAAGTTATGTTGAATGAGGTGGTAAAAGCTGTCCCAACTCATGAGGGACATGCAGATGCAACGTTGTTGTTTAATATTGAGTCAAATGCAGCGTCAGTACACCCCAAGACGTGAAAACGTAGATGTACCTTAATATGATAGATAGAATCATATTTAATACCCAATAGAAATATCCAGAACAAAATTGTCCTCATGACTTGTTGTTCTAACGAGAAGATTAGGTCATAAGATAAAAGGGAATTTACACAAATAAACTATCTGTACAGGAGAATATACAGATCTCTATAGCTTAGTTTATTTCCGATATAAGAATAATTTGGTAAGGACAATTAACTACAGGATGAGAGCTATGCATTGATTGTCAATTCATTTAGTTTAAACTCTTAGCATATAATTATTGATCTTAGCAACATCAGTTACATGTCCCCATAGAAACTGGTTACCATTATTGTTTCTTGCTATTTTTAAAAACAAATACTTCTATTTTTCTTTAGTAAACTATTCAAAAAAGAAGAGAATAATAATCCAGTTTTGAATGCTTTAAACTTAAACAAACCAAAACGAAACTACCCAATAAAGACCTTGACAAATTTCTATTGACCAATCAGGGGCGCCCTAAGTCAGAGTGCGTAATTTGAAAAAAAGTTTATATAAAAGTATTCCAATGCTAGAAAATAGTTACATAGAATAACATTCTTGTATATGTGCTGAGAAAACATCCCAATATCTCACAGGAGTCCTCATAAATTAGGTTAGACTTATTTATGAACATAAATTCGTCAAGATAACTGTAAATCACCATGTTTCTCGTCCTGTTCATCGCCCTAATCCTCTGTTTTTATGTGACTCCAGAAACTTTCAGCAGAATTGTGTGATTTGTATCAACTGGATGTGAAAGTTGCAGAACTATCTCCGGTTACAGGTCAAATTAATAAAATTAGAAAGTGTCATAAACACGAAGATTGGATACAGAATATAGTAAGGTATATAGGTTGTGTGCGTCGGTGGCACAGCAGTTAGGCTGCTCGCCGACCACGTATGTGGTCCGGTGTTCAATCCCTGGCCAACGCACTCCCTTATCTCTTAAAGCCTCTAGCTTGAAGCCCTATGTTCCACTGAGAACGTAAAGGAGTAAAAAAGATAGGTTGCAATATTATCCTAGAAATATTTCAGGTCAAGGTTCAGATTAGTAAAATTACACAATAAATTGGTGGGAAAGTTCCAGAATAATTTCCGGTCAAGAGTCATAATAATAAGATTACAATTAGGAATTCAAACACCATAATAAACAAGGGGACATATAAAACTCAAACAAAGTAGCATCATAATTACTGAGAGGATTGACATATTGTGCAATTGAGGGTTAGAAATGTAGAAATAACAAAATAGACAGGATGTTTGGATAAAAAATCTAGGGGAACCATAATTCGGATATAAAAATATGATAGTGTAAAAAAGGGATTAAGAGAAACTTAAAAATAACATGAATAAACAGGAAGTTTCGACAAGAAAGGCAATGGGATAGTCATTACTAAAAGAATTACCTGTTTATGATGGCCATTACATGCACAAGGGTTGGACGTATTTCTTTTGGATACATAGCGTGGGTTTTAGCTTTTCTACGAGTTCCATTGAAAGAATCAACGAAATTGTCTGCATAATTGACCACGTTGTGATGAATATAGCCCAGAGATGACAGCTAGCTACACGCTTTCTCCCTTTCAATAAGCCTCTTATCTGAGCAGTAAGTACTATGTAACTCGTGTAAAGCATCCATAATTACGCCTACATACTACAGACTCATTCGACTGGTTGCTCAAGGTCATTCATCCTTTCATTAGGTTGTTTTGTTTGGCGCTGTTATAGTGTAGTGAGTGTCACTCTGTTTACCTGTCAGTTAACCTCTTAGCCATAGAAACAATAAACTCACTTTGATCAATGTTCAATATGTTTTTTTAGTGAATTAATTCAAAATTATCCTTTGAAATTGTTCGAATTAATCGCTACTAGCATTTAAGCTGGTGCAGTTGTTCAAATTGATATTAATGTTAATGTAGAGTCCTGAACCATCGAATGGATTTTAATTATTACGGAATAAAACCGTTTCTTTTCGACGACTTCATTTTCAAGCTAAAGGTACAGTCTTATTTATGTTATCTGTCTGTTTTCGACATAGAACTTTGCACAGATGTGCGGCAGTTCAAGTCGCCACACTCCCTCCAAGTAGCACACAAAGCAAGAGAAGAAAGTAGGAGAAATGCATAATATAGACAGCAAACAGAGGTGTGAAACAAAGGAATAGTAATAACGAAGAACAATACAGTTTCATTGGAAATCATAAGTCACAAGGAGTGGATGCATCTGCGCCACCCATTAAGAACGAGGATTTTGAGCCATATCACCAATTGTTTCCAACCACTGGTTTTTACCATCCCAATGACCCCAACCAGTCAGGAAGTCTACATCTTCCTACATGGCTTAAACTGACTGTTGTGGATTTCATTGACTGATGAGTTCATGTTTTGGTTTGATCACCACGTGCTAACTTTTTTCAACCTGATCCATCCTATGTCAGTTAACACTGCCTGTTGTCAAGGAAGGCGATGACTAGACATAAGTAGCATATGTCGTAACCATCTCAGTCGATGTAATTTCACAGTCTCGTCTATTGATTTCCCCGCTTTACCTAGAACTCGATGCCTAACCTCAATATTACTCACCTTATTATAATACTTCACATGGGAGATAGAGCGCAGCACCTATGGTCAAAGACAGCTAATCTTTTCATCTATTCCACTCTCAGTGGCCAGGTCTCACAGCCATAAAGGAGAAAGGAGTGGACTGCTGAGCAGTACACCCGCCCTTTGGTCGATAGCCGGATATCACGTCTATATATATTACGGACACAAAGGTATTAACTGATACTTGAAATTCTCTCAGTCAATACTGTACATATGATAAGAATAAAGATAATTAAAATGATGTACTGAGGGGGGAGGGGTAGAGTTGAAGTGAATGAATTACAAAACTTTTAAAGATTCTTAATTAAGTGAACTGATATAAAGATTTTAAAATTGTAGGTCGAGTGTTGTCTCAAGAAATTTAAGAGTATAAGATGGTTGGAGGTAATTGGCAGGAAGCACTACTTAACCTAGGTTTCGTGCTAGTTGACACTCACCAGTCAGCAAGGCGTATCTGCGACCTTGAAGGAACTCATGTCCCTTTTGAGATTTGAACCCGCGTCAACCAGTAGGGCTGCAGTCAGAGACGTCACCACTAAGCTATTCGGGCCCGTGATTGACCTCCTGTAGGACTGTATTGGGTATTTTGATTGGACAGTAGTAACTAGTGCGACGTGTTTAGTCCTTTCTTTGGTGTAGACCGAATTCTATCAGTCAGGTTTGCTCGCCTTGCTGAAGAGTGCCAACTGGCACGAAACCTATATCAATTAGGGCTTCCTGTGGCCGATCGCCTCCAACCATTTAACACCAATAATTCAAAGTGCACTGTGATGGCGAGCCACTGAGAATGGTGGTCACATTACAAACCTGACTGACTGGTAGAATTCAGTCTGCACCAAGCAACAAAGGATAAGACACATCACACTAGTTACTGGCCAGTGTCCAGTCAAAGTTACTCGATTCTCTGGCTCCCTGTTGAAGATCAGATGACCAGCCAGAAACTCTGGGAACAAATCAACCAAGAACCTATTACCGACGAAAGTGGAGATGGATCGTACACACTCTGACTTGACCAGGACATCACTTCAGCGAAGCCTGAATGAAAAATCGATGAGTTGGGTGTACGTCCAAGGATGACATGAGAGATTAAGTTAGGAAGAAATGAAAGCCAAAGGGTAAGGAACAGAAGTTGTTGAAGCCTTCATGTTCCACTTTGAACCAGAAGGAATAACAATAATAATTTGGGTTTTTTTTACCCTTGTTTTATCCAGATTTAAAACAGCTCCGTGTGTCACACAGCTTTCTAAATTTATCATTTCATATATATCAGTTTATGCGTCGATTGAAAAGAAAGCAACGTCAGAAAGCCCTAGAATTAACTATCAATCACATAACAAATGCTTCTAATTACATTGTATCTTGCTTGTGTAAGGAGAATACATTCGTTATCTCAGATATTTCTTAATATTGTTCTATGTAGAATAGAATTTATCATTACTAATCGATAACATCATGAACAGGTGACTATTGTAAGCCATCAAAGTGATCGAAAATTAAACAGAAAGATTGAGGGAGGAAATATTTACTTTTCAAATAGACCCTCATCTCACTCTGGATCTACTCTAATATATATCCATAACATTTTTATTACAATACACATCAATTTACCAATCGATTGGCACTGATATGCGTGTTTGTTAACAATAATTAGTCAGTGTCAAAGTTTCAAGCAGCGGGGTGATAATTAACGAAGAAAATTAATACACACAATTAAAGGGTAGGAAAGGTTAGAATAAATTAATTTTACAAGGATAACACGTAATTAAAGATGAAGTGGTCAAAATAAATAAAAATCCCGGTGGGTGCGGACTGATGAAGAGTCCCAAACTAGGACGAAAAAGTTGTCCAGTACTCCCAGGTTTTCCAATGGTTCTCTAACTAATGTCAGCTCATGATGAAAATCCCGTAACCAATCAAATCCCTACAAACCAACACTTGAAAAATAAAATAATTCGGACAATTATAATTTTTAAAGGTTTAGGGGGAGGGGGGCGAAGTCGTCCGGTCTATACAATCATGTAACGATGGCCAAGGTAAGGAAAGTGGCAATACAAATTTCTTCTGAACACAGAGGTTTACCTTCTTCAGGTGGATTCCTATGGCTTCAGCTGTAAGTATGTAGAAGACGAACTTGTAGAGCAAAATTAAGATTAGTAGGAATGCGATAAATAATTTTAAATGCAGTATTAACGTCAACCTTATGCTTAATACCTACAAGGCGTGCTAAAATGAAGCTACGGATAGACGTTGTTTGTCCCTTGCTTAACCATACTTGATGATGTTCGGCTTTACGATGATGAACTTGCATAATTGTACGCCCAATGTAGCTGGCTCCGCAGATGCAGTCCAACTGGTAGATACATATAGAAGAGGCAAATTTAAGTAGTTTATCCTTATTTCTCGAACGTAGAATAGGGAGGGCTGTGAAGAGACAACATACATCTGCTGCACAATGAGCAAAAACATATCTCTCTCTACCTGCTTGACGCATATAAAGTCACTAGTAGAGGGAATAAAATTCACATTTGAATCGGAAAATAAACAAGGAGAATTAGCAATGTTAGACTGTAAAATAAAACGAACAGAAGAAGGTCAACTGCACACTAGCGTTTATAAAAGATTAACTCACTCTAATAGATACTTAGACTTTAATTCATCTCATCTGTCAGTATCTGTGAAGGCAGGTTTAGTTAAGTGTCTAACAAACCGAGTAGTAGCACTGAGTAGCACAAGAAAAAACCTAAATGATGGAATAAAACAGATAGAAGAAGCGTTGGTATTGAATAACTATCCCATGAAATTCATTAGGAAGATCAGAGAAGGCCGAAAGCAGAATAAAAGTAAAACTAATGGTGAAACTAGTAATGATAACACAATAAGAGAGCGTATAAGATATCTGCAGTTTTACCATATAAGGAGGGGACATCTGATACCCTCCCTACGTAGGATTGTTAATAAAGCAGGAATTAGAGTGGTATTCAAACCTACAAACTCACTCAGAGACAGGCACTGTAGTCTAAAGGACCCAGTGGGTTGACCCAATTAAACAAAATAATATAATTTACAAAATACCTTCCAGTGACTGTGATTGAGGTCAACTACCTACATAGGTCAAACTAGGAAATCGGAGGTAGTTAGATTGTCGGAACGTAAGAATTTAGCTAAGGTAAGAATGGTTGACCCAGAGAAGATAAGTAATTTAGAGAAAACCTCAGCAATTGCACTTCACGCATTAACACACAACCACACAATAGGGTGGGAGAGGGTTAAGATTCAAAGAAGTAATCTAGGTAGGTGGAGAGAGAAGTTGATTACGGAATCCTTGTTCATTGAGTCTACACCCAATACATGCAACAGAAATGACTCAATGCAAATACCATAAATATTGAAGATATTATTACCGCCGGTCAAATCAGAAGAGGATAATAAATAATCTCAAAATTCTATTCCAATTCAAACACAACACAGCATTTTAACAAGTAACTTATTATGACTATAGAAACACTCGTCGTATTTCCCATCTGATTGTAATTGATCAATAACACTCGTACTATTATTTCTGAATGTACATTATCTCATATTGAATTTTATCCTAATATCCAATGGATTCCACACATGTATATGAATGAAGCAAGAAAGTTGTGTGAGTAATTTGATATGATTATGAGCAGCAATAGTTTGTGCTCGAAACGTGGTCATCAGTTAATATTACTGTATAACACCGAGTGATTTATCAAAATAAAATCTCATACATTATGGAGATTACGTGGGTAACCATTTGCTTTGAAAATCTTCGGAAGGTAGCTTTCTTGAGGTCTGCATAGTTTCTGTGTGCTACTGACTCTTGAAAACAATGTCCGATTACATTGATATAAGTATAGAACTTGTGCACTGTGCTAGAGTATAATTCCATTGTGGGCAAATTTATTTTAACAAAGTCATACGATAATATTTATTGATGACCACGTTTCGACCACAATTTATTGCCACTCATAATCATATCAAGGTACTCACACAACTTTCTGACTTCGTTTATATGGTTCCACTATTTCTCATCTCTTTATCTGATTGGTTGTAATATTTACCATATTTCTGGTATGAGTGATGAGTCACTTCTATTGCATGTGTTGTGTTGGGTGTGTAGACTCGATGAACCAGGTAGCATTCAGTAATCAACATCTCTCTCAGTCTCCACCTTCCTATATTACTTTTTTAGAATTTTGACTTTGTCCCGCCCACCTTATTGTGTGGTTGTGTGTTAATGCATGCAGTGGGATTGCTGAGTTTTTTTCTAAATTACTCATTTTAGTGGGATCAATCATTCTAACCTTAGTTAAATTCGTATGTCCTGAAAGGCAATCTGACTACCCCTGATCTACTGGTTTGACCTACATAGTTGATCTCACTCACGTGCATTGCAAAGTATTTTGTAAATTATAAGTTTCCAGACCGTAGGTGTTACGAACTTCCTGGAATAATTTGAGCGCCGAGTCAGACTGATTCTTCATAAATTATTTAAATTAATCCCAGCGTGTTAAGAAAATCAAAACAAGATTTTTCTGAACATTTTGTTGTGTAAGCCACAGCTTCTTCAGCAGATTTATTCGGATTTTTTTTCTTTTGTAAATTATATTATTTTGTTTAATTGGGTCCACTGTGTGCTTTAGCCTACAAAGTTTGTCCTCCCTGAGTGAGTTTGTAGGTTTGAATGCCAGCCTAATTCCTCCTTTATTGAGAATCCTTCATAGGGTCTCAGATGTCCCCTCCTCATATGGCATAACAGTAGATACCTTATATTATCTGTTGTTCATGTTATCATTATTAGTTTCACCATTACTTTTATTTTGTTTTTGACCTTTTTTGATATTCCTAATGAATTGAATAGGATAGTTAGTCAGTTATTTAACACCAACGCTCCTCTTCCTGTCTGTTTCATTTCATCATTCACGTTTTTTGATGTATTACTTAGTGCTATTGCTCGGTTTGTTAGACACTTAACTAAGCCTGCCTTTACACACAGATAACGGATGAGATCAATTAAAGTCGAAATATCTATTATTGTATTTTATTGATAACACTAATTTTATTGTTTCTGAATGTACTTTATCTTATATTGATTGATGTTATTCAAACGTCTAATCAAGTTTTACTTATGTAGCAAGAAATTTGTGTGTGTGTGAGTGCGTTGATACGATTATGAGTAGCAATAATTTGTCCTCGAAACGTGGTCATCAGACAATATTATTGTATAACGACACTGTGATTTTATCAAAATAAAATTTTTATCTATAATGGTTTAAAACTTGAGCTACCGAAAGAAACCTTCCGTAAATACATTGCATATGATTTCTCTTATTGAGTTTGTTTAATTTCACTAAAGTATTACAGTAATAGTATTGGTTACTTTTGTATCTGAAGACTATGTCACATTATTTTCAAGTATTGGTTTTGTAGGGAATTTGTTTGATTTCATGGAGGATTTCATCATGAGCTGATATCAGTTAGAGAACCACTGGAAAACCTGGGAGCACTGGACAGCTGTTTCGCCCTAGTTTGGGACTCTTCATCAGTACGCACCCACCGGGGTTCGAACCCAGAACCTTTTAGTTACAAGGCCAGCGAGCTCGTAGGCCATTGAGCCACTGGGACCCGATACAATGGTCCTTGAATTCTAACTTCTGCCAATTCACGACATAGCGCGACTATTTCGCAATGCCTTCTTCGATGAGTTACTGCCTCATCTTCAAGCTGCTCTACCCTACTGGTCACGGCTTTCCACTAGAACCCCAGGTTAACTGGCTGAATAGGGCCAGTCTCTAGTGAGCATCAGATTAACTTTCAAGTATTGGTTTTGTAGGGATTTTGTTTAATTGTATGGAGGATTTCATCATGAGCTGACATCAGTTAGAGAACTACTGGAAAACCTGGGAGCACTGAACAGCTGTTTCGTCCTAGTCTGGGACTCTTCATCTGTACGCTCTCACAAAGAAATCTTTTAAATAAATTTCGTGGTGAAAATTAGGAAGCTAAGTGGGCTGATAAGTTATACTACCGTCTGTAATTAAACCACTCCTAGATCAAATAGCAGGAAAGAATAAGCAACAAGAAACGATGGGAACAAACCAACCTAGAGCCAACTGCTCAATGGATATGGACATGATCGGGCATACATTTAGGAAGCTGTCGAATGACATAGTGCGCGCTGTAGGTCATCGCTTGAATGGAATGCGAATGTGAAGCAACAAGTGGGTCGTTGGTCCGAGGGTGACACTGAGGAGATCATGTGAGGAAGAGATAAAAGAGTTTGGTCAATTTGGGACCTAAAGGAAGAGGACCATAGAACACAGAAAAAAGTGGAGATGTGTTGTTGTAGCCCTATGTTCCATTCAGAACGCATATTTCAACGTTTAGTATCCAAAGCGTGTGGAAAATCGTAACGTAGACGTCATTTTCGAAACTTTAGGATCTTAGAATATGGTTGTATCGTATTTGAAAGATACAAATACGCAACCCAGATAGAATTATCCACCTAGCAACAGCTTAGTAGAATGTTTAATCTAAGAAAATGGATCTAGGCGTTCTGTGAACTTCTATAGGTAGTTTATGTAGATTTCCAGCTGCAAGGAGAGTATCAAACACAAAAGTAAAAAAAAACTCACTGTGTTTCATTGGATCTCAAGACACAGTTATCTGTGTCACATTCGCTTGAATGAAACTATCAAAATAACGGTAAAGTTTTGAACTCTTTGAAGCATATATACACACATTTACTGACTGTAGTTCAGGGTAGATAAAGGATGCGTTTTATCAAAACCTATTTAGTTTAACTGGAAAAATCAAACAGTTCAGATATATCCTTATGGATAATAAAAGAAAACACGTAGTTCAGTGAGAAGGTCTCTTTCGACGAATTAATTTTCTTAATATATGTGTAAAACTTGGGCACTGTGGTAGTAAGTAATTTCATATTAGTTTGTTTATTAGATGTATCACACAGTGAGTGAAACAGTATTATTTACTGGATGACACAGTTTCGAACACAATTTATTGAGGTTCATAATCATCTCACCAATTATAATCACACGACTTCGAAACTTTAGTTTTATAGTTTTCTTTGTCCTCTCCTATTTGTCGTCGTAGGGGTAGCAGAATTTTCCAGATATCTGGGTGGACAGGTGATGAATCATTTTTATTACACGTGTTTGCAGTTGATTCGATAAACAAAGCTTCCGCTGTCATTAATCTCTCCCTCCAGCCTGCTGTGACATTAGCTATCAAAACTGTCATCTTATCCCATTCTATAGTTGTGGGTAATTGCATGTAGTGAGTGCTACAGCTGAACTATTCTCTAGATTTCTCACCTTATTTGGCCCAACTAGTCTAGATTATGCTGGTTTTTTATGCTCGGCCAGTCTGACTGCCCCTGTTCTACTAGTTTGACCTACGTATTTGACCTGACAGTCATTACAGGGTATCAGATAAACTAAATTGTTTTGTTTTAAAGGCTCTACAGGATTGATCCTTGAACCAACAAAGCTTGTTTCTAATTGAGTTTGTGGGTTTGAATGCCGTTTTTATTCCTGCCTTGTTGAGAATTCTGCGTAAGGCTTCCGAGGTTCCTTCCTTGTATGAAATTACTACTGATGATTTAGACTCTTTATTGTTGGTGTCGTCATCAATATTATTGTTATTATCACTATCGCTATTATCATTATTTATTTTATTTTTACATTTCCCTACATACTTTTTGACTAATTTATCCGGGTAATTATTAAGTTTCAAAGCTTCTCATTTCCTGTCTTAGATTTTCATCGGTACTACTTAGTTTTTGTACTCTATTATTTAAAAATTTCAACAATCCTATTTGCACTGACAGAGGATGGGATGATCGGAAGTCTAAATATCTGTTTGAGTGTGTGGGTTTCCTGTAAACACTAGTGTTTAACTTCCCATCTTCTTTCCTCTTTACGTTGCAATCTAACATTGGAAGCTCCCCCTCCTGATTTTCCAATTCATAAGTGAATTGAATTGCTTCAACCTTCGAGTTTATGTGTTCGAAAAACCTATCTATATCTTGTGTTCTAACTACAGTGAATGTGTCATCTACATACCTCCACCATACTTTTGGAGTGGGGCTGAACGTTCCAATGGCTATGTTTTCCCACCTATCCATAAATATATCTGCCACAATCGGGGATATTGGCGATCCATGACAACTCCTTCAGTTTGTTTGTATATTTTCCCTTGGAATTTAAATGTTCTGTGGAAGTCAGGCATAGCTGTACTCCCAGCATTATGTCCTCAAGTGGCACTTTCGTCCTAAGTTCGAGTTTCTGACTGCCTCTATTGCCATATTTATTGGTATACCTGTATATAAACTGACAATGTCAAAACTAACCATTTTTTCTTCATTATCTAATTTTAAATTATCTAATCTATGTGTCAGTTCATAAGAATTTGTTAGTCTAGATTTCGAGTGAATTTTTAGGGGAGTTAATACCATGGCTAAATATTTAGATAATTCATAAGTAGGTGAATTTCTAAAATCCACTATAGGCCTGATAGGGTATCCTGACTTATGAACTTCAACAACACCATCTACATCCTACTGGGGTTATTAGTTTTGGGCATTAAATTAAACCACTTAGACTCACCTAGAAACGGCTTCATTCGGCGTATAAGATCCGCTGTGGATTTCTTAACTTTATTTATAACTGTATCTATTGGTTTATTAATTTCCTCATATGGTCCTGTTTGTATGTGAGTATTTACCTTGTCCAAATAGTCTGATTCGTCCAGTACTTTTGTTGCATTTCCTTTGTCTGACTTTGTGATAACTATCTCCTTGTTATTCTTAAGGTGTTTCAGGGCTTCTATCTCTTGTTTTGTCAGGTTAGGCTTTCCACATTTTTGTCGTTTTAATGTTAGTGCACATTGTGCCCGTACTTCATCAGCCGTAGTTTTGTCTATCCCACTTAGTGCTATTTCTATTTTAGGGATGACATCCTCAGGTTTCAGCTTGTCTACAGATACATTGAAATTTAGTCCCTTTTCTAATACACTTATTTCCGTAGGACTTAATGTATGTGTTGAGAGATTGATAACCCACTTTGATTTATCGATCGCCGTTGACTTTTGGTTGTTGACTTCATCATTCTGAGATGTAGATTTCTCTTCTAATAATTTGTTGAACTTTTTGATTTGACTATTTCTTGACTTTTTGAAAGTTGCTGATTTTGCAATGCTGGAGGACTGTGTTATAAGATCATAATCTGTACTGGTAACTATTCCTTTTATCTTTTGTTTTAATTGCTCAATTTCAGATCTGATATGTTGCAACTTTTTAACGATTCTGTGGATTTCTTCTTTCAGGCATAATTTTTGTAGGCCTTCTATTCCGCTTCTAACTCTGTCCGTTGGAACTGGAGCTCGTAGACGTAAATATTTAGGAATGATTTCATTTTTTAGGCATCGAATGTTGAAAATACGATGATTTTCATATCTTGCTTCAGTTTGTGAAAGTCGAGTGAGTTTATTGATAAGTCTTCGTACAGGAAGACCATAAGTCATTAATATATGTGTAAAACTTGGGCACTGTGGTAGTAAGTAATTCCATATTAGTTTGTTTATTAGGTATATCACACAGTGAGTGAAACAGTATTATTTACTGGATGACGTTTCGAACAAAATTTATTGTTCATAATCATATCAATTGTGATCACACGACTTTGACACTTGAGTTTTATAGTTTTCTTTGTTCTCTCCTATTTGTCGTAGGGGGAGTAGAATTTTCCAGATATCTGGGTGGACAGGTGATGAATCATTCCTATTACATGTATTTGTAGTTGATTCAATAAACAAAGCTTCTGTTATCAATCTCTCCCTATACCCTGTGACATTAGATTTTGAAACTGTCATCCTATCCCATCCTATTGTATGGTTGTGTGTAACTGCATGTAGTGCTATTGCTGAACTATTCTCTAGATTTTTTATCTTATTCAGGTCAACCAATCTAGATTTTGCTAGGTTTTTATGTTCAGCTAGTCCGACTGCCCCTGTTCTACTAGTTTGACCTACGTATTTGACCTGACAGTCATTACAGGGTATCAGATAAACTAAATTGTTTTGTTTTAAAGGCTCTACAGGATTGATCCTTGAACCAACAAAGCTTGTTTCTAATTGAGTTTGTGGGTTTGAATGCCGTTTTTATTCCTGCCTTGTTGAGAATTCTGCGTAAGGCTTCCGAGGTTCCTTCCTTGTATGAAATTACTACTGATGATTTAGACTCTTTATTGTTGGTGTCGTCATCAATATTATTGTTATTATCACTATTATCATTATCATTATTATTGCTATTATCACTATCGCTATTATCATTATTTATTTTATTTTTACATTTCTTTACATGTTTCCTGACTAATTTATCCGGGTAATTTTTAAGTTTCAAAGCTTCTTTTATGTGTATCAGTTCCTGTTTTAGATTTTCCTTGGTACTACTTAGTTTTTGTGCTCTGTCACTTAAGCATTTCACCAATCCTATTTTTACAGATATAGGATAGGATGATCGGAAGTCTAAATATCTGTTGGAGTGTGTGGGTTTCCTGTAAACACTAGTGTTTAACTTCCCATCTTCTTTCCTCTTTACGTTGCAATCTAACATTGGAAGCTCCCCCTCCTGATTTTCCAATTCATAAGTGAATTGAATTGCTTCAACCTTCGAGTTTATGTGTTCGAAAAACCTATCTATATCTTGTGTTCTAACTACAGTGAATGTGTCATCTACATACCTCCACCATACTTTTGGGGTGGGGGTGAACGTTTCAATCGCTATGCTTTCCCACTTATTCATGAATATATCTGCTACCACTGGGGATATTGGTGATCCCATGGCAACTCCTTCAGTTTGTTTGTATATTTTCCCTTGGAATTTAAATATTCTGTGGAAGTCAGGCATAGCTGTACTCCCAGCATTATGTCCTCAAGTGGCACTTTCGTCCTGAGTTTGAGTTCTTGGTCAAAAATGAGTTCGTTTCTGAATGCCTCTATAGTCATATTTATTGGTATACCTGTATATAAACTGACAATGTCAAAACTAACCATTTTCTCTTCATTATCTAATTTTAAATTATCTAATCTGTGTTTTAGTTCATAAGAATTTGTTAGTCTAGATTTTGAGTGGCTTTTAAGAGGATTTAATACCATGGCCAAATATTTAGATAATCGATAAGTAGGCGAATTTCTAAAATCCACTATAGGCCTAATAGGGTATCCTAACTGATGAACTTTAACAACACCATACATCCTACTGGGGTAGTTAGTTTTGGGCATGAAATTAAATTCATTTTCTTTAGCTGTACAATCGCATTCAAATACAATCTCATTTTCATGGAAGATAGCAGTAAAATAATAGTGGTGAGTTTCGACAAATATAGTTGTTAATATTATTCAATGCATAAAAAGGAATTGAATAACTGTTTTAGAGTTACGTAATAAGATGAGTAATTTAATGAATTAGTTGATAAGCCTCGAGAATGGCCCATTTAGGTAAACTATTGATAATTTTAAAATTGAATGCAGAGGTTCGATTTCAGATCTCGAATAGCTAATGCTTCAGCTATGTACAGAGAGCCTAAGTTGCATATGGAAAATGTCCCACTTCGACCTGTCATAGACATGGTTAACTCACCATATCATCAAATTGTGAAGCGGCTAGCTGATATCCTTGAACTAGTAAGAAGACATATGACAAAATATAGCCTCAGAGATACATTCGACTTTCTCGACTCAGTGGAGGATGTCAACATGTTTGAAAGACAAATGAACTCACTAGATGTCGCTTCTCCATTGACAAGCATCCCCCTAACCGACACAATGTGCTTCATTTGTAATTACATCGAAACCAACAACCTCTTCCCATAAACTACTTGAAGGAACTAATTCTCAGATGTACGCTTAATATCCAGTTCAAATTCAATGAACATTTCTGTGTACAGAAAGATGGGGTAGCCATGTGGTCTCCTCTCGGTTCACTCCTAGCCGACTGCTTCATGGAGAGTCTCAAAAACCACATCCTCAATCTTTTGATAAGTCAACTGCACTTATACAGAAGATACGTTCATAATTTGTGATGAAAAATCTGATTTAGATTCTCTCCTCAAAACCTTCAACGCAGCGCACCCATCAATAAGATTCACCTTAGAACGTGGATCGAGCAACACATTTCCATTCTTCGATGTACTACTTACCAGAAGACACGACTGTACCATCCAAAGATCGATATACCGCAAGCCAACATGGACTGGACAGTTTATCAACTTCTAGAGCTTCGTCCCACTGATCCGAAAACGAAACCTGGTACGTACATTAATTTCAAGGATTAGAAAAATCTGTTCGGAAGACATGATAGAGAAAGAACTAAATTTACTACGTGAAACCTTACTAGAGAACGGGTATCCACCAAGATTCATCGACAAAAATATGAAAGAGAAGCCTCCATCGCCAAACATCGCAACGGTTCCTAAGAAAACTCTCTTCATGCACATGGAATTCAAAGGTGACATCGCAGTGGAAAGTCTCAGAAACCGCCTTTCTAAATGTCTGAAGAAGACATTTCCAACAGCCACCTTACGTATCACATTCTCTAGCAGACCGATAATCCAGTCTAATGCTGAGGATAAGATACCGCTTTTGGCCACTTCAGTGTGTATTCATCAATTTACTTGCTCGTGTGGAGCAAAGTATATCGGCAGAACGCAACGTTAAGTCTACAAACGTATTCTGGAACACTGTCCAGCTTGGTTAGCCAGAGGAGAAAAGAAGAATAGAGGTAGCTCTACCTTCGAACACCTCGTCATCTCCGGACATCGAGTATCCCCTCATGAATGCTTCATAGTGGTGCACAGAGTCCCTCAATATCTTACGAAGGGACTTCGCAAACACCATCTGTATATTGCTGAAGCATTGCTATTCGGGATCTGAAACCAGACCTCTGTATTCATGCATTCACTAGCCCTATCTTGGCGAAAGTAAAGCTCTTACTATAATTTTGCTTCTTTCTTTTTTAATTATAATTTTCAATTGTATGCTAAATATGTGGATGACATGTTTATCATCTGTGATAATAATCGTTATTATTATTCTTTGCTCTAGTTCCTAGAGGAACGTAGGGCTTCAGCCGCACGTCTCCACTGCTTTTGGTTCTCCGTTAACGCTTTCATTTGGCTCCACGTCTGCCCACATGCTTTCATCTCATCTTCACATGACCTCTTCCATGTCACCCCACCCTCACACTGACGACCAACTCTCCGCTTCCCATTCAAGTTCCACTAAAGTGATGGGCTGGCGTGTGATGTCATTCACTTGATGGTTTGTTTTCTAAGAGAATGGACAATTCACCTCCATCTCTTCCTGCTTATTTGTTGCACAATCGGTTCCTGCTGGGTTGGTTCGCTCCCAGAGATCTCTTACTATTGCTGATCTTTTCTGGCCAGCCATCTGATCTTGAGCGAAGACAGCTGTTGATGAAGGTCTGTAGTTTGTTCGAAGTAGCCTACTCAACACGGCGCCAAGTCTCTGATCCGTATGGTGAGTAGCACTGACTTAACATTAGAGTTGAAAATTCGGATCTTATTTTTGATGCTGAGTGTTGTTGATCTCCACACAGACTTGAAAGTAATCAAAGCTTGCCTTGCTCTCCCGATCCTTGCTTTGATATCCCCATCAGTTCCGTCCGCCTGTAATTGAGACGACGCTTCCCAGGTCGGTCAGTAGGTAGGTAGATAAAGGAGGTTGCTTCTTTCAGATTTCCCCCATTTATGATAATCGTTATTTTAATCAATTGTTACAGATGTTCAACAACTTCCACCCAGTAGTAACAAAGTTCACTTTAGGGATGGAAAATGAATCTGATCTTCTCTTTCTTGATATTACATCTACAAAAAGAGCCGACGGAACTATATAAGAAGGTCCATTCATAGGGAACCCACATGGGACGGCCGACTGACAAGTGTCTATAGCTGACTATCAATTAGACGTAGACGATACCTAATTATATCTCTTGCTACCCGCATCCACCCGACGCATCTGCAGACCTGATACTCTGAAGGAGAAATTACACTTTTTGAAAAAAAATCAAGCAACATTCATTGATATGAACGTGAAGTCGAAAATTCAAAGCCCAGAGACATCGTCCGTGGCACATAAAAGACACTTTACATGAACTTCGACACCAAAGGTGATCTACTACTCAGTGATGTTCTTAGGAGGAAGATTTTAGCTTTTTCAAAAAAAGAAGTTTCTTCAAAGTAACGCTGAGAGTAGTGTTCTCCAGTTACCCACCAGTCTGCAGATGCCCAATGGACAATATCCCACATATCTGATCACTTCTGAGTGTGCGTGTGTATATCAGTTCACCTGCTTCTGTGAAGTCAGGTACATTGGTCGTTCGACTCGTATCCTGTCTAAGGAGAACAGGGATGAAATCAAGATGTGTCGATCGAGAGGTTCTCTGGCGATACTTGGCTGTAAAGGGTATGCCGAGAAAATACATTGCACTGATTAAGGCACTCTACTCGTACTCACGCAGCTAGATGAGGGCTTATGGCGAGTTGTCATCTGAAGTGGTGACGACTAGTGGCGTCCGTTAAGGATGCCCATTATCCCCATTTCTATTCGACTTCATCACAGATGTACTAATGGACTTAACCTTAACTCACTTTAGAGACTCCGGGATTGACTTATTACCAGCAAGGAATAATCTCGTTCACATAAAATATGCAGATGATATAGTCCAACCTACTAGGTGAGGACACTGACAAAATGCAGAGTCTTCTGAACACCTTGAGCTGCAATCTACGAATGTTTGCCATGCGATCGCCCCCGCCAAATGTAAGATGACGTTACGGGACTGGACTACATTGACCCCTAGATTAGAAATAGGAAGTGAAGTGATAGAGCACGTTGACCGCTTCACTTATTTGAGAAGTATCATCAGCCCCAACGGGTTGATCTCTGACGAAATCTTAGCACGCATACAAAGGGCTAGTTTGGCATATGCCAATTTACGCCGTCTCTGGCTTAGTAGACATGATATCCGGCTGGCTATTGACCAAAGGATGTGTACTGCTCGCTCATCAGTCCCCTCCATCCTCATTTACGGCTGTGAGACCTGGCCATTGAGAGTGGAAGATATAAAAAGATTAGCTGTCTTTGATCATAGGTGTCTGCGTTCTATCTCCCGTGTTAAGTGGTATAATAAGGTGAGCAATATTGAGGTTAGACGTCGAGTGCTAGGTAATTGGGATGGGAAATCATTCGAAGAGGCTGCGAAATTACATCGACTGAAATGGTTAGGACATGTGTTACGTATGCCTAGTCATCGCCTTCCTCGATGGGCAATGTTAGCTGACTTAGGGTCAGGTTGGAAAAGAGCTAGCCAGTCAATGAAATCTACAACAATTAGTTTAAGCCACGTAGGAAGGTGTAGACTTCCTGGTTGGGGTCCTCGGGACGGTAAAAACCAATGAAGGCTGGAAACAATTGGTGACATGGCTCAAAATCGTTCTCAATGTCTGGCGCAGATGCATCCACTCCTTGTGACTTATGATTTCAAACGAAACTATATTGTTCTTCGTTACTACCATTCCTTTGTCTCACACCTCTGTTTACTATCCCTATTATGCATTTCTTCTAGTTTCTTCTCTTGCTATGTGTGCTACATGGAGTGTGGCGACTTGAACTGCCGCACATATGAGCAAAGTTTTATGTTGAAAACAGACAGACAGACAGCTCACAACTCAAGGGAATATTAACAATAATAATAATAATAAATTACAAGTTCTTATGCTATTTGCCTATCCATCCCCTCCAAAATCTGCATAAAAGAACTATTCGACAATTACTTGAAATATATATAACATAATTCAAACCATCAGTATAATAATCATAATATTAATGAAAACAAATTTCCCTGAAATTGAACATTGAAAGTATTTAATTCATTTAAACAAAACAAAACAAGTCACTAAGGGGGGAATATAAAAGCTACAGGAAAGAAAAAAGAGAGGGGGAAAGAAAAAGAAAACTTTGTTAAGCAGCCAGCCCCATCTTGTGTCATCGTATCATCGTCTACATGCATCGTCGCAGGCTTCTGATAGAACCGGTGCAAACTTTGGTACTTCTTGAGGTTTGATTTTTAGCACATCAATAATTTTCTTATAATCTGGATGATTTACAACTTGTTTTTGTTCAAAATGATAAAGAACTTCACCACCTGATGATAGATAAAAGTGAAGGCGAAAAAGAAAAGAAAAAAACAGGGCAAGAACATTAAATACAAAAAGTTCAGAACAACGAAACAGAATATTATTTTTATCAAGAAAGAAATTTTAACTAGTTGGTTTGTAAGGATTAAATTTGTTTTTACGAGCTTGACCACGGAATGATATCACTTAGAGAACCATTAAAAACCAGCCACAGTGAGTACTGGACCGCTTTCGTCCTAGTTTGGGAATCATCGGCAGTACGTACCCATCGCCAAGATTCGAACCCACGACCTTCCGGTTACAAGGCAAGCTCGTATATTATTCAGCCACTGGAACCCAATTTAATGGCCAGCCAATGAATTCTAATTTCTACCAATTCGTAATTTTAGCGCGACCACCAACCAATGTCATCGGAGAGAACTCCATCCTCACACCTGACTGCATGTACCTCATTGGTCACGAATTGTCAGTAGAACTCCAGGAAACTCAGTCCTGTAGCGCACATCAGATTAATTTTCAATGGTTGGTTTGTAAGGATTAGATATGTTTATACGAGTTGATCACGGATTGATATCAGTTAGAGAACTATTGAACCACAGCCTACTGCCAGTGATTCCCGAACTAGGATCAAACAGCTGTCTGACAGTACTCCCTGTGGCTAGTTTTCAATGGTTCCCTAACTGATATCAATCCGCGATCAACTCGTAAAAAAAGAAACTTTACATGAACCTGGATTTCAAAAACGACTCGAATTATGAGAAGAGTATCAACCAACATCTTTGAAAAAAAAAAGATTCTTTGCAGCAACGTTAAGAGCAGTATCTTCCAGTGCTATCCACTGGTCTCCAGAAGTCAGAAAGACAAGATCGTGTATACATCTACATCAGTTCACCGGTTCCTATGACACATATCCTGTCAAAAAAGGTTAAACAATAGCACTATCCCACGATTATCGAACACCTTGTCAACACCTAACCATTCCATCTCAACAAACGCCTCCTTCGAAATAATCTACAAAAACAAGAATAGCCTGTAAAGGCAATATGCTTTCGTCTCCTTTGCATTGCTGAAGCTCTAGACATTCACGTAGAGAAACCGAAGTCCTCTCTATACAGAAGAGAATTATTCGTCCACCTCTATTACCATGGTAACCATCCTGTTATTGTTGTTTGTTTTTTTAACTCTTTGTAATTCTTGTATCTCTTTCGAACTCTTATGCAATATCACATTTTCCTTCGTTTCTATGTGCATCCTGATTAGAACTCACTCAATGAATTCTCCATCATATTAGGTGTAACACACCGGAATACACTTATTCAATTCCTCTTGTGCAGTGACCAATATTAAGAAGTATGTTTGTACAGATTAAAAATTCCCATTGAGTTATGTAAAAGAAAAGGCGTTCAGCGAAGAGTTACTCTTTCATTCTCAACCTGCACAATCGCATACATGCAGTTAATTTTCTTAGTAACAAAATGAATATTTCAAAAATTTGTGACTAGAATTGTAAATTTTAGATAACAAATTACGTAATCAGGTAGAAACTAAAATAAAATTTTCAAAAGAATGGTTACTGAACAAACAACACTCTTTTCGATAACTTCTTCTTCATCAGGCTCTACAGTTATATATACATAATATTAGTGAATGCATGAATTATTGTTATGAACAACATTAATGTTGTTTCAATAACATCGAATCAATAATATTAATAGATTACAGTTCAGTAGCATCAACATAACAATACACTGAATATCAGAAGAATTAGGAAAGATAATAGCGCAAATTCATGAATTTATGGTCTCCACTGAAGGCCAAGGCAGTAGTGGGGGGTGGACTTGCTTCTTTTGCACACAGAGCACTGGTTGTTTCACACGAGTTGCGATAGCCTCTGCTGTTTGGAGTATGCAGTGCTTCGATGTTTTCGGCAATTCATTTAGCACCCGGTAGATGACAGAGAAGGATTCTTCAATGCTGTCTAGCTTAGTGGCCAGTTTGGACCAGATGGTCCAATATCGAACTGTTTATAGTTTTCATTACACCTTTACTAAACCATACTGGGAGTTGTTCTCGGGTGAGCACGAAAAATCAAGTTCCTAGAGCAACGACCGATATAAGTCGCCGCACCACAAGCGCAGTTGAATTGGTAGATACAATTTAAATTGGCTAGTCTAGGTACTTCATCTCTCAGTCAAGGAATCACCATTGGTCGTGTAGAGAATAAGAAGTGTAGTTTGCCAGCATTAAAAGTTCTTTGAACTGATTTTCTTAATTTCTTCGTAATTATTTCACTTGGTAAATCGCCTTTGAATTGCAGTCGTATTCATGAAGGTTTCTTGTTTACGGACACTGAGTAGTCCTTTTCCGCTTTCTTTGTCATGCTTTTCTTGATAAATTTGTCAGGATAACCATTTTCGATCAAGGTATCATATACAATGCTTAATTCATCTTCAATTACTTCTTCTGAGCATAAAGCTCTAACTCTGTGGCTGAGGGTCTTTACTAAATTTCTTTTGTACTTGAGAGGAACGAAGGTGTGAAAATGTGTATATTGTCCTGTCCATGTACTTTTTCTATGCAAATTTCTTTTTATGCAACCATCTGGTTTTCTTGTAAAGAGGACATCCAAGAAAACAATTCTGTTTTGGGATTCCTCTTCTCACGTGAATTTCACAGCAGAATGTATTTCATTGAATATTTTTATTTATTTATTTTTTTTTAATATTTTTGATTTACAGCTTGATTCCACACAGTATTTTCAGTACGAGTGTGGAATTTTCAGCATGGATATCGGTTGCCCAAATTCAGGCATACCATAGATATCGGGTGTGCGCCGGCAGGGGATCGAACTCCGGACCATGTGCATGGTCGGCGAGAGTCCTAACCACTGTGCCACCGACGCACAGTAATAACTGTACTCCTCTCCGAATCATTATCACAAAGAATGAAGGTGTTATCCATATACCGGCAATAAAATGAGAACTTTCTGATAACGTGGTTGCTCAAAAGTAAATTTTCTAGTTTACTTAGAAATAAATCAGCTCAAATGGGACTCGATGGAGAGCCCATCGCCCCCGTCCACTTGTCTGTAAAGTGTGCCGTCAAATTTGAAATTTACATTCAAGGTACGTACATTATTATTGTTCCCTTCGGCTCCTAAATGGAACATAGGGCTTCAACTGCACGTCTCCACTTATTTCTCTCTTCTGCTGTGCTTTTCACTTGCATCCATGTTAGTCCATGCTGTTTCAACTCTTCTTCACACGATCTCCTCCATGTCACCCTTGCACCGACGAACCACTCGCCGCTTCCCTTTCGGGTTCCACTCGACCACTGGCCTGACGCGCGATGTCACCCAACAGCCTCCTCAGCGAGTGTCCAATCCATCTCCACTTCTTCCTCCTGCATATTTGTTTGGCGATTGGTTCCTGTTTTGTTTCTTCCCATATTTTCTTGTTGGTGATTCTTTCCGGCCATCTGATCTTCAGTATAGAACGAAGACAGTTGTTGATAAATGTCTGCAACAGGCTGTTGGAAATATCCTTTGTGACACACTGGCCAAGTTTCTGATCCGTATAGAATAACTGACCGACTTGACGTTTGTATTGAAAATCCGAATTTTGTTGTTGATGCAGGCTGAGTGACGAAGATTTCCAGATTGGTTTCAGGTTGATGAATGCGTTTCTCACCTTCCCGATTCTTGATTTGACATCCTCGTCCATTCCTCCTGTAGTTGAGACAATGCTCCCTAGATAAGTGAATGAAGTAACCTCTTTCAAATCCCTCCCGTTGATGGTGATTGGCGTTGGATGTTGCTGCTGTTGTTGTTGGTTGGTTATTTTCATAACCTCCGTCTTGTCTATGTTCACCTGGAGTCCTGTCTTTGCTGCCTGCTTCTTCGACCAGTTTGTCTGTTTTCGCTTGTAAGTCTTCGATTTTGTGTGACATCAAACATAAATCATCCACGCGCGAAATCCAGGTCTTCTAGGTTCTTCACGTCGGTGCAGGATATCCCTGTCTTTTCATTTCCCACTGTCTGACGCATAATCCGGTCCACAATAATTAGGAATATCATTGGTGATAATAAGCACCCTTGTCTGACTCCTGTGTTTACTCCAATCGCCTCGCTGAGTTTTCCGCTGTGGATCACTTCACATGTGCCGTTGTCGTACAGCTGTTGAATAAGGTTGATGAATATTTGGGGTACGCCATAGTACTCGAGTAGTTTCCAAATTACTTCGCGGTCAACGCTGTCGAAGGCCTTCTCAAAGTCTATAAGGTTGATGTAGAGGTTTGATTGCCATTCCATGCTTTGTTCTGTGATGATGATGCGTAGATTTGCAATTTGGTCAGAACATGATTTGCCTCAAGGTACGTACACCTTAATAACAATTCTTTTAGGATTTCCGTTGGGATGCCGATGTTTATCGACTGGTTATACACTTGTTCACATATGCAGTTAACTGTTTCTACTAGAGGGATATTTGTGTGATTCATATAACAATTAATCATGCGCATATTTTTCAATTTTTATTGGGTATTACTATATTAACAAATTAGTAATATTATTAATACTAATAACAGTACTATTAATAATAATAATGATAATAATACTAGTAGTAATAAGAAGAAGAAGAATTAGCATATCACATGTATAGCACAAATTAAGCATAAAAGTTCATTCTATGCACTCAATACAAATACACAACGTATGATTAAATATTATAGAGATCACATGGTCAATTACTTTAAAAGGTCAACCCACCCATTGTATCATGTGAACTCAAATGATTACAGTAATAAAACTAAAGAACAAAATTTTTATTAAGAATTATGAAAAAGAAGGAATATTAGAATAATGGAAATATTTCTTCTTTTCCATTACGATTTACACAATGGTAAGGTTGTAGAAATATCCAGATGATGAGTCCAGTGACAGGACGAAACACGTGTGTGAATGGATTTTTAATGCATAATCAATATTTTATTCTAATAATAATAATAATTTGCTTTATTTCAAAACAGTACTTGTGATACAGAATGGAATTCTGAGCAATACTGAGGTTAGGCGTCGAGTTCTAGGTAAGGAGGGGAAATTGATAGACGAGGCTGTGAAATTACATCGACTGAGATGGTTAGGACATGTGTTACGCATGCATTCCCAGTCATCGCCTTCCTCGACGGGCAATGTCAGCTGACATAGGATCAGACTGGAAAAGAGCTATCGGCGGTCAAACGAAAACATGGCACCAGTCAATGAAATCTACAACAGATAGTCTAGGCCACGTAGGAAGATGTAGACTTCCTGGTTGGGGTCCTCGGGACGGTAAAAACCAATGGTTGGAAACAATTGGTGACATGGGTCAAAATCGTTCTCAATGGCTGGCTGGCGCAGATGTATCCACTCCTTGTGACTTATGATTTCCAATGAAACTATACTGTTCTTCGTTATTACTATTCCTTTGTCTCACACCTCTGTTTACTGTCTCTAATATGCATTTCTCCTACTTTCTTCTCTTGCCTTGTGTGCTACATGGAGTGTGGCGACTTGAACTGCCGCACATATGTGCCAAGTTCTATGTTGAAAACATACAGACAGACAGATGGAATTCTCAGCATTTTTACTACAGTACTGCATCCAATTAGCACATTAACAATAAATAAAATTCTACATAGATTATGGGTAATCTCAGTTAATTTTGACAACAACATATTAGCATATCAGTAGCAAAGCCAAAATTGAACAGAGTGTTTGAAGGTGTTAGACAGGTAGATATTAGCATATTTACTGGCGTAAGCGGTAACAAAATGGTCAAGATATACAGAGTGTGAAAGAACGAAGAAGAATGTTTTAAGTAGAGTTTTTAAGGAAGAAAGAAACAAAACAAAAAAAGAGAAAAGGAAAAGAAAGAAAGAAAAGACGTTGTACCTATAAGTGATATGAGTTGGAAAGACGAGATACAATTGTTCTACTGACTGTTTAATAAGTTATGAGTCTCACGCCTAATGTTTTCTTTATCACACAGAACACGAGCTAAGTAGGGTATGGTTGAGTTTTTGTACTTGCTAGTGCGAGCATATAGTTTTCTATATAGGCTTCTGGTCCTGCCTGATGAGATACAAGGGGAGAGTTGTGAATGAAGAGGGTGATGTGAGTTAGATAAAATGGATTTGGCCCATTTTTCACATGAGTCCATGTGCCTGTCGACCAGAATATTAACAAGCTGGTTAAGTGGCACGTTGCTTACCCTGCTGACAGCATTTAACACCCTACGTAATAAGATATAGCCCTTCTTCAGTAGCCCTAGAAAAACTAAGGGAGAACAATAGAGAATAATAGGCAGGATGCAAGAGTTAACAAATCCTAAGAGCAAGGGTTGGGTTATACCAGAATCTCTTAACTTCTTGATGTAGAAGGTAAGACGGAATATTTTCTTAGAAATAGCTAAGATATGAGATGACCAGGAAAGATCAGCAGATAGAATGACGCCAAGATATTTAATTTCCGACTTGGTTTCTATTTCAGTGCCATCTATGTTGCACACCTCGTGAGTGCTAACCAGTTTGTTTAGGTCAGATTTATGCCTAAAGGTGAAATTGACTGTTTGACATTTAGAGGGATTTAAGGTAAGACCGTTTTCCTTGGACCACTGGCTGATTTCTGATAAAAAGTCACTTAGTTTGGAGCAGTCACTTTGACACTTGACAGGCAAAGATACAGTCAGATCGTCAGCATATTTAACAAAATTAATGTCATTTGAAGATGGTAAGTCATGTAGAAAGAAAGAAAAGAGAAGTGGGAAGAGTACAGCACCTTGGGGGACACCAGCTTCAGTAAGCACAGCAGAGGAGAATTTACCTTTGCGTACATTAACAACGAAAATTCGGTGCCTTAAATTGATTTAGATTTTTGAGCTGATTGGTGTGATTATTGGTTTTTGACTACTTACGGAAATCAGTAATATATATTGTGTAGCAAATTTAATCCTTTTCATTTAATAATAATAATATAAACATTAGATCATAGGAATTATTGAAAAGACGGTTGCAGAGAAGCGAAAATTTTCTTTTCGACGAAGTCATCAACTTATATAGTGCTGTGTACATTCGTGTAATTACAGTAAATATGGGTCAGAAAGTTTTAGAACTACTTCCGGTTGGGTGTCATGTTAATCAAGTTACAAAGTGTAATAAACAGAAAGATTGGATTAAATAAAAACACACAGGGATCATAATTACTGGAAAAATTGACTGTTTGTGTAATTAGGGATTAAAAGTGTAATAAGCCTTCAATTAGTTCTTACCATCTCGAGAACCCCAGCCAGTCAAAAAGTCTATACCTCCTGATGTGGATTTCATTGACTAATGAAGCCATGTTTTGGTTTGACCATCACTAGCTAACTCTTTTCCAACCTGACCCTCATGTCAGGTAACATTGCCAGCTGTCGAGGAAGGCGATGACTAGGGATGCATGCATAACACATGTCCTAACCATCTCAGTAGATGTAGCTTCACAACCTCGACGAATGATTTCCCCTCCCAATTACCTAGCCCACGACGTCTAACCTCAGTATTGCTCACCCTATTATACCACCTAACACGGGAGATAGAACGCAGACACCTATGATCAAAGACAGCCAGCCAGGCTTTTCATGTCCTCCACTCTCAATAGTCAGGTCTCACAGCCAGCCATAGAGGAGGACTGAGTGGACTGCTGAGCAGCACACACGCCCTTTGATCGACAGTCAGCCGGATACCACGTCTACTTCAGAGACGACGCAGACTAGCATAAGCGGAACGAGCCTTCTGAATCTGTGCTGAGATTTCGTCAAAGATCAACCCGCTGGCACTGGTTGATGCAACTCCCCATATAAGTGAAGTGGTCAACATGCTCCACCAACCACTTCACTCCCTATTTATAAGCTAGGAGTGAATCAATGTAGTCCAGTCCTGTAGCATCATCTTACATTTGACGGGAGTGAATCGCATGCAAAACATTCGAAGATTGCTGCACAGCTCAGCGTCCTCACCTAGGAGAGTGGACAATATAATCTGCATATTCTAAGTCAACGAGATTATACCCTGGTAACAAGTCAATCCCTGAATCACTGAAGTGAGTTAGGGTTAAGTCCAATAGTACATCTATGATGAAATTGAATAGAAACGGGGATAGTGGGCATCCCTGTCGGACACCGCTAGTTGTCACCACTTCAGATGACAACTCAACGTATGCCCTCACCTGGCTGACTGCATCAGTTCGAGTAGAGTGCCTTCATCAGTGCAATGCATTTTTTTGGCATTCCCTTTACAGTCAAGAATCGCCATAGTACCTCTCGGTCGACAGAATCGAATACCGCCTTTAGGTCAAGAAATATAACGATTGTTGGATGCCAGTAAGTAGGCCTATGTTCCAGAATCTGTCGAAGGGTGAATATATGATCAATACACCCTCTTCCTGGTTCTCTCGATTTTGTTCCTCCCGTGGATCGCTTAGTCTACGTATAATGATTGAGCCTAGAACTTTAGATACCATATTAGTAAAGCTAATCTCCCTGTGATTATCACAGGGAGACTTGTCTCCCTTCTTGTATATCGGGATGATCAGTGACTTACACCAACCCGACGGGACCTCCTCTGATTCCCAGACGCTGCCTAGTACCTCAGTTAACGCAGACAGTAAACTGTCTCCACCGTACGTAAACACCCCTGGAGTCATTCCATCCGGTTCTGCTGCTTTGCCTTGCTTCAGATTAGTGACAGACTTAGTAACCTCAGTTAAGGACGGAGGACCTGTGTCTATCTCCCATTCAGGGAGGTGTTGGATGTTCGGCAGGTTAAGTGTGGCTGTAGGCCAATTAAACTGCTCCTCATAGTGTTCTTTCCAGCGTTCCAGTCGTCTATCCTGGGAGCTAATTATGGTGCCATTTTTCTCAGAGATTGTTTCACTTATCATTTGCCTTTTACCACCTGTTTTCCTGATAAGCCTGAATAGTTTTCTGGTGTTGCCAATCGCCGATGCCCTTTCCATCACTTTCGCTTTTGTCGCCCACCACTGTTCAAGGTCGTTGCGAAGACTTTTTGTTAGTTTTCGCTTAAGTACCTTTCGCTCCTCATCATAATTGGAGCTCGCTGGAATCAGTCTTCTTGCGTCAATCAGTTCGGATGAGGTGGTAGAAATCCAATGGCGCTTACTAACTTCAGGTTTCAGGTTATTAACGGCTTTTACAGCTCTGTTTACAGCCAACTGTATGTTGTGCAAGGCTACCTCAGGAGGAGTCTTGCTGTCGACCTCAGATACACGTTTCGCTATTTCTTCCTTAAATAGGGACTCAGTGTCTTGATCTAGATGGGGACATAACTGCTTCGCTGGCAGAAATTTTTTGTGTCCGTTTAATCGTAAGCATAAACGTGCGCGGACCAGAGCGTGATCGGACTCTACGCACGTGTTCCAAAAGGAGCGGCAGTTTTCTACTGACCCTCGCCAACGATACCCTATCGCTATATGGTCTATCTGAGTCCAGCGTTGATTTGGTGATGGAGGTCGCCAGGTCACGCAATGTCTCTCTTTGTGCCTAAAGTTAGTGCTGAGTAGGAACAGATGATTATCTGAACAGAACTGTAGAAGACGATCACCGTTGTCGGTTCGTCGGCAGGGAACTCCATAAGTACCATATACATACTTCTCAATCTGGCACAGCTTCCCTACTTGGACATTGAAGTCGCCTGCTAAAACAACTATATCTGAATTTTTTGCTTTATGCAGCAAATTAGATAGTTTCAGGTAGAAGTCATCCTTTAGTTCATCCAAACTGTAGTGGAGACTACGAAAAGACAACGACGGGTAAAGCCGACATGGAGGAGATAGTGCGAGGAGATGACAGACTAAGGGCAATCGTGGGCTCAGCTAAAGAGGACAGCAGAAAATAGGATAAAGTGGAGACGTGCCTCTGAAGCCCTATGTTCCACTCGGAACCCAAGGGAACACTAATAATAATAATAATAATACAGACGCTTTCTAGGGAAAAACTTGTTTTCAATGGCCCATAAAATTTGCAGAAGCAACAAATCAATAGATGAGCTACGGTGTATACATTCAGTTTCATTGATTAATGCATATACTAACCTTTGAAAACACACCTTACGAACCAAAGAAAGTTCTCTTTATTAAACTACCACTCAAGGGTGATCAAATCACGCAACTGACAGCTCAAGGGCTTCAATCAGCTATCAAATCCACAATCTACGCCAGATCCCTTTTACCTTACACCTAGAAAATGTTCAGATGCTATGCCTACTATTAAAGAACGTAATTCTATGGTCTCTACTTCACGTTATATTTACAAGTTCACCCTGCAGTTGCGGTGATATATATGTATATGTATAGAATCAATAGAATGTCCCAGCAATGTCGTCGAAAAAAACATGTTCCTGAATAGTTATCAGGTCACATAGTAAACTCAAAAATGTACTTAACCTAAATAGAAATCCAGGATCATCTATTGCAAAGTATTTATATTCATGTCACGTCATATAATCAATATTAATGACAGCTTCCTCAATTATTTCACATGACTTAAATTCAAGGTTATTATTAAAGGTAATGGGTGGAAGCACTTTGGATTAATCATATGCATCCCAAACTATGTGTACAAAAAACAACAGATCTCAACTTTTGCCTACCATGGACTACTTACTAAAACATGATTTGTTATTGGTATGTACTTTTGTTCTATATAACCGATAGTTGTTCATAGGAGATAATTCCTCATGTGATAATCATAGAGGAATCAGCCTGACGAACATAGTCTCTAAAATTCTAGGCTCAGTAATCATGCATAGACAAAGCAGAACTCGGGAGGAACAAACGAGGGAAAATCAAGCGGGCTTTAGGCCAGGTAGAGGGTGCATAGATCATATCTTCACTCTCCGACAGATCCTAGAACATAGACACACTTTTATGCGTCCAACAATTGCCATATTTCTTGACCTACAGGCGGCCTTCGACTCCGTGGATCGAAAGGTACTATGGCAATGTTTGACTGTGAAGGGAGTGCCGAGAAAGTACATTGCACCAATCAAGGAACTCTACTCAAACTCACGTAGCCGTGTAAAGGCTTATGGGGAATTGTCATCTGAATTGATAACAACCAGTGGTGTCCGTCAAGGATGTCCACTTTCCCCATTTCTGTTTAACTTCATCATAGATATGCTGATGGAAGTATCCTTAACTGAACTTGACGACTTAGGAATCGACTTGTTACCAGGGAATAGTCTTATGGACTTGTAATACGCAGACGACATAGTCCTGTTAGGGGAGGACGCTGACAAAATGCAGAGTCTTCTGAACACCTTGAGCAGCAATCTTTGTATGTTTGGCATGCAATTCGCCCCTGTAAAATGTAAGATGCTGCTACAGGACTGGACTACGTCAACTCCTAGCTTCGTCATAGGGAGTGAAGTGATAGGACATGTTGACCACTTCACCTATTTGGGAAGTTGTATCAGCACCAACGGATTGATTGGTGACGAAATCTCAGCACGGAGCCAAAAGGCTCGAGCTGCTTTCGCTAACTAACTCCATCTCTAGTGTAGGCGTGACATCCGGCTATCAACCAAGGGACGTGTGTACTGCTCAGCAGTTCGCTCCGTCCTTCTCTATGGGTCTGAAACATGGCCAATACGAGTTGAAGACATGAAAAGGTTGACTGTTTTTGATCATAGATGTCTACGATCTCTTTCTCACGTTAGGTGGTATAATAAGGTAAGTAATGTTAAGGTTAGGCGTAGAGTGTTGGGCAAAGAGGGAAAATCAATCGACGAGGCTATAAAGTTACATAGATTGAGATGGCTAGGTCACGCGCTGCGCATGCCTAGCCATTGTCTCCCCCGACGGGCATTACTAGCTGATATAGGTGCAGGTTGGAAAAGGGTAAGTGGTGACCATGGCGTCAATCCATGAAATCCCTGACAGTTAAACTGAGTCAGGTAGGGAGATGCAGACTTCCAGGTTGGGGCCCGCCCTCGGGACTCTAAGAATCAATGGCTGGAGACAATAGGTGACATGGCTCAAAATCGTTGTCAATGGCTTACGCAGATGTATTCAGTCTCTTTAACTTTCATATTCCTTTCTACCATTACTCACTCTGTTTCACTCTTATACTTATCTAAATTCTATTGATTCTCTTCACTCATTTTCCTGTCTACCTTTGTGTGCTATTTGGAACGTGGCAACTCGAACTGGTGCACTTCGGTGCCAAGTTCTATATTGAATCCAGACAGACAGAGACAGACAGCTGTTCATAAGTTTTATTATATTATTGTGACGAGCCATGCTAGTTGTAAAGCTACTATAAAAAAAAAACTACGAAATGGCATCATCTCGCAACATTTGTCTGCTTAGTGAACTAATTATTTCGCTTGCCTTGTAACCAGAAGGTCCTGAGTTCGAGCCCCAATAAATGGGTACTACCGATGAGTCTTCAAATAGGACGAAACACCTGGCCAGTGCTCTCTGGTGTTCAACGGTTCTCTAATCGATATCAATCCATGATCCTACTTGAAACAAATAAGATTCCCCCACAAACCCACTCTTGAAAATTATTCTGGTGCTATCAAGTGGCTTGATACAAAACGAAGGTGCCTGGAGCTCTGATAAGAAGTCGTAACCAGTAGGGTCCATCCAGTCAGGAAGTGAGTAGAAATATCCGCGAGGGATGACATTGGCTAATGCCAGTCGCGCTGTATCGTGAATTGGTAGAAGTTGGAGTTCATGAACTGGTGTCATTGGATGGGGTCCCAGTGGCTGAATAGTCTACAAACTCGTTCGCCTTGTAACGAGAAGGTCTTGGGTTCGAACCCAGTAGGTGGGTGAGAACCATTGAAGAGTCCAAAACAGCTGTCCACTACTCCCTGTTGATTTTCCAATGGTTCTCTAACTGATGTCAGCTCACGATGATGTCCTGTAACCAATCCATCAAATCCCTACAGACCAATACTTGAATATCAATGAATATCAATGCTCACTAGCGACTGGCTCTATTCAGCTTGGTATGTATTAACACGAACAATACGAATATCAAATAAAAATCATAAGTAGACAAGATAAAACAATAAGATTACAAACCTTTTTCAACCACAAGCAGTCCACCAGTTTGCCAACCATCACCTGACATATTCCCAGGAATTTTTGCAGCCTATAGATATCAGAAAAATAACAATAATAAAATGGTAATCAAAATAAATCTTCGTTTAAAAATGTTTGCAGAATACTTCAAGACAGTATTTACTTTGTTCCATATATTAAAACAACCTGAAGTGGATGAGCTAATATACCTGAGTGATAGTTAATTCCTCCCGCCCACCACCGCCACCCCTTTGAAACTTGAAGAAATCATCCTTATAAAAGACAATTTCCCCAGCGAACGATCACTGTATCCATAGCCGTCCTACAGGAGTAGTTCAGTGGTGACATCCCCGACTGAGTGACGCGGGTTCACATCACAAGGGGGATATGAGTTCCTTCAGTGTTGCAAGATGCGTCTTGTTGATGAGTGTGACAATAACAAGAGTGAAACTAAGGTCAAGATCTTCCTGAGGATTTCCGTCAACCACCTAGGTTGGTAACAAGATTGCGAACAACTCACCCATAGAATTCAGTATGGACCAACACCAAAGATTAGACCAATCAGTGTAACAATTATCTCTACTGAGTACGACTATGAAATGCGTTCAACTGTGTAAGGGCTTACGCCATTACGTAGTAAGTTCGAACTCAGTTACCCGGAACAGATTTTCGATGTATCAGCCAATGAGCCACACTTATTCCATTGTGGATAAAATTTTATTTTGATAAAATCACACAGTGTGTTGTTATACAGTAAGTAATATTTACTGATGACCACGTTTCCAGCACAATTTATCATTGCCACTCATAATCATCATATCAAGGCACTACTCACACAACTTTCTTCCTTCATTAATATGCATGAGTAAAAATTGGGCAAAGTTAAACTCTAAGCACCACTAACTACCAATCAGCGGATGACCTCGAACGCACCAATCACGTGAAGGAGGCATTCTTGTCTATGGAATACATATATCAATGAAAGGAATGCATGAAAACTGCAGAACAGTGTTACAGAGGATACCTTCCTCTCACATGTGATAAAAATAGTTCTCAGTTTTAGGTTGGAGTATCAATAGAGTATAATTCCATTGTGGGTAAAATTTATTTTGATAAAGTCTCATAGTGTTATACAGTAATATTTACTGGGCAATAAACGGTGCTCGAAACGTTATCAGTAAATATTACTGTATAACAAACACTGTGAGACTTTTCAAAATATATGTTACCCACAATGGAATTATACTCTACCACAGTGCCCAAATTTTATTCTTATATCAACAGCGTAATTTGGCCACATTCTATGCATGTAATTATTTGGGTCTTCTAACCCTAACAATAACCCTAACCTTTGCTTAGCCTAACCCTAACGTGAAAATATCCCTAAACTAACTGTAATCTAACTCGAACCGAACCTAATGTCGCCTTTATTAGGTTAACCTAACCTTAACTTGTCCTTGGCTTAAAGAGTAACTTAATCTTTCCCAAACCTAAGCTGAAACTTGCCAGATATCCCATTTAATAGCATAACACTTCGATGAGCATATTTTATTGATGATGACAACATTAGTTGCCAGGTTTAACTAACATGCTCAGTGGGCGTTTCAAGGTCACTGGTGCGGTCGCATTCCATTGGCAATTGGTGGTGCTTAAAGTTTAATCTGGCAAAAAATTGACTAGATATTTGAATAAAATCAATATAAGATAAAGTGCATTAACACACAACCACACCATAGGAGGGTGGGTGGGACAGAGTTGAAATTCTAAAAAGTAATATAGACAGGTGGAGAGAGAGAAAGAGATTGATTACTGAATCTTGTCTGGTTCATCGAGTCTACACCCAACACACGACATGCAATAGAAGTGACTCGAAGAAAATACCAGAGATATGGAAGATATTATTACCACCAGCCAAATCAGAGGATAATAAATAATGTTAAAATGTATTTTAATTCACATTATAACACTCTAACAAGTTATTTATTTATTTTACTATAAAAATATCTTATTTCCCATCCGATTTTATTGATAACACTAATATTATTATTTCCGAATGTACTCTATCTTACACTGCGTCGGTGGCACAGTGGTTAGGACTCTCTCCGACCATGCACATGGTCCGGGGTTCGATCCCCTGCCGATGCACACCCGATATCTATGGTCGGCCTGCAAAATTTGGGCTACCGATATCACATGCTGAAAATTCCATACTTGTACTGAAAATACGGTGTGGCATCAAGCTGTAATCAAAAATATAAAAAATATAAATATAAAATATTCAAATGTCTAACTAATTTCTACTTAATTATATAAATGAAGCAAAAAGTTGTGTGAGTGATTGCCTTGATATGATTATGAGTAGCAGTGATAAATTGTGCTCGAAACGGGGTCACCAGTTAATATTACTGTATAATACAGTGTGTGATTTTATCAAAATAAAATTTTATCCATAATGGAGTTATACTCTACTACCAAAGTGCCCAAGTTTTATCCTTATATCAGTAAGCCACACTTATTGTTTAAACTCTGGTGTACAAAATGAGGTGATAAAGGCGAGATTCTAAGGACCATTTGGGGACCCATTGGCTGCAATCGGGATTGCTTAGGCAAGCGAGCAACATCTCCAAGTGGTCTAATGGATAGTGCTTTGGTGTTTGAAACGACGGGCGCTAAGAATGAGCCTCCATGCGAGAACACGATCACTCAGTGGGGACTACAGGTACACCTGGCTGACAAGTCCCAAAATAGGACGAAATATGTATCTTGTCTAGATTCTACTACCACCAAATTGCTTCAGATTAAATCAGACATCGTCGAAGGATCCATACTAGGATCCGACATATCAACAGAGGCCAAACATTTCAGTTCAATATCATCAATCGACGGGGAAAACAAAATTGACTTAAACAAAATAACATCTTCAAGCGGCTGGAAACCAACCAACAACACTACAGAGATCTTCCTCTTCACATCCTAAAGGCTATAGTGGCCAATTTTCGCCTAAAATACTCTAATTTTACTCTAATCACGATCAGAATAAATGGGAGAAACCTGAAAGAAACAGTCTCTTTTACCTACCTGGGAAGCAGCGTTTCAACTACAGGCGGACGAAACTGACGAGGATATCAAAGCAAGAATCGGAAAAGCAAGACAAGCTTTCACTACTCTCAAGTCTGTGTGGAGGTCAACAACACTCAGCATCAAAAATAAGATCCGGATTTTCAACTCCAATGTGAAGTCAGTGCTACTGACTATACGGATCAGAGGACTTGGCGCGTCATGAAGAGCATCTCAAACAAACTACAGACCTTCATTAACAGTTGTCTTCGCTCAATACTACTCAAGATCAGATAGCCGGCCAGAAATGATCAGCAAAAGAGATCTCTGGGAGCGAACCAACCAGAAACCAATTGTGAAACAAATATGCAGGAAGAAATGGAGATGGATTGGTCATACTCTGAGGAAACCATCAAGTGAGTGACATCACTAGACAAGCCATTGCTCGAGTGGAACCCGAAATGGAAGCGGCGAGTTGGTCGTCAGTGCAAGGGTGACTTGGAGGAGGTCATATGAAGAGGAGATGAAAACGTGTGGGCAGACACGTAGCCAGGTGAAGACTCTAGCAGAGAACCAAACGCAATGGAGACGCACGGCTGAAGCCCTATGTTCCTCTAGGAATTAAAGGAAACAATAATAGTAATAACTCTAATTTTACTTATTAAATTAGTTGGTTAAATACATAATCGATAGAATACCACTAATCACCATCAGCGGGTTAGATTACTCCCTTCACTCATCTAGGAAGCATCACTTCGACCACAGGTCGGCAGAACGGATGAAGATGTCAAAGCTGGCCAGAATCGGAAAGGCAAGATACGCCTTCATCAGTTTGGAAATCTTCTGCACTCAGTTAGCATAAACAACAAGATTCAGATTTTCAACACTAATGTTTAGTCAGTCATTTCTTCTATTCGGGTCAGAAACTTGAACTGCATATCACGAAAAGCACTTCCAACAGGCCACAGCAGACCTTTATCAACAACCGCTCACCCCGCTGGCTAGCTCCATGCTGAAGATCAAATGGCCGGCCGACTGGCCAGCCAGAAAGAATTGGCGGAAAAACATTCTGACTGGCAATAAACCAACGAAGAGCTGATTGCTCAAAAAATATGTAGGACAAAATGGGAATAAAATGGATCGGTCATATGTTCAATGCAGGCTATTGCTCTGGTGGAATACCAATGCGAAGCGACGAGTGGGTCGTCGGTGAGTGGGTGGCATGGAGGAGATGAGATATTATGAGCAATCGTGGGGCCAGGGAGCTGAAGAGGACAGCGGAGAATAGGACAAAGTGGAGATGTGTTGTTAAAGCCCTATGTTCCACTCAGAACTAAAAGGAATAATAATAATATAATATTATATATATATATATATATATATATATATATATATATATGTTTACGATCTCTTTCTCACGTTAGGTGGTATAATAAGGTAAGTAATGATGACGTTAGACGTAGAGTGTTGGGCAAAGAGGGAAAATCAATCGTTAAGGCTATAAAGTTACATAGATTGAGATGGCTAGGTCACGTGCTGCGCATGCCTAACCATCGCCTCCCCCGACAGGCTTTGCTACCTGATATAGGTACAGGTTGGAAAGAGTAAGTAAGTGGCCAAACAAAAACATGGCACCAATCCATGAAATCCCTGACAGTTAAAATGTGTCAGGTAGGGAGATGCAGACTTCCGGGTTGCGGCCCGCCCTCGGGACTCTGAGAATCAATGGCTGGAGACAATAGGTGACATGGCTCAAAATCGTTGTCAATGGCGCAGATGTATTCAGTCTCTTTAACCTTTCATATTACTTTCTACCATTACTCATTCTGTTTCACTCTTATACTTGTCAAAACTCTATTGATTCTCTTCACTCATTTCCCTGTCTACCTTTGTGTGCTATTTGGAACGTGGCGACTCGAACTGCTGCACTTCGGTGGCAAGTTCTATGTTGAATCCAGACAGACAGACATATATTATTAATTCCCTATGGTTCCAGAGACGGCGCATCACGAAGAGCACTTCGAACAAACTACACACCTTCATCAACAGCTGTCTTCGCTCAATTCCACTCAAGATCAAATGGCCGGCCAGAAAAGATCAGCACCAGGGATCTCTGGGAGTTAACCAACCAGGAATCGATTGTGCAACAAATAAGCAGGAAGAAATGGAGGTGGACTGGTCATACTCTGAGAAAACAAACCATCAAGTGACATCACACACCAGGTCATCGCTCGAGTGGAACCCAAATGGTAAGTGTCGAGTTGTTCATGGAGGAGGTCATGTGAAGAGGAGATGAAAGCATTTGGGCAAACCTGGAGCCAGGTGAAAACGCTGGCAGAGAACCGAATGCAATGGAGACGTGCGGCTGAAGCCCTATGTTCCTCTAGGAATTAAAGGAAACAATAATAATAACAATAACAATAGAATAGAATACCACATACACACACATAAAAAAGGTCGACTTACTTTTGCTTGAGCATTCAAAGCTCGACCAGCCTTTGAAAATAAAGTTGCTAGGCCAGAACATGCAGATACCTTTTTATACTCTAATGCTTTGTAGGTCTTCCGATCAAGATCTAAGTAAAGATCTGTAAGCAAATAAAGTAAATAAATGATAAAAATAAATTTTCTACCAAAATACTCTAAAAAAATAAAATGGATATCGAAATAAAAAAAAGAAAGAGAAAAACGTGTTTCGCTACACTTAGTGTGTAGACCTAAGGTCGTAGACAGCTATACACAATTACATAATATAATGATACAAATTACCCATCATATCAACTAACGTGTAAAAATAAAACAGTAAAAAACACTACTGATCTATGTAAGTAGTTGGAAACTTGGGAGTACTGGGCAGCTCTGTTTCGTCCCATTAGTTTGGGACTCTTCATAAGCACGTACCCACCGACAGCGTTCCAACCCACGACCTTCCGGTTGTATCATGAACTGGCAGAAGTTGGAATTTATGGGACACTGGATCAGGTCCCAGTGGCTGAATGGTCTAACAAGCTGGCCTTGTAAATGAAAAGCTGTGGGTTCGAACCTTAGCGGTGGCTGTATACTGATGAAGCGTCTTAAACTAGGATAAAATGGTTATCCAGCCAACCCTGTTGGTTTTTCCATGGTTCTCTTATTGATGTCAGCTCATGATGAAATCCTGTAAATAATCAAATCCCTGCAAACAACACTCAAATAGTTGAAAACTAGTCACATTCACAAGTGAAATTTGGAGTGATCTAATTACGAGTTTGACGACGGATTGATATCAGTTAGAGAACCATTGAAAACCAGCACCGGAGTACTGCCAGACAGCTGTTTCCTCCCACTAGTTTGGGAATCATCGGCAGTACCACCAGCATTCCAGGTACAAGACAAGCTAGTATACCATTCAGCCACTGGGACCCGACTCCTCAATGGCCAGCCCATGAATTCTAACTTCTACCAATTCTATATATGACACTAACTGTTTTACCACTTGACATTTAAATATGATTATAATCGCAAACATTTTAATTGCATTTCATACTACTATTATTATTTTAGGTATTCACATTTATGATTCAAATCCCTCACTGGATATAACTTCTTAAAAACCACATATATATACCATTATACAGCTTGACAATAGATTCGTTGTTGAAAAGAGTCTCTTCGCTGAGTCACTTGTTTTGATTTTCTATATGTCCCAATGGGAATTTTCCGAGAATCAATAATCATAAGACAACATATGAAACAAGAAAACAGATAGACAATAAATACAGAACTTCATTGCGGCAGAAAGCAGTTACATTTAACAAGACCAAAGAACAACATTCGTCGAATTAATTTCAGAAAAGGAAGAAAGAAGGAAATTGTAGCACTTTCCTCATTGATTGCGATTGTTGGCTATATCTGATAACATTTCGAGCTACCGATTCGAACTATCTCTCAGACTCCAACCAGGAGGTCGTGACGTAGCAACGGATGCTAACCTACCGCAAATACCCTTCATCCTATGACGCCAAATCATGCGCCAGTCACCTGTCCGCTTTCCAGTCCCAAAGCCAGAGAACAGAAGAGACCGGTACGGAAGCCCCTGAAATGACTTTCGTAGCACATGTTCAAGCCACCGAAGCCGGTGTTTAAGGATGATGACACTCAATGAGTGGTGATCTCCATTGTGTTCGAACACTCGCCACCGGACTTCAGGTGCCATCGAACGCAAGCAATACTACAGAGACAGCGATGATCGAATACGCAGAGTCGCCATCGCACTTCCTCAGCTCGTAAATGCCAGGTTTCACAGGCATAGGGCAAGATTGAGAGCATCGAAGCATTGTAAATCCAGTTTTTGAAAGCTAGGCCAACGTCGCCAAGGGTTGCTCATGGTAGCTTTCATGATACAGTTGAAAATCTCAACCGTCACCCCTCCGCCAACACTCACACAACTACCCAGGTACACAAACTTATCAACAACTTCAAGCGGTTCACCTGCAAGGGTGAGTGCAGATACAGGCTCCTAGCGATTTTGTAACACTACTTTGCACTTACTCGGAGCAAAGCACATACCATACCTACAAACACTGACCGCCAACAGATTAAATGCGATTCGATCAGCCTGTATGCGATGGCACAGTACGAAGATATCGTCTGCATACTCGAGGTTGAAAAGTTTTTCTCCAGGAAGCGCATCTCGACACAACCACTACCATAACCACGTATATCCTTCAGAGCTGACTCTAGAATGCCATCGATGGCGAAGTTAAAGAGAAATGGAGAGATCATGCTACCCACTGCTCTTTGGGAGCAATGATGATAGTTCGTCGTACTCCCCTCCCCCTACCTGAGGTATTTCTGTATAGGGTGAACACACCTCTAACAGAGTTCCAGAGAACAGTTCTATCCAACGAATCGAAGGCACCCCTAATATCAAGAAACACAACGATTGTTGAGGTAATGTTCCAACAATTGACTAAGGGTGAACATATGATCAATGCATCCACGGCTGCAAGGAATGAACTAGAATAAATCTTTAACGAAGAATATTACATGACAGTGCCACAGTTTATGTTCCTACACTTCAGAAAAGTACATAAAAAGGTCGGGAAACACAGAAATGAAACTGTGAGAAGCGGAAGAGTACATAAGAAAGAATTAGTACATAAAGAATTATGAGGGATTTAATGGATTTGGAAGATATCGCAAGGAGTGAAGGGGTATCTGAGACAATTACAACGATTTTGAGTCATATTACTAACCACTCTCACCAACCACCATTGATTCACAAAGTCTTGGGGACACCACAGCTAGGCAATTTTCAACCCCACCCCACCCCACCTTAAATGGCTTAAACCAACAGTCGAAGGCTCTCATGGGATTTTATCTGACCATCCTTAAGACTTTTTTCAACCCAATTCCATGTCAGCTAACGCTGCTAACACACAAGGAAGGGGGTGGCTAGGAACGCGTAACACGTGTTCCAGACATCTCAATCGATGCAGCAACTTAACGACCTCATCGGCTGACATAACGTCAATATTACTTACTACATTACATACTACACTATTTAACACAGGAGAAAAAGTTCAAACAACCATGGTCAAAGACAGCTAGACTCTCCAGGTCTTTCACTTTCAGTGTGGTCACATCTCATAACCATAAAGAAGGGCAGAGCCAACTGCTGAGTGGTACACGTGTCCTTTGATCGATAGCCGGTTGGTAAATGTCATCATCTAAGTCAATACAGCTTCACAGCCTGCCTTACTTAAAACTCTATGCCTAACGAGGAGAGGATAGTCACGACTTAGAATAACTGTGTATGCCAAGCAACTACCTACTCTGAAATAAGTATTACTAATGTATTTGAAAGCAAACTAGGAAGTGTGTTAACATATTATCAGAGGGCTAAGTTAAACTTTAAACACTACTGACTACCAATGGAGTGCGACCGCACCAATGACCTTGAAATGCTCACTGAGCACGTTAGTTAAACCTGGCAACTAATATTGTCTTCATCAATAAAATATGTTCATCAAAGTGTCATGCTACTAAATGGGATATCTGGCAAGTTTCAGCTTAGGTTTGGGGAAGATTAAGTTACGGTTTAAGCCGAGGACAAGTTAAGGTTAGGTTAACCTAATAAAGGGGATATGAGGGTTGGTTCGAATTAGATTACAGTTAGTTTAGGGATATTTTCACGTTTGGGGTTAGGGGCTCAGGAAAGATTAGGGTTCTTGTTAGGTTCAGAAGACCTAAATAATTACATACATAGAATGTGGCCAAATTACGCTGTTGATATAAGAACAGAACTTGTGCTCTGCGGTGGTAGAGTATAATTTCATTGTGGTTAAAATTTATTTTGATGAAGTCTCACAGTGTTATGCAGTAGTTATATTTACTGATAACGTTTCGAGCACAATTTATTGCTTAGGAAATATTACTGTATAACACTATGAGACTTCATCAAAATAAATTTTACCCACAATGGAATTATACTCTGTTGATACTCCAACCTAAAACTGAGAGCTATTTTTATCACATGTGAGAGGAAGGTATCCTCTGTAACACTTTTCTACAGTTTTTATGCATTTTTTTCATAAATATATGCATTCCATATACAAGAACGTCTCCTTCACGTGATTGGTGCGTTCAAGGTCATCCGCTGATTGGTGGTAGTTAGTGGTGCTTAAAGTTTAACTTTGCCCATCAGAGTACGCAGTAATCTCCAGTAATAGTAAAGATAATCATGATACACGCGATAGGAAAATCTAGTTGCACTTACCTCCATCAAAATAATGTCCATCAAGAAACTCTTGTACACCGTCTTTATCAAATGTAATTCCAATGAGTTTAATATTACGTGCATCTAGTGCAGGTTTCAGTTGACTTAAATTTTTAGCCTCAAGTCGACAAAATTTACATCCCATACGACGAAAAAATGTGATAATACATGGCTGATCCTAAATTGTGTTTGAAATGGGAAAAAATATGAGAAGTGGTTATTTCACCATAACAATAGTAATAACAATGATACAGAAATGTATCTTTATGAGAAAAAAAGGAAGTAATACTATCAGACCAATCAGTGCGGTGAAACTGCAATCTGAAAATGTTTGGCATGTTACTCACTCCTGCTGTCAAATGTAAGATGATGCTACAGGACTGCACTACACTGACCCATTCCTAGCTTAGAAATAGGGTGTGAAGTGGTTGGTGGAGCGTGTTGACCACTTCACTTATTTGGGAATTTGCATCAACCAGCCCCAACGGGTTGAACGCTGACGAAATCTCAGCATGGATAAAGAAGGCTAGTTTCGCATATGCCAGTTTACGCCATCTCTTGCTTAGTAGATGTGATATACGGTTGGCTATCAACCAAGGGACGGGTGTACTTTTCATCAGTCCGCTCCGTTCTCCTCCTTTATGGCTGTGAGACCTGGCCATTGACAATGGAAGACATGAAAAGATTAGCTGTCTTCGATCAGAGGTGCCTGCGTTATACCTCCCGTGTGAAGTGGTATATTAGGGTGAGGAATATTGAGGTGAGACTTCGGTCGAGTGCTATGTAAAGAGGGGAAATTAAAAGACGAGGTTGTGAAGCAGCTACATCGATTGAGATGGTTAAGATATGTGTTACACATGTCTGTCTGTCTGTTTTCGACATAGATTTTTGCACCGATGTGTATCAGTTCAACCCGCCACACTTCATGTAGCGCACAAAGCAAGAAAAAAAGTAGAAATAATCCAAAACAGAGACAGTAGACAGGGATATGAGACAAAAGGAATAGCAATATCGAAGAACAATATAGTTTCATTGGATATTATAAGTCACAAGGAGTGGATGCATCTGCGCCAGTCATTGAGAACGATTTTGAGCCATATCACCAATTGTTTCCAGCCATTGTTTTTACCATCCCGAGGACCCCCACCTGGAAGTCTACATCTTCCTATGTGGCCGGCTTAAACTGACTGTTTTGGATTTCATTGACTGGTGAGGCCATGTTTTGGCTTGACCGCCGCTAGCTCTTTTTTAGCCTGACCCTATATCAGCTAATGTTGCCTGTTGTCAAGGAAGGCGATGGTTAGGGATTCATGCGTAACACATGTCCTAACCATCTCAGTCGATGAAGCTTCACAGACTCGTTGATTGATTTCGCCTCCCAGTTACCTAGCACTCGACCGAAGCCTCATCTCAATATTGCTCACCCTATTATACCACTTCACACGGGAGATATAACGTGGGCAACTATGATCGAACACAGTCAACATTTTCATGTCTACCACTGTCAATGGCCAGGTCTCACAACCATAAAGGAGGACGGAGCGGACTGATGAGCAGGCAGTACACACGTCCTTTGGTCGATAGCCAGGCGGATATCACGTCTATGCCAGAGACGGTGTTACGCATGAATCCTTAGCCATTGCCTACCTTGACAACAGGCAGTGTTAGCTGACATAGGATGAATGGATCAGGTTGGAAAAGAGTTAGCACGTGGTGATCAAACCAAAAGATGACCTCATCAGTCAATGAAATCCACAACAGTTAGTTTCAGCCAGTCAGTCAAGTAGGGAGGTGTAAACTGGCTTCCTGACTGGTAGGGGTCCTCAAGACGGTAAAAACCAATGAAGGCTGGAGACAGCTGGTGATATGGCTAAAAAGCCTCGTTGTCAACGACGGTACAGATGCATTCACTCGCTCTTTGTGATTTGTCATATCCAACAGAAGTGTATTGTTCCTCCACATTACCATTTGTTTTCCCTCACTCACAATCCTCTCGCCTTGTGTGCTACATAAATGGAGTGTGGCAACTCGAGCTGACGAACTACAAAGATCTAAATTGAATCCAGTCAGTCAGTTGTAGAATTAAGATCGCACTGATGAAAAATACTTTCACCCGAGATAACACAAGCTTGAATAACATTTGTAAGATGTAAGGGAAACGTCCCCATGTCTCCTGCTCGCTTATTGCTTTTGAATACAGTTAGTCCTATGTGAATACTAAGAGGGTTTTTTGTTAACTCTATAATATATCTCAGATCACTTAGGTTTAATGTCACACAAACTCGAAAACTTACAGGCGAAAACTAACAAACTGGTGGACAAGGCAGGCAGCGAGGACAGGATTCCAAGTGAACATATAGAAGGTGGAGGTGATGAAGATAACCAACCAACCAACAGTAACAACAACCAGCGTAAGTCACCATCAACGGGAGAAATTTGAAAGAGGTTACTTCCTTCATTTATCTAGGAATCATTGTTTCAACCACAGGTGACAGCGCGGATGAAGTTGTTGAAACCAGAATTGGAAAGGTAAGATATGCCTTTATCATTCTGAGAACAGTTTGTAAATCTTCTCCGCTCAGTCAGCATAAACAACAAGACTCGGATTTTCAACACTTATGTTTAGTCAGTCAGTTCTTTTATATAGCTCAGAAACTTGGTACCCAAATCACGAGAAGCATTTCCAACAAGTTACAGACTTATCAACAGCTATCTATTTCGCTGGCTCCGTACTGAAGATCAAGTGGTCAGCTAACCACAAAGAATTGGCATAAAGAAACTCTGCAGTGGAACAAACCAACCAAGACCCGATCGCTCAACAAATATGCGGAAGAAAATGGTGATGAATTGGACATACGCCACTGAAGAGGCCGTCGAATAACATCGCACGCAATACAGGCCATCACTCGAGTGGAGTCCTAATGGGAAGCGACGAATGGGTCATTGGTCTGAGTGTTATATGGACAAGATCGTGTGACAAGGAGGTTGAGAGAGAGGAAGACATGAAAAGATAAGCTGCCTTTGATCATAGGTGCCTGCGCTCTATCTCCCGTGTGAATTGGTATCATAAGGTGAGGAATATTGAGGTTAGGCATCGAGTGCTAGGTAAGGAGGGGAAATCGATCGACGAGCCTGTGAAATTCGGTCGGTCGCTCGGTTTTCGACATAGAACTTTGCACATATGTGCGGGAGTTCAAGTCGCCACAACCTATGTAGCAAGCAAAGCAAGAGAAGAAAGTAGAAGAAATGCATAATATAGACAGTAAACAGAGGTGTGAGACAAAGGAATAGTAATAACGGAGAGCAAAACAGTTTAATTGGAAATCATGAGTCACAAAGAGTGGATGCATCTGCGCCACTGAGAACGATTTTAAGCCATGTCACCAATTGTTTCTAACCATTGGTTTTTACCATCCCGAGGGCCCCAACCAGGAAGTCTACACCTTCCTTCGTGTCTGGCTTAGACTAACTGTTGTAGATTTCATTGACTGGTGAGGTCATGTTTTGATTTGACCGCCGCTAACTCTTTTCCAGCCTGACCCTATATCGACTAACATTGCCCATTGTCGAGGAAGGCGATGACTAGGCATACGTAACACATGTCCTAACCATCTCAGTCGAAGTAATTTCACAGTCTCGTCGATTGATTTCCCCGCCTTACCTAGCACTCGACGCCTAACCTCAATATTGCTCACCTTATTATACCACTTCACACGGGAGATAGAACGCAGACACCTATGATCGAAGACAGCTAATCTTTTCATGTCTTCTGCTCTCAATGGCCAGGTCTCACAGCCATAAAGGAGGACGGAGCGGACTGTTGAGCAGTACACACGCCCTTTGGTCGATAGTCGGATATCGCGTCTACGCCAGAGACGGCGAAAACTGGCGAATGCGAACCTAGCCCTCTGTATTCGTGCTGAAATTTCGTCGGAGATCAACCCGTTGGGGCTGATGGTACTTCCCAAGTAAGTGAAGCGGTCAACGTGTTCTACCACTTCACTTCCTATTTCTAATCTAGGGGTCGATGAAGTCCAATCCTGCAGCATCATCTTACATTTTATAGGGGCGAATCGCATGCCAAACATGCGGAGATTGTTGCTCAGGGTGTTCAGTAGACTCTGCATTTTGTCAGAGTCCTCGCCTAGAAGGACTATATCGTCCGCATATTCTAAGTCAAAGAGATTCTTCCCTGGTAGCAAGTCAATCCCTGAGTCGCTGAAGTGAGTTAGGGTTAAGTCCATTAGTACATCTATGATGAAATTGAATAGGAATGGGGATAATGGGCATCCTTGACGGACGCCACTAGTCGTCACCACTTCAGATGACAACTCGCCATAAGCCCTCACCTGGCTGCATGAGTACGAGTAGAGTGCCTTAATCAGTGCAATGTATTTTCTTGGCATTCCCTTTACAGCCAAGCATCGCCAGAGAACCTCCCGGTCGACAGAATCGAATGCCGCCTTTAGGTCAAGAAATATAATGATTGTCGGACGCCGGTAGGAATGCCTATGTTCTAGGATCTGTCGAAGGGTGAAGATGTGATCAATACACCCTCTACCTGGCCTAAAACCTGCCTGGTTTTCTCGTGTTTGTGTCTCCCGAGCACCACTTAATCTACGCAGTATTATTGAGCCTAGGATTTTAGATACTATATTAGTCAAGCTAATCCCTCTGTGATTATCACAAGACGACTTGTCCCCCTTCTTGTATATCGGGATGATCAGTGACTTACACCAACCCGATGGGACTTCCTCTGATTCCCAGACGCTGCCTAGAACCTCCGTTAACGCAGACAGTAAACTGTCGCCTCCGTACTTAAATACCTCTGGAGTCAATAAATCAGGTCCCGCTGCTTTGCCTAGCTTCAGATTGGTGACAGCTTTAGTAACCTCGGTTAAGGACGGAGGACCTGTGTCTATCTCCCATTCAGGGAGGTGTTGGATGTCCGGTAGGTTAAGTGTGGCTGTGGGCCAATTAAACTGCTCCTCATAGTGTTCTTTCCAGCGCTCCAGACGTCTATCCTGGGAGCTAATTATGGTGCCATTTTTCTCGGAGATTGTTTCGCTTATCATTTGTTTTTTACCACCTGTTTCCCTGATAAGCCTGAATAGTTGTCTGGTGTTGCCTATCGCCGATGCTTTTTCCATCTCTTTCGCCTTAGTCAACCACCACTGTTCACGGTCCTTGCGGAGACTTTTCGTAAGTTTCCTCTTGTGCAGCTTTCGCTCCTCATTGAATTCGGAGCTCGCCGGAATAAGTCTTCTAGCATCTACCTGTGAAATTACATCGACTGAGATGGTTAGGACATGTGTTACGCATGCAATCCTAGCCATCGCCTTCCTCGACGGGCAATGTTAGCTGATATAGGGTCAGACTGGAAAAGAGCTATCGGCGGTCAAACGAAAACATGGCACCAGTCAATGAAATCTACAACAGTTAGTTTAAGCTAGCCACGTAGGAAGGTGTAGACTTCCTGACTGCATGGGGTCCTCGGGACGGTAAAAACCAATGGTTGGAAACAATTGGTGACATGGCTTAAAATCGTTCTCAGTGGCGCAGATGCATCCACTCCTTGTGACTTATGATTTCCAATTAAACTGTTTTGTTCTTCATTATTACTATTTCTTTGTCTCACACCTCTGTTTACTGTCTATATCATTCATTTCTCCTACTTTCTCTTGCTTTGTGTGCTACATGGAGTGCGGTGACTTGAACTCCCGCACATATGTGCAAAGTTCTATGTCGAAAACAGACAGACAGACAGATGAGGAGGTCAGAGATTATTGGAGATCGTAGGCCCAGATGTAGAGGATAGTAGAAAATGGAAGAAAGTTGAGACATATTTTTGAAGCCCTATGCTCCACTCGGAACTCAAGGGAATATCAATCATGTGAGTGTGACTGCAGATCATGGCACTTTGAGACCCATTGATGTTTCTTAAATTGTTCTTTAACCTACCCCTAACCCTAACTATAATTCTATATCTCAATGCAAACTATAAGCCTAATCCTACCCTTAATTTAATCAGGTTAAGGTTTATAAACTTAAAAACACAACCCTAAGAGTATAGAGCAAAGTTAAACTTTAAGCACCAGTAAGTAACAAAGTACAAACGACCTAGAACATACCAACCACATGATAAAGGTGATTTTTGCGTATAAAATACATATACATTCTGGAAAATAATGAATTAAAAGGCATGAAACTGTTACACAGGAAACCTTTTGCTGATGTGTGACAAAATTGGTTCTCAGTTTTGGACTGGAGTGTCAACAGAATAATGTAACCACATTCTGTGCATGTGGTCTTCTAACCCTGACAAATAACCCGAATCTTTCCTTAAACTAACTCCAAAGTGAAAATCTCCCTGAACTAACCCTAACCTAACTCGAACCAACTCATTTGGTTAACCTAACCCCAACTTTCCCTTGGCCTAAACCGTAACTTAATCTTTCCCAAACCTAAGCTGAAACTTGCTAGATATCCCGTTTAATAACACAAAACCTCATTAAGCATATTTTACTCATGATTACAATTTTATTTACCGAGTCCCACTAACTTGCTTAATGAGCATTCCAAAGTAACTGGTGCGGTAGCACTCCATTGGCATTTACTAGTGCTTAAAGTTTAACTTGGTTGAGTATGGATTTACAGAAAAAGTACCTAGGGTACAAGTCGAATACTGGACACATGAGATGCGAACGCACAAGTAACTTTGAGCCGACCGATAATAAAATAAGTGATTTTTACACGAAAAAGACGATAAGTTACAAGAAAATCCATGAAAACACATTAAACTGGGTATCCTTCTCTGACATGACTTAAACATACGTCCCAGTTATAGTCAGGAGTATCAGTTCTTAAGTTAGACCAGTGTCTCTACATGTATTCACCGAGACGACTCAACGTGAGGTTTCTTTGTGACCCGTTTATCGCTCTTACCCTGTTTTTCAGTCTTCCCAAAAAGCTCTCGGTTGGACTACTATGGTTTTCAGTAAGAGGATCGACGACTACTTAATTGGAAAATGTGGATAATAAAACAAATTCAAATAAATAATGCGAGCTCTAAACCTATGCCTAATTGCAACCCTGACCCTACTTATAACCCTGATCCCAATATTTAACCTAATCCTTACGAGCTATCAACACATTGTCAAAAGTACTTAAAACCGTGATCTGTGTGGAATTTGCTCCTTAGTGGGTGAATACCGTTCATATTTGTGCTATAATAATGATCGGTCTAGTTGTTCAACGACTGGCATGAGTCCAAGGTCCAAAAAGGTAGGCATGATTTGATTTGGAAAAACCTTTCATTGTGCCCTCTAAATCTCATTAGTTCTCGAAGGACAGCTTTGACAGACCTTGACCTTGGCTATGATAGTTTGACTTCGCCAATGCCTACTCAAACTTGTTGCAGAAGGTTCAAAATAGATGATAGGTAGACGGCTAAATGAACACTTAGTTTACATGCTTTAATAAGATCATCTCTTTCCCTACCATGTGATGATCAGAAATTTGAACTTCTAAACCAATTTGCGTAAGAGTGATGTGAGATTCCTTCCATTAACCCACTCGGTGAATTTTTTTTGGAACCTGGGATATGTGGGTAAAAACGTGGGCAGCTTTCCGTTTAAATTTGGGCAAAGTTAGGAAAATTCCATATTAGTTTGTTTAATACATATATCACACAGTGAAACAGTATTATTGACACCAATATCCCCAGTTGTAGCAGATATAATCATGGATAAGTGGGAAAGAATAGCGATTAAAACGTTCACCCCCACTCCAAAAGTATGGTGGAGGTATGTAGACGACTCATTCACTGTACTTAGAACACAAGATATAGATAGATTTTTCGAACACATTAACTCAAAGGTTGAAGCAATTCAATTCACTTATGAATTGGAAAATCAGGAAGGGGAGCTCCCAATGTTAGATTGCAACGTAAAAAGGAAAGAAGGAGGGAAGTTAAACACTAGTGTTTGCAGGAAACCCACACACTCATTTATCCAGTAAATAATACTGTTTCACTGTGTGATATGTCTAATAAACAAACTAATGTGGAACTACTTACTACCACAGTGCCCAAGTTTTACACATATATTAAAGTTGGGAAAAGGTGGGCTGTTTTTGGTTGTAACATGGGTGAAGTGAGAATAAGTGGTCTATTTTAGAAATAAACATGGCTAAAGTGGGAAAAAGTGGGGAGTGTTATCCACTAGACCACTTGGGCCACATGGGGGTGGATAGTGTTCGTTGAGAAGGTGGGTAAACTGGGAAAAAGTGGGACAATAAAATTTTTCAGGACATGGGCAAACGGGGAAAAAGTGGTCAATATGGGTAGCATTTACACAATCTTTGGCCCACCTATTTGCCGATCAAAATAACCCATTTAGCTCACGTTTGAGCCACATTGCCCAGGTGCATTCTCTGACTGGGTTTAACATTAATGTTAATTAGTTTAGCACAGGGAAATAGTAAATTTTGATACCACCAAATAGTTTCAATGCAGTTCACTCGTGTATTTATAAATACAGCCCGTTGCATAATGGTGCTAGTTGGGTAGTATTGTATAACAGAATCAAACCATATTTGAATTTAGAAAAAACACATTCACACGAGAGAAAAAACACTCACTTACCCGCCAAAAACTATCCAAAGTTACTGTTTGTGAACCAAGTGCAGACTGAACAACACAAGTTCCAACTTTAGCCAGTAGTGAAGATACCATGTTTATGATATGAAAGGCACGTACAAGTTATAGTATTATAACGTCTCTGATACCATTGTCTTAGTCATATAAAGAAAGACTGGATTCCTCCTATTGATTTATTCATTGTTTTCTCAAGGTTAAAAATAATAACCAATCAAAATAGCCTTCATCCTAATCTGATTGGTGGAAAATTAAAGCATGTGATTGACCTAAAAAAAGGTTTGTCACATTCAATCTTGACCCTGAAACAGCTGACTTTTCAGACACGTTATCTCCTACCGTGGATTGCTAATATTGAATTTGTCATCGTCTTGCTAAAAATCATCAACTTTAAGTCTATTAAAATCAAAAATCCTTTTTACTCAAAACATATTTTATTCAAAATGAACATGAAAATTCATTTGTGAAGTACAATTAGAAGAAGCGGTAAACTATGTACAATCATAGCATCAAACTGATTAAAATGACGTTGTTGTGTATAGAATATACAGTAACACATTGTCAGGTTTTGTTAGTTAGTTAGTTAGCTAGTTAGCTTATTTTTTGTTGAGACGAATAAAAAGCTAAACTGAGATATATAGTTATAGCAATTGTCTGGTCATTCGTATCAGCTTCGATCAATTATTGTTATTCTTGTATAGAAATGTTGACTCATGTTTCCTCTCTATCTCATGAAGCATTAGGTTTGCTTCTCTCACTCACACACACACTTCGTCTCTTTAAAGGAATTTCATGAATTCTCTTTGTTTTTTTTCATTGTATCTCATATCATTCAACTCAGTCGTATAAGCAACATCGAAGGCTATGACATCCATTAGAAAGAATATGATGATAATAATAATAATAGTAATAATGAGATGAGAAGAAGCATAACCAGAAGCATGACGAAGAAAAATCAATTCAAAGTTTCTGGCATTTCAACTCATTTACCGCTTTCTCTTCATTCTTCCTTTCTCTTCAGTACTACTTAAATATGCACTATTTAGAAGAAATCCAATAATAATAATATCAATAATAATAATAATGAAACAAATATTAAGTGACCAAAAAAATACAAGAACCGAAAAATATAAAATATTTATACCATTTGTTCATTGAACTCAACTTTTGATTGAATACAACTTAATTAATACAATTAGTTAAAAGGAAAAAAAGGTGAGTTATATAACCAAATTAACTAACTGAGTGAGTAATAATATATTATATTATATAATATTATGTTATGCATATATTATTGTATCTATGTAGTTGTATATTATATATGTATATGTTTTATGCATGTAGATATATATATGTATGTTTTATGGATAGATAGGGGGTAGTTAATTAATTTTTTTTACAATGAATAAAATTATGATGAAATGAAAAATAAATAAATCGTGAAATTTCACTTCACGGCATTTTAGTTTACTCAAATATAGATATTTATCACATATATATTGTATAATATTGTATAGATGAGGTTATATACACCAGTATATATGTGTGCACTTGTGTCTGTCCGTCTCTCTCTATCTATTTATCGATCTATCTATCGATTAATCTGAAAGAATCCATTTTCTATCCTTATTATTATGTATCATAATTTTGTCCATTTATTGAAGCGTTTTTAAGTAAATTGGTTTTCTTTGATACATTTTTTGATTTATCCGGTGATGTTGACGATGATGTCATCATTGAATTCATATGCGTTGATTGTTGTATTGTCAATGCACCCGAGAATGAATTTGATAACTCTTTTGGTATATCATGTGGATTATTATTCATTAATATTGATTTTAAATTTTTAGGATTATTATTTATACTTTCATTCGTTAAATTATTATTCATTGATGAAGGATGATTCGATGTACCATTGGAATATTGAACAGGTGTTTGTTTAATTGATGTGTCTGTAATTGGCGGTTGTGTTGAATTTGAACGGTGATTCTGTTGTTGTTGTGATGACGATGATGATGGTGGCGATTTTTGTTGACTATAATTTGTTACTGATGATAGATTATTATTCACAAATTCATTTGAATTTAAACCATTTTGTTCATTTGTTGTTGAATATTGATTATTTATCAATGTTCCATTAGGCAGTGGACTTGATTCCGATTGTGGTGGCACTGATGAAGGTGGCTGTTGTGTTTGCAGTGGCGGTTGTGGAGCTGCTGGCGGTGGTGGTGGTGTATTCGATGTAGATGAACGTAATTTACTATTTGGTGTTGTTTTAAAAGAGACTTGTAATACACGATTACCTAAGGCAAAACCATTTAATGAATGTATTGCTAGCAAAGCTTCTTCATAATTACTCATTGTAACAAAACCAAAACCTTTACATTTATTAGTCATTGGATCACGAATAATTTTCACTGTTTGTACAGCACCGAATGGACCAAATAATTGCCATAAATTAGCTTCTTCTGTTTCTGGAGCTAAATTATACACAAATATACACCAACCGGTTGACGTTAACGCTCCAGAACTGGCAGCTACAGCCGGTGCTAACAATGGATTGACAACAGCTGCAGCACTAGCCATTGCTGGAAGGAAATCAGCAGCTGTAGCAGCAGGTGAACCTGGAGATACAGGTGAATTCCCTGCCAGTACACTAGAATACTTTAAACGATTGGAAAGAGATGCTATCTGTTGTAGAGGATTTAATAGGCCAGCAGCTGCAACTGCTGTTGCCGCAGCGGCAGCACTTGCAGCAGCAGCACTACGTGTTGGTGTTGGACTAACCACAGAGGCAGCAACTGATTGTAGTTGGGCAGCTTGTTTCAACAAGACTAAACTAAAACTATCATGTTTTATTGAATTTGGTGAATTAGCAAATTTCACTGTGATTGGTTCATTCGGCAGTCCGTTTGGATGATCTGATGGGGCTTGATAACCATTTAATCGATGTATAGCTAATTCAGCTTCATGACGTTGATCAAATCGAATAAAGGCAACACCACGTGATAAGCCTGTTTTATTATCATATAATATACGTGCTGTAATAATACGACCACATTGATTAAATAATTCTTCTAATTCACTTTGTGTCATTTTTTTTGGCAGTCCACATATATACAGATTTGCACCTTTTATTGATTCTGAACTAGGTCGTGCTAATGATACTTTAATTGTTTTATTCTGTAAACGTAAACCATTCAATGTACGTATCGCTTTCTCTGCTTCATATGGATTAATATACTTGACAAATGCATAACCTAAGCTTTCACCAGTCACTTTCTCTCTGACTAACTTACAACTTTCAACTTCACCAATACTTGAAAATAAGGCTTTCACTTCTTCTTGTGTCATAAATGGTGGTAGATAATTCACAATTAAATTTGTCTTATTATTATTATTATTACTAGAAGTGGTAGTATTAGTATTACTACTACTATTATCATTCACATGATCGATATTTTGATTATCAATAGTATTGTATGCGGTATTGTTAGGGGTCAACTGTGGATTAGTACTCCCACTACTGTTCATATTACTCTCCGTAGCTGTAGTTGTAGTTGTAGTTGTACACCAATCATCATGACTACCATTCACTGGAATCGATTCCTGGACTGGATAATTCGCAGAATTACGAGCTGATTTATAATCATACGTTGAGGCTGGTGTTGTATTATTAGGACTAGTACCAGTGCCATGACTATGAGTATAATTTATATTAGTATTCATAGTATTACTTGTATTATTATTATTATTGATAAGGATAGCTGATTTTCGATTAGTTAAGAGATTTCGACGTCCATAATTATTGTTAATATGACTGTAAAAAGATGATGTTTCTGTTGGTTGACCTGACGAATTAGTCAATGTTGTCTGTTGTGGTTGTTGAGGGTGTTGAGGCTGTTGATGTGTATCGTGATTCTCATTGGCTGACAATGATGCATTTATTGATTTTATCCCATTTTGAAAATAATATGTTCCATGATTACTGTTCCCACCTGTATTACTATTACTATTAGTAGAAGTATTGATTTTTTGATTGCCACCGCTAACATTACTGTAACTTTCGTTAATATTACCACCATTGTTATAATCGATATTATGACCATCTGTAGTATAACTTTTGATATCTTCTTTGAAGTTGTTCACCTTTTCATGATTTATTAAATCTGGATTTTTTATTGTTTTGCCTAATGATGTTAACATTTTTGTAGATGTTGTAATGACTGAATTATTTTCTTGAAAATTATATTGTTCTGCAGGAAGAAAATACAATAAATCAATAAAATTGATTAAAGATGCTTAGACAAAGGAAACCTCGCAACACTCTACCAAACAACTAGGTTCCTGTCGGGGAAGAGTTCAACACACATTAAGCCAGTGAAGGATGACATTAGAAAATCAGTGGAGCAAAGGAAACACTGGGCAGAACACTTCAAAAATATTCCTAAATCGACCGCCACCTACAGCGAAAGTAGAACGACTACGGGGCGACACCAACAACTATACATCTCATCCGACAGTTGCACGACAATGCTGCATGCCAAATGATCCACAACGAGAAAATCATGGAATGCTTCGAGGTGAAGATGGGAGCAAGAAAGGCTGGCTGCCTACTATCTGTAATGGTTTTCCTGACTGCGGCGGATTGTATAATGCGACAGACAGCGGACAGCGAGGAAAGAGGCATAAAATGAAACCACACAAAAACTTGGAGGGTCTGGACTTCGCCGATGATATATGTCTGAATTCCCACAAACTGGAAGAAATGCAAGTGAAAAGCAACAAGTTGGTAAAAGAAGCATCCAGAGAAGATAGGACTTCCTTCAGGTGAACATAGAGAAAATAGAGGTGAAGGAGATTACTGGCCAACAGCCACAACAACAACAGACGACAATCAGCATAAATGGGAAAAACTGAATCTGAAAGAAACAACCTCCTTTACCCACCTACCTAACTACCTGGGAAGCATCGTTTCAAATACAGGCGGGCGGAGCTAATGAGGATATCAAAGCGAGGATCATTGGGAAAGCAGGGCAAGCTTTCATTACTCTCAAGTCTGTGTGGAGGTCAACAACACTCAGCATGAAAAACAAGATGTGTACTTTCAATTCTAATGTGAAGTCAGTACCACCCAATATACGGATCAGAGACTTGTCACCGCGTCACGAAGGCCACTTCGAACAAACTACAGACTTTCATCAACAGCTGTCTTCTCTGAGTACTACTTACGGTCAGATGGCCGGCCGGAAAGGATCACAACAGGGATCTCTGGCAATGAACGAACCAACCAACCGGTAACCCACTGTGCAACAAAAATGCATGAATAAATGGAGTTGGATTGCTCATATTCTGAGAAAACCATCAAATGACATCACACGCCAGACCATCACTGAAGTAGAAACCAAATGGAAGGCGGCGAGTTGGTTGTCAGTGCGAGGGTGGAGTGACATGAAGGAGGTCATTTGAAGAGGAGATGAAAGCATGTTGGCGGATGTGGAGTCAGATGAAAACGTTGGCAGAGAACCAGACGCAGTGAAGACGTGCGGCTGAAACCCTACGTTCCTCTAGGAATCAAAGGAAACAATAATAATAAAGATGCTCACTTCACCATGCATATACCTGTTCACTTGCTCGTTTGGAGTTGATTACATTGGCCGTACTATGTGTTCGCTAGTAAAACGCTGTTGGGAACCCTAACTGACGTGACTGGCTTGAAAAGAGAGAGCATCTGATGAATTCATGATATTTATTTCTACTTGAAAAACCCTTTAAGGTCGTATACAAGATCCTATCAAACCTCTCAAATGGGATGAAATCAAGGCATCTAGACAAAGATGAGGCACTAATGATCGAAAAGTTCAAGCCCACATTTTATACATCCAACTGTTGTCCCTACCACCATAAAAAGTCAATCCTCTCAATAATGATTATCCTTTTACCCTTCTTATTCTATCTTCCTGTTCATTTCTGTTATTTTTACGTTTAAAAAAAATTCCAATCTACACTACTATGATTTTTTATCCGAGCTTCCTGTCTACTTTGGTATTACTATGTCTTAAATCCCTTGTTGCACAAACAGTCAAGTTTCTCGGTAATTATGATCTAACGATGTTTTCTTTTATCCGTATTCCTGTTTGTTACACTTTGTAATTTTATTAATTTGACCCTAAACAGGAAATAGTTATAGTGTTGTGAGAGCTGGATGTGAGCCAAAAACTGCAGACAGCGATTTACGCCAATGTTTACGTCCCGAATCAGGGGCATGAGAAAGCTATAACAAAGCTTAACCTTGAGGAACTCAACAACCAATGACAGCAGACTTAACGTGTGCAAATACGATTCGCAGATATATGACTTAACTTTCCGAGAAACAGTCACAAGTAGTACAAAGTAACCTTCAGCAAAACCAACCAGTCAGAAGACGCTGCTTCTCAGCTGACAATAAGGTACATAAAAATCTATAAATATCTGTTGATTTTCACAATAAACGACCTGTTTCCTGGCCCTCATCTGCTGACGTTACACTAGAACTTTCTCCCCCAATCCTTATAAATACACAAATGTACAGCGGTCTGTCGTCGAAAAGAAAATTTTCTTCACTAAAAACGGTCTTTTCAATAATTCCTATGATCTAATGTGTATTCATAATAGTTAAATAGTTATCTTTTAAATAATATTGAATCAATGATAACAAGAGATAACAGTCGTTAGACAGTCGGAAGGAATGGGCTGGAAGCTCGGGATCTAAGTTTCATGATTGTTGGCATTCGTCAGTAAGGAATATCTGCAATATTGAAAAAAGCTGGTGTCCCTTCGGTAATCTAGACTCGAGTCACTCAGTGGTACTGTCAGAAACGTTATTTATGAGCTATCTGGGGTCCTGACGGACCTCATGTGGGACTGTAATGGATACTTTGATTGGACACTCATTAGGTAGGAAGTAATGTCATGCACTAAGAATTTAGTTCGCACCAAACAAAGGACTAGACGCATAACATTAATCAATACCAAGTGTCTAATCGAAGATTATCGATTAAAAGTATCTATAGGTAATAATATGCATCAGTATAACACTGAAGTGATTGAATATCAGGTAAGTTAAGAAAGATAATACAGGATTTATAGATTCCACAGTAGGTTAGGGTAGCAGCAGCAGCTAGATCTGTCACTTTTACAATAGGAGCTCCGGTTGTTTCAAGCCAATTGTAATTGTATCTAATGTTTCAAGTATTAGGTACCTGGAAGTTTTGGAAACTTATTTTGTGCGCAGAAGGAGAAGCTAAGTTCAATGTAGACTGTGGAGATTGAGAAGACAGGAACACATTGGACCACCAATAAGAAGACTTTAGAAGATCTGGATTTCTCAGATCACTTATGTTTAATGTCACACAAACTCGAAGACTTACAGGCGAAAACTAACAAACTGGCTGAGGAAGCAGGCAGCAAAGACAGGACTCCAAGTAAAAATACAGAAGATGGAGGTGATGAAGATAACCAACCAACAACAAAAACAAGAACAAATCACCATCAACGGAAGAGATTTCACAGAGGTTAGTTCCTTCACTTATCTAGGAATCATCGTTTCAACTACAGGCAATCAGAACGGGTGAAGATATCAAAGCCAGCCAGAATCGGAAAGGCAAGATACGCCTTCATCAACTTGAAACCAGTTTGGAAATTCTCTCCATTCAGTCAGTATGAACAACAAGATTCGGATTTTCAACACCAGTGTTAAGCCGGTCACTTCTTCCATACAGGTCAGAAACTTGCACTGCATCTCATGAAACGGATTTCCAACAAGTTACAAACTTCTGTCAGCAGCTGCCTTCTCCGGCTCCACACGAAAGACCAAATGGCCAGCTAGTCAGAAAGAATTAGCATAAAGAAACTCTGCAGTGGAACAGACCAACCAAGAGCCGACAGCTCAAATAGAGATGGACTGGGCATACGCCACTGAGAAAGCCGTCAAATGACATTGCGCGCAATGCAAGCCATCTCTTGTGTGGAATCCCAATGGGAAGCGACAAGTGGATCGTCGTTGCGAGGGTGACACGAAGGAGATCGTGTGAGGAGGAGATCAATGATTATGGCCAATAGTGGAGCTAGTTAGCTGAAGAGGTCAGCAGAAAATAGAACGAAGTGGAGATGTGTTGTTGAAGCCCTATTGTTCAACTCAGAACCAAAAGAAACAACAATAATATAACAACGTCATTGGATAGCAGCTGGATTGACACATAGATAGATACCAGAATAGTTAACTAGCCCAGATATTTCTTCTTCCAGTCGTGGAATTTCAACTGGTTGTATGACAGTTAAATCTCCGAAAGCCTCCAGGTACCGAATACACCAAAGAACAGAAGCTATTACTATTCACTCAAAATTACCGGAGCTCTTTTTGCAAAAGAAATAAGTTCAGTTCAGATACTATTGTTACCGTGGCCTTTTGTGAAACCTACAAACTTATAAATATCGTATTATCTTTCTTAATATATCTGACGCTCTGTCTAGTGTTATGTTACTATTTATAGTATCAAGCACTTGTTTGCTCAAGCAGCTACTCAGAAATTGAGTAGTTTGAAGTGATTCGGCTCTGTGAGCTTACTCACACCACTTACATCACTGATAAATTTGTCCCCAAATGGTAGTTGGGAGTTTAGATCACAAAAATCTAGCTAGCAAGCACTGCTAGTATACACCTACTCATTTCGATTAGTTAGTAGTATATACCTTCCAGGAACTAAAGTTTTATAAATGCATATTATCAACTATAGACGCCCTTGATTCGATATTGTTTAAAACATAAATATTCTTCATAACAATAATTAAAACTAAAATATTTCTGAGTATAATCATAGTTAAATGTCAAGTGGCAAAACAAATTTATGTCATATATAGAATAATTCATAGGATGGATAGAACTTGATAAAGGGTGTGCAATTATAAGATTAGTAGACAAATCGAATAAAATAAAAACGTTACGTAATAGTGTGAAATTTGATAACATAGAATTTAACGTTGTAAAAAAGAAGAATTGATTTAGAATGACAAGTGGAACAAGTGAAATAATACCGAGGACAGTTCAAAGTGAGAATAGTAATAGTAACAACTGACGTAATAAAGGAAGAGTATACAAATTGAATAGACAAAATGAAAAATGATAAATTGGTAGAGCCAAAATATGATTGGGTATTACCATACTATAGCATCGAGGGATTTAGACCATGAAAGTTGGAGGGGTTGCATGAACTTTTTCTGTACACAGAGATTGGGCTTTTCTGTTTCGATAGCCAAGGCTTCAGCAATACAGATGAGTCGGGTACGTAGGGATTTGGGTAAATTACTCTTTGCCTTGCAGATGACTTTGAAGGCGGAGACTATAGAGATAGGGTGATCATTATCAATCAGATGTTCAATGATCGCGCTTCTATGGTAATCCCCAATCATATTTTGGCTCTACCAATTTGTCATTTTGTCATTTTTCCAATTCAATTTATATTCTCTTCCTTATTACGTCAATTGTTACTATTACTACTCTCACTTTGAACTGTCCCCTGTATTATTTCACTTGTTCCACTTGTCATTCTAAATCAATTCTTCTTTTTTACAACGTTAAATTCTATGTTATCAAATTTCACACAATATTACGTGACGTTTTTATTTTATTCGATTTGTCTCCTAATCCTATAACAATAATTCTCTAACTATTATGGAAATGTAACTATAGAGCCTAATGAAGAGGTGGTTATCGAAAAGAGCATTATTTACTTATTCCTAATCAATCTTTTGAAATAAAATTGATTTTTTTCTGAGTACTATTGTAAAACCTACCCTCATTGGTTGAATTCATATGATTTATACCAGATGTTATTGATTTCTGTTGTTGTTGGTGGTGGTGTTGTTGTTGTTCTTGTTCCATTTTGCTTGGATTTTCTTTGACATTTAATTTACTACTCACTACACTATTGTTAGTAGTATATTGTTGTTGGTGGTGTGATTGATTACTTCTATATGGTAAAGATGAATTAGACGCATTTAATTTGATAAGATTATTCTCAGAATTATTATCAGAACATGGTGAGATCGATGAAGTAGTTGAATCATTTGTTGTATCTGTGATTGATTTCTCTTGTAAGTCTTTATCGGTAAGATCTCTATCCATAGTGAATCCATTTATTGTTGTTGATGATGGTTTTATTAACTTATTGAGGAATAGACGTTGATTATCATCCTTTTTTATACTACTATTAATGATATTAGTAGTAGGAGTAGTCGTAGATGTTTTATTATTCGTTATATCATAGGTAGTAGTAGTAGTTGTATTATTATTAGTATATATAACATTCGTATTACTAGTAGTTATATGTTCATTTGATTGTGTAAGATGTATCATCTTTCCATTGGCATATGAATCATCACCTATATCACCAGATGCACGTTGATCCTGATTACTAATTAATGTATTCAGAGGATTTGATGACATAATAGTTGTATTTGATCCTGCTGTTGTTGACATTGTTATTGTTGTTGATGTAGGCGTTGTGGATGCAATTGTACTACTCCTTAATAAACATTCATCAATATTTCTATTATTCTCTTGTGACATCATGGATGGATAATATTATTTATTCTTTTCTTTTTCCTATATTTATTACTAAAAAGGATATTAGTAGTATAAAAGTTAAAAATTAAAAATAATCTTACCGGTTTTATCTGGTTGATTGTTGTCTGTTGAAACTGATTCACGTTTTTTTGTCGGGGGATAGTTAGTTTAAGAAAAGGAAATTGTACTAAAATACACCTTTCCTGTTAATAAGAAAAACACAATAAGTCAATCAGACATGTAGATAGATATAAACAACAGACATTGTGATACAAATTTAAATGCTTAAAAAGAAAGTTAGTTAATTCAGTTTCAATTGACTTTCCCGCTGATTGATTGGACAGAAGTGATTGATCTCAGGTTGACATGTTAGCTCCTTGTATGGATGCTTCAACGACGTCTTATTAGTTAATCTGAGGTGAATTGGTGGATAGTGACTAGCAGTGGAATCCAAGTGGTCTAGTGGATAACGCTTTGGCGTTTGAAATTATGGGTACTGGATGGGAACTTCAGTGGGAGCGCCATCAATCACTGAACATTGCAGGTACATGCAGATAATGCGCCCTGAATGGAACGAAGTGCACGTCGTCCTGGATTTCACTGCTGGTCACCATCGTCCAATTTACTTCAAGTAAAATGAAGTGGAAAAAGGAGTGGAATCCACCACCAGTGGAGTGGATCCTTCTAGAAGACAATGGTTAAAAACAGAATGTAAAATTCACTGATTGTTGAATTTAGATTCAAGTGGCAAAGTAGTGAGTAAACTTGAAGGCACTGGGTTCGACATCTGGTGGGGTATGGGTGCTTACAGCTGGAGAGTCCCAACATTAGGACGAAACGTCTATCTAATGCTCTCTAGTTTTCACTGTTCTTTAACTGATTTAAGTTTAATAAAATCCACACTGAAAATAGCTGAATCCATTCACAATAGGTGAAGTGTTATTATATTATTATCGTTTCCTTTAATTCCTAGAGGAACATAGGGATTCAGCCGTGCGCCTCCATTGCGTTCGGTTCTCTGCTATAGTTTTCACCTGCCTCCAAGTTTGCCCACACTTTTTCATCTCCTCTTCACATGACCTCCTCCAAGTCACCCTTGCACTGACGACCAACTCGACTCTTCCCTTTCGGGTTCCACTCGAGCGATGGCTTGTCTAGTGATGTCACTTGATGGTTTCCTCAGAGTATGGCCAATCCACCTCCATTTCTTCCTACTTATTTGTTGCACAATCGGTTCCGGCTGGGTTGGTTCGCTCCCAGAGATCCCTCACTATTGCTGATCTTTTCTGGCCAGCCAGCTGATTTTGAGTATTGAGCGAAGACAACTGTTAATGAAGGTCTGTAGTTTGTTTGAGATGCTCTTTATGACGCGCCAAGTCTCTGATCGATCCGTATAGTAGCACTGACTTCACACTGGAGCTGAAAATCCGGATCTTATTTTCATTTTCATGCTGAGAGCTGTTGACCTCCACACAGACTTGCCTGAGAGTAATGAAAGCTAGCCTTGCTTTCCCGATCTCACCAGTCCCGTCCGCCTGTAGTTGAAACGATGCTTCCCAGGTGGGTGGGCAAAGGAGGTTGCTTCTTTCAAATTTCTCCCATTTATGCTGGCTGACTGTTGTCGCTGTTACTGTTGGTCAGGAATCTTAATCACCTCTGTTCTCTCCATTTTCACCTGAAGGAAGTCCTATCTTTGATACTTCTTCTGCCAACTTGTTACTTTTCACTTGCATATCTTCCAGTTTGTAGGAAATCAGACGAATATCATCGGCGAAATCCAGATCCTAGAAGTTTTTTGTGTGGTTTCCTTTTATGTCTGTTTCCTCATTGCCGGCTGTCTGTCCCACTATCCAGTCTACTGCAATCAGGAAAATCATTGGAGATAGTAGGCAGCCAGCTTGTTTTACTCCCATCTTCACCTCGAAGCATTCCATGAGTTTCCGGTTGTGGATTACTGGGCATGCAGCATTGTTGTAAAATTGTTGTACGAAGTGTTGTTTCCTCTAAAATCAGCATAGAAATCTGTGGCATTCAGCATAATTTCAAATCAGTACTTCTGCATGAAACAGAGACTTTGTACGTCATCAAAAAGCATTTTCAACAGGCTAATGAACAGTGTTTATGTAGTTTACAGTATTTTCAGCAGAGAGTGTATTGCATGATATTTTCTCTTCACCCAGGATCTTCAAATAAAAGATTTGATTGACAGTAGATCGTACGACACACTTCTGTTTGACCTGAAGTGCAAACCAATCCATTGAGTGATATCTCTTCTTTTTCTCCTCCGAGAAATACACTACGATTCTTTGTTGAATGATAATTATAAACAGTTCACGAGTACATTTTGTGAATCAAGGACACCACTCAGGAACAGTCATCTCATGTATTGGGATAAGTTGCCATCCATACAGAATAGTGCTTTTTCTCATGTTTAGTAGAAACTTGCCAGTCAGCAGGTTCGCAGTGTTTTAAATACAGGTAGGTTCATCATCGTATTCCCATACATCATCCTGCAGCATGGTTAAGCAAGGGAGAAACAAGATCTATTCGTAGCTCTATGGTAGCACACCTTGTAGATAGTGAGCATAAGGTTGACGTTAATACTGCACTTAAAATTATTTATCGCATTCCGACTAATCTTAATTTCGCTCTACGAGTTCGTCTTCTATATACCTACAGCTGAAGCAATAGGAATCCACCTGAAGAAGCCAAACCTGTGTGTTCAGAAGAAATTTGTACAGCCACTTTCTTTACCTTGTCCATGGTTACATGAATGTATAAACCGGACTACTTCGCCCCCTCCCCTTAAACATTGAAAAATTATAAAAATTATAATGGTTCAAATTATTTTATCTTTTCTGACCACTTTTTCTTTAATTACGTGTTATCCTTGTGAAATTAGTTTATTCTAACCATTTCTATCTTTTAAATGTGTGTTGATTTTCGCTAATTATTACCCCACTGTTTGACATGTTGACACTGACTAATTATTGTTAACAAACAAACATATCAGTGCCACTTGATTGGTAAACTGTTGTGTATTGTAATAAAAAAGCTATACATGTATATTAGAGTAGAGCCAGAGATGAGGATCTAATTGGAAAGTAAATATTTCTTCCCTTAATCTTTCTGTTTTCTAAATGTCATAATGGGGATTTTTTTCTATATGTTAAATACTCGCCAGAGCAAACAGTAAATACTATTAGAGGTCATACTTTTATAGATTTAAGCAAACTGAACAACAGAAATTATACGTAATATATTGATGAAGGTTCCCGGTAGCCCAAGATTTAGGCAGGCCTCCAAGATGAGATGGTGAACCAGAAGGGATTGACAACAAAGGATTCTAGCAGTGCAATGAGCCAGTGACGAACGAACCTATTGTCCAATAAATACACAGAAGGAAACGGAGATAGATTGTACATATACCGAGGAGACCGTTGAATGACATCACACCCAAGGTAGACCCTCAAATGGAAGCCAAATGGAAAATGCCGAGGCGGAAGTTGATCTGATGGTAACTTGCACATCATATGCGGAAAAAATACTCAGGGGAAAAGGATCAAATGATGATGTACAGCTGAAGCTCTGGGTTCCACTCGGAACCCAACGGAATGATGATAATAATAATAATAAATAATAATAACAAAGACTTACCTTCTTTAAAAGTTTTCCTTTCAATAAACGAGTATATTTTGTGAAATACTTTTTTTATATAGATATTTAGATATCAGTAACGATATGATAAACAATATATATTATTTTTTTCCAATTAGAAAAGGATTAAGTAAATAGATATGGAGAGAAAAAAGTGTACAATTTTTATGCTGTCTGTAGTCACTTCATTCAACAGAATCTATATTGTTGCCTTCTTTTAATTTACTAAGCAGCAATCGATTAAAAATATTTGAATTGATCGAATCAGCATTACACTATATATATAATACAGTATATAGACAGTTCAGCGTATAATTTAAAGTTATTGATTAAAGTTATGATAGGATAAGATGAATTTCTTGTCTCACTCTGTATTACAATATTTCCTTATAACTGGGAATGAAGTGTAGATTGCAGTGTTCTGCCGAATATTATTTTGTTATTATTATTATTATTCTCTAAGGTTCCAATAGAACCTACGCCTTCAGCAGCCCACTATTTTAAGCTGGCTTCACATTTCCCCTTAAGCTTTTATTTCATCCTAATACGATCTACTCCATATCACTCGCTTATTCACGCCGACGTTATCAGTTCCCATTCGGATTCCACTTTAGGGTTTAGACCGTGACGACACTCAACTGTCTTCTCAGCATATGTCCGATCCATCTCCATATCTTCCTTGGTTGGTGCTTTTATTGACTAACCATCTTACCTTTAGTACTGAGCTGGTGAATGTGACTATTGTTGAATGCACAAAAAATACCTATCCAGACATGAGTATAAGGTCAAACATTCCATATTAATTTGTTTATTACATATGTCAAACAATGAAACAATATTTTTGATTGAACACTAGTCAGTAACTAGTGTAATGTGTCTAGTCCTATCTTCGGTGAAGACTGAATTCTATCAGTCATGTTTGCAATGTGGCCACCATGCTAGGTGGCTCGCCATTACGGTGCACTGTGAATTGTTGGTATTAGATGGTTGGAGGCAATCGGCAGGAAGCCTTGGACCTAGGTTTCGTGCTAGTTGGCACTCACCAGTCAGCAAGGAAGGAACTGATGTCCCTTCTGAGATTCGAACCCGTGTCACCCAGTCGCGAGCCTGAATAGCTCAATGGTAACGTCTCTGACTGCAGCACTGGGTGACGCGGGTTCGTTTCTTTTCCACGAAATCATCAATTAGATAGAGCTGTACAGTCACGTATTTATGGTGAATGGGTGAGAAAGAGTTCCAGAACTGTTTCCGTTCAACACTCAAATTAATAAAATTACAAAGTGGAATAAACAGGAAGTTCGGATAACAGAAAAACATAGCAGGATCATTATTGCTGAGAAACTTAACTTTGGTCAGTGCATTTAGGGATTAGAAGTGTGATAATAACAAGGTAGGCAGGAAGTTCGGATAGAAAACATAGTAATTCAGATAAGAATTTTTCAATAAAAAGCGCGAAAATAACATAAATGAACAGGAAGATTAGACAATAAAGCTAATAGGATAGTCATTATTGAGAGAATTGACCTTTTGTGATGCCCATAATAGAGACAACGGTTGGACGCATTTCTTTCGCATACATAGCATAGGCTTGAATGTTTGAATAGCTAGTAACTCAGCCGTTATAACTGTTGAGACCAGTCATATCTCTGTAAACCAACACTTGAAAACTGATCATACTTTAAACATACTACTGAAATCAATTTTATCAGCTTTCTCTATCATGTGTTTTGTGCGATAGGTGACACTGGACGTCGATGTCTGGGATTAAGTGAATCATTTTTGTTGCTTAATTTCCTTACCCATTTTGTGTGGTCATGACTTGTAAACTTTTTGACCCATATTTACAAAAACTGCGATCCCTTATGCTCTGTTTCCATTTCATATAGATATGTATGATGTGTACGTATGTGATCAGAATGTCCGAAATGTGTTGCGATAATGCATCACACGATTCAGATAAACTGTCTTCTTATTGTTTTATTTAAATTCATAAAGAGAACTGATTAATTTATTGGTTACGGGATTTCATCATGAGCGGACATCGGTTATGGGAACATTGGAAAATCTGGGAGTACTGGACAGCTGTTTCGTCCTAGTGTGGGACTCTTCACAGTATGCACCCAACGACATGGTTCAAACCCAAGACCTCCTGGTCACAAGACGAGTTCTTAGACCATTAAGCCACTGGGATCCGATCCAGTACTCCCAGGTTTTCCAATGGTTCTTTGACCGATGTCAGCTCACTATGAAATCCTGTAACCAATCAATCAAATCCCTACAAAGCGATAATTGGTTAATATTAGGATTGCTATCACGATCAACATCTACGGAAGAAATCTGAAAGAGGTCACTTCCTTCACTTAAATGGGCAGCAGCGTTTCAACTACAAGTAGTCAGCAAGAATGGGAATATCAAAACAAAAACCGGAAAGACAAGACAGACCTCTATCACTCTGAAATCAGTTTGGAAATCTTCTCCACTCAGCCAGAATAAAGAACGAAATTCGTTTTTATATATGAGTCGGAAACATGGCGCCCATGTCATAGTATGCATTTCCAACAGGCTACTGTACACCTTTATCAACAGCTGCCACCTACGCTAGCTCCATATTGAATATGAGATGGCCAGTGAGAAAGGTGTGACAACAAGCAACTCCGGGAGCGAACCAATCAAGAACCTTCTGCCTGACAAATATTCCGAAGGGAATGGTGATGGATCGGACACACTCTGAGAAGACCATCGAATGACACTGTATGAAATGCAGGCCATTTCTCAAGTGGGACTCGGATGGTAAACGATGAGTTTGGCGTCTGTTCGACTGTGAAATGGAGGGAAGTCATGGGATCAGCTAAAGAGGACCGCATAGAATAGGAAGAAGTGGAAATGTGCTTTTGAAGCCCTATGTTCCGCTTGGAACCCAAGGGAACAATACTAATCATAATGATAATCTGTCTATAAGACATAAGTGTGACTGTTGAGTACACAATTTCATTCACCTTGAAGTTTTCTTTTAAGTGACATTTATGTTCTTTTTTTCAAGTTACTTATAGGTTAATGAAAGAGTAGAATTTGAGCACTGTGTTAGAATCTAATCCTATATTAGAAAAAACGTAGTTCAGCGAAGTCTCTTTTCGGCGAATTCATTTTCTTAGCTGTACAATCGCAAATATATATGTGTTATTCTGTATGTATGTGTACATTAAGTTTATCAAACAAAAATACAATTGGTTATAGTTGTTTTAACTAAACAGGTAAAAATTAGTAAGTTTTAGGTAGAGTTACGCAATACAAAATCAGTCAAGAAAATTAGGTGTTAATGAAACTAGTGTAGTAACAAAGGTGACAAGTTGTCACAAACAGTTGTTAACACAGAGTTACGTAATAATATGAATAGTTTGGTGATTGAGTTTTACTGAGGATACACATAGGAACAAAGTAGAAAATGCAAAATTACGTAAGAGTTCCAAATGAATGCAAGAATTATAAGCAGTTAAAAAATTATAAGCAAATAAAGAAACAGGCAAACAAACAAAATTAAGTGATCAAAATCAACAAAGTTATTACCATGACAGAGAAGTGGTTGAGTAATTCTCTTCTGTATGCACAGCTCCGGTTTTTCTATGTGAATGGTCAGAAGACGAAACCGTATTGCCTTAGGTAGGTTATTCTTGACTCTGTAGATTACTTTGAAGGAGGCGTTTGCTGAGATGGAATGATCAGTGTTAACCAGGTGTTCCATTATCATAGTCCTTATAGGACCACTATTGCCTTTTCACAACCATGCTGGATAGTGTTCTTGAATCCTCTTGGAAGGGTGCCCGTCGAACGACCGATGTACTTGGCTCTACAGCAACGGGTGAACTGATATATGCACATAGAAGTGGTCCGATGCGGGATCTTGTCCATGAGGCTTCTACAGATAAGTGGGCGACTGGAGAGTTGCTGCAAAGAATGTTCTCAGAGATGATGTGATCCTTCTCTTGAGAATATCGCCTGTTAAATCTCCCTTGAAATCCAAGTTCATGTAGAGTTTCTTTTTAGGCGCAAGTGAAGTTTCATTTCTAGGTCAGAGGACAATAAATCATTCTGACTGGTAGTCAGCTGCCTCAAGGTTAGACAAGTTATCCAATGAGATTATTTCCAGACAACAAGGTAAACTAAATCCGGATTTGAGGAATAAACACTTCTATCTCTGAAGCTATTGACTTAAAATATAGATTTCAGTTTTGGCCGCTTCCTATTAGTCCGTGTTACACCGCAATACGATTTTATAACTTGCCGTTTACAGCCCTACTCGAGGTGTTACATCATTTCGATTTCATCTGCTTGGTGTTAATTTGTCGAACAAAGATTCAGTGATTAACCTGTCACTTCTCATCTGACTATATTGATTTCTAATACTTTTTCTCTCTCCCATCCTATTGTGTTATCACATGCAAGTGAATGCAATGCAGTGCAATGGCCGACCTTTTTCCTTAATTATTTGACTTAACAGAATCAGCCATTTTAGCTTCGGTTAAATTTCTGTGTTCCGAAAGTCTAACTGGATTTGTTTTAAATTTGATCACGGACTGATGTTGGTTAGACAACCAATGAAAATCAGGGCATGTAGAATAGCTGTTTCGTCCTACTTTGAGACTCTTTAACACTATGCACCCACTTGGAACGAATCAACTCCTTAAAACTAACTATCCAAGAAAATTCTAGTCCTCAGTAGTGACTGGATACATGAAGAAATTGCATGGAATTCTAGTGAGACATCCTGACCCGTGGAGTCCACCAGGTAGGGCATCAGGAAATATGCTTGCCGATGATACTGGCTAGTGCCAAAGTCACGAACTGATAGAAGCTGAAATTCATAGGCCATTGGATCGGGTCCCAGTGACTGGAGGGTCTACGAGCTTACCTTGCAACCAGAAGGTGCTGGCTTCCATTATCGGAAAGGATATGGCGGAATACTGATGAAGAGCCCCAGACTAGGACGGAACAGTTGTTCAATGGTTTTCTAACTTATATCAGTTCGCGTCCAGAATTAGGAGAAATCAAATCCTTACAAACCAGATGTTTAAGACTAGTAGTTCAACAAAGAGTCTCTTTTCTCCGGCGAATTCATTTTCATAGATGTACAGTCGCAAAGATATATCGTTGTTTTGTATGTGTGTGTACATTAAATTTGTCAAACGCAAATACAATTAGTAAGTTCAGATGAATTGAATGTTGATATAAGAAGGTAGTAACAAAAGTGATGAGTTGTCACAAAAGATTGTTAAAGAAGAGTTACGTAATAACGCGAATAGTGTGATGAAAGAGTTGTGCTCAGGGTGCACATGGAAACAAACGCATCTGCAGCTCTGATACCGTGGAAGAAGAACTACACTCCTTGAAAGAAATCTTCGTACAAAACAATTATCCACCAAGATTCGTAGACAGAAACATCAAAGAGAAAATCCAAAATCAAGAGACGCCATCCATGCCAAAAAACATACCTTATATGAACCTCGACTTCAAAGGTGACCTACTCAGTGATGTCCTTAGGAGGAGAATTTCCACTTCCTCAAGAAGAACTTTCTTTGCGGCAAAACCGAGAGTAATGTTCTCCAGTCGCCTGGTGATCTGCAGAAGCCCAAAGGACAAGATCCCGCACCTGACCACTTCTATGTGTATATATCAGTTCACCTGTTGCTGTGGAACCAGGTATATCGGTTGTTCAACGCGCATCCCGTCAAAAAGGGTCAAAGAACACTATCCAGCGTGGCTGCAGAAATGAAGTAGTGGCCGTATAAGGAGTGCAATAATCGAACATCTCGTCAGCACTGGTCATTCCACCTCAACAAACGCCTCCTTCAAAGTAATCTACAAAGTGAAGAACAAAGACAATACCAACAACAACAATACCAAAGACAGTACGTTCCCTTCTTCTTTGCATTGCGGAAGCCCTAGCCACTCAGTTGGAAGAACCAGAACTGTGCATACAAAAAAAAATTATTCACCCACTTCTACTCTCATGGCAACAACTCCGTTGATTTGACTTAACTTTTGTTTGCATGCTTATTTTTGTCACTACTTAAAACCCTTGCATAATTCCGTATGTTATTTTGTTTTCGTGTAAACCCTGAGGACAACTCTTTCATTAAACTATTCACGTTATTGCATAACTTTTCTTTAACAATCTTTTGTGACAACTCATCACTTTTGTTACTACCCTCAACATCCAATTCATGTGAACTTACTAATTGTATTTTCGTTTGACAAATTTAATGTACACACACATACAAAACAACCATATATATTTGCGATTGTACAGCTGTGAAAATGAATTCTCCGGAAAAAGACTCTTCACTGAACTACTGGTCTTCTGTCTATTGATGTTCGAATGGGAATTTTTCATGAATGTTTAGAACTAGTTGGATTTGTCAGATTTTTAAGCCAAGAAATTTTGTTTATGAATGAGTTGGTTGGTTTGAATGTCACCCTAATTACAGCCTGATTAAAAATAAGGGATTCAAAGCATCGATGGTTCTACCAGATAAAGAAGGAACACCATACACTTTACGTAGGTTTCTTGATATAGAGCAGCTGAGAGTAAGACTATACAAAGTAGGTTATTAAGTTGTATGAATGAGTTTGTGTGAATTTGAGCAATAAACTGGACTCAAAACGTCATCTAATTATTAATATTTTATCACTCAGTATGTTCTGTATCGAATAGGATTATCTAATATGTAAAACTCCATACTATTGATCGGTTGATATAAATTTTTGGATGCCACTCACACCAACCATCAGTGTTTGTTATCCAGATCGAATTGATGCGAACATTGGATGACTGTTTTGCTCGTTTGGGGTAAACCTCATCAGCGGCGTAGCCTAACTGATTGAGCTCAGAGAAGTGAATCAGTTCAAGCCACAGGAATTCTGGCTTTCTACTTGGGTGAAGTGGTATCTGACTACTTAAATCAATCAGTAGTATATACCACTGTCATTTTACTATTTCTACATATTTAATCCCTAATTGCATAAACAATTATTCGTCACATTAGTTTTTTATCCAAACATCCTGTCTATTGTTGTTATTTCTACATTTCTAACCCCTAACTGCACAATATGTCAATCTTCTCAGTAATTATGATGCTACTTTGTTTGAGTTTTATCCGTCCCCCTGTTTATTATGGCATTCTAATTCCTAATTGTAATTTTTATTAATTTGACCCTTAACCGGATATTATTCTGGAACTTCCCCATCCACTTGATATAATGACACGAATGTACAGCCTAGATGATGACTTCGTCGAAAAGAAAATTTTCTTCTCTGCAATTGTATTTTTAATATACCACTATATTAAAATAATAAGAGGACATTACCTGCCTTTACTTATAATTTACTGTTGTCCATTTTACTTAGTCAAAGTGATTATTTTCTTTTAGCAGATGAAATTCCTAAATGAATTCCTTTCGTCTGCCTTTTGGATTTGTCAGTTAGATATATCTACAACTCTGGATGTTCAATTTACAAGACGAATAACTCACTAGCTTTCATAGTTGGGTACCTCTATATACAAAACGAAACCTGGTCCATTCAGTGAGCCCCAGTATTTGAAGCCCTGACACTATGGAAGAGAAGCTAAACACCCTGAAAAGAATCCTCCTCTAAGATGGCTACCCAGAACGTCTCATCGCAAAACCCGTAAGGTCTAAGCCGTCCTGGGGCCAGCAAATTTCTCCACTTAAATCTACAACTCAGTGGAGACTTATCGACAGAAATGCTGGAAACCGCTTGTGTTTCTCACTGAGGAAAACCTTAGCGACTGAGCTTCCTCTACAAAAACAATAATTCTCATGAAAGTGTACGATAAGCTACCTTTGCTGGCCTCATCACTGTGCATTTATCAATTCACTTGCTCGTGTGGAGCTAAATATGTCGGCCATACCCAAGGTCTACTATCCAAATGTATCATCGAACACTTATCCTCTTGGATTTATAAAGGAAAGTAAAGATCCCTCCCGCTCTATACTGGAACAATTGATCGAATCTGGACACCAAGCTTACCCACAAAGGAAATTCAGAGTTTTCTATAGAATACGTTTTAATTTAATTTTTGATTACAGCTTGATTCCACACCGTATTTTTTGCTACAGCTATGGAATATTCAGCATGTGATTTCGGTAGCCCAAATTTTGCAGGCCGACCATTGATATCAGGTGTGCATCGGCAGGGGATTGAACCCCGGACCATGTGCATGGTCGGGGAGAGTCCTAACCGCTGTGCCATCGACGTACAAGGCGCTCCTACGCTGGGAGCCGAACCCGGGCCGCCTGGGTGAGAGCCAGGAATCCTAACCGCTAGACATCGCGGGAAGGGGATCTTGCTAAAAGAGTGCGAATCAAACTTCTTCAGAACCTGAGAAGCAATGGCGATTCATATATTAAGTCCTGAACCCTGCTTAGAGAAGAGGTTTGTTCAGTCATTAAATCTACAATGGACCTAATCTATTTTAGCACCAAATTACATTTCTTAACTATATTTTTATTTTCTTCGCCCACCTCCTATTAAATTTCTACCCCTTATTACCACTATTGTTAAATTGACTATCGTTCAAATTTTGGTTGTATTGTGGTGAGAGATGGTTGCTAGCCAAATTGGTTGACAGTAATTGAGGTCAAAGGTCAAGATGGACAGGCGGATACAGTTTACATATAGATGAACTGACACAGCCACAAGAGATGCAAGTTTAACTTTGCGCGAGAAACAACCAATCAACAGACTGTATTTTCTACTAACATTAACCTACAATAATGTACATCAAAATTTATAAATACGTGTTGATTTTCCGTAATAAACGTTCTGTTGCCTGGCCCTTGTCTTCTGTTGTTACAGTATTCAACTCAATCTTGTCAATTATATTACGTCAGTGAATTTACTTATTTAATTTTAATTTTATGTTATTTTCTACCCAATTAACGCTTTTTATATTAACTAATTAATGGCCAAAATACAATTTACAATACTAATGACACATGTTTGGAAATATTCCTTTTGTTGTGTGTTAGTGGCACAGCGGTTAGGACTCTCGCCGACCATTCACATGGTCCGAGGTTCGATCCCCTGCTGGCGCACACCCAATATCAATGATCGGCCTGCAAAATTTGGGCTACCGATATCACAAACACGAGAAAACCAGGCAGGTTTTAGGTCAGGAAGAGGGTGTATTGATCATATCTTCACCCTCCGACAGATTCTACAACATAGGCATTCCTACCGGCGTCCAACAATCATTATATTTATTGACCTAAAGGCGGAATTCGATTCTGTCGACCGAGAGGTTCTCTGGCGATGCTTGGCTGTAAAGGGAATGCCAAGAAAATACATAGCACTGATGAAGGCACTCTACTCGTACTCATGCAGCCAGGTGAGAGCTTACGGCGAGTTGTCATGTGGAGTGGTGACGACTAGTGGCGTCCGTCAAGGATGCCCATTATCCCCATTTGTATTCAATATCATCATAGATGTACTAATGGACTTAACCCTAACTCACTTCAGAGATTCAGGGATTGACTTGATACCAGGGAAGAATCTCGTTGACTTGGAATATGGAGACCATGTAGTCCTTCCAGGCGAGGACGCTGACAAAATGCAGAGTCTTCTGAACAGATTGAGCTGCAATCTACGAATGTTTGGCATGCGATTCGCTCCCACCAAATGTAAGACGATGTTACAAGATTGGACTACACCGACCCCTAGATTAGAAATAGGAAGTGAAGTGGTAGAGCACGTTGACCGCTTCACTTACTTGGGAAGTACCATCAGCCCAAACGGGTTGATCTCTGACGAAATCTCAGCACGAATACAGAGGGCTAGTTTCGCATATGCCAGTTTACGCCGTCTCTGGCGTAGACGTGATATCAGACTATCTACCAAAAGGCGTGTGTACTGCTCAACAGTCCGCTCCGTCCTCCTTTATGGCTGTGAGACCTGGCCATCGAGAGTGGAAAACATGAGAAGCTTGGCCAGCTGTCTTTGATCATATGTGTCTGCATTCTATCTCCCGTATGAAGTGGCATTATAAGGTGAGCAATATTGAAGTTAGGCGTCGAGTTCTAGGTAAGGAGGGGAAATCAATAGACGAGGCTGTGAAATTACATCGACTTAGATGGTTAGGACATGTGTTACGCATGCATGCCTAGCCATCGATCGCCTTGCTCGACGAGCAATGTTAGCTGATATAGGGTCAGACTGGTAAAGAGCTAGCGGCGGTCAAACGAAAACATGGCACCAGTCAATGAAATCCACAACAGTCAGTTTAAGCCAGTCACGTAGGAAGATGTAGACTTCCTGACTGGTTTGGGTCCTCAGGACGCTAAAAACCAATGGTTGGAAACAATTGGTGACATGGCTCAAAATCGTTCTCAATGGCTGGCGCAGATGCATCCACTCCTTATGACTTATGATTTCCAATTAAACTATTTTGTTCTTCGTTATTACTATTCCTTTGTCTCACACCTCTGTTTACTGTCTATATTATGCATTTCTGCTACTTTCTTCTCTTCCTTTGTGTGCTAAATGGAGGGAGTGTGGCGACTTGAACTGCTGCACATCGGTAGGAAGTTCTATGTCGAAAACAGACAGACAGACAGACAGACATGCTGAAAATTCCATACTTGTACCAAAAATGCTGTGTGGTTTCAAGCTATAATCAAAAAAATAAATAAAGAGAATTTCCTACATATATGTGATTATACAGCTTAAGAATTGATATCGCCGAATAGAGTAACTTTTCGCTGAACACCTTTTCTTATCTGTAACCCAATGAATAATGATTTTCCAAATCGAGACTTTGAGTTAGATCATATTATATTCAAGTGGTATTAGTCACTGGGATATAGAAACGTGCACTTGATGAGAAGCTGAAAAAATGAAACTTGGATACTTGTTTCCACTGGTATTCAAAGTTATTTAAATCAGCATTGAAAACAAGATGTATCAGCCTTTATAGAAGATAACATTGTTTAATGTTGACGGAATTTTGTTATTGTTTTATTTAATTATTATTATTATTACTATTTATTGATTTAAAGCACAAATTTGGCGCCACACCTAGTAGTAAAATAATAAAACAAAGAATCCAACAATAAAATCGATAGCGGACAATTGAAATGAAAACAGATAAACATGCTGATAGTGTGCATTCATAATTTCAGAAACAGATAAAAGTCACAGAAAATACCCATTGAGTCATGAAGAAAATAAAAGACAAATTCAGCAAAGAAAATTTTCTTTATCGACGAAATCATCTTCACAGGCGGCTGTACAGTCGTATTTGTATTTACCAAAACCGTATAATAGTCTATTATTGAGTAATAGGGCGTGACATAATCAATATAATTACTCAGAAGTGGCTTTGGAAGTAAACAAATAAAAGTTGTAAATTACGTAGTACTCAACGACAAAAAGTTAGAAATTTGATAAGATTAAAATTGCTATTGATTGAGAATAAAGGTAGTTGAGTGCCAATTTAACCAGTGTGAAAATGTACAAAAGGAACATGTAAGAGTGATAATAGTGAATTAATTACTAAAGCAAAAGCAGACTAAAAGTGAGATTAAAAACTAAAAATTTACAGGGAGCGACTAGTGAAGAGGTTAAGACCAAGGTGGAATAATAGACTGGACGAACTTTCTTCTCTGTACAGAGTTCGGCGTTGTATTGACGAATTGCCAGCGCCTCCACCATACACAAAAGCCAAAACCTGACTCCCTTTGTACCATTTGGCCTCACCTTGTAGACGATCTTGAAAGACGACTCTGATGGAGCTACGTGGTCCGAGTTTACCAAGTGCTAGAGAATTGAGCTAGCACCAGTCTTGCATTGTCCTTTTGCTAACCATGCTCGATAATGTTCAGAGATGCGTTTGGAAAGTGTGCGCTTTGTGCGGCCAATATAAATAGCTCCACACGAGCAGGTGAATTTATAAACACACATTGAAGTGGCCAGTCCAAAGCGGCAGTTTATCCTTCACACATCCATTGATCATTTTTCGGCTGTAGAAATTGATCCGTAGCTCAGCCATACAGAAGGCTTTCCTCAGTAATCTGCATAAGCGATTCTTTAGGATCTCAGCTGCCCTATCACAGATAAAAGTGTATTGTAGAATATTGTCGATTGCTATTGATTCTGAACAATATCTAATAACACCTTGCGACATTGGGTGGCATGAACTCTTCAACACTTCCCTGGAAGTTATGATGTGCTGATAGACGGCAATCCAACACTATTCTTCATAACTCCATCATCTTCGCCACAGTGACTTTCCGACTTCTTCTAAAAGCTAACTAAAGAGAATTAGTTAGGGTGAAGGCCCCCTAGATTTTGATGAGTAGGGATATGACGTATTTACGGATACTCACTGCCAGCTGACTAAGTACAACACAAGAAGCCTGTATGGTATCCTAGAGCGTATGAGGAGGACAATTATTTTGCATGTTTCATCGCAAATAGTCGATGTGAAAAATACACTTAGTGTCTTTATCTCAAACATTAATAATGAAGATTCGTTAAGCACTTAGGAATCAATAGGAAAAGTTTCAAATATGGAATATGAAATACACTATCCCCACTTTGTTCTATTTTCTGCTTCCCTCTTCAGCTGGGTCCACGACTGCCCGTAATTTTTCATCTCCTCTTCGCACGATCTCCATGTTACCCTTGCACCGACGACCCACTCGTCGCTTCTCATTCGGGTTCCACTCGAAGAGCCTGGTGCGCGATGTCATTTGACGGTCTCCTCAGTGCGTGTCCGATCCATCACCATTCCCTTCAAAATATTTGTCAGGCAGTAGTTTCTGGATTGGTTCGCTCCCAGAGAAGCTTGTTGTCACACATTTCTGATTGGCTTCATGTTTCCGACTCATAAAAAAACGAATCAAAGTGGGTTTTTTAAATCCGAATTTTGTTCTTTGTGCTGGCTGAGTGAAGATTTCTAAACTGAATTCAGAGTGACGGAGGTCTGTCTTGCCTTTCCGATCTTCGTTTTGATATCCGCATCTGTGCCCACTGTCTGTAGCTGGAACGATGCTTCTCAGATAAGTGGAGGAAGTGACCTCTTTCAAATTTCTTCCGTGGATATTGATGGATCATAATCATAATATAAAACAATCAGTTCCCTTTATGAATTTCAACAGAACAATAAAAAGACAGTTAATCTGACTGTAGAAGATCTAGATTTCTCACATCACCTAGGTTTAATGTCACACAAATTCGAAGACTTACAGGCGAAAACCAACAAACTGGCTGAAGAAACAAGCAGTGAAGACAGGACTTCAAGTTAACATAGAGACGGTGGAGGTGATGAAGATAACTAACTAATCAACATTGACAACAATCAGCACCAATCACCATCAACGAGAGAAATTTGGAAGACGTCACTTCCTTCACTAAATTAGGAACCATCGTTCCAACAACATGTGACAGCGCGGATGAAGATGTCACAGCCAGAATTGGAAAGACAAGGTACACCTTCATCAACCTTAAGCCAGTTTGGAAATCTCCACTCAGCCAGCATAAAGGACAATATTACGATTTTCAACTTCAATGTTAGGTCAGCCAGCTCTTATATATGGTTCATCACATCACGAAAAGCATCACCAACAAGTTACGGACTTTTATCAACAGCTGCCCATTTCGCTGGCTCCATACTGAAGACCAAATGGCCGACTAGCGAGAAAGAATTAGCAACAAGAAACTCTGGCTGGCATTAAACCGGCCAAATGCCGATTGCTCAACAAATATGCAGAAAGAAATGGAGATGGATTGGGTATACGCCACTAGGGAGGCTATCGAATGACACCGTGCGCAATGCAGGTCATCACTCGAATAAAACCCGAATGGGAAGCGACGAGTGGGTCGTCAGTGCTAGGGTGATATGCAGGCAGTCGTGCAAGGAAAAGAAAGATTATGGTTAATCATTGACCCAGCTGAAGAGGACAGCACCGAATAGAACAAAGTGGAGATGTGTCTTTGAGACCCTATGTCCCAATCGGAACTTAAGAGAATAATAATAATACTTCCATATAAAGAACGGACCTCGGAAACCTCACGGAGAATTCTCAACAATGCAGAGATAAAAGTGGCATTCAGTTACCCACGAACTCAATTAGAAACAAGCTTTGTCAGTTAAAGCATCCTGTCAGCGGAACCATTTAAACAAAACAGTTTAACATATCTAATACCCTGCTGCAATGATCGTCGGGTTAAATTCAGACGTCAAAATAGTAGAACTGGGTCAGTCAGACTAATGGAGAACAAAAACCTAGCAAAATCTAGATTAGTTGACCTTAATAAGATAAGAAATCTAGAGGATAGTTCAGCTATTACAGCACTGCATGCAATCACACACACACACAACCATACAGTAGGATGATGGGATAAGATGACAGTTCTGAAATCTAATATAACAGTAGGGTGGAGACAGAGATTGATAATGGAAGCTGTATTTATCGAATCAACTGCAAACACGTGCGATACGCATGAATCACCACCTATCCAGCTGGACATGTGGAAAATTCCACTACCCGTACAACGAATAGGTAGGAGTAAAGAAAACTATGAAGCGAAAGTTTCGAAGTTCTGTAGTTATATAATTGATATGATTAAGAACCGCAATAATTTGTGTTGGTTTGCAGGAATTTGATTGGTTTCAGGATTTCATCATGAACTGGCGTCGTTCAGAGAACCATTGGAAAACCAACAGGGAGCATTGGATTGCTATTTCGTCCCACCAGTTTGTGACACCTCATCGGTACGCAACCACTACCAGGGTTCGAACCCGCAACCTTCCGGTTACAATAAGAGCGCTGGGACCCGATCCAATAGCCAGTTCATGAATTCCAACTTTTGCCAATTCGCGATATGGCGCAGCCACTACTAGCCAATGTCATCGATGGTAGGTATTTATCCTCACACCCGACTTGCTGTACTCCACACTGGTCACGAATTCCCACTAAAACCCAGATAACTATGCAACCAGTCGCTAGTGAGCATCAGATTGATATACAATTCAAGTGTTGGTCTGCAGACATGCTGATGAAGAGTCCCATACCAGTGGGACGAAACAGTTGTCCAGTACTCCCCGTTGGTTTTCCATTGGTTCTCTAATCGATATATCAGATCGGTTGGTTTTCGACATAGAACTTTGCACATATGTGCGACAGTTCAAGTCGCCACATTCCCCACATGTAGCACACAAAGCAAGAAAAGAAAGTAGGAGAAATGCATAATATAGACAGTAAACAGAGGTGTAAGACAAAGGTATAGTAATAACGAAGAACAAAACAGTTTAATTGGAAATCATAAGTCACAAGGAGTGGATGCATCTGCGCCACTGAGAACGATTTTGAGCCATGTCACCAATTGTTTCCAACCATTGGTTTTTACTGTCCCGAGGACCCCAACCAGTCAGGAAGTCTACACGTTCCTACATGACTGGCTTAGACTAACTGTTGTAGATTTCATTTACTGGTTCCATGTTTTGGTTTGACCGCCGCTAGCTCTTTTCCAGCCTGGCCCTATATCAGCTGACGTTGCCCGTCGAGGAAGGCGATGACTAGGCATACGTAACACATGTCCTAACCATCTCAATCGATGTAATTTCACAGCCTCGTCGATTGATTTCCCTTCCTAGCCTAGCACTCGAAGCCTAACCTCAATATTGCTCACCTTATTATACCACTTCACACTGGAGATAGAACGCAGACACCTATGATCGAAGACAGCTAATCTTTTCATGTCTTCCACTCTCAATGGCCAGGTCTCACAGACATAAAGGAGGACAGAGCGGACTACTGAGCAGTACGCCCGCCCTTTGCTCGATAGCCAGCCGGATATCACGTCTACGCCAGAGACGGCGTAAACTGGCATATGCCAAACTAGCCCTCTGTATCCGTGCTGAGATTTCGTCAGCGATCAACCCGTTGGCGTTGGCTGATGGTACTTCCTAAATAAGTGAAGTGGTCAACGTGCTCTACCGCTTCACTAGGAGTCAGTGTAGTCCAGTCTTGTAACATCATCTTACATTTGGCGGGAACGAATCGCATGCCACACATTCATAGATTGCAGCTCAAGGTGTTCAGAAGACTCTGATAAACAAATTAATATGGAAGAGACATTACAAGTTTAGCGAAAAATATTTATACATGTATTTAATCGGAAACCTATTTGTATGATACAGAGAAATACAATAATAAAAGAATTTATTGCATCACAAAGTGTCTATACAAAAATACAAGAAAACAAGAACAGATCAATAAATAACACCAGTATACAGTAAGAAGTAGGCGTACAAAGTCTTCCCTTTATTATTCATCAGTACTTTTATGATGTTTATGCTTTCTTTTCGAGTGTTTATGTGATTTCTTCAACTTATGCTTTTTTCTATGATGCCGATGACGGTGATGTTGATGATGATGATGGCGGTCTGATGTAGAAGAATAGGAAGCCGATGAATCAGATCGACTGCTAGTAGTTGCCTTCTCTTCTTCCGTATCATCATCTGAAGATTCTGTCTCTGAATGCTTTCTATTGAAGAAAAAAAAGGAAATAAAGAAATGCATAGATAGATAGAGATGATATGATGATAATGGAATAAGTGAATACTTACCGTTTTTTAGAGACACGTTTTTTCTTCTTCTCTTTAGACTTTTTCACTTTCTTTTTTGCAGCTAAATGAAATAAACAAAAGTTATACACCCTTGAGTAGTAGTAATAATAACAATAATAATAATGGCTTTATTCTAAAAACAGTACACATTCTGATGTAGTCGTGTTCTCCCAGATGGATGCTATATTTGAGAAGCTTTCATTGCCTTACTGGGCAACATCCCCACCTCACCGCATACTTCAATCTGTTGAAGTCAACTTTTAGATTTCTCCACAAGTTTATTAGTCATCTCTCCTGGTCACCTGACTTTGAGGGTGATTGGTTGTCTTTATGTATTTTCACACTCTCTAGGCTACTTGCATGGGTACCTGATTACTATCTGTGACCTGGACTTTGACCCTTTGTGTCTGAGATTTTCTTCTTATTGATTGGTAAATTTTGTCTATGTCGATATCTCATGGACGTCTTTCAAAAGAATAGATATTCATGGAACTTCATCAAAAGACATCTACTCTCAAGCCAGCCTACCAAATCGAAGACCCTCAAGGAAAGCACAAAGCAAGTTGCCCTACCGTATATAAAAGATATCTCAGAAATCACTGCAAGACTCTTCAAACCTTTAGGAATTGATGTTGCACACAAACCAACAAGATTACTGCACTCAACTGTGTCAGCCAAAAGATTCAACAGCGAAAGAAGATAAAACCAACATCATCTACAAAATGAATTGTAACAACTGCGAAAAACACTACATTGGCCAAAGTGGACGCCCCCTTCGTCTTCGTATCTAGGAACATAAGCTAGCCGTCAAAAGGTATGACATCCACTCCCTCATATCACTGCATACAGACAACCACGGACATAAATTCGACTGAGACAGCCAACGTTCAAATATTAGACAGAAGAAACACCAAGAATGCTAGAGAATGTTTAGAAGCCTGGTATTCCAGTGAATCATCAATCAATAGACACATAGACATAGACAAAATCTACTAACCGATAAGAAGAAAATCTCACATACAAAAGGTGGAGGTTCAGGTCAAGGAAACAATCAGTACCCATACAAGTGGTCTAGAGGGTGGAAAAATACACAAAAACAACCAACCACGTTGAAGGTCAGGTGACCAGGAGAGATGACTAATAAACTTGTGGAGAAATCTAAAAGTTGACTTCAACAAATTGAAGTATGCGCTGAGGTGGGGATGTTGCCTAATAGGGCGATGAAAGCTTTGCAAATAAACTATCCAACTCAGAGAACACAACTACATCAAAATAATCCACCTGAGCTAAAAATCTTCGCCATCATATCTACAGTACACATTGGATGAGATGAGGAGATGCTCAGTAGTAACGCGTTCGCCAAACTGTCTAGTAGCACGCCAAATCACCGTGATTAGTTTATATTTTAATATAGAGTTATCACTTGAAGTGGTGTCAACCAGTGATGTCCGTCACGGATGCCCAGTATGCCACATTTCTGTTCAATTTCATCATAGATACTGTACTAATGGACTTAACCCTAACTGATTTCAGCGACTCAGGGATTGACTTGTTACCACCAGGGAATAATCTCACTGACTTAGATTATACAGGTGATGTAGTCCTCCCAGGTGAAAACGCTGAATGATAGAATTCAGAGTCTTCTGTACACCTTGAGTTAAGCAGCAATCTTCAAATGTTTGCAAGCAATTTGCTCCTGTCAAATGTGAGATGATGCTGCAGGACCGGACTACATTGAATCAGTCCTAGCTTAAAGAAAGGCAGGAGTGAAGTGGTAGAGCGTGTTGACCACTTCACTTATTTGGGGAGTTGCATCAACAAGCACCAACGAGTTGGTCGCTAACGAAATCTCAGTACGGATGCAGAAGGCTCGTTTGGCATTTTGTCAGCCGACTTGTGCCATCTCTGGCTTAGTAGGCGTAATATCCAGCTGTCGACAGAAGGACCTGTGTATTCCTCACCAGTTCGCTTGTCCTCCTTCTTTATGGCTGTGAGACCTGGCCATTGAGAGTGGAAGACATGAGAAGCCTGACTAGCTGTCTTTGATCATAGGTACCTGCGTTATATCTCCCGTGTAAAGTAGTATAATAGGGTGAGCAATATTACGGCTAGGCGTCGAGTGCTAGGTAACTGGGAGGGGAAATCAATCAAAGAGGCTGTGAAGTTACATCGAGTGAGATGGTTAGGATATGCATCCCTAGCCATCGCCTTCCGCGATAGCAGGCAATGTTAGCTAACATAGGTGCCATCATGTTACATAGGGAAAATCAATCGGTAACGTCATGAACTTACATCGATTGAGCTGCTTAGGACATGTGTTGTGTTATGTATTCCTAGCGATCACCTTCCTCGACAACAGCCAATGTCAGCTAACATAGGATAGGGTCGCGAAAGAGCTAGTGGTGGTCAAACCAAAACATGGCTTCATCAGCCACTGAAGTCTATAGCGGTTATTTTCAGGAGGTTACGTAGGGAGGTGTAGACTTCCTGACTGGTTGAGGTCCTCGGGATGGTAAAAACCAATGGCTGGAGACAATTGGCGATATGGTTGAAAATCCTTGTTGTCAATGGTGGTGCAGACGCATTCACTCTTTGTGGCTGTCATATGAGAAAGAACTATTACTATTCTTTTCCCCTCACACTTCTTTTTTCTTGAATCTGTCTTTACTCCATTCTCTTGCTTTGTGAGCTACACGGAGTGGCATCTGAAACTGCAAACTTCTATGCTGAAACTAGTCAGTCAGGTGAACAATCAACGAGAATCAGAAGCCCATTCACCCTGAGATTACCCCACAGTCTAATACGTAAACTTGTGCCAGATTACTTAAATTAACAATTCAGTAATAATTTAGATAGAATGGATTACACAGCTTGGAATGTCATGCAATTAAGAACAGAGATTATGGATCATGACTGAAAAGTAACGCAATTATACTTTCCAAAAATCTATACAACATCTATCTAAATATAATGAAAATTTACAAAGAAAATTAGTTGATAAGGTTGAAATTCCATTTCAAATTAGTAAAACAATATTTATGAAACACAAAAAGACTGTGATGAACAAGCCCAGTTGAAAACATCAGTTGGTCGATGAAATAAGCTTGGCATTAGCAGATTGATTTAGTTAATTAAGACTAACTGGCCTGTTTGATAACTATAAGTGTGAACTCAATTAAGTCATACAATTGAATCAGTTAAACTGAATGTATCCTAAGAGATGGTTTAGATAAACTGACGAAAGACAAAATGATCGCTGACATGATGAATATGGACATCACTGTTGATTCCTGTTAACCTGAATGTCTTAATTTTTTTTTTCGTTTTACAGCTTGATTCCACACAGTACTTTTGGTAGAAGTATGGAATTTTCAGCATGGATATCGGTAGCCCAAATTTTACAGGCCGACCGTAGATATCGGGTGTGCGTCGGCAGGTAATCGAACCCCGGACCATGTGCATAGTCGGCGGGAGTCCTAACCACTGTGCTACCGACGCACACAATTATGACGCTTTATTATCGAATACATGTTACATTAGTCTTATGCATATCGAGTTAGAATCTAAACATCGTGATTCGAAATCTTTATGTCATGAACTAAAATGATGCGTCAAGGAAAGCACTTCCAACCCGCTGCTGCAGACTTTCACCAACATCTGATTTCGCCGGCTCCATATTGGAGATCAGATGACCAGTTAGAAAGGATAAGCAAAAAGGAACTCTAGCGAGTTATATCGGCCGTTGCTCTAGGAACTTGATTTTTCGTTCTTGCTCGGGAACATCTCCCACTGTGGCTAAGGAAAGGTGTAATGAAAACCATAAACAGTTCGATATTGGATCATCCGGTACAAACCGGCCACAAAGCCAGCGTGGAATAATCCCTCTCAATCATCTACCGGGTGCCTAATAAATTGCCAAAATCATCGGAGCACTGCATGCTCCAAATAGCAGAGGCTATTGCAATTCGCATGAAACAACCAGTGCTTTGTGTTCAAAAGAAGCAAGTCCAGCTCCTACTACTGCCTTGGCCGGCCTTTAGTAGAGACTATAAATTCATGAATTTGCAATATTATCTTTCCTAATTTTTCTGACATTGTTTATTCTATATCGATTCTAATGAACTGTAATCTATTGATATTGTTGATTTGATGTTATTTAAACAACGTTAATGTTGTTCATCACACAAATTCATTCATTCACTATAATGTATATATAACTGTAGAGCCTGATGAAGAGCAGGGTATCGAAAAGAGTATTCTTTGTTCAGCATCCATTCTTTTGAAAAAAAAACAACCAAGAACCTATCTTCTAACAAATATGCAGAAGGAAACGGAGAAGGAAAGGATGTACACTAAGGACACTGTTGAATGACATTACACCCCAGAACCTCAAGGGAAGGGAATCTGATTGGGCGTCTCTCAGCGTGATATAGACTAGATCGTGTGGGGAGAGTAAGGAAGTTTGTGGGCAAATGTGAAGCCAGATAAAAATGACTGAAGAGAACAGAGTGAGGTGGCGATATGCTGCTGAAGACCTATATTCCACCAGGAACCCAAGGAACAAATAATAATAAGCAGTTGACGCTACTGTCCAGAATTCCGACCTAACCAATGAAGTTTACTCGTTGGCTCATGGTACTTTCACGTCAGTTGTTATCGTATAACGTCAACTTGGCTAATTCAAATGTGAATAATTTTGACGTAGGCCACAGATTTCATTACAACATGCACGAAAAGTCCTCAAAATAATTACACTTACCCTCTTTTTCTTATACAAACAGAGAAAAATGTATAGGAAAGATTCAACCTAAATAAATGTATTTTACTTAGTAAATATATAAATGTGTTTCACACTGAGTAATTTCATGACTGTATCAAATACTAGAGTGACTGGTAACAAAGGACTAATCAGTCAAGTCCTCGTGGTTGGTGCAGACTAAATTGTCAGTCAAGTTTGTAATGCGATAAACAAGGTAAAAGTGCCTCGCCATTGAAATGTACTCTGAATTGATGTTAGATAGTTAGAAGTAATCGGTAAGAAGTCTTCAAACTAGGTTTCGTGCTTGTTGGCACTCGTCAGAAAGCACAGCACTTATGTCCAGGGCTCGTTGCAGACTGCCTCCAACAATCAAGTATCAGAGAACTTTTTCCCTTAAATGAGCAAAAATGTTACACATTAGATGTACAGGAGGTCAACAAAGTGAAGTGAAACACCGTAGTGAAATAGCAAACACGAGAGTTTCCTAGAGAACTGGGATCTAAAACTTGACCAGTCCTAGGTTTTACTCGCAACATACTCCTATAAGTGCCTGTGTATCTGCCAACTGGAAGCTCATATTTCATGAAAAATTAAGCATATTCAAGAGTATGTTTCAAATAAACTGCCATGAATTCATGTTTTAAAACATGTATTCAGGTCAACAGACTTACCCAGTGCTGCTCGTCGCAGTTCTAATGCTGCTGCGATGATTTCGCTTTCATCAGACTGAGAACTGGTGCTACTGACATCTAAGACAACATCTCCTGATACCCCTCCACGCAGGTAGTTGCGACACTGAAATGTCAGATGTCCAGCTGTTTCGGCTGTTAAACAGTATTCTAATTCTTACTAAACCCGCATTTTTTACAGCCAACTCGGAAATTCGTTCTAGATTCACGAGTCTTGGCTGCATGAGTAATCAAGAAAAGATGACAGACTTACGATCCATAAGATCTGCAGCTAAAAGGCATTGGATCTAGAAGCAGCAATCAAAGCAGCGAGAAGAGGCCGATCGTCCACAGATGACCTTGTCTTGCAGCGAATTCAGATCCACGGACTATTGTCACATTCAAACTAGTTGTTAAAACAAGCGGTTCCCAAATTTGTAATAAATTTAATAAGGTCTTAGCTTGAAGCTGCGAGGCGCAAACTTTAAAAAGCTGGCGAATTTCTGCACATTCTCCTTTAAATCCAGCTTTTTTGGTGCATACCATGAAGACTTAGATGCAAAATCTCACCTATGCTATTCTCCACAAAGTTGCTGTTTTGCAGGTAGCTCGTTTTCAACAGTTAGGGTTCCTAGGTTTGTTGTTTTTTCGAACAAAACTCTCTCTGCATTAAGGTATACCAATTTTGTTTCAGACTGTGGCTACCATATTTCCATACTCCGGGTAAAATGATTATCATAAACAGCCACTGTAGGAGGCAATGTGATAAATACTATCGGTTGTCTCACAAAGTTTGCACTAGCATGATCTCGGAAGTATGCAGCCAAACCTCTTTTATGCTAGCTGTGCGAAGTTTCTTGTTGCTCATAAGAATACCTTGTGAAGGAGGCTATCGTGTTGCTTATGGTAGTACTGAAGCTTCCTGATTTAAAAGGCCCCTTATCATATGGGGTCAGTAAGCAGTGCTGAGACACTGATAGTGCTTTGGTGAGACTTTAACAGGGGACCATGTCTGTAACCCACCTGACCTCAAAAGGAGGTGTATGAGTGGGTCGTCGACCTACAGTGAAACTAGTTCCACAAGCCATCAACTCTGCTCAAGTGGACAGTAGATAGTTACCGCCAAAATCATATGGAAAGAGATTGCCAATGAATGATGTAAACTAATATCTTGCAAATGCACGAAACGAAACTATTGCGCAAGATGTATCACCCATGGAAGGTGAGTAGAAATCGTCGTCCCGAAGAATAAAAGCCAGTCGTGTAATAGTGATCTCTCTGTCAGAGGTATCGTTTTACATGAATTGAAATAATCGAGAAACGAAGACCCAAAATCTATTTTTGAAATAGACCTTGGTCTAATAATACTGACAGTAGAAAAGCTTGTAGTTTACACTGAGCATTTGAACTTTCATTTGAATGCACTCACACACTTTTTGGCACTCCTTCATCTTTCGATTCGTGACTCTCCTGTACATTTTTGGTTCGCACTCTCGTTGTCCTTTCATTCAGTACACTCTCCGAGCCTACTACAGTCAAGGTAGCAGGTAATTGTATAACCCCTTATTTTTATCAAATTTCATATCTCATTTGTGTAAAATATAACTCTGTTCCAGGCACACTTGCCATTTCGAGTCCTTTTACCTTGATTCAGTTTGTTAGTACTTGCACGTTGGGCAGAGTACAGCTAAAGTCAGAAAGCGGTGAATAAGTTTTGTAGGGGTGATTGTTTTAGGTCTACATTAAGCTAAGCCTAACTTTTACAAGTGGTGAGCCCGTGTTTTCAAAGTTTGCCTCCATATATTGACTATTTGTCTATTCTTCACATAGAGTTATAAAATTTTACTCGCCTTGTTTTTACTTATATTTGTCGTTATCACTCTGTTAATATATCGTCTTGTTCCCATTATGGCCGACAACAGTTCTCCTTCACAGATGGCTATCACCTTGCAACTCCCCACTTTCTGGACACATCGTCCTCCTGCATGGTTAGGTCATGTAGGAACTCTGTTCGCCCTCAGACACATACATTCACAAGAAACCAAGGTTAACCTGGTAAGTGTGAGTCTTCCAGAGAATGTCATGGAGGAGGTGTCTGACGTTCTCGAGGACCCGTCCCCCGACCTGTATGAGCGTCTCAAGCAGGCACTAATTAAGCGCGTTGCACTTACTGACCGACAGAAAGTGCAGGAACTTTTTCGAGATGTTCAGCTCGGTGACAGAAAACCCACTCAACTGTTACGACAAATGAAACAGTTATTAATGATAATAATTTATATTTTCATATAAACATAAATTTACATGAAAATGCATGCCATTTTTACAGGCACGATCAAGTATGATACAATGTCAAATAGTAGATTGTCTACAAGCTAGCAATGTTTGAACAGCTAAATATTTGATATATGTATAAATACACTCTTTGTCTGACCCATGTCGTATTATCATTGAATTAAACAGCAGTCCTCCAGGTTGCGCAGGAAAATCGACTTCATTTCGTTTTCAACCCGTAGTTGTAGGCATACGATAACCAACCAATATTGAGGTAAGTACAACGTTTACAAGGGATAGTAAGCTGTTTTAGAAAAGTAAAGATGCTAAGGTGAATCATTAAAGTGTAATGAAATAGGTAAATGCAATGTATCATTAACATATGCATTCATAAAGGAAATACAATGGGAGACTATAATCCCTAGGCTGACAAAGTTCCTTTGCAATGTATAATGCTACCCTATAGGTTTTACTATCATGTTGTCCACTTTTGGTTTAATACAATTATCCACAAGCCGGTTGTTTTAATTTCGCACCCTTTTGTGTTTGGTGCACAACCGTACCCTATAGAGATTTTGAAGCCCGGTACGTTCGAACCAGGTGACGCTTTTGCACGTGTTTTCGTTTATATTCATTTATTGTTTACTGTTGATTGATCTTTAATAACAATGGGCCGAAATTCTAAAAAGAGTGTTCGTGTGAACACCAGTAATTTAGAAAATAGTACCAGCTCGTCTAATAACACATTACCATCCCTTATTATTAGTAGTTCACCCAACATAAAAGACTGGAACATAACTCTGACCCCTGTAATACAGGTGGAAGATGTTCTGTCTGAAAAAGTAGAGCTCTCTTACTTAACATGCATTATTAAAGAGATGCAGCTACAGATTGATGAATTAAAAACGAAATTAAGTTCATTTGAATGTATACCCGAAACAATCTCACTTATGAAAAAGGAACTGCAGGATCCTACAATCCTAAAGCTTTTTAATATGACCTCTAGAATGACGCCTACTGACTCAGAAAATGCGAAGGAGTTAGAAAACGCCATTGACTTTCTATCCAGAGAAGTTGTTAAAAGGCTGGCTTCGAAACAAAACTCTATAGTGTATAATGTACCAGATAGCGAGCCCATTAAGTCGGTCCAGCACTCATTGTTGAAGGCTGCAAATCTCTTGAGTGCACCTTGTCAGTGCATTCGCCTAAGTAAAAAAGACCTAAAGCATCCCTGTCCTATACTCTTTAGGTTCAACAGCTACATAATAGCTGAACGATTTCAGAAGGCCGAAGATCTCCTGGCTACTGCCACTAAATTCAAGACTATTAAAGTAGTCTCGGATAAAACAACTAACCAAAGGCAAGCAACCAAGAACTCCTTCGATAGAAAGTTGACCACACCGAGAACTACACCTGGTATCAGTGCTAAAGTGTCGACGGACACTGAAGCACAGCAAGTCACCTGTATAGTGTTGGAAAAAAATCGGCAAGTAAAAGCGACTCGAAACTCAGCAAGAGCAGTGCCACTGGGTGCAATCCTAATATATACGCAGGTGAATCATTAATATTCAGTATTTATTTCACACACTAGCATAATCATTGATTTCACGCATCTGCGTGATTATTGATCTAAATTACTGAATTCCCAAGGTTGTTAATATTTTTAAAATGTGACATTGATTTTTCTAATTGTATAAATACGGAGTTGTTGTTTAACATTTGGACTGTTGTAGAGACAGTAAAAGCTCTCATATCAACGTCCAGTCTTCTCTTTTATTTGTCTTGCGTGTCCGGCGGTATTATAGTTGTTGTTAACGTGCGATTAAGACAGATTAGCCAGCGCATTAGTTAGATTCGCTCGTAGTCTACAAGGTCCTCATATTCACATACATAACAAATTTGGCGACGGGTTTGCTGAAGATGGACCCACTGCGTTTAGAGAAACTAATGGAACAGCAGCTAAAATTGATGGAAATGCTTGTTGGTCTACAGATATCACGCCCTGCCGGTTCATCCACAGCCAACGACAGCATTGGTAGCAGCATCTCAGAATTCGTTTATGATCCAGATGCGAACGTAACATTTGATACCTGGTTTCGCAGATATGAAGACCTATTTCGAGTAGACTTTGCGGACAAAGATGATGCCTGGAAAGTACGGCTTCTTCTTCGTAAATTGGGAGCAGATGAGCTAGATAAATACTGCAACTTAATTCTCCCACAGAAGCCCAATGAAAGATCATTCGATGAAACTGTCCATACCCTTCGTCATCAGTTTGGTGATCAGAGATCGTTATTCAACATTCGATATCATTGCATGAAACTATCTCTGAACGAAAATGATGATATCCATACTCAGCTGGGTATAGTCAATCGCACGTGTGAACGTTTTAAATTGAAATCACTCTCAGAAGACCAGTTCAAGGTATTGATTTTCATTTGTGGTTTGCAGTCTCCCAAATTTGCTGATATACGCACACGTCTATTAAATCGTCTGGAACAAGATCCACGAATGACTTTGAAAGACGTCGGTGAAGAATATCAGCGTTTAATCAACATTCATAACGATACCGTCTTGGTGCAGTCTGGCGGCCAAAATGCAGCAGAAGTGCATGCGGTGCATCCGGTACCGTCGACATCAACCGCACCGCGTCATCCTCAGCATAAACCACCATCAGCCTGCTGGCACTGTGGCTCCTGGCATTTCGCAAACGTGTGCCCATTCAAACAACATAAATGCCGTCGATGCCATACTGTTGGTCACAAAAATGGCTACTGCAAACGCAACAACCGACCCAGATCTCGTAGTCGACCCAAACGGCGCAACAAGCCTAAGTCTTTGGGTGTTACTGCCACATATCATATTAGTACTCCAGCACCTCGCAAATATATCGATCTGACGATTAATACACGGCCGGCACGCCTACAAATCGACACAGCATCTGATATTACAATAATATCAAAGAAATTATGGCAGAAGTTGGGATGCCCTGCCATAGAGAAGACTAATCAGATAGCAATTAGTGCATGTGGTGGAAGACTTCGATTGAATGGAGAAATTAAATGCAGCGTTGATTTTCGCGATAGTCATTTCGTCGGCACATGCTACATCAATAATTCAAACCTTGACCTCTTGGGTTTAGACTGGTTCGAGAAGCTGCACCTGTCAGAAATTCCGTTAAGCAGTGTATGCCAAAAGATAGAAAGTATTGAACCCTCAACAAGAAAGCCAGAAATCAGAGACAGATATATTAAACCTAAGCCCATTAGAAAGAATGACGTGATCACTGAAAAACCAACTTCGAATCGTCACAGTGAGTATGGCTGCGCCAAAAGTGCTTCGATGTCTGGTAGCAACAAAGTAGCAACTGTAAGCTCCCGTAAGACGGGCTCTGCTCAAAAACTGAAAGTGATGTCTGTCATGGCAGCCAAAGATCCGCCACCGAGAGCATGGCCCACGTCATAACCATGGTCCCGCCTACATGTGGATTTCGCTGGGCCGATAGAAGGTATATACTACTTGGTTCTCGTGGACTCTTACTCAAAGTGGCCGGAGGTAGTACAAGTGACACCACCTTCTAGCAGCAGAACAGTATCAGTCCTGGAAAAGATCTTCGCATGTCACGGTAAACCAGAAATCATCGTATCTGACAATGGCAGTCAGTTCACCTCACAAGCGTTCCAGGAATTTTGCAAGAGAAACGGTATACAACACGTGCGGTCGCCACCTTATCACCCTCAATCCAACGGTCAGGCAGAAAGATTTTTCGACACTTTCAAACGAGCGTTGTTGAAAGCAGGGGGAGGGGCGAAACCGGAAGCAATACAAAACTTTCTTTTTGTATACCGAACTACACCACTGGCGGAACAGAAGAAAAGCCCTGCAGAACTTCTAATGGGTCGAATGCTACGAACTCATCACCACTCTATGTTACCATCTTCGTCACATCAACGAAGAAATAGTCTGACGTATTACCGCAAGGGTGATGCTGTCTATGTGCGCGATTATCGACCGAGGAACAGAAAATGGGCCGAAGGCTTGATAGAATGTCGACATGGAACTCTAATGTACAAGGTTAGAGTTGGGGATGAATGGTGGATAAGACATAAAAATCAGATACGACGTCGATATACTACATCCCAAGAACCTAAATTGCCACTGGATTTACTACTGGAAACCTTCAAAATACCACCAGTCAAATCAGAAGCAAAACAAGGGATGCTACCCAGCCGACGATCCCAGCGCAAACGAACACAAACAGTTCATTTCCAAATCGACCCCAAGGAAAAAAGATACTAAACTGTTTGCAAGATTCTTTTTAAAAGGGGGAGGTAATATATACACAGGTGAATCATTAATATTCAGTATTTATTTCACACACTAGCATAATCATTGATTTCACGCATCTGCGTGATTATTGATCTAAATTACTGAATTCCCAAGGTTGTTAATATTTTTAAAATGTGACATTGATTTTTCTAATTGTATAAATACGGAGTTGTTGTTTAACATTTGGACTGTTGTAGAGACAGTAAAAGCTCTCATATCAACGTCCAGTCTTCTCTTTTATTTGTCTTGCGTGCCCAGCGGTATTATTGTTGTTGTTGTTGACGTGCGATTAAGACAGATTAGCCAGCGCATTAGTTAGATTCGCTCGTAGTCTACAAGGTCCTCATATTCACATACAAATCAAATCCTAAAGTACATGAGAGCACATCTGGAAAACCTGCTGACATACATGAGGTTGATATTGACTCACAAACTATGTCTGACCAGAAACCACTGGCAGACCACACTCAATCTGGATGCAAGCCCGAGAGTCCCGCAGTAGAAACTGCAAGAAAGACCACAAAGCCTAGAGTCCCACTCCAGACTTCGACATACCTCCCTCTCAATAAGTCTAATAAGCAACATGTCAGTCTAAAAATAGACAATGCATGGGTAAAAAACCATATTCCCAAAAAAGTCATCCATCATGTGAATGAGAACACCCCTTCCCGAACTAGGAGTAATATGCCTACCAACGCACATAACTTGAGAATGCAACGTAGAACGGATCATCAGGATATAAGCAGCACTAAATGGGGCTCATATAGGCACCATATTAATGCATATTCTTGTCCAAACTCTCACACTATGTTGAACCTCAGCAACATAATGAGTATAGATCGACACTTGACCCTCTCAATAACTTCACTCACACATGTGATGTGAGCCAATATGCATACGACTATGAAAGACCCATGAGGTACAACTACCAAGGTAATCTTAACACAGGGTACCTAGGTCAAGCAAACTATATATCACCAGTAAATGAACGCAGATGCCCACATATGGATGCTAAAAGTCAAAACATGCAACAGGATTATTTTCGGATGCAGCAAACAATAGCCTCACTCGCTGCACAATTCATCCAGGAAATAGTACACACACTGACTCTGTCTCACCTCAGAGCCCCTCCAAACATAACGTAGGAACAGTAACAAGTAACCATGTTAACCTCTCCCCCAATAACTCTGGTTTACCAACGATTATGCTCCTGAATGCTAGATCTCTCCTTAACAAAATAACATCGCTTTGCTGCCTGGCATACATAGAACGGCCAACACTAATAATGGTAACTGAAACCTGGCTTACTACTGATATACCTGACTCAAAGCTAGTAATAGACAACTACGACATCTATAAGAACGATAGAGTTGACAAAAGAGGAGGCGGCTGCTTAATATATGCCTCTAAATCCACTAACTCCAATACTTTCAATAACCCAACTGCTGACAACTCCCTGAATCTAAGTGGATAAGCATCCACACAAACGAAAATAAAATTCTCGTGGGATGTATATACAGACCCCCTAATAGCCCTCAAATGACTGATATAGCTATTGGAGAAATACTAGAGCATGCAGCTACGCTGGACTTTGACTACAAAGTAGCGTGTGGCGATTTCAACTTACCTGGAGTAAACTGGGATACCTGTACAGGACCTAGAATCCATAACGCGCTACTACAAGCTATAGACGTAGGCGGATGAAAGCAGTGCGTACGCTTCCCTACAAGAAATGAAAACACTCTTGACTTAATCCTTTGTCATGAAATAGAGCCCATCTCGATAGAGTTAGGAAATAAACTTGATAACAGTGATCACAACCTATTGTACTGCACGCTACCCCTCCGACTAACAACTAAACACACACCTAAAAATTCCATGTATTTAAGGAATTTAATGCGTTAAACCAAATACATGAAACTCTTAAACGGCTTGAAGATAAACGCAAAATGATATCACAACTTGAAGAAAATAAAGCGCTTGTGGGTAACTCCAAAACTCAGGAACTTTGTAGGATATTGCAGAAACGTCTAAAAAGCAGTAAAGACAATACTGTAAGCAGCTTGGAACATAAGGGTATAATATACAATGATCCCCAAGTTATAAGTGAACTCCTCAATGAGTGGTTTTGCAATGACGCCAGAGTGCACCCGACCCAAAATTTCCAAATGACCTGCAAAAGTAACCACAAATTAGGCGAAATAGACTTTAATATACAAAATATAGACTCAGCGATTAAGACTTTGAAGTCTAATGGTACTACTGGAACAGATGACATACCATCTGTCATGTACAAAAATGGTAGCACGGAAATGGTAGTCTTGTTACTTAGAATATTTACTCTCTCGTTGGAAACTGGAACTTACCCTGAAGTGTGGAAAACCACATACATATTACCTAAGCACAAAGCAGGGGCCAAAACCAGTGTATGCAACTATCGACCTATCAATAATAATAATAATTTTTGCTTTATTCCAAAAGCAGTATTAATGATACAGCAAGGAATTTTCAGCATTCAGTACAGTATTGCATCTAATTTACTCAAAAACGACAACAACAAAAAAATAGATAAACGGAATAATTAATACATAATAATGATAACAAAACGTTTTTATAGGAGCTATGTAGCAATTACAGTATAGGATAAGGAGAAAATTTAAAATTACAGTAATAATAGCAATAACACCGGTAATATCCCGAATAATGGAGAAAGTGGTTAAAGACCAAGTGTCAGACAACTTACTAGAACATGAACTTATCAATCCATCACAACACGGATTTCTTAAAAAAAGATCATGTGTGACCTGTCACATAGACTTTTTCAACGAAGTTACACAAAGTAGGGACAACAGAGAACTAGTAATTGTACTATATTTCGATATAACAAAAGCCTTCGACAGAGTTCCCCATAATCCGAAGTCAGACAACGAAAGTTGGCTCGATAATCTCAAGGCCTAAACCAGTAAGTAGTGGTGTAATCCAGGGAAGCGTATTAGGCCCACTCTTATTCATAATATATATAAACAGTATCTGTGAATGCTTTAGTGTAGGTAAACCAGTACTATATGCAGATGACTTAAAAGTGACGTATAAATGCAAGAACACAGATCTTGGAATAACAGTAAACGCCATACAGCAAGAATTAGAAAAAATCGATAGATGGTGTGACACCTGGCAACTCCAATTTAATGTCGAAAAATGTGGCTGGCTCTGCATAGGTTGCAACAATTTAGAACTTGACCTGACAACTCAAGGCCATGCACTTCAACGACTGGAATCTGTACTGGACCTAGGGCTGAAACATTCACATAACTTATCATTTTCTGAACACATCTCCAAACAAGTGTCAAGGTCACGCAGACTTATCGGCTTTCTACTCAAGAACTTCAACAGAAATGAGTCTAGAATTCTGTTGTACGAGGTTTGTATGCGTCCTTTATTTGATTACTGTTCATTCATGTATAGTAGCATACGCATAGAGGACAAATTGAAAGTCGAGGGAGTGCAGAGGTACTTCACGTTAAAATTACTCGGAACCGGAAATGGTACGAACTACTCCACTAGATGTGATACCCGGGGGCTAGAAACACTATGGCTGAGACGCCTGAGACTAAACTTGACACTTTACTATAAGCTTCTAAACCACTTAGTTTTTACCTCTACTAATGGCACTCGACTTTCAGATGACAATGGCTACAAACTAAGACACACTAAGGGTACAGTAGCTATCGAACAATGTAAAACAACCACCAGGCAAAAGTTTTACTTGATTAGGTATGCACAGATGTGGAATAAACTACAAATGTATATGCGTCAAGCAAGTACATTGGCCTCCTTCAAAAAGGTGCTTAATGACAAACTACAAGAGTTTGCAAGCGATCAGCAGTTTTGCTGAAACGACATTACCATTTTTTTATACAGGTTCACAACATGACCTCAAACATACTACAAATGCTCACCACTCTCCACAGGTTTCGCCCCCCAATATAGATATGATAGCTGATACAGCAATGTCTAATTACTGCCTGGAGCTCACCTTACATGACTCTGGTAATTCCCTTCTTCTTCTTCAACAACCCTCTATCTCCTTTTCTTCTGACAGCAAATCTTCTTTACGCCCAAACTTACATGAAAACGAAAATGTAATTCACTCCCTCTGCACTTCTAGCTTTCCTAGGGCATCTACAGGCATAAACATTTCATTGTCGTCTGAGGACACTATGATTGAATCTCACCACCAGCTACCTCAAGACATAGCTAAAATCCTAAGGTATGACTCGGCTAATCCTAACATAGTACTTATCAATGCCAGGTCAGCTGTAAACAAGATGGCATGCATCCAATCCCTGCTACTGATTAGCCAACCTACAGCACTATTGATCACCGAAGCTTGGTGCAGAAGTGAAATAAATGATGATTTCTTTCACTGCGAAGGCTACTCATTTTTCAGGAAGAACAGATCAGTTGGGCGGGGTGGAGGATGCATTATCTATGTTAAATCTGACTGCAGAGCTGTGCACTACGATGACCCTAACCTGAATATATGCGATACATTATGGGTGACACTCTACATAAATAAACAGCAAACTCTGTTATTAGGTTGCATCTATCGCCCACCCAACCATGACAGTGAACTGCTAAGTGAAATAACTGCAGCCTTTCATTACACTTCGAAATTAAACTTTACTTATAAAGTGATTGGAGGTGATTTTAACATGCCTGAAGTTTCATGGGAGCCCATCAGTGCTCCTCCCCACTACAGCAAATTCTTAGATGCGGTTGAGTTATGTGGGTGGACACAAAGTATTCTAAGGCCCACCCGAAACCACAATATACTGGACTTGGTTTTCTTGCAAGACATTGCCTTATCCACCATTGACATCAGCCAACCATTTCCTGGTAGTGACCACAACACAATAATCTGCGCCCTCGATACCAAGCTTCACTCATCAAAATGCTCTGCCCTGTGCAAGACATTCATGTGCTTCGGAAAGCTAGGTGGGATGCATTTAACTCCTTCATTAGAAGCTTAGACTGGGACCTTTTCTTTTCTAGTAGCAGCCTAGACACTATCCTAATAGTCTTTTACCAGAATGTAACTATATGCTTTGATAAACTTGTTCCTAAATGTAAAGAGAGCCCAAGACAAAACATAAAGAATTTCATTCCTATAAAAGTAAAGGCTAAGCTGCGAAAGCTGCACCGGCAGTACCACAAAGAAAATGACTTCTCGTGTCTTGTAAATATACAGAACATTTATCTCAGATTGAAAGAAAATAACGACAAAGTTCTACTCAGACAAGAAAATGCAGCCCTTAAAGATAGCTCTAAATACACTGCAATCTGTAAGCTTTATCGCAAAAGATTAAACTCTCGTAAAACAGATATACAATTCATCTTAGAAAATGATGAGACTGCTACTGACCCTAAAATAATTTGTGAGCTTCTAAACTCCTACTTCTCACGGTCATATGCCTATGATGACAACGCGTCGCCACAACCTCTATTCCATGTATGTTCACGAAAAACTTTAGAAACTATCAGCTTCTCTTTGGATAATATTAAGAAAGCAATCACGCCCCTTAAAAGTTCAAACAACCCTGGTCCTGATATGATTCCCTCAACTTTTTTAAAATACGGTGGTGAAGACATCCCTATTCTCTTTCTTAAGTTGTTCTCTATCTCTCTATCAACTGGAACATATCCAGATGCATGGGAAACCACGCACATTACCCCTAGGTATAAGTCAGGCTCCCGTTCAAGTGTCATGAGTCACAGACCCATTAACCTAACTTCTGTTATTTCAAGGGTTCTGGAAAAGATCGTGAAAAGTGCCATTTTTGACTTCCTCTCTCAAGAGAAACTTATCACTCCTTATCAACATGGTTTCATGAAGTCACGTTCTTGCACTACATGCCACTTACAATTTTTCGATCACATCTCACAACTGAAAGATTCCAGTATGATCACAGTTATTGTACACTTAGATATTAGTAAAGCTTTTGACACAGTAAGCCACCGACTGTTAATATCAAAAGTCCAGTCTTATGGGATCCAAGGTTCTTTGTTAAGCTGGCTCAGTTCATTCCTAAGCAATCGGATGCAAATGGTCAGGTTAGGTTCCCACACATCCAACCCCGTTCGGATAACAAGTGGAGTCATACAAGGTAGTGTTCTAGGTCCACTGTTATTCCTGTTATAAATCAATGATATTTGCGACGTTATTAGACATGGCAGACCTTTCCTATGTGCTGATGACATCAAAATGGTACACCACTCACTCAGAAATGAAGTGTCATGTGTATTTGATAGGATTCAGGATGATATTGATAGGGTTCAATTGTGGTGTAACACGTGGAAAATGAAGTTTAACGTTGAAAAATGTGGTGTGCTATGCTCCAAAGGCATTTCATCCGAACTTTCCATCTCCCTACACAACAATCATATTCCTCGTCTGCCGCTTACAACAGACTTGGGTCTAAAATACACTCCAGAATTTAGCCTAACGGAATACGTTAAATTACAAGTATCAAAGGTTAAAAGGCTTTTTGGGTTTTTATTCCGAAACTTTAAAGCGTGTGAATCCAAAATTATGCTGTACAGGTTATGCATAAGGCCCTTACTTGAATTTTGTCCTCCTGCCATGGACAGTGTTTCCGTAAAAGACAGGTGCAAATTGGAAAGCCTACAAAGGACGTTTACTCAACGTCTAGTAGGCGAAAATCTTTGCATTTCCTACTACGACAGATGTAACATATTTGACTCGGAACCATTATGGGTCAGACGACTGAAGTTTAACCTAAAAATTACATTTAGGATCGCTAAAGGGCTTATATATTTCCCCCAAAATGACTTTACTTTACTTTACTTAAGAAATATAACCTCAGAAATAAATCTTCATCTTTTGAAGTGCCCCGCTGTCATACAAAGTACAGATCGAATTCTTTCACTGTCAGATACCGCTGCATTTGGAACCGTCTTCCAACTGAAATTAGAAACAGTCCTACCCCAAAAACCTTCTCATCTCCGCTGAACAAATATTTTATCAACACCGGGTTAGAAGGCGTATGTGACAGACCAAAAATCGGAGATCTAATACGGCACTCCTCTGACCCTCACTGTTACCTCCCGAAATCTGTGATCTCTATGTTTGACTCTACTTTCACTATGATTGTTTTCACAACCCCAGTCACCTATTCTCAATCAGCCTTAAATTTTAATTATTTCTTCATTCAAATATTTTAAAAATTTTTTTGCATATATCACTGATAACATGGTATTATGAGTATTTCAGCATGCTAAGAGTTCAGTCTCAAGTTCCAGATGCAAATCAACTGAAGACGACTGGTATTAAAATGTCTCTGGAGACTGCCTAATGCTACATGTTAGCACTGTCTGCCTATACGCAAATTAAGGCCCGAACGTTGGTAGTCTAAATAATCACCTATACGGTGAGTCCTAAATAGTAATGAATCCTATCTTACTGTTCTATAACTATAATCTTGTGTAGTCAAATCTTTCGGAACAACATATTATAACTTACTACCACTTATATGCTTAATGCTGCACGATTATGCACTGTTTTCCGAAATTACATTTGTTTATATCTAAAATGTAGACTCTGATAGTCTATTTTCCTTATACTTTTATTATTGTTCCTCTCCAAAATGCTGTAACAGATGAAACATACATGACGGTCTTCTGAAAGTAGTCGCTCATGCCATGACTTCGAATGAGTTGACAAATGAATATTTTTCTTAAAAAAAGAAAAGTTTGTGGCACATTATAACAGAAATTAAAAGATATATATAACAAAAAATGAAGCATTTTGCCAGGGCCTTGCACAAAAAAGGTGGGAGGGTGGTGATTGCTAGTCAGCGGATATGATGGTGGGGACATATGAGAACCACCCTTATCTGTGGGACAGCACTCTATTGCTGAGGCTCCTGAGTTCAAATGGCTTCTGCAAAATAAGGGAATAAATTAAATTAAAAAAAACAGAAGTTGAAAATTTGCCTAAAGCTGAAGTTTAAATAACAAACTCCTCGAATGCAAGTACACGGTATGAGTCCCCTACTTCAGAAGGACACCTAAATGTATAGTTCAGAAAAACAGTAGTTATTTTTAAGCCCTCGCTTTTCTTCTACATAGTTCACGCACTTTGACGTTTGTGTTTAACTCATATTCAACCTATATAAGTAGATAAAATTATCATCTTTTTCCACTTAAACTTTTTTTCTTTTCGCAAGAAAGACTAGAATTCCATTACTAGAAAATCTCAGGGGGGATTAGTACTTTTTAAATGAAAAAAACAACAAAAAATGATGAACCCCATGTTTTTTATATATGTTTTGAATTATTAACACCTATTATATACTTCTGCACCTCTCTGTCGGTTTTCTTGTGTCTTCTTCTTCTCTTTTCAAAGGTACTGCCTTAAACGAAGGCACTGAAATAGTGCCGCTATCCTCAACTAATTCGGAATATTGCTAGCCCACCTGGTGAACAACGGAACCACCTCTATCATGAAATCCGCTGACAAGTTCAAAGTTGGTCTCATATACAACTGGAAATGTCACAATTATGGTGTACTTACCGGTGAATTTGAAGTTTTATGGACTTTCAAACACTCTATGAATTATTTACTTACAATTGCTGTTCATTCCGCATCTCTTATATTTCACGTCAGCATCTGTACAAAAATGCTGCTTACTTTCCACAATAAACGTAATCGTTTATAATTACCGCGTGAAATTGACATACCGTATTTTTTTTCAATTACAGTTTTGATTTGATGCTATATCTCATGAATTATTCAGTTGGAAGCATATCTCGAAAATTACCTATGGCCTTATTTGTACATTTCTTTTTTAAATATTTCTCTCAAATTTACCAGTATTCAATCTATTTCTAGATTAACAAATCATATATATTCTATAAGTTCTAATTAGTGTACATTTGTTCATGCCTGTAAAAATGGCTGGTTTCTGTTCCAGAAATAAATTATTATTATAGTAGTTCTAGTTCCTATCTGAGAACCTTTGAAATTATTGGACCATTTAATGTATAAGCTTAAATACTACACCTGTTGTTTTTTGCCTATATTTATAATTCTAGATAAAACATTAACGGTTAAGATACGTGTCCTCAAACAGACAAGAAATCTCATTTGTAAAACTACTACCCAACACAATAATTGGAATAAAATGGACATAAACCGACAACATGAAAAATGTATAACTGACCACAACATCACATGGACAGATGTACGATCGTTAGGCACCATATATCCCTCACCAACTGCAACCCACCTTTCCTTAGATAATGTGATGAACTTATATCCATAATGTTGCTGAGCAGTTAATATTCTCAACTCCTGTCGGAACAGCTGAAACTCATAACCCTTCCTCACGTTAAGAAAATACCCACAAGCAGTAGAAATCCACTAATTAATGCGTCCGAAGCTTATGTACTTACTCCCAACAATGACATTGCAAATCAAATGAGATAAGCATATCACTGATTTCAAAATAACACATCAATGAACTATAATTCAAGGATTCTGCAAACAACGAATTTATGTATGAAAATTGACCTCAAGCTTTGTTTTTTCCCAGGCACTTATAATCCATCCACCAAAGACCTGGTTTTTTTTGTTGATGCGAAGACAATAATTCTGTATTTCCTGATGTGTTGCACTCACCAACAATCTAGCAGATTTTTCCAACTGTGCACATCAAATGATTGTATATAAGTGGAAAGGCTGTTTTATACTACTGGGATTAACATTTATCAAGTGTATGTATAATCTACAGCGAACATGTAAAGCATATCTTGCTACTGCCTGTAAATTGTGATTGAATTATATGGTTCTATTTCTGTAACAATTTGATGATGCCTGTAAACTGGCGTCCCTCATGTACTGTATTATGAGAATAAATTTATTTATTTATTTATACGCCCTTCTGTCGATATCCTTCCTAATGATACAAATCATACAGACAATAATTTTTAGTGGTTTTAATACCATTTATGTGCTTAAATGTCTCCGTTCTCTTAAGCCTTCCCAAAGCCTTGGTCCTGATGGCGTACCTGCCATTGTCCTTAGGATCCGTGCTGATATTTTGTGTTACCCTCTTACTAACATTTTTAATGCTTCCTTTTCCAGTAATGTTCTACCTTTTGCATGGAAAAACATTAAAATTATCCCTATACCAAAGCAATCTTCTGGTACTGACCTTAAATTTAGGCCTATTGCAATTACTTCTCCTTTTTAAAAATTGATGGAAAAATTACTTCGTCTTGAACCTTCATTGAAAGCTTTTAATGATCCTAAGCAATTTGCATATAAACATGGTAGAAGTACGTTGGGTGCTGCGGTTGTCTTATATCATAATGTTGTTTCTTGTTTAGACAAAGGTGCCAAATATGTTCGTGGTGCTTTCCTAGACTACACATCTGCGTTTGACTCTGTACCTAGGGGCCTTTTACTAAATATGCTTTCGTTGACGCACACGGGATCCTGGGCTTGGAGTTGGTTGCATTCTTATTTTTCTGACAGAATGCAGTATACTGCATATAGTGGCAAATCTTCGTCTGCTTCGCTTACAAAAGCCGGTGTTCCTCAAGGTGCCGACCTCTCTCCTTTTCTTTTTTCTTTCTTCCTATACGACCTGCCTCATTTAAACGAAACTAACTTAGTCAAATATGCTGATGATCTGACTGTATCACTGTATCACCATGAACCAAATTTATGTAATTTAAATGATACTTATCCATGCCTGTACAATTGGTGTGTCCTACACAGGTAGGAAAAAATGTATTTTATGAAATTACTATTATTAAATATGTTTACTAATCGTATATGTAATTTATCATATTGATGATGCCTGTAAACTGGCGTCCCTCATGTACAAAATGAGAATATACTATTATTTATTTATTTATTATCACTTCCGAGTCTGACTGCTCCAAACGTAATAGCTTTCTTTTGGACATCAGCAAGTGGTCTAAGTCAAATGGTCTTATATTAAATCCTTCCAAATGTCAGGCAGTTAACTTTACTTTCAAGCATCGACATGACATACATGAACTAGTTAGTTCCCATGATGCCTGTAGCATAGACGGCACTGAAATTGAAACCAAGTCAAGCATTAAATACCTTGGATTAGTTCTTTCCTCTGACCTTTCATGGTCATCCCACATCTCATCATTCTCTAAGAAAACGTTCTGTCTTAACTTCTACATTAAAAAGTGAAGACAACCAGGTATCAACCAACCTTTAGTTCTGTGACTTTTAAACTCCTGTATTTTACCTATTGTACTCTATTGTTCTCCATTAATCTTTCCTGGGCTTCTTAAAAAAGACTATGTCATATTACGAAGGGCATTAAATGCTGTGAGTAGGGCTTGTGGTTTGCCACTGCGTGAGCTCGCCAATACTATAGTCGAGAGACACGTAAATTCCTGAACAAAGTGGGCAAAGGCCGTACCATCAGACCCTCTGCACCCCCTTAATTCACAACTATCCCCTTGTATCTCATCAGGTAGGACGAGAAGTCAATATAAGAAGTTATATGCTCGAACCACTAAGTGCTAAAATTCTACAATACCGTATTTTATGTGACGAAGACTCTGTTAGACGTGAAAGATATAAGTTACTATGTAATTAGCAAAGTGAATCGACCCTTTCATTGTTCATCCTTCTGTAATTTTATGGTGTCACCCTTTCTATCGTTTAATTATAACTTTGCTACTTTTATTTTGGTTGTTATTATTATCATCACTATAATTTTATACTCTATGCATATTTTCCTCCGTATTGCATGTAGTAATTTGCTAAATAGCTGCTATAGCAACGTTTTGTTATCATTATTATGTAGCGTTTATTTTTCTATTTTTTGTTTTGCTTTTTTGTCGTTTTTCAGTAAATTAGATGCAATATTGTACTGAATACTGAAAATTCCTTGCTGTATCATTAGCACTGTTTTTGGAATAAAGCAAATTATTATTATATTATTATGACACTAAATGAACTCTAAGACTTCGCGAAAATACATGAAAACACAACTAGAATATAGGTAATGTTTACCATACAGTGATATACAATTGAGGTAAAAATTTATATATGCATAAAACATTATTTTCTTTTCATATTCACATACCTTCTCTTTATGGTATTCTGCTGCTGCGCCAACACTTCTATTTACCTCCTTGTCGAGGTCGAACAACCCTACATTTAAACTGAAATGAAGCTGGACTCCTGACCATTCAAGTAAATCCACACTAAAATTCCATGAACGATCCCATGCTACCATTTGAAAACACTGGCCAACATCCTGTACAAGAAGTATTCTTGATCTGAAATAAAGAAGCAACTGGTTTTCAAACAGTTTTCAATGTATTACTCAACTTACCTGTACAGTCTGTCATGCTGACACAAATGGCGCCAATGGATAGTTCTAGAATCGACCTCGGCCCCATTGGATGCAGTAAAACAATCTAACATGACCTAATTTAGTTTTCGTTTACACGATGAAATTTCTTTCCTATTATAAAACTAAGATTAGACTGCTGAAAAAATGGAATAAATATATCACTGATCTCAACATAATACATCGATAAACTTTAAGTCAAGGATGCTGTTCACAACAAAGTTATATAGGAGAATTGACTTCAAGCTTTATTTTTCCCAGTTATTTATATTACATTGATCTGATGTCTGGGTTTTTTGTTAATGCGAAGACAATATTTTTATGTCTCTTTATGTGTTACACAAACAGGCTATTTAGTAGACTGTTCCGACTGACTGTAATGTCAGAAAGAACAAACAAACTGTAAATTCAACATACATCGAATACGTGTAATTTAAATAATAACTTATCCATGCCTGTACAATTGTTATGTTCCTGCATAAACAGGAATAAATATAAATAAAAAAACCTGGACAATATCAGAACGGCTCTCCGTGATATTTGGGATTGATAGTGATATGCTATCACACTGACATAATTTTTCCTGAAGTTCACTTACTCGCCTCTGGATATCTTTCACAAGGCGGTTTAGTTTACAGAACTCAGAGTTCCCTAACAAAACACCTTTCACCTGTATCACAGGAGTGAGAACTGCACGTGAGTCATTTTGTGAGCTAGTAGTTGATACTGCATTGCGAGGCGGTGATGCAGTTATAACCGAGGTTGAGCCACTATCTAAAACAGTTGTGTTTCTTCGAACACGTTTTTTTCGAAACGTGGATCATAAATTTAAGGATTATATTTCAATAAGCAATAAGTGAATATCAGTTAAAACACGTGCAAAATATCACCAACTTCAGAATGTGTACAAGTAGATAATTATGTCACAACGAAGCTGCCGGGCTCTTGCCCCTTGAAAATTATATTCAGTATCCAACATCGTTTCTACCAGCTAGTGTAGACCACTTTGATTTCTTTGTGCTCGCTTCTTCACTGTGGGTTAAAGGTTTCTGGTCTTCGGTAGACTTCGGCGTAGTTCATCTCGCCATTCGACTGTTGTAGCTTTGATTGACGCCAAGAGGAGGATTTCTGGGATTAATTAAATGTTGTTTTGTAGTATGCGGTGTGTTAAGAATTTGTTACTTCCGTGAATGGAGTTGATCCTTTCACCAGTTATTCTTCTGGCATCGTTGTCAAAAGAAAAGAGATAATAATAATAGATATAATGTTTGTAGGTTACTCAAAGTAAAAGGCATCAAAAGAAATAAGAAGGCGTAAAAGCAAACAGTCAATTAAATTTGAAGTTGAAATATATACATACATAAATATATGTATGTATGTAATAATAATAATTTATATTTCGTATAAACGGGTAGGTAATAATGATAAGTGTAAGTCTAGTAGTTGGAGTAGTCAGGGGAGTAAGACGGCGAATTTAGCTGTCTACCTCCAAATGGTTTATGGGATTTTAAGGGGATAGGCAGTGTGTCGCTGCATGATTGTCCAGCCTTCCCTTAAAGGTGTCCACAGACGGTACCGTAGCTGCATTTGCCGGTAAGGAGTTCCAGAGACAGCAGACCCGCAGTAAAAACAATTGGGAACTCACCCGAGACCTTGCCCTCACATGAGCCATCATTCTGGGATTTCCATGAGGAAGCAAATACCTACTCACCTTTCTTTGGGTGATCCTGATCATCTGTTATCTTTTAGTCAGTAGTCAAGTCCCTCCTAAGCCGACGGTAGCTAAGTGTGAATAGGCCTAATTTCTTTAACCTCTTATCACACAGTTTATTTCGGAGACTAACCACTCCTTTTGTCGCCCGTCTTTGGACTCTTCCCAAGAGGTTGGCGCCTCTTCTAAGCAGTGGGGGTGCAATAATATTATGCCCTTCAAGGTGTGGTCTGACGTATGTTTTGTACAACCTTAGAAAGAGCTCAGGAGTGAGTGCATCTGACTGTCTACTTGTGAAGTGTATGGCCACATATGCCCTCGCTACGTTCACGTGTAATTTGCGCTTGTGTCCATTTTTACGTTAGAACTAGATCTAAGATGCGCTCCAACGTTGCGCAGGACAACCTTTCATTGCACAGAGCGTAACTTGCATTCTGCAACCTACAGGTGCGTAATTGTTATGTATGTGAATATGAGGACCTTGTAGACTACGAGCGAATCTAACTAATGCGCTGGCTAATCTGTCTTAATCGCACGTTAACAACAACTATAATACCGCCGGACACGCAAGACAAATAAAAGAGAAGACTGGACGTTGATATGAGAGCTTTTACTGTCTCTACAACAGTCCAAATGTTAAACAACAACTCCGTATTTATACAATTAGAAAAATCAATGTCACATTTTAAAAATATTAACAACCTTGGGAATTCAGTAATTTAGATCAATAATCACGCAGATGCGTGAAATCAATGATTATGCTAGTGTGTGAAATAAATACTGAATATTAATGATTCACCTGTGCATATATTACCTCCCCCTTTTAAAAAGAATCTTGCAAACAGTTTAGTATCTTTTTTCCTTGGGGTCGATTTGGAAATGAACTGTTTGTGTTCGTTTGCGCTGGGATCGTCGGCTGGGTAGCATCCCTTGTTTTGCTTCTGATTTGACTGGTGGTATTTTGAAGGTTTCCAGTAGTAAATCCAGTGGCAATTTAGGTTCTTGGGATGTAGTATATCGACGTCGTATCTGATTTTTATGTCTTATCCACCATTCATCCCCAACTCTAACCTTGTACATTAGAGTTCCATGTCGACATTCTATCAAGCCTTCGGCCCATTTTCTGTTCCTCGGTCGATAATCGCGCACATAGACAGCATCACCCTTGCGGTAATACGTCAGACTATTTCTTCGTTGATGTGACGAAGATGGTAACATAGAGTGGTGATGAGTTCGTAGCATTCGACCCATTAGAAGTTCTGCCAGTGGTGTAGTTCGGTATACAAAAAGAAAGTTTTGTATTGCTTCCGGTTTCGCCCCTCCCCCTGCTTTCAACAACGCTCGTTTGAAAGTGTCGAAAAATCTTTCTGCCTGACCGTTGGATTGAGGGTGATAAGGTGGCGACCGCACGTGTTGTATACCGTTTCTCTTGCAAAATTCCTGGAACGCTTGTGAGGTGAACTGACTGCCATTGTCAGATACGATGATTTCTGGTTTACCGTGACATGCGAAGATCTTTTCCAGGACTGATACTGTTCTGCTGCTAGAAGGTGGTGTCACTTGTACTACCTCCGGCCACTTTGAGTAAGAGTCCACGAGAACCAAGTAGTATATACCTTCTATCGGCCCAGCGAAATCCACATGTAGGCGGGACCATGGTTTTGACGTTGGCCATGCTCTCGGTGGCGGATCTTTGGCTGCCATGACAGACATCACTTTCAGTTTTTGAGCAGAGCCCGTCTTACGGGAGCTTACAGTTGCTACTTTGTTGCTACCAGACATCGAAGCACTTTTGGCGCAGCCATACTCACTGTGACGATTCGAAGTTGGTTTTTCAGTGATCACGTCATTCTTTCTAATGGGCTTAGGTTTAATATATCTGTCTCTGATTTCTGGCTTTCTTGTTGAGGGTTCAATACTTTCTATCTTTTGGCATACACTGCTTAACGGAATTTCTGACAGGTGCAGCTTCTCGAACCAGTCTAAACCCAAGAGGTCAAGGTTTGAATTATTGATGTAGCATGTGCCGACGAAATGACTATCGCGAAAATCAACGCTGCATTTAATTTCTCCATTCAATCGAAGTCTTCCACCACATGCACTAATTGCTATCTGATTAGTCTTCTCTATGGCAGGGCATCCCAACTTCTGCCATAATTTCTTTGATATTATTGTAATATCAGATGCTGTGTCGATTTGTAGGCGTGCCGGCCGTGTATTAATCGTCAGATCGATATATTTGCGAGGTGCTGGAGTACTAATATGATATGTGGCAGTAACACCCAAAGACTTAGGCTTGTTGCGCCGTTTGGGTCGACTACGAGATCTGGGTCGGTTGTTGCGTTTGCAGTAGCCATTTTTGTGACCAACAGTATGGCATCGACGGCATTTATGTTGTTTGAATGGGCACACGTTTGCGAAATGCCAGGAGCCACAGTGCCAGCAGGCTGATGGTGGTTTATGCTGAGGATGACGCGGTGCGGTTGATGTCGACGGTACCGGATGCACCGCATGCACTTCTGCTGCATTTTGGCCGCCAGACTGCACCAAGACGGTATCGTTATGAATGTTGATTAAACGCTGATATTCTTCACCGACGTCTTTCAAAGTCATTCGTGGATCTTGTTCCAGACGATTTAATAGACGTGTGCGTATATCAGCAAATTTGGGAGACTGCAAACCACAAATGAAAATCAATACCTTGAACTGGTCTTCTGAGAGTGATTTCAATTTAAAACGTTCACACGTGCGATTGACTATACCCAGCTGAGTATGGATATCATCATTTTCGTTCAGAGATAGTTTCATGCAATGATATCGAATGTTGAATAACGATCTCTGATCACCAAACTGATGACGAAGGGTATGGACAGTTTCATCGAATGATCTTTCATTGGGCTTCTGTGGGAGAATTAAGTTGCAGTATTTATCTAGCTCATCTGCTCCCAATTTACGAAGAAGAAGCCGTACTTTCCAGGCATCATCTTTGTCCGCAAAGTCTACTCGAAATAGGTCTTCATATCTGCGAAACCAGGTATCAAATGTTACGTTCGCATCTGGATCATAAACGAATTCTGAGATGCTGCTACCAATGCTGTCGTTGGCTGTGGATGAACCGGCAGGGCGTGATATCTGTAGACCAACAAGCATTTCCATCAATTTTAGCTGCTGTTCCATTAGTTTCTCTAAACGCAGTGGGTCCATCTTCAGCAAACCCGTCGCCAAATTTGTTATGTATGTGAATATGAGGACCTTGTAGACTACGAGCGAATCTAACTAATGCGCTGGCTAATCTGTCTTAATCGCACGTTAACAACAACTATAATACCGCCGGACACGCAAGACAAATAAAAGAGAAGACTGGACGTTGATATGAGAGCTTTTACTGTCTCTACAACAGTCCAAATGTTAAACAACAACTCCGTATTTATACAATTAGAAAAATCAATGTCACATTTTAAAAATATTAACAACCTTGGGAATTCAGTAATTTAGATCAATAATCACGCAGATGCGTGAAATCAATGATTATGCTAGTGTGTGAAATAAATACTGAATATTAATGATTCACCTGTGCATATATTACCTCCCCCTTTTAAAAAGAATCTTGCAAACAGTTTAGTATCTTTTTTCCTTGGGGTCGATTTGGAAATGAACTGTTTGTGTTCGTTTGCGCTGGGATCGTCGGCTGGGTAGCATCCCTTGTTTTGCTTCTGATTTGACTGGTGGTATTTTGAAGGTTTCCAGTAGTAAATCCAGTGGCAATTTAGGTTCTTGGGATGTAGTATATCGACGTCGTATCTGATTTTTATGTCTTATCCACCATTCATCCCCAACTCTAACCTTGTACATTAGAGTTCCATGTCGACATTCTATCAAGCCTTCGGCCCATTTTCTGTTCCTCGGTCGATAATCGCGCACATAGACAGCATCACCCTTGCGGTAATACGTCAGACTATTTCTTCGTTGATGTGACGAAGATGGTAACATAGAGTGGTGATGAGTTCGTAGCATTCGACCCATTAGAAGTTCTGCCAGTGGTGTAGTTCGGTATACAAAAAGAAAGTTTTGTATTGCTTCCGGTTTCGCCCCTCCCCCTGCTTTCAACAACGCTCGTTTGAAAGTGTCGAAAAATCTTTCTGCCTGACCGTTGGATTGAGGGTGATAAGGTGGCGACCGCACGTGTTGTATACCGTTTCTCTTGCAAAATTCCTGGAACGCTTGTGAGGTGAACTGACTGCCATTGTCAGATACGATGATTTCTGGTTTACCGTGACATGCGAAGATCTTTTCCAGGACTGATACTGTTCTGCTGCTAGAAGGTGGTGTCACTTGTACTACCTCCGGCCACTTTGAGTAAGAGTCCACGAGAACCAAGTAGTATATACCTTCTATCGGCCCAGCGAAATCCACATGTAGGCGGGACCATGGTTTTGACGTTGGCCATGCTCTCGGTGGCGGATCTTTGGCTGCCATGACAGACATCACTTTCAGTTTTTGAGCAGAGCCCGTCTTACGGGAGCTTACAGTTGCTACTTTGTTGCTACCAGACATCGAAGCACTTTTGGCGCAGCCATACTCACTGTGACGATTCGAAGTTGGTTTTTCAGTGATCACGTCATTCTTTCTAATGGGCTTAGGTTTAATATATCTGTCTCTGATTTCTGGCTTTCTTGTTGAGGGTTCAATACTTTCTATCTTTTGGCATACACTGCTTAACGGAATTTCTGACAGGTGCAGCTTCTCGAACCAGTCTAAACCCAAGAGGTCAAGGTTTGAATTATTGATGTAGCATGTGCCGACGAAATGACTATCGCGAAAATCAACGCTGCATTTAATTTCTCCATTCAATCGAAGTCTTCCACCACATGCACTAATTGCTATCTGATTAGTCTTCTCTATGGCAGGGCATCCCAACTTCTGCCATAATTTCTTTGATATTATTGTAATATCAGATGCTGTGTCGATTTGTAGGCGTGCCGGCCGTGTATTAATCGTCAGATCGATATATTTGCGAGGTGCTGGAGTACTAATATGATATGTGGCAGTAACACCCAAAGACTTAGGCTTGTTGCGCCGTTTGGGTCGACTACGAGATCTGGGTCGGTTGTTGCGTTTGCAGTAGCCATTTTTGTGACCAACAGTATGGCATCGACGGCATTTATGTTGTTTGAATGGGCACACGTTTGCGAAATGCCAGGAGCCACAGTGCCAGCAGGCTGATGGTGGTTTATGCTGAGGATGACGCGGTGCGGTTGATGTCGACGGTACCGGATGCACCGCATGCACTTCTGCTGCATTTTGGCCGCCAGACTGCACCAAGACGGTATCGTTATGAATGTTGATTAAACGCTGATATTCTTCACCGACGTCTTTCAAAGTCATTCGTGGATCTTGTTCCAGACGATTTAATAGACGTGTGCGTATATCAGCAAATTTGGGAGACTGCAAACCACAAATGAAAATCAATACCTTGAACTGGTCTTCTGAGAGTGATTTCAATTTAAAACGTTCACACGTGCGATTGACTATACCCAGCTGAGTATGGATATCATCATTTTCGTTCAGAGATAGTTTCATGCAATGATATCGAATGTTGAATAACGATCTCTGATCACCAAACTGATGACGAAGGGTATGGACAGTTTCATCGAATGATCTTTCATTGGGCTTCTGTGGGAGAATTAAGTTGCAGTATTTATCTAGCTCATCTGCTCCCAATTTACGAAGAAGAAGCCGTACTTTCCAGGCATCATCTTTGTCCGCAAAGTCTACTCGAAATAGGTCTTCATATCTGCGAAACCAGGTATCAAATGTTACGTTCGCATCTGGATCATAAACGAATTCTGAGATGCTGCTACCAATGCTGTCGTTGGCTGTGGATGAACCGGCAGGGCGTGATATCTGTAGACCAACAAGCATTTCCATCAATTTTAGCTGCTGTTCCATTAGTTTCTCTAAACGCAGTGGGTCCATCTTCAGCAAACCCGTCGCCAAATTTGTTATGTATGTGAATATGAGGACCTTGTAGACTACGAGCGAATCTAACTAATGCGCTGGCTAATCTGTCTTAATCGCACGTTAACAACAACTATAATACCGCCGGACACGCAAGACAAATAAAAGAGAAGACTGGACGTTGATATGAGAGCTTTTACTGTCTCTACAACAGTCCAAATGTTAAACAACAACTCCGTATTTATACAATTAGAAAAATCAATGTCACATTTTAAAAATATTAACAACCTTGGGAATTCAGTAATTTAGATCAATAATCACGCAGATGCGTGAAATCAATGATTATGCTAGTGTGTGAAATAAATACTGAATATTAATGATTCACCTGCGTATATATTAGTAATTTCACCACTTCGCAATTTTTTAGGTTGAAAGTCATGCCACTGGTCACCGCCCTGTCTTCCAGAAGCTTTGGGTCTGCCTGCAGCCTATCTGAGCCTTCCGAACACCTTATTTCACTCCATGTCTTTACGTCGTTAGCGTATGAAAGAGTCAGGCAGCTTAGACAGCGTGGTAGGTCATTGGTAAAAATCAAAAACATCAGTGGTCCTAGGATAAAACCCTGCGACACTCCTGATGACGAGCCATGCCAAGATGGTCGGACTCGATTGACCTTAGTGCAAAATTGCCTTCCAGCTAGGTAGTCCTTCAACCATGACAGAAGCGGCTTACCTATACCTGCCTGACTTATTTTGTGCAGGAGAGGGTCATGGTGAACTGTGTCAAATGCCCTCTCAAAGTCTAGGAAGATCACATGGACTGGAACATTCATATCCCACCATGATGATACTAGGTTTGTCGCAGAGGATCTGCCCTTCATGAAACCGTGTTGGGCTTCATGGAGTCTGTTATTCCTATCAAAGTTCTCCCTGATGTGATCATCAATAATACTTTCCAGTACTTTTGATACCACTGGGAATAGGGCTAGAGGTCTATAACTGGTGGCATTTTGCCTATCCTCACCCTTGAAAATCGGAGAAAGGATAGCTCTTTTACGCTCCCTTGGCAGTTTCGCAGAATCCATCGAGTGTTGCAACAAGCCACATAAGGGCCTACAGACAGCTGTGGCACACTGTCTCAGAACAGATGGTCTGATGTCGTCACACCCTGGGAAATTTCCAAATGTGAGTCTCTGTAGCATCCCTCGCACTATTCGGGTTGTTTGGAGCGTAGCCACTAGGTTTTTATCCGGTGAAGTAGTAGTGCCGCCATTTTGTCCGTACCAGTAATACCCACATTGCTGTTTAACTATTTGGCAAAGGCTAAAATGAACGTTTCAGCTATCTCAAGATTAGTGAGGTTTTGACCGTTTGGGCCTACTAAGGCGCATGCCCCCTGGTTGGCTGGTTTTTTCCGACACGAATCGGCAAAAGCTTCTGGGGTTCGCCAGGAGTTTTAAACAAGGTTAGCTTGAAATGACCTCCTGTCACTCCTGGCTCTCATGTCGCGCCGGCTCCTGAATTCCAGGTATACGTCGTAGTCGCCCTGACTCTTGGATACTCGCCACGTAAACCAAGCCTTCAGCTTTGCTTGCAGAATACGTTGCGTACCTCCCTTCAGGCATGATGACCATTTAGGGCTGTGTTGTGACTGGAGGGACGGTATCGTAGATTGCTGAGTGAATAATCTCTTTTACCACTTCTCAGTGTTCACCCCTAGATAACTCGTCCCGTGCTAAGGGCTACTCTGCACTGGACAAAATCCTCAGCATTCCAGTATAGTCCGCCTTATTATAGCACAGAAATGGTCGCGTGACGTCCCACTGCAAGTGCTCACGGAAAACAACACCGAATCCCACGACTGCTTGGTCACTACTTCCTAGTGGAATCATGATCCGGACCTTTTCGACGAGCAGTTGGCCACTAGTTAGAATATAATCTAGTTTCGATGACTTCCCACTAGGGCCCCACCTAGTGTCGTCTCCAACATTCTCAGTTAGTGCTGAATTTCTGGTGGTTTGTAGTAGATTTCGGCCAAATTTTCCCTGAGCATACCCCGAGCCAAGGTTTAGCAGTGGGGCATTGAAATCTCCAGCTATGGTGATTTGGTCATAGCCTAAGTCCCGTATCCCCATGATGGTGCCAAGCAGTAGCTGGTTGGGCTCTGCCTCACAGATGGGTGATTGGTAGATGCTATCTAGTAAATGCCTGGTGTGGCCTACGGTGAAATGACACCGTATGGAGTCCAGGAGTTGAGTAAGTGGTGGTTTCATTACACGTACGCATTTAAGCTGCTTTTCAAAGTACATGGCAAAGTATATAACCACCATGTCTTTCCATAACCTCGCCTAGATTACTAGGTCACTAGTTTTCTAGCCCGTCCCAAGCCCGGATAAAGAGGGAGGGTTGGGGCGTGGTGCTAGCAACCCCACCCCCAAAACTTAACCAAATTGCTACTAAAACTTCAACGCACAAATATATTAAAAATTCTAAAAATACAAACAATAACCTTATTTTTAGCTGGAATCGGGGAAGTGAAATGACGCAGGCTGGTGAAAGCCTCCGGGAAGCCAGTCAGCCGATGTGCCTTCTTTCGATGAAAGCAAAAATAAGGATGGGGACGTGGAATGTTCGTACAACGTACGAAACTGGAAAGGTTGCTCAGGTAGCTGCAGAAATGAGGAGATATAAAATAGAAGTGTTGGGAATCTGCGAGAGCAGATGGAACGGATGCGGAAAGTGCCAACTACCAACTGGAGAGACAATAATCTACTCCGGTCACCCAGAGGACGATCACGAGCACACCGAGGGAGTGACATACTGATGTCACCAACAGCGGCTAAAGCTCTCATGCAGTGGGAACCAATCTTCTCCAGGATAATGACAGCCAGGTTCAACTCAAAAGGAAAGAAGGTTACAATCATTCAATGCTACGCGCCTACAAACGTCTCAGAAAAAGAGAAGAAGGAGGATTTCTACAGTCAACTACAAACAGTAATGGACAACGTCCCAAAGAGCGATATCAAAATCCTGATGGGTGACATGAATGCGAAACTGGGAGGAGACAATACAGGAAGAGAACTCACCATGGGTCGTGAGGCCCTCGGTGAAATGAACGACAGTGGTGAACTCTTCTCAGACTTCTGCGCCTTCAATGATTTGGTAATTGGTGGCAGTGTGTTCAAACACAGGGATATACACAAGGCAACATGGATTTCACCAGATGGACACACCAAAAACCAGATAGACTTCATTTCAATCTCAAGGAAGTGGAGACGGAGCCTACTGGACGCAAGATCGAGGAGAGGAGCAGATGTGGGTTCAGACCACTACCTAGTACAAGGGACATTCAAGGTGAAGCTGAAAGCCTCGAGGATACCTAGGGATAGGCCACAATGCAAGTCCAACGCACAAAAACTGAAGGACACAACGACAAAGGACACTTTCACTGCAACTGTCAGAGCAACGCAGAAAACACTACATGGCATCACTGAGGAATCATGCGTGGAAGACCATTGGTACTCTCTGAAGGTAATTTTCAACGAAACGTGTTCGACGGTTTTGGGAAGAAAGAAGAGACAAGACAAGGAATGGCTCTCAACGGACACTTGGAAGCTAATAGAGGAGAGGAGAAAGGTGAAAGAGAAAATGATTCAATGCAAAGGTGGACAAGAGAAAGAGACGCTGAGCTCAACTTACACAGCACTGGACAAAGAAGTGAAGAAGAGTGCCAGGAAGGATAAAAGACAATTCTACGACAACCTGGCCACTGAAGCTGAGAAGGCAGCAGGCAAAAGGGACCTGAGGACATTATATCAGATAACCAAGTCTCTATCCGGGAAGAGATCAACACAAGTGAAACCTATAAAAGATAGCCAAGTGAACCCAATTACCAAGGAAGAAAGACAGATTAAACAATGGGCGGACCACTTCAAAGGACTCTTGAATCGACCACCACCTACAACCCGTCCAGTAATACCAACAACAGCACGTACACAACTGCAAGTTGACACCAATCCTCCAACGAGAACTGAAGTCATGAATGCAATCAAGCTTCTGAAAGCTGGAAAAGCAGCTGGACCAGATGGAATACCCTCGGAAGCACTGAAAGCGGACCCAGAAACCACAACAGATATGCTGACTCCATTATTGCAAAAGGTCTGGAAAGAGGGAAAGGTGCCTACTGACTGGAGGAAAGGTTACCTGGTGAAACTACCAAAGAAGGGCGACCTGGGACTCTGCAAGAACTGGCGAGGAATCATGCTTCTGTCGACGCCAAGTAAAATCCTCAGTCGCATCATCCCGGAGAGAATAAAGGACGCACTGGACACAGAACTCCGACCAGAACAAGCTAGATTCAGGAAAGGCAAATCATGTTCTGACCAAATTGCAAATCTACGCATCATCATCGAACAAAGCATGGAATGGCAATCAAATCTCTATCTCAACTTCATAGACTTTGAGAAGGCCTTCGACAGCGTTGACCGCGAAGTAATTTGGAAACTACTCGAGTACTACGGCGTACCGCAAATATTCATCAACCTTATTCAACAGCTGTACGACAATGGCACATGTCGAGTGATCCACAACGGAAAACTCAGCGAGGCATTTGGAGTAAACACAGGAGTTAGACAAGGGTGCTTATAATCACCAATCATATTCCTAATTGTGGTGGACTGGATTATGCGTCAGACAGTGGGAAACGAGAAGACAGGGATATCCTGGACCGACGTGACGAACCTAGAAGACCTGGATTTCGCAGATGATTTATGTTTGATGTCACACAAAATCGAAGACTTACAAGCGAAAACTGACAAACTGGTCGAAGAAGCAACAAAGACAGGACTCCAGGTGAACATAGACAAGATGGAGGTTATGAAAATAACCAACCAACAACAACAACAGCGATATCCAGCGCCAATCACCATCAACGGGAGGGATTTGAAAGAGGTTACTTCATTCACTTATCTAGGCAGCATTGTCTCAACTACAGGAGGAGGGAACGGACGAGGATGTCAAATCGAGAATCGGGAAGGCGAGAAACACATTCATCAACCTGAAACCAATATGGAAATTTTCGTCACTCAGCAACACTCAACAACAAAATTCGGATTCTCAATACAAACGTCAAATCAGTCAGTTCTTCTATACGGATCAGAAACTTGGCGGGTCACAAAGAATATTTCCAACAGCCTGTTGCAGACCTTTATCAACAGCTGTCTTCGCTGGCTCTATACTCAAGATCAGATGGCCGGAAAGAATCACCAACAAGAAACTATGGGAAGAAACAAAGCAAGAACCAATCGCTCAATAAATATGCAGGAGAAAGTGGAGATGGATGGGACACTCGCTGAGGAGGCCGTTGGGTGACATCACGCGTCAGGCCAATGCTCGAGTTGAACCCGACAGGGAAGCGGCGAGTGGGACGTCCAAGGGTGACGTGGAAGAGATCGTGTGATGAGGAACTGAAACAGTATGGATTAACATGGATGTAATTGAAAAGTATAGCAGAAGACAGAAGCAAGTGGAGGCGTGCAGTTGAAGCCCTATGTTCCACTAGGAACCCAAGGGAACAATAATAATAAATAATAATGTCTTTCCATGCTCATGGATAAACAAATTCATCACTGACAGTAAAACGGCTAAGGTTCAATTGGCTTGATGAACTTCTTTGATCCCCTACATGAGCTAAAATGTGTGGTCTTTTCCGGTGTCAGTGCTGTTAACTCAACGCACGTGCTCAATTTACTAAAGGTTTACGCACGAATAACCAAACATAAAACGACAGCATGCCAAATGGTACAGTTGCTTGATAGCATGACTTTAGTCAGGCTTAACAGTGAAATTCACCAACCAATGTCACACAGTACTAAGGCTGCAGACGAACAATTTTGGAAAGTTTATATTGAATACACAGAGACAAACTGAATATCGTCTGTTAATAAGTGCGAAATCTAGTTGTGTAAAATTCCTTTCATACTCAGTCGGAAGTAAGAAAGACAGTAATTACTGGCCGAAGCATTATGGACAACAGAAATTTTATTGACTCAACCGTGATGGATTTCCTGGACTTCAGTCACTTACCTTGAAAACCAACAATGTCGGTATTGACGCTTGTTTTTCCATATCACTATCTAAGGTTCAAGAAGTTGCGCCTTATTTGGGTGAAAAATGGATGTAGTATTTTCTTTCTCCAATGCGTCAGTGGTTGAACCTGATTGCATTCGTAGTACAGTTGAATTAGCTGAAAAAAACAATGTTCATCTTTCGGAAGACACTTGTTGGGAGCTTCTGGAAATGTGTATATCAAAACTGTCAATGAGGAAAACCTACCAACTTCTTGATGGACGTACGTTTCTTTGCCTTGTGATTGTCATGTTTTACAGTTTACAGTACTGAAGAGATCAAGTTTCCGGAAGGCAGCGAATTTGTTGTTGAATCGATACGTGGACGTTCGGTCAACAAAGTACTATCACTTTTTCTACATAATATGTTTCAGGGTGAGGTATTTTATTACGTAAAATGGCTTGGATGGCCACCTGTATTCAATACATGGGAACCAGAGTGTAACCTTTCTGGTTGTGAAGATCTTATTCAAAAGTTCGTCGACTCATATGGTGAATCAGTTGGAATGCTTCCGGTAGGTTAGATTGTCAATTTACTAGTATTTCAGCCCGAATCTCAACCCGATAAGAAATCACAAATTCGAGAGGTTATGGGTCGACTGAGGGAAGCCGTTGATCCATCGGGAAACTTACCGTTGTATTTACTGGAGCGCTTTTCTAGTCTTCAGTCTGATCCTACTGATAATTTCCGTCCTTATAAACCATCGCCTTCTATTAACATTGACAAACTCATCTGTTCCCAATCTCTACCAAGTAATATGGAATCTATCTCACTTAAGCGACCTCCGAGCGTTTCTGACCTTCTACCAGTTCCCGCTAAGCGTTTCCGTATTTGTCGGAAAAGCAAGCAAGTATTAGATTCTGCCCTCAATACATTCCAACAAAAGCTTAATGCTGTCTACTCACATGAAGCGCCTATCACTGTGGAAAATTCTGTTGATTCTGAGTGTAAGTTTTATCTATTCTTTGAGTCCTTTGGTCTATTTGATCGTATGTTTTCATCTCATCTCGTGCATCATACCATGCTGTGCCCAGACAGTGATTGTTGTTGATTGTTGATAATACTACCACTAGACATCTGTGGTTTGACCTTTCGACGACTGAAAATGTAATCAGTGAAACGGCCAGTCAGCAGTGAATTGAAAAAAAGAGTTATTCGGTCTTCAGGTAAATGACAACCCAAACTTCTTGAAGGTAACCGATTCAGGAAACCTTCAACCTGAAAGTAATATAGTTGTAGATACAAGTAAATACTCCCATATGTTGTTACCACTATATGTCAGCCCTATTTGCATCCAGCCTACTATAATTTAGAGAGAGAGGACTTTTCTATCATACATAGTAGATTGATTTGCACTTAGGTTCCTCCTCACATTTTTGAAGTTAGATGCTGTTCTCACGTGTAGAACTTCATATATCAAGAGAATTGAGAACAATTTTATGAATGTGTTTTTCTCCTGTAACGTGTAAAGTGTAAGTCTTAGATTGTATTCGTAGGATAGAGCTTTTTCAAATACTCAAGATACCTACATTTTATAGAATTGTTTTAGTCGATGATGGCTTAGCTTTATCTTACACACGTAAGAAGGTTGAAAAAAGTCAGGCCAAGAGATCTTTTCTGACTGTGCTTTTGTTACTTTTCCACTCATTAAAATATTTACACTCGTATTAATTTCCAGAGAGGAACTGACTTTTATCGGATTAAGTTTAGATTTTCTGTGGTTAGTTCACTTGTATCTAACTGTCGTTTCTCTCATCACGCTAACTAGCAAGGTTTCCAAATGTACATTCAAGTATAAGTGTACCGTACATTGGTTTTTATGGTTACCGCACGTGTCTAAGTGTTATCACGATGACACTTATTCATTAATTTTGAGGTCATCATATAAACACCTTGAAAGTCTAGTCTGTTTTATCTGGTAATAAGTGGTATTGCGGTGAGAGCTGGCTGCTAGCCAAATTGATAGACAGTAATTTACGTCCCCAATACTGGTCGTGAGAAAAATAAGAACAAAGACTGATTCAACAACCAATCACGGCAGACTTTGCGTAGACGGATACAATTTGCAGATAGATAATCTGAACTTCAATAAACGGCCACAAAAAGATGAAAGATTAGCGTTCAGCGAGAAACCACCAATCAGAAGACTGTGTTTGTTTGCTTACAATAATCTATAATAATGTACATGAAAATCTATAGATATCTGTTGATTTCCTAAATAAACGATCTGTTGCCTGGCCCTTGTTTTCTGTTGTTACAGTATGCTATCACATGCTGTCCTCATAAATATCGACTGAAGCGGTTGAAAATAGTTCGCTGTATGAAACAGATGTAGATTGTTTGCCAGGGGTCCTTAAAAGAACTGATATCAGTTAGTGGAACGTCGAGATGCTTAAATGTATCCATTCCTTACAGTCGTTTGGATAATAGTAGTTTTATCTACTGTTTTATTAACTTGACAGCATAAGATTTCGAAGTGATTGATATTCAAAGTATTCCGTCATCTTACTGGTTCTCATCTCGATGCGATTCTGTCAGCTACGATATGCAACCTGTTTGTGTGAAGCTAATTATGCGCTAGACATGCTTTTATGGTATCTTAAAATGTTTCTACTTAGCTAATCAATATTTCTCACGGCAGTTGTTGATATTAGATGGTTGGAGGCAGTCAGAAGGAAGCTTTCTTTAGCAGGGCTTATCTGAAACTTTGAAGGAACTCATCTCCCTTCTGACATTGGAACCCGCGGATACCTCTTGCTAACTCGTGAGTGCCGGCTGGCACAAAACCTAGATCCAAGGCTTCCTGCCGATTGCTTCCAACCATTTAATATCAAGAATTCACAGTCCACTGCATCACGATGGCGAGCAGGTACACATTAATTATTAAGCACTCAAATCTATCCAGTCTGTATCAACGCGAGTGACGTAGATGCCTTTCACATGCCTACCTGTAGCATATTCTCAAGGTTAAGATACTTAATTGTGAACAATTTTCCTCAGATTAAGAATGATGTGGACGTGAAAGAAAGTCATTTATGAAATTTCTTACTCTTAGTTACAAAAGCGCAGAAGTCCTGCCTATTTTGGTTGTTATCTGTGTTTTATCTTTGATCATAGGTGCCTGCGTCCTAACTCCTGTGTTAGATGGTATAATAGAATGAATAATATTGAGGTTAGGCTTCGGTCGAGTGGTAGGCTAGATAAAGAAAATCAATCGACGAGGTTGTGAACTTACATTGATTGAGGTGGTTAGGACATGTACTGTGTTATGCATTCCTAGCCATCGCCTTCCTCAACAACATCCAATGTTAGCTGACATAGGATTGATCAGGCTGGAAGAGAGCTAGCTACTAGTGGTCAAACCAAAACATGGCTTCATCAGTCAATGGAATCCATAACATTTAGTTTGAGTCAGCCAGCCAGTCACGTAGGGAGGTTATTTATTTAATTTAAACGCAGAAAAACTTGGTACAATATGGCACCAAGAAAGATGCGCCACACAATATTGTGTGAGGGCTGAGATACTGCCCGGGCATCCAGACCGAAGCAGGTGGTTTTCCTAAGGGACCACACCCGAGCCTTTGGCTTGGAGTCTAATCCGCAAGGCAGCGGAACAGCGTCAGGAGCTGCGTTCCCATGGTTGCCGGTGACCCATATGGGTTCATACGCCATTTGATCCGATTGAATTCTGGAGCCCATGTACCCCATGGTAACTGCTTTTAGTCTAACCGCTATCCAAACAACCTTCCTGACATGGTAAGACCTGCAGGGACATGGGTCCCAGCCAGTTTAGCTTGTTGGGTCACTGCGGCATTCAAGCCCGACCACCACGGCAAGGTAGCAGTTATCGGTCGGGAGGTGTAGACTCCCTGAATGATTCGGGTCATCAGGATGGTAAGAACCAGTGAATACTGGAGACAATTGGTGATATGGCTCGAAATCTTTGTTGTCAATAGATGTTACAGATGTATTCATTCACTGTTTGTGATTTATAACATTCAATGAGACTTTATTCTTCTTCCATAATGCTATTCTTTTCCCCTCACTCACATTTGTGTTTATTATCTCCCTTTTGAATCTGTCTCTGCTTACTGTCTTCTGTTGATTTGTGTAGTACATGGAGGGTGTGGCAACTGGAACTGTTGTACGTCTGGGCAAAAAAAGTTCTACGTTAAAGCCAGTCAGTTAGTCATCTGTGACTTAGAATACTTCTGAATGTTGTAGATGTATCACCAATTGTTGGTCTTATTGTTACGAATTATTAGCATTATTATATAGTCAATGTTTCTTTTCTTGGCTTTCTCTCTTTCTTGTCCGTAGTTGCTTTTGGATTTCATTAATATAATTATTTTGATTTAGTTTCTATCGTATTTCTCTTCCTCTCCTTATTGACTGTAAAATGAAAGTAGCATAAATTGTGGGTTGTGTTATCAAGTCTGACATTGTGTTTACCAAAGCACTATGGCTTTTGGTATTAGTATTCTTTCAAAAATTGGATAGTCAAGAGGTTTACACTATAATTAAGAGATGTAAAGATTTCCTTTTATACACGGATTCCTCGTGAATGAGTTTGAACAAAAGCAGTAACAACAATGACACATAGAGGAGGATAAAACATATGTAAAGATCTTCAAAAAAGTGATACAATTTACAGCAAATTAATACTTTTAAGTGTGACCAATCCCAATTTCCTGAAATTGTATATTTCAATAGAGTTTTTAATCAGTTTGTAATTAATATTATTTTTTACGAGTTGATCACGGATTGATATCAGCTAGAGAACCATTGAAAACCAGGGATGTTCCACCTACGACAATGGTTGGGGTCGCACTAAATTGTAACAACAGAAGACAAGGGCCAGGCAATAGATCGTTTATTAAGGAAATCAAAGCATATTTATATATTTTCATGTACATTATTATAGATTAGTTAAGCAAACAAACAGTCTTCTGATTGGTTGTTTCTCACTTAAAGTTAATCCTTTATCTCTTTGTGACTGTTTCTTGAATGTCAGATCATCTATATGTTAACTGTATCCGCCTACGCAAAGTCTGCTGTTGTCGGTTTTTGAATCCGTCTTGTTCATATTTTCTCACGACCAATCTTGAGAACGTAAACATTCACGTCAATTACTGTCTATCAATTTGGCTAGTAGACAGCTCTCACCACAAAATCACGAATTGGTAGAAGTTGGAATTCATGAACCATTGATTCGGGTCCCAGTGGCTGGATGGTATACGAGCTTGCCTTGTAACCAGAAGTTCCTGGGTTCGAACCCCAGTGGGTGCGTACTGCCGATGATTACCAAACTAGGATGAAACAGCTGTCTGGCGGTACTCCCTGGTTTTCAATGGTTCTCTAGCTGATATCAATCCATGATCAACTCGTAAAAACAAAACTAATCCTTACAAAACAAACTATAGATAATTATTAATTGGATATGCATGTTATATCGTGATAATATAGTTCTAGTGGTTGGCATCTGCTTTAAAGCTGATGATGGCTAACCCATAAAACTTTAAGTTTTTACAAAATGGTTTGGGTAAATTGTTATTTATTGCACATCTTTGAATTATCGACTGTTTTTGGTCAAGTCTCAGGTTACCATTTGTGTGGTAACCGTTCAGTGAAGGCGTTTATATTCGAAATTCAGAGTTTTATGACTGACTGGTTGTAACATAGAAATTTCTTTGCACAGATGTACAGCAGTCCCAGTTGCCACACTCCATATATAGCACACCAAGCAAAAGAACAGAGGTTGAAAAGGAGAGATAATAAACAGAATTTTGAGGCGAAAAAGAGAGTACTATGGAAGATCAATAGAGTCTCATTGGATATGAAAATCGCAAAGAGTGAATGAATGCATCTCCGCCATCCATTGACAACGAAGATTTCGAGTCATATCACCAATTGTCTCCAGCCTTCATTGGTTTCTACTATCCTGATGACCCCAAACAGTCAGGCAGTCTACACCTCCCTACATGAGTGGCTGGCTGACTCAAACTAAATGTTATGGATTCCATTGACTGATGAAGCCATGTTTTCGTTTGACTACCACTGGTTGACTCTTTCCCAACCTGATCAATCCTATGTCAGCTAACATTGTCTGTTATCGAGGAAGATGATGGCTAGGCAAACATGCTTAACACATGTCCTAACCATCTTAACCGATGTTTTTTATGAGATTGAGTCAGAGAGATTTAAAGTTGTATATTGATTCAAAAATGTGTTATACTCACTTGAATGTAGTTTTATTTCTATGATTTCAAATCTTGTTTTCTTTTTTTGCTTTCGCTTTTCTATTTGAAGGTCCTCCGGTTGAATTTCAACCAATTCCTGATTACTTACCTGGGCAAGATGTTTACTTGCCAACTAAAGCTCCAATTGGCTGTGAATGTACAATCGATAATGTAAATTTATCACAGTTAGCGAAAATAACTAAAAAAGACAATGATACTTCATCAGTTATCTATCCTTGTTGGGTGAATAGACGCAGTAATTGTTGTGCAGTTCGTGCTGGTTCAATGCCTCCATATGATAAACGCAAGCGACTGCTTGCACCTCCTGGTCATCCGGTTTATGAGTGTAACTCCTTGTACGTTTATTGACAAGTGTAAATTGTTGTATATTCATTATTATTGACTATTTTAAAAAAAAAATTATCGCGCTTATTGACCTTATGTATATGCATAAAAGACTACTGCGGTGTGTCTTTCTTTCAGTGTTTTAGCTATGTGTTAAATTCCTTGGTACTTAGGTTGTTAGGACACAATAGACTTGGATTATCTGGACCTTCGTATGCTCATCTTTTTGTACATGTCAAAAGAAAATTCACTAGAATCATGATTGGTTATTATTATTATTCGCTTGGGTTCCTAAGCCTTCCACAGAACATCTCCATTTTTCCCCGTTCGCTACAGTCCCTTTTGTTTAGCTCCACAATTGCTCATCCCTCCCCCATGTCACCCCCGGTGCCCAACTCTCCGTTTTTCATTCTGGTTCCACTCGAGGGCCTTTGGCGCGATGTCACTACTCATCAATGGTCTCGTTAACGTCTGCTTGGTCCACTCACCTTGATTCTCTTTGGCGTATTTGTTGAGTTCATTGTTGCCTATCCTCTAGGTTGACCATCTGATCTTCAGTATGGAACTAGGAAGGTTTCGTGTGCTTTTGGAAGTGTGTGGGCGGTTGTTACTTCCCGGCTGCCCACACCGTGGAAGTTGATTGATTTTTCGGGTATCTGAAACAGAAAGAGTTAGTATTGCGTAACCGCAGAGCCCAGGGAACACCTGCTTGAGACCGGTCACACACAGCCTGTATGAACTGGTTTCTTGGTTTGGTTCCGTATTAGTAAACTTACCGCTGGTAACGGACCACCGTAGGGTAAGTCGGGATGTACAATTTTTGCTGTCGGCCTTTTCTAACCCCCTGTCTCCAGAGTGGAGAGACAGCATAGCTGGCTGGCATGCTGGTCATCTGAGGGAAACACCTCACTGTTCCCCAGCAGTACGACTTCGTCCACAGACCCCCAGCATAGTGTAAGAAAGATTTTTGGTCTAATCGCTATCCTAACAACCTTCCTGGTGTGGTAGGACCTGCAGGAACATTGGTTCCAGCCAGTGTAGCTTGTTGGGTCATCGCGATGTGCAAACCCAACCACCACGTCAAGGTAGCAGCTATCGGTCGGGCAGTTTGGAACTGGCGGACTCAGCTGTTGATAAGTCTGTTGAAAAAATGCTTTCAGTGATGCTTGCACCAAGTCTGTGAACCACATAGACATACTGACTTGAGACTGGTGTGTTGAAAACCTGAATCTTCTTCGTTATGGTGAGTGCAGCAGATTTTCACACTGATTTCAGATTAGTGAAGGTCTGTCTCTTGCTTTTCTGATCCTGGCTGGCTTTAACATTCTCAACTGTGCCGCCTAGATCAATGAAAGAAGTAACCTCCTTTAAATTTCTCTCGTAGATGGCGATTGGTGCTTGTAGTTCCTGTTGTTGTTGTTGGTGGTGGTCGATTGGTTATCTTCACCACCTCTGTCTTCTTTGTGTTGATTTGAAGTCCTGTTTTTGCTGAATCTTCTGTCGACTTGTTGGGTTTTTTTTACTATAAGTTTTTGAGTTTGTGTGATACTAGATACAAATTGTCCTGGAAGTTCAGATTTTGTACAGTCTTCTTGTCGTTCCAACATGTGTCTGTTTTCTCGATCGCCATTGTCTACCTCATGGTTTAGTCCATCAGTCAGCTTTGTTGTACTTTTGTCCTCACTCCAAAGGCTTCATTGAGCTTTCTAATGACGGAACTAGTGAATTATTATTAATGGATTTGATGAGAATCATCTCTTCAGTTGCCTCTTTTAATTTAGTACATGCAAAGTAAGACAGTCATGAGAAGTATATGTGTTCTGATGTTGATGTAAACACCCCCACCTGCCCGGTGATTGTAAGGAACACAAGTAGAAGAAAGCTTAACAGTGAGAAAAATTAGCAGTAGAGTAGTTCCACTTTTTACCTGAATTCGTCCGACATATCTAAAGCAGAATGAAAGTCGTCTTCCACATATAACAGAATCCTACTTGAATCTATTCATACCCTTTTTGACGCGAATCAAGTAGATGTACGCATGTTTCTAAAGTCCCGCTTTTATTTCTTTACGTTTCCCAGTGGAATATAGGGCTTCAAGCTAGAGCCGCAAAGTGTTGGTAGCAGTGGTATTTTTATGTTTACAGAGTAGAGTTGCCAGCCCAACCTTCCCTCTTTAAAAACCTTACTACCGGCTCAGCAAGGTTTAGGAGTGCGTTTGTGACCAAGGATTGAACCCCGGGCCAAGTGAAGTGTGTGGTCGGAGAGCGGTTTATCGCTCAACCACCGATGCACAAAGCCACTTGTGACCACGGAGAGACGAACTTGGATTGACTGCTTGGAAGGCAACCATGATAACCACCCTATAGTTCTAATTTTAGTTTACTTTCTCGCTGAGAACACTTGGTTTAATTGAAATGTAGTTGAGGTGAAATTGTACCTGTTTCAGTTGGTCTTTCAAAGACATCTCTTAACCTAATTCATTCAATTAGATGTAAAAAGTTTTCATGTAGCAGGTTGTGTGGCATATTTCTTGGTGTCCACTCCCTCTCAAGTTTATGCTTAGATAACTGTGTTATGCTCATTTTTAACTAATCGGGGGGGGGGGGCTTGGTTGATGTATGAATATGAATCGGAGTGTTTTGCTTATGCAGACCAGAAGTGAGGGGTCGGAGAAAGAGACTGTGAGTCAAAAATATGTGTACTACTTGAATCGTTTTAGTTGGTATATCATCGTCAGTGTGAATGTGTGTTGTTCGAGGATAAGCATCTTCTAGTTCGAGTCCTGCTTCATCTACGTTTGATCTGGATAACTCGGTAGCAAGATCAACTCACACACACAGAAAAAGTGTGAAACATAGGTTGGGGAGATTCACTTATTTCTGAAGAGGTCCTGTTAATTATGCTTATTAAAGTTGACATTAAAAAAGTTAACTAATAAGTTGCTCTGCGGAAATTACCGAGGGGCACGGACAAGTACATCCAATGTACTTTTATGTGAATTTTTTGCTCTGATGATTCAGTCAGCTACACATATGAGCTGTGGTGACATTTTTATAATTAGTTGTGGTATTTCATCATGAGCTGACATCAGTTAGAGGACCTAGGATTACTGAACAGCTGCTTCGTCCTAGTTTGGGACTCTTCATCAGTACTCACCCACCACCAGGGGTCAAACTCGGGACCTTTTGGTCACAAGGCGAGCTCGTAGATCATTAAGCCAGTGGGACCCGATCCAATGACCAGCCCATGAATTCCAACTTCTGCCAATTCATGACATAGCGTGACCACTTCGCAATGTTTTCTTCGATGAGTTACTGCCTCACCTTCAACCTGCTTTACGCTACCGGTCACGGCTTCCCACTAGAACTCCATGTAACTGCTGAAATACCGCCAGTCGCTAGTGAGCATTAGATCAATTGTGAAGTATTGGTTTTTGTAGGGATTTCGTTTGATTGGTTAGGGGATTTCATCATGAGCCGACATCAGTTGGAGAACCATTGGGAAACCTTTAGTGAGTACTGGACAACTGTTTCGTCCTAGTTCAGGACTCTTCGTCTGTCCAGTACTCAAATGGTTCTCTAACTGATGTCAGCTCATGATGAAATCCTCCAACCAATCAAAAAAGTTTCCCTACAAAGCCGAAACTTGAAAATTTTTATGATTGTCAGACTTATCAAACTATGCATAGAGGAATCCCAGTGTAGTTCTTGTTGTAATCCCACCTTTCTGTAGAATTTCATATGTTAATACTCTTCATATTTTATTGTAATTGTTCCTATGAATCTATTCACATTTGCTATTGCATTGTTCTTAGATGTCCTTGTGATTCAACTTGTCCATTTCGTGTTGTACAACTGGGAAGAAAAGTACCTTTATGCGTTTTCCGTACAAAAGATCGTGGATGGGGTGTTAAAACAATGGTTCCTATTGGAAAGGGAACTTTTGTAGTTGAATATTTAGGAGAGGTAGGTTAAAATGCTTTTTCTTTTGCTGTTGTTATTGTGACAACTGCTGTTTGTTTGGTTCAGTAGGTATGAAGGGTAAATCGGTCATCGATCGAGGTAGCTTGAACGCTTGTTGCTCATGCCGACTCGTTGCGTTCCTCAGCCAGCGGTCAATGTTAGCTAATATAGAATCAGGTTGGAAAAGAGTCAGAGGTGATCTAACTAAAACCTGTCATTAGTCTTTGAAATCGTTGACACTTAGTTTGAGGTATGTGAGGAGGTGTAGACACTGACTGGTTGAGGTCCTTGGCATGTTAAAAATCAATGACGCGTAACTCGAAATCGTTATCAATGGCTGGTGCAGATGCATTCCCACTCTTTGTGATCCCCAAACATCCAATAAACCCTGATCTTTTTCCATGTCACTGTTCTTTCCTTCTCCCTGGTTGCCTCCCTCTTTCACTCATTCGTCTGCCTTTGTGTGCTTCATATGTGCTTGAAGTATGTTGAAGCTCAGTCAGGCAGTACTTAACCCATCCAGCTTAGAGAGAATACAACAACGCCACGAAAATCTATCTTCACTATTTCACTATCTTGTGAGAATGGCGGCCGACGCTTCTATTATGACTGCATAGATACCTAATTTACACCCAAAATTATTCTTTGCATTGCTATTTCCTTTTTTCTCTTTTCTTCAACAGACATGTTGATTGATTTTAAAAGATTGAACTTTTTTAAAATTTTATAATTCTAAACGTCGGCGGATTCATTTCCTTCCAGCATCAGACTAGTTTATTGTTAAAAGTCCCTTTCGAGATACAAACCTCGATCACTGAGTTATTTGGCCTCGCAAGTGACTTCCTGCAAGGACCGCAGTTAATACTTTGATTGGACACTATGTAGTAACTAATGTCATACGTCCAGTTCTTCGTTTTGTTACAGACTGAAGTCAGCCAGCTCCGTGTTATAGGCTGCCGAAGTCATTTCCAGTAAGCTGTTTTGGTGGGAGTACTCCATACCACTATTATTTCCTTGAACCTACCAAAATAAAGACACTCAATCAAAGTGAATTTTGATATTTATTGTTAAACAGATTGTAACAGTTAACAACCCAGTGGTTTTTATTGCATAACACTTTGACCTTTGATACAACGGTAGGTGTCGGGTTCGAGTCCCAATGGGAACACTATTACTCGTTGTGGATACATCGTTGGATGGATGGATGGGTGTAAGTACATCCAGCTGACGAGTGGTCCCAAATAGGACGAAATATGCATCCTGGATTCCACTACCAGTCACCACTAACGAAACAACATCGTTTTCCATTAAGCATTGCTGCCTTATTTACATATAGTCTACTAAAAATAAACAGATTTTCGAAATTTGCCATTTTTATTGGATTTTCTTGGGATCTTTGTGTGTGTGTGTGTGTTCTATCTCCCGCGTGAAGTGGTATAATAGGTTGAGCAATATTGAGGTTAGGCATCGGTCGAGTGCTAGTTAGATGGGAGGGGAAATCATCATCGCCTTCCTCGACAGACAATGTTTAGAAAAGATCCAGTGGTGGTCAAACCAAAACATGGCTTCATCAGTCAACGAAATCCACAACAGTTAGTTTAAACCAGTCATGTAGAGAGGTGTAGACTTCCTGACTGGCTGGTTGGGGTCATTGGGACGGTAAACACCAATCGTTGGAGACAATTGGTGATATGCCTCAAAACCTTCGTTTTCAATGGCTGGCACAGATGCATCCACTCCTTGTGACTTATAATACCCAATAAAACTATATTGTTCTTTTACTGTCTCCCTTTGCGTTGTATGTTACATGGGTTGTGGCGACTGGAACTGCTGCACATTGGTGCAAAGTTCTATGTGGAAACCAGTCAGGTAGTCAGTCTGTGTGTGCGTGTGTGTATATTACAGATTATACTCAATGGAGATTTCATTTTTAAAGTTTACTAATCGCTCTGTGTGTATTGTTCTTTCCCCCGCCCCCCGCCAATTTTCATTTTCCCCCTAGATTTTAACTTTCGATGAGGCAGAGAAACGTGGATTAATCTATGATAAACAAACTATGACGTATTTATTCGATTTAGATTTTGAAGGTGATGCACATTACACAGTTGATGCTTCCCAAATGGGTAATATATCACATTTCATCAATCATTCAGTAAGTGTATAATTCTGTTCACCTAATTAACTAACTAACTAACTGGTTATCACTTGTTTTTCTTGTTCTTCTTGTGATACCTGTAGTCTTATTCAGATTTTGAAGCATATGTGTTTATTTATTTGATTGATTGATTGTTTGGTTGTCATGGTTTATTATTATTATTACTGTTCCCTTGGGTTCCTAGTGGAACATAGGGCTTCAACTACACGCCTCCGCTTGCTTCTGTCTTCTGCTATACTTTTCACTTGCATCCATGTTAGTCCATGCTGTTTCAACTCCACTTCACACGATCTCCTCCATGTCACCCTTGCACCGACGAACCACTCCCCGCTTCCCTTTCGGGTTCCACTCGACCACTGGCCTGACGCGCGATGTCACCCAGCGGCCTCCTCAGCGAGTGTCCAATCCATCTCCACTTTCGCCTGCATATTTGTTGGGCGATTGGTTCTTGTTTTGTTTGTTCCCATAGTTTCTTGTTGGTGATTCTTTCCGGCGGCCATCTGATCTTCAGTATAGAGTGAAGACAGTTGTTGATAAAGGTCTGCAACAGGCTGTTGGAAATATTCTTTGTGACCCGCCAAGTTTCTGATCCGTATAGAAGAATTGACTGACTTGACGTTTGTATTGAAAATCCGAATTTTGTTGTTGATGCAGGCTGAGTGACGAAGATTTCCAGATTGGTTTCAGGTTGATCAATGTGTTTCTCGCCTTCCCGATTCTCGATTTGACATCTTCGTCGTCCGTTCCTCCTGTAGTTGAGACAATGCTCTCTAGATAAGTGAATGAAGTAACCTCTTTCAAATCCCTCCCGTTGATGATGGTGATTGGCGCTGGATGTTGCTGCTGTTGTTGTTGTTGTTGGTTGGTTATTTTCATAACCTCCGTCTTGTCTATGTTCACCTGGATTCCTGTCTTTGCTACTTCTTCGACCAGTTTGTCGGTTTTCGCTTGTAAGTCTTCGATTTTTTGTGACATCAAACATATATCATCCACGTACGAAATCCAGGTCTTCTAAGTTCTTCACGTCATGGTTTACTTTGGTGAATAGTCTGATTTTTTAAAAATTCCCTCGAATTTCCTAGTGGAAGAATAAGAGATGTGTGAACTACTCAACAGTTCGCTCCGTTCTCTTCTTTAATGACCGTGAGACACAGCCATTGAATGTGGAAGACATTAAAAGCTTGGCTAGCTGTCTTTGGTACCTACTTAGTTACCTACTTCCGATCTCCTGTGTTAAGTGGCGTAATAGAATGAGTACTATTGAAGTTTGGCTTCGGTTGAGTGCTAGGTTAGTACGAAAAATCAATCGGTGAGGTTGTGAAGTTGCATAGATTGAAATATTTTCAGACATGTTACGTCTGTCTGGCCATCGCCTTCCTCGACAACAGCCAATGTTAGCTGACATAACTGGCAGATAGGGTTGAACAAAAACATGGCTTCATCAGTCGATGAAATCCATAACAGTTAGTTTGAGCCAGTTATGTGAGGATGGGTAGACTTCCTGACTGGTTGGTTGAGGTCATCACGATGGTAAGAACCAATGAAGGCTGGTGATAATTGGTGATATGGCTCGAAATCTTCGTTGTCAATGGATGGTGGAGATTTTTTTTTTTATTTTTTATTTTGATTTACAGCTTGATTCCACACCGTATTTTCAGTACAAGTGTGGAATTTTCAGCATGGATATCGGTAGCCCAAATTCAGGCCGACCATAAATATCGGGTGTGCGCCGGCAGGGGATCGAACCCCGGACCATGTGCATGGTCGGCGAGAGTCCTAACCACTGTGCCACCGACGCACATCCATTCACTGTTTGTGATTTGTCATATGCAATGAGACTCTATTGTTCTTCTATATTACTATTCGTTTTCCTTCACTCATAGTTGTGTTTATTATCTCCCTTTTGAATCTGTCTCTGCGTACTCTGTTCTGTTGGTTTGTGTGGTACATGGAGGGAGTGTGGCACGTGGAACTGCTGCATATGTGTAGAAAGTTCTGTGTTGAAACTAGCCAGTCATTTCTTAATGGAAAATGAAGCTTCACGCTTTAAAGTCTCAGTAGCTGTTGTTTTGTTTTAACGAGGCAGAGTTGTTAACATCATTGCAAACCTTCTTCTCTTTCCCGGCCTTATTACCTGCTATTTGAATTTTGAGAATGAGTCGATCGGTAATCGAACCAAAATCGCGTGCGTCGCTGACTAGCATTCTACCCTTGAACCGTCGACTCACGGATTATACGGAGAATATCTGAGTTGCAGCTGGTAGTCTGCCTACTGGTGACATATTAGAAAAACTTCTAAAATGTGATTATCTTACTCTTGTTATCTGTATTGTGATTGGAATCGTAGGTGAAACATTCAGAAAACTGTCCATTAGGTATGAATTTATATAGTCCTCGCTTCCATCAAGTGTTGATTATCAGTGATTTGTTGAAAATGAAATCAGTAAGGGAATCATTCAAAATCAGGGAGCACTGGATAGCTGTTTCGTTCTACCAACGGGACTCTTCAGCAATATATACCAACGACCCCACCACGAATTGAACCCGCTACTTTTATGCTCACTGACCATTATTCAGCCACTTCGGGTGCAATTCAATGAGGTATGAACTCCACTGATCATGACTTCTCAGAACAACTTCAGGACGTCTATCCAGTTGCCGCCAGTGAGCTGGGTGGATGGCGTGAAGCTGTAATACGAAGTGGTGATCAGTGGGATTCAAAGATCATTGGATTCTGACCGAAGTGACTGAATAATGGTCAGTGATCTTGATCTGGTAGCATGAAGGTCGCGGCTTCGATCGGTGGTGGGGCCGTTGGTGTGTGTTGGTGAAGAGTCCCATAAGTAGGACGAAACAGCTATCCAGTGCTCCCTGGTTTTCATTGATCTCCTAACTAATGTTGGCGCATGACAAAATCCACATTGAAACTACTTATAATGACATAAAAGAATTTGTTTTATTCCAACGTAGTCAGGTGAATAAGTTGAATGGTGTAGAAATCAGTATGAGTTGGTGATTCTATTAATGTTATATGACATTTGAAACATGAAAAATTTAAATAATAGAAGGAATCAGATGAAAAGTGTGACCATATCACCATACTAACTGGTGGTATTCCCACTTTCCCAGGACAGGCAAACAACAAATGAATGTTGATAAAATTGACCATCGTTTCAGTAGGGCGACTTAAGCCTCTGGTGAGGAATCATGCTCTTGTCCATGCCAAGCAAAATATTAAATATCGTCATTCTGGAGGATCCATTGGATGCAGAACTCCGACTGGAACAAGATGGATCCAATAAAGACAAATAATGTGCGGATCAAATAGCAACTATTACGGATCATCATCGGACAAAGCATAGAGTGACAGTCAGACTTTTACCTGAGTTCCATTGACTTTAAAAAGACTTTCAACAGCTTCTACTGCGAAATAATTTGTGAACTCCTTCAACACTACGGCGTGCAATGCTCAACCGCATTACACAGTTATATGACAATGCCATTTGTCAGGTGATCCACAACGGGAAACTCATCGAGGCATTTGAAGTGAATGAATACAGGAATAAGAAATGGCTGTCTACTATGTTAGTGTATCTGTCAAAGGTTGGATTGACAACGTCTCGATTCCTGATATTTTCTTATATTTTTGAAAAATGACCTCTCCTAGCTGAGAATGTGCGGTAACTCAGAGGATTTGATGGTCGGTGTCTCTGTAGCACCGTGGTGGTAATTCTAAGGTCTAACGTCAGCTTCGATGAACTGAACATGTCCTACAAATGTCATCTCAATGTCTTGCATATCGTACACTTTTTGTTGTATTGGATGGACTAAGGAAAGACTGGCACCCACAACATCATGGCGTTGTGGGCTTAATATCTGTTGGTAAATTACGACTTTGTGGCTCGAAATGCTATCAAATGTATCTAAGAAGCAGGATATGTTTTTTTAGAATAATATGAAGTAATGGGTGCCTTCTTGAATATCCTTGATGTTTACCTCGCTGTTTTAATTCCGTTGTTCCTGAACTACTGTGCCTTCTTTTCCCATATAATGTCGTTGTTTTATTGTTCTGTATGATGATACACCTCTTAGTGCTTATTTTGAACTAAGTTTGTTTTTGAAACAGTAATACATTTAATTTAATTTGCAAATATTTCTATTGAATTGAACTGAAGTACTGTAGGAAAGGTGTTCTTAAGGTTCTGTTGAAACATTGTGGCGATTGGCTGGCTCTGTGCATTGGCTCTTACCCAATTGACTTTTCGTCGATAGGTTCGGGGTTCGACTCCCTCTCCACTTACTTGAACCTGGGCAATTGGGTAATACCATTAGCCATCACATAATAAGTGTGAGTTATAAATCCAATACTGGGTAATTGAGATACAAGTGACTAACTGTTGAAACGTTAAGAATGTGAAATACCTTCTAAAAACGTTTTCTGCAGAGCCTATTCATGTACAGGAAGGTAAATTTGACTGCCGGTTGGGGCTAAGTAGTGTAGTTTATCGCGTCAATGATCCAGGAGTAGAGAATCCTCACAAACCACTCATCTGGCCAGGGTCTGATTGTCGATTGACTCACTCCTGAGCCCCTGTGTCTATCTGTCTGTTTTCAACATAGAACTTTGCACCGATGTGCAGCACAGTTCAAGTCGCCACACTCCATGTAGCACACAAAGCAAGAAAAGAAAGTAAAAGGAAATGCAAAATAAAGACAGTAAACAGAGATATGAGGCAAAAATAGTAGTAATATCGAAGAACCATATAGTTTTATTGGAAATCATAAGTCACAAGAAGTGGATGAGTCTGCGCCAGCTATTGACAACGAAGATTTTGAGCCATATCACTAATTGTCTCCAGCCATCGGTTTTTACCGTCCCGAGGGCCCCAACCAGTCAGGAAGTCTACATTTCTCTACATGACTAGCTTAAACTGACTGTTGTGGATTTCATTGACTGATGAAGCCATGTTTTGGTTTGACCGCCGCTAGCTGTTTTCCAGCCTGACCCTATGTCAGCTAACATTGCCTGTTGTCGAGAAAGGCGATAGCTAGGCAGGCATGCGTAACACATGTCCTAACCATCTCAGTCGATGTAGCTTCACAGCCTCGTCGATTGGTTCCCCCTCCCAATTACCTAGCGCTCGAGCAAAGCCTAACCTCAATATTTCTCATCCTATTATACCACTTAACACGGGGGACAGAACGCAGACACCAATGATCAAAGACGGCCCCTTGCATAGCCTGTAGTATGTTCGGAAAGGAGAGCAGGTTGGGCTGGTGGGAGGGTAACAACCCCACCCCTTAGCTTAAAGCGTTGTATTCCATTGGGAACGCATAAGAATCAGAAAAAGGAATGCATTTAAAGTGTATCCTCCGATTGCTTACTTACTTACTTATATTTAAATAAATTTAACGATTTGTTTTTTTCTTCCAATTTTTTTGTGCTTTTTGTAGTGTGATCCAAATCTTACAGTTCGTTGTGTATTCATTGAATGTCTTAACACAAAGTTACCAAGGATTGCCCTTTATGCATCTAGATTTATAAAAAAGGGTGAAGAAATCACATTCGATTATAATATGACTGGTAATTTATTGATTTTTTTTTAAAAATAATATCCAGTGTAGTTATTTTTTCTGTTTACTTTTGAGTAATTGATTTATATGGAAACAACTTCAAATGAGAGGAATTATTAAGCCTGAGCTTACGTTCTGTGCATATTGACATTGGTTTATCCGACATTCTCGTAACCAGAAAAACCTATGTAGCTACGAGAAGACTTTCAAATTAGGTTGTTCTAGCCAGAAGTCGGGTGGTTTGAACTAATTTGAGTCTCTGAGCTGAGTGAAATTGGGTACATCACTGATGAGCTTGATCCAAAACGCGTGAGCCGGCCAACCGGTGTTTAGATCGCTTCCATCTGCGTAGCTATTATTATTATTATTGTTTTTGATTATAGCTTGAAACCACACAGTATTTTCGGTACAAGTATGGAATTTTCAGCATGTGATATCGGTAGCCCAAATTTCGCAGGCCTACCATTGATATCAGGTGTGCGTCAGCAAGGGGATCGAACCCCGAACCATATGCATAGTCGGTGAGAGTCCTAACCGCTGTGCCACCGACGCACAAATTACTACTGCTTGAAGTGAGTGGTATGAAAATGCTCATCTTTCTCTTTATGAATTTGTTTGGTTTCTTGGTTAACCACTTACAACACCAAGCAGATCACGTTTTGTGATCTGAATAATTTCGGCTTCCGAAGGAAGCCGTGGTGAAATTTCGCCTCGAACTGTGTAAATTTCGAATTTGACTTAGTTTGCACTTCGTCGTCGTTTCTCGGAAGTTCTGCTGTTCAACTCTTAAAACGTCTCTTTTCAACATAACTAGAAATGTAACAACAGAAGACAAGGGCCAGGCAACAGATCGTTTATTTAGGAAATCAACAGATATTTATAGATTTTCATGTACATTATTATAGATTATTGTAAGCAAACAAACACAGTCCTCTGATTGGTGGTTTCTCGCTGAACGTTAATCTTTCATCTCTTTGTGGCCGTTTCTTGAAGTTCAGATTATCTATCTGCCAATTGTATCCGTCTACGCAAAGTCTGCTTTGATTGGTTATTGAGTAGTCAGTCTTTGTTCTTATTTTTCTCATGATCAATATTGGGGTCTTCAACATTGACGTAAATTACTGTCTACCAATTTGTGGCTAGCAGCCAGCTCTCACCACAGAAATCAAGAAACGCTCTTCTCAAACTATAGTTATTGCCTTGTAGAGGAAGTCCGCCAATGAGGAGAATTTTGTTCCCCCTTAAAAGACTGTTACGTCACATTTGTCGGTTAACTTGCATTCTTTTCAAGATATTTCACTTGTGGAATTTATTATTTTTTTCAGGTGCTATTGCTTCAGATAGCGATGGAGTCACACCGGATGCTGAAGCAACAGAAACAACAAATTCAGATACACCGCTTACTTCGACTAACAACGATGAAAAGAGTCCAACGCCTTCCTCGTCTTCAGTTGATGTTACACCTGATACAGGCAGTGAGGTAAGCTGTACATCATTGTAAATTGTATTTAAGTGTTATTAGTTTTTCTGTAGATGTCGTATCAGTGTTGCTTTTCATACATGGTATATTGGGCTTACTTCATGCATTTATTCCCCTTGGTGAATTTGATTGAATAAAGCAAGAACAACAGTGGCGGTTTGTGCAGAATAACATGGTACCATCATTGCTTATTTCGTTGGCTTCTCATCAGCCCAGCTGCTTACAGCCTAAATAAATTATGAGGTTTATGTACAGAAAAGTTTTAACATACTTGCAAATTGTTTCCATGATGTCAGTTGACAGGAAGTTTCTGACTTAGTGAACAGTGCTCAGAAAATTGCGTTTATATAGTTTTTACACAGACAGTTCAAGTTTAAACAAAATAAATGTATGCATACAATCGTAAAGGAGTTACGTAATAAAGACGAGAGATGCGTAAGATGCTGAGTGACTAATGAATTAGGTAACAATGTACTGAGTTCAACTCAAATCATAGAAACAAGAGACAAAGCAAAATTACACTGTATCGAAGAGGTGAGGTTAAAGCTTGCTTTACTTGCTTTACTTCGGCTATCTCCTACGGGAGGATGAGCCGGCTTCATGAACATAGAGTTCATGAAGTTTCATGGGAATTTGGTACGAGTGATGTCCCCAGAATCGCTCGGCCTTTTGTTTGAGAGTGCAGCTCTAGCCTTTACACAACCAAGTGTGACCTACAAGGCAGTAGGAGTGGAGTAGGGAGTCCACTATCCATTGGCAGCCGCTGACCGGAGTTCAGTTCATACGCCTTTTTGAATGGGGCCAGACATCCAGGACATCCAACAAGCCCTTTGTCCATACGTCTGCCGGTGAGCTCCAGTGAGCTTCATACGCCAGTCGTTGGAGGTTTGGAATCAGGGTTTAGCCATCTCCCCTAGACTGTCATCCAATGGACAGTCAACCCGGTGAAGAGCGCCGGTCATCCGCTTTCGCCCTCTCACTTTGGTGAAAAACACCTCCGCCACGTGAAGGCAGTGAGTAGGACTTCCTCAGGAGAGACTATGTAAGACGCCCGGTCATATGGGAGCATTTCAAGGTGTGCGGAGGGGTGGCCAACCCGCAGCGCAAGGTACCCACCCCCGACCATCCTGAGGCTTTGGAGGCTTACGTAATCAAATGAGAGAATAAAGACATCCAGTTACCAAGATGGGCAAGGAAAAACTAACAACTGCTTCTTTCCGAACACACATAAATCTGGTTTCAAGCGTTTGACAGAAATTGCTTCGGCAAAGTTGAGGAGAATTGAGCTCCTTTGTCTATTGATTATTTTAAAGGATTTTGAGATTTCCACCCCATGAGCTGTATCGAGGAGATGTCTGGTAATAGCTCTATCATAAGAGTTTGTTCCCTTGAGACGTGGGTTTTTCGCACATGTTCAGAAAAGTAGACGTGTGCCCTTCTTTCTGTTCTCCCAATGTAACTGCTCTCAAAGATACATGTTAATTTGTATACACAGTTGGAGTTAACATGAGAAGGGTATCTAGTTGAATGAAGACAGGCTGTTTTTCAACTGTGATTTGTTTGGTATTTGAGCCTTCACATCTTCCATATTTGTTAATGAATCTTTGAGGATAACCGTTGTTTTCAACACCTTTTCGAGAATCGTAAATTCTTCCTCTAGTTTCTCTGCAGAGCATATTCTCCTCACTCTGTAGTACAGAGTCATGACTAGTGCTCGTTTATAGCTATTTGGACAAAAACTATTAAAGTGTAAGTATTGTCCATTCCATGTCAGCTTTCAGTAAATCGACCTCTGGAGGCTACCATCTTCTAGGCGTTGCATGGCAATGTCAAGAAAATGGAACTTACTATCTAACTTTCATGTTCTATAGTGAATTCAATATTGGTATGTGCGTCGTTGAATAATCTGAGTAGGTAGGAAGCATGACTTTCATTGTTGCACACTACAAATGTGTCATCGACATATCGACAATAAGAAGTTGTTTCGTCAATCGCATGCTTCAACTTTGTTTTCTCAAGGTTTGACATGAAGATATCTGCTAAAACAGGGCTAAGTGGACTGCCCATAGCTACACCATCTATTTGTCGATAAAGTGTGTTGTCAAACTGGAACTGTACACCCATGGTACACATCAGCAGTAGGCGTTTGAATTCCGATTCTGGTAATGGGAGAAGATCAGACTGTTGACAAATGATCTCAATGGTTTCATTGATTGGGATCATTGTGAATAAGGCTTACTTGTGTATTTGGCTTACTACACAAATTTGTCTCTTGTGTATGAAGCCGCATCTGTGAACTTTATGCTCCAGTTTAACCCATCTATATGTTGTAGATATGAATGCTCACTTTTTGTCAAATAAACAACGTCTCGTATAAGTCCTAGGTGGAGTTCATTCGCTTGATAACGTTTAGTACCTTTTCAATTCGGTATGATTCAGTTGTTAGGTACTTGGAGGATTCGATTTTCACCTCTTGATGTGCGGTTATACCGTTGAGTTTTGAAGCGGGAATGCGTATTGGTCAGTTTGATTCCATTTTTCAATGTTTTATTCCAACAACACAATAAGAAGACGTAGTTTATCTGAAACGTGTAATGTGCGTATTAGCGCAACACATTTCGGACATTCTGATCACACACGTACTTGTCATGCACAGTTCTATAGAAGGCAAGAAGGTATGAATCATTACAGCGCGGGTCAGATTGTGTACAGGTCAAGGTCAAAAATCTTGGGTAGGGAAATAGATGATGCAAAGGTGTGGGTAAAAAAGAAAAAACAAAAACAAAGAAGTGGTTGAAAATATTGTCGGTCGGTCGGTTTTCGACATAGAACTTGCACCGATGTGCGGCAGTTCAAGTCGCCACACTCCATGTAGCACACAAAGCAAGAGAAGAAAGCAGAAGAAATGCATAATAGAGACAGTAGATAGGGATGAGACGAAAGGAATAGTAATATCGAAGAGCAATATAGTTTCACAGGAAATTATAAGTTACAAGGAGTGGATGCATCTGCGCCACTGAGAACGATTTTGAGCCATGTCACCAATTGCTTCCAACCACTGGTTTTTACCGTCCCGAGGACCCCAACCAGTCAGGAAGTCTACACCTTCCTACGTGACTGGCTTAGACTAATTGTTGTGGATTTCATTGACTGGTGCCATGTTTTCGTTTGACCGCCGCTAGCTCTTTTCCAGCCTGACCCTATATCAGCTAACATTGCCTGTTGTCGAGGAAGGCGATGACTAGGCATACGTAGCACATGTCCTAACCATCTCAGTCGATGTAATTTCACAGTCTCGTCGATTGATTTCCCCTCCTTACCTAACACTCGACGAAAGCCTAACCTCAATATTTCTCATCCTATTATACCACTTCACATGAGAGATAGAACGCAGACACCTATGATCGGAGACAGCTAATCTTTTCATGTCTTCTGCTCTCAATCGCCAGGTCTCACAGCCATAAAGGAGGACGGAGCGGACTGTTGAGCAGTGAAGTGTATTGAACCTTGGTTCTAAATTGGATTACCACAAGGCAGGTGTTGTCGAAATCCATAAAGGGAACTAATTGCTTTAAATGTTGGGTGTCGGCGGTACATCTCCACTACACTCGGTTTTGTGTCATCACTTTCAGATCTCTTCACAACTGTCCGCAAGTTCAACTACTGAACTTACTGTCAGTCAAGGTTTTGTTCAATGGTGATGTGTATTGTTGGGATTCGGTTAGCGCAGAGCTTGATTTTCCTGAATTCAGTCTTCTCCGGGCAAAGTCTTCCATACAAGGCATCTTTCAGTCCCTTTAGAATGATGCGGCATGGCATTTTGCTTGGAGTAGACAGAAGCATGATTCCGCGCCAGTTTCATGAATACGGGTTCCTTCTGTTGTTCGAATTTTCTGCCCTAATGGGAGTGGGATTAACAGCCTTACGCCAAACCTTACCCGCTTTTCGAGCTTAGAACCAGCAAGTAAACTGGGCGAGGTTGTATTTGGACATGGCATTACCAGTGTTGGGTTGTCAACCCTGACGTTGTGATTTAAACCTGGTGATTGAATGTGGTGCTGTTAACATTTCTAAAAATAATGTGGCTTTGTTTGATATCAGTTTCTTCTCTATCGAAAGTTAAGTGGTGTTTCTGAGTTGGTTCGATTCTACTGTCAAGCACACCCGCCAATATACATACATAGTCGAGTTAGCCCTAGTAGGTTCCAAAGTAGCATTAGATTTTCAGTTCAAGGCACTTCTGGAACTTGTAGTTTTCCTTGTTACTATCCGAGTGTTTGTGTGCAGTGAGGTGAGCTTTGCTTTCTGTTATTCCCTGGAAGGATGTTCATTAAAAGTAGGGAATGTGGGCAAAGTTTGTATTAACTTGTTCACCAGTGTTTACAAAATAGGGCCAAGCATTCACGAGTGCAGACGTTAAGTTTTAGGGAATAGTATTTTGAAGGGACTGCTGTGAGTCGTTGTGATATGAATACTGCCCGGTGTTAACTAGTCAAGATCTCTACAGTTATACAGAATGACCAGTTGAGCTCATGAGATAACATACCTGGCCTAGTAGGACTAAGCTCCGAATAAATTAGGGCTCTCGATCTTATGTTATATCGTTTGCACTATTTGTGGGACACATTGGACTACAATGTGAGTTATTCATCCAGCTACTGTGTCGAGTTTACAAGCTCCACGCTCCATGTATTCCGGTCTTTCCATGGCCAATCCCTGTAGTCTAGTAAATAAAAGTATGTCTTCAAGTTATAAGACAAGTTTGTTTACCTGCCAACCACTTCTTATTCTTCAATAAGTTATGAACTATTTGTGTAGGCAGCGATGCTGAAATTGAATAGGGTTATGCTGCACTTCAACAACGCCTAGTGTGGTAGTTCAGTAGTTTACTATCCGATCCTGAGTCGAAGAGAAGAGGGAATATTGGACATGGAACTGGCGACCCTACCCCGAAAAATCAATAGCTACAGAAACTTCAAAGCACAGCGAAAATACAAAAAGCTTAATCCTTGCTGGAATCGGAGAAACGGAATAACGCGGGCTGGCGAAAGCCTTCGGAAAGCCAGTCAGCGCATGTGTTTTCTTTCGATGAAGGCAAAAATAAGCATGGGGAAAATAGAAAGTCTGCACGATGTACGAAGGCAAAGAGGCTGCTTAGATTGCAAAAGAAATGAGGAGATATAATGCTAGGAATCTGAGAGCGGGTGGAAGTGGATTCCAAATTGTTAAGTGGAGAGTCAGTAATCCACTGCACTCACCCAGACGATAAGCACGGGCGCACTGAGGGAGTGGCTTTCATGATGCTGCCAGCAGTATCCAAACCCCCTCTGTAATGGAAACCCATCTCCTCCTGCGGGATAATGACAACCAGGTTCAGTTCAAAAGGAAGGAGGAATGCCACTACATATTGCCACGCGCCTATAAATAACTCAGGACAAAAGAAGAAAGAGTTCAATAGACATTTGCAAACAGTAATGGGTAAGATCCCAAATGGTGACTTAAAAATCTTAATGAAGGATTCTAATGCTAAATTGAGAGAAGGAAATTCAGGAAGAGAACTCGTCATAGGTTGAGGGGTTGTTGACGAAATGGATGAGGATTGAGAATTCTTCCCGAATTTCTGTGCTTTCAATGATTCGGTGATTGAAGGTAGCGTCTAAAAGCAAATGCACGTACGCAAGTTGATATGGGTTTCCCCTCATGAGCACACCAAAAGTCGGATTGGCATCATCTCAGTCTGGAAATACAGGAGGCGCGTCATGCTGTTCACGAAATGTAGATAAGGAGATGTAAGCTCAGACCATTATCTAGCTCAAAGATCCGTCAGAGTTGATTTTAAAGCCTTCAGAGAAGCTGTAGGTGGACCACAATTGTAGTTTAACATTTAGCAGCTGAAGGACGGAACCACCAGCGACACCTTAGTTGCAGAGCAAGACTGGAGACGATATGTATGTAAATGAAGGAAACCCGCGCTGTCCTCTTAAGAAGAAAAAAGAGACAAGATAGAAAATAGCTCTCTGCGGACACCTGGGGAGTAATATAGAAAACAGCGACGGTGAAATGGATGATGAACCAATACAGAGATGGACAAAGAAGCTACCTTATTAAACAACAAGATAAGGGCGACTTAAGCCTTTGCGAAAACTGGCGCGAAATCATGCTCTTGTCCACCCCAAGCAGTACAATAGTTCGCGTCATCTTGGAGAGACCAAAGGATGTTCTGGGTACAAAACTCCACCCAGAGTATGCTGGATTCAGGGAAAAGCAAATCTCGTAGGGATCAAATCGCAGCGCTGCTAATCGTCGGGCAGCGGAATCTCTATCTCAACTTCATCGGCTCTCAAAAGCTTCCGACAGCGTTGACCGGAGTGATAATTAGTAAATTGCTTCCACACTGCAGAGTGCCCCAAACTTTTATCAACCTCATTCAACAGCAATATGACAATGCCACATGCCAATTTATTCGCAACAGAAGACTCAGCGGAGCGTTCGTATTGAAGACAGGAGTAGGATAAAGCCGTCCGCAGGAAGCGAGAAAACAAGAATACTTTGGACCGATAAGAGATTCCAGAAGATCTGTACTTAGCGGACGATTTATATCTAATGTCACATAAATTTGGAGACTTACGAAGACCAGCAAGTTGGTAGAAGGGAGTAAGCTGCGAAGACAGGTTGTCAGTCGAACACAGAGAAAACCGCGTTGATAAAGATTTCTAAACAACTACAACAAAAGTACCAGTCGCTGTCAACGGAAGAAATCTCAGGGTCATCTCTTTCACCTAATCCTGGCAGTGTTGTTCCAATTTAAAGCGGCACGGATGAGAATGTCAAAGCCAGCCATAATCAGAAAGACAAAACAGACGTTCATTAATCTGAAGTCAGTGTTCTACTACCGTGGCATAAAGAACTAGATCCAGATTTACACCATTAACATTATGTACTTTTTGTGTGTGTGTGCGTGTTAGGAACTTGGCGTCTCACCAAAACCATTCCTAACAGGCTACTGCCAACTTTAACCAACATCTGTCTTCGCTGCATACTTAAGATCCGATTGCCGATCAGAAGCGACTATCAGGAATGACCTCTGACAGCAAAGCAACCGAAAGCCTGTTACCCAACAATTAAGCCGAGAAAGTAGAGGTGAATTGGACACACTCTGGGGAGGCCACTAAACGACATCACTTGCCAGACCCTAGAGCGAAATCCGAATATTCGGTGATAAGTTGGTCTTCCGAAGGTGACATGGAGGAGATGAGAGCTTATGAGCAGTCGTGGGGCCAGTTAAAGAGAATGGAGTGAAGTGGCGGTGTGCTGTTGACGACGTAATTCCCACTTAGGCCTCCTGGAACTAATATTATGCCTCACTTTTATGTCATTTTACGGATATATGCACACTCATTCGTTGTAGCCTATTTGGGGCAGGTAAATACTTCAGAATTTTTGCCGTACTACTAATTACGTAACTCCCTAATTGTGTTGTTGGGAGAAGTGTTTATGTTGTGGATGTAGGGAAGCTAGGCTTGCTTGGAATGCACTTATTTGTCTTACTCAGGAATATGACCCACTTACAACTCCAGTTGCCGTCTGTCGGGAGCCATCATATACGGAAATACTGTCTGGCTTCACTGTGAGCCAACTGTATTCACCGAGAAAACGAGTTATGTGAGAGAAATTGAACGGTTGGCTGAGGTATGTAGCCTGGATGCTAAGCCATTTTCTTTCTGGACGTCCGCTGCTAACTGTGATTGGCTTTAGATGGCAGTCTCTCGAAGAAAGTCAAGCCAGACTGTGTCACCATTCTGTATGGTCTATTAACTAGTCAAAATTGTGTAAAGAGATGGGGGTCACACAGCTGTATGTTCTGAAGGGATGAATCCTCTATTCTACCTCACATGGAACATAACCTTGCATCGAATTATGATTCTTCTATTCTTTTTTGTGTACAGCGTTATACACTGATGCACTTCTCTGCAGTATTCTTCTGTAACCCTTTTAGTGATTAAAATGCTTAGCGCCTTTTGCCGAAAACACTTGAAAAGGCAACAAACCTCGAACGAACGGTTATAGAAGCTGATAAACCCCAGTAGCCTAATATTAACTTGACACTTTTTTGATGGATCTGAAGGCATGACATTGCAAAAGGAAATTTATGAAGTGCGGGGTTATGCTTTATCTGAAAATTACTCATCACATTGAATGAGAAGGTAACAAGTCTCCAAAGCCTCAGGATGGTCGGGGGTGGGTGCCTTGCGCTGCGGGCCGGCCACCCCTCCTCACACCTTTTGAAATGCTCCCATATGACCGGGCGTCTTGCATAGCCTCTTCTGAGGAAGTCCTACTCACTGTCTTCACGTGGCAGAGGTGTTTTCCAACAAAGTGAGAGGGCAAAAGCGGATGCCCGGCGCTCTTCACCGGGTTGACTGTCCATTGGATGACAGTCTAGGGGAGATGACTAAACCGTGATTCCAAACCTACAACGACTGACGTATGGAGCTCACGGGAGCTCACCGGCAAACGTATGGACAAAGGGCTTGTTGGATGTCCTGGATGTCTGGCCCCATTCAAAAAGGCGTATGAACCGAACTCCGGTCACCGGCTGCCAATGGATAGTGGACTCCCTGCTCCACTCCTACTGCCTTGTAGGTCACACTTGGTTGTGTAAAGGCTAGAGCTGCACTCTCAAACAAAAGGCCGAGCGATTCTGGGGACATCACTCGTACCAAATTCCCATGAAACTTCATGAACTCTCTGTACTGGTCCAACAACGCCGCCTTCGGTGGTTTGGCCATGTTCTGCGCCGACCAGATGACGATCTGGTCAAATCAGTTCTAAATCCCTCGCCATTACCATCTTGGCGATGTCGCAGGGGTGGACAGCTGAAAACATGGCTTGGTACAGTCAAGGCTGATATGGAGTGCCTGGGGCTACAAACCGTCTACGGACGCCGTCTGTGGAACAAGAATTGGATAACCCTGTCGCAAATCCTTGCATCAGATCGCCGCGCCTGGGCAGCGATGATTCGAGATGTTCATGAAGCCGGCTCATCCTCCCGTAGGAGATAGCCGAAGTAAAGTAAGAAGGTAACAATGCACTCCCATGTGACTAATACTTTAAATCAAAAAGCATGGTCTATTGGGGTTGAATAATACAAAGAACCCCACAGTTTTTCTGAATTTGGTCTTGAATTCGTTCCAGTCATCCTTTGCCATTGTCTTCAAATTGAGTAGTGCTGTGAGAAATTTCGCTATCTGTTTCAGCCTGTGGAATTCTTCGTCGCAAAATCCCCTGAATCATAGGGTAAAAACTAGGGCAAGTTGTAGATAACGTCGTCAGAGTCTTAAGCAAACTCATTCCAATTCCTGTAGTTCTTTTGACTACCTAACATCAGTCGCATTTTCGTGCTTAGACATGGCATATTACTTCTGTCGACTTAATCACTCCTGAAGCAATGCTTAGCGGGTACGGTACTATACTAGAACTTTGTTCGATCACTGTCGGCAGTGTTAAAGCCTTGAAGCTGGCTACCACTTTGAACGTCAACGTCGAGCGTTGTTAATCAACTGTGAGGTTCTCTCTATTCCCTTTTTATATGTGTGACTTTTTGGCTCTGTATTTCTGATTTGGTTTGACACAAGTGGATGAAGTGAGTACATCAGGTGAAAATGCTTGTAAAATGTGTATTCTGCTGTAAGGCCTTAATAAAATATCTTAAATGCTAGGGGCTAGCTACATGTTAGACTCCTTTCTTTCAGGCACTTTGTACTTTGCTAAATTGCAAATGCTTTTGATATATCCCATCCAAAAAATTCCACCTAGTATTCATTTTCATCTATATTTTTCCAAACACTTAAGTGAGGAGTGGCTAAGTACGTTGACTCTCAGCTGTTTGTAGTACAGAGCGATGCCTTATGCTGTTTCTTCCATAGGGTTGATCTTATTCTGAAGTGCTGTTCGATGAATAATGTACGCCCACATTCCAGAGCTAATGAACAGATGGCCTGGTTAAATTCTAAATTTTCCTTAGTTGATTTGGGTTGTATTAGTTTTATGTAGAAACATTACTGAACTCGGATCCTAGACGACTGTGGAGAGCGTTTGAATCAAGAGAACTGCCAAAAATAAAGTTATGGTTTTTGATTTATAGGGTGTTCATATCAAAAGTTAAGTAATTTAATGGCTTTCGCACTGTGTAAACTAGAAGATCTTGGCCTTTGTAATCTATTGTCATTGTCAATGTGAGCAGCCATTTGTGACTGAAGACAGTATGCTTTACTTCATAATATTGTGATAAAAACAACCCTAAGATTTTCGGTCCTTGTTTGCCACAATTCGTGACTCATTGTTTTTGTCAGTCCACCATAAATGTGTCAAGGATTTGTCATCCTATTGGTCAAATTTTCCTATTTTTTGTTTTTTGGCCAGCTAACCTTAAATAGTTGGATGAGTCATGCTTTTGTCATTGTGAATGCAATGGTAGGCAGAGGACAGGAGATAATTGTATTCACTAAAATAAATAAATAAAATTAGCCAATCAGAAAGACCCAGGCTTTGTTCTGCGTGGGCGGTGAATTTTGCAATGTCCAGAAACTATAATCTGATTGGCGGTGAGACCTCCAATAAGATTTCAGAGTGGTTTTTAAAGTGTATATAAATGATTATGCTGTCAATAAAAGTGTAAATTATCAAAATCCAGTGACCGCTGGTAGCGGATTGTTATCCTGTTGCAATGTGTGGTTGGCTTCAGCCATGCGTAATTTAACACTCTAAAGAATGTTTTACTTTGGAAACTACTGCTTTATTCCACCGTTTTAATTTTGTTGGAATAATTTCACATAACTCCAACTAGTTTCCTGTCTTTCAGGATAAAAATAGTATCAAAGCAGATTTATGAACAGAGAAATGTCTCTGTGTTTGATCGTTAACTCTTTTGAGCTGATTGAGCTTCTTGAACAACATTTTCAAAAAAGTGTAGGTGTGACACTGAATGGTTTAAGCATTCGGTTTTCAACTTACAGGTTACAGGTTCGTGTGTTGTCTCAGCCTAGACAACTGCGTGGTATCTGTAGTCCTCATACGATAAGTGTGGCTCTTAATCCGGTACATGAAATATCTGTTCTGCGTAATCGGGCTGCGATTTCCCAGACGTCAAGATTTTATTACAAGGTTGTATTTTATGTTTTGAAACAAAGATCTATAAGTAGATTAAACTGTAATCCTGTTGCAAAGACAAGTAATATCAGTCTTTTGAATCCCAGAGTTTATTTATAAGAAAGGCTAAATATTTATTTACTCGCCGTTTATTTGGAAGTTTGAATATGTTGTGTTTTTATTGTAACTAAATAAAGGTGTCGTAGCAGTTTGATACACATTCAAGTTGGGTCACAAACGTATTGGCGAGAAATTGAATGTCTACATGATATATTAAAATTCGTTACACTTTGCTATTCTGTTTCAACGGCGGATTGGCGTATTGATTTCTCCTAACTAATCTTCCTTTTCCAACCTCATTTCTACCGTCTACTTTTACTGGGTCCTCTGTTTAGTGATATATATATATATACTGTTGTGATGCTTAGTTACCGCACAGTGTATATGCATGTTGTGAAGTATTTCATGGTATAAACGTGTATTAACCTTCATTTCGTCTATGTGTTTCTTTTCCCTTCTTTGTACTAGGTGTCTTTCGATAGCAAGTCTCTTGGATCTAAGGTGAGGATTTATGTTGTTTGTTATTCGGTTGGAATTTTCTCAAATAAAATTATTTTTTTCTAATGTTCATCGTTGTTACTGATAAACGTTTTGCATTTAGAATTTGGTATTTCTACTCTACCCTTTTATCAAATGTAACCTTACTATTTAGCTTTTTGTGATTACTGTTCAGTCATGGTGTTTTGTTTGACTCCACTACACCCCATTCAACTATTAGATCTGGGCTGGTAAGAAGTAAGATAGAACAAAGTTTTTTCCAGGGTTCTTTTTGCCTTTCATTCATATTTTTACGAGTTGATCACGGATTGATATCAGTTAGAGAATCTTTGAAAACCAGGTAGTACTGGACAGCTGTTTCATCATAGATTGGGAATCATCGGCAGTACGCACCCCAGGACCTTCCGGTTACAAGGCAAGCTTGTATACCATTCAGCCACTGGAACCCAATTCAATGGCCAGTGCATGAATTCTAACTTCTACCAATTTGTGTGATTTAGCGCGACCCCACCCAATGTCGTCGGTGGGACACCCATCCTCACACGTGACATCTGGATGGAACTCACTGGTCACGACGTCTCACTAGAACTGACTCCAGGAAACTCTATCCTGTAGGAAGTCACTAGCGAGCATCAGATTAATTTTCTATAGTTTGGTTTGTAAGGTTGGTTGGAAGCATAATAGTTCTCTAACTGATATCAAAAATCCGTGATCAATTCGTAAAAACATAACTAACTCTTACAAACCAAACTATAGAAAATTTGATTTATGCGTTATGCTTCCAGCCAATCTTTAAGGTTTATATACATACATTTTTCATGATTTCCGTTTCCTTTGAGCCGTCTCCGGAGATTTCCCTTTAGTGGAGCGGAAGCGAAAACTGCTGTATACTAAAATACCTTCTGTGTGTGTTTGTGTGTTCCTTTACTATTTATCTTAATGGGATTTTTCACCTCGACAAGCTTCAACAAAGCGAAAAAATGAAATTACTTCATCTCGTTGTTTTCTTTTCCAACTGCATAAACAGAATATCCACTTACTTTGACATTGGTCTTCAAAGTGAAAGTCATTCGTATGACGTAATTACTAATTAGTAAATTGAAAGTGGTAAATGCGCGGGATGCTGTTTAGCTTGTCAGTGCATAGAGAAAGCATTACAAGATTATTCCAGAATTAGGAATAAATGTGGAGGTGTAGAATCCACAAGACATTTACTTAGGGATGAAGTAATTTCGTTAAAAAAAAGTGGTCAAAAAATAGTCGGATCAAAAGTATAAGCAGAGATAAAATTAAGGGAATGAAATTACAAAACAAAATTAAAATAACCTGTGGTGTAGCTATCAAGGAAGAGCGGAGATTCACACTAATTTGCTTCTAAAGATTCAGGAAGTTCGGTCGGTTTTAACCGTTGATATTGCTTACCGCTTCAATGACACTTAACCAAGTGGAATTAATGTTAACTTTAATTGTCAAAAGTGATTTTGATAAATCAATGTCGTGACAACTGTCTATCACGTGATGGGGTGAGACTGTACTGTTGAAGACTTTCACGCCTTTCACTCACAGATTTCCTGGAATTGTGTTCAGATGTACATTCGTAAATTTCTCATGATCAATAGCTACACTGTGTGGATACTTCCTATATTGATATGAAAATTGTTTTTTTTCACTAAGGTTGTATGCAGTTGAAAAGATCGAATTAAATAATGACGTGCTATCCTATCATCCTGGTGAATTTATTGTTCTTGATTTGTTCCTATCTCTCATGTAAAGAAAACACTCTTAATTACCTAAATCTAAGACGTTTTAATAATCAATATAATTAATGCTCAAATAGTTCCATTCATAAAGCTTTTATTTAGGGTTTCAAGTTTATACACGGATAGATATCAGTTAGATAACCATTGAAAATTACAGAGTACTGGACACCTGTTTTTTCCTAGTGTGGGACTCTTCAACAGTGCGAACCCATATCTCCTCTCCTGCCAGGTTACGAGACGAGTTTATTGATCATTCAGTTACTTAGATAGAATCTAATAGTTCATGAATTCTAACTTTCGTGGTTTTTAGTGCCGCTGACTGACTAGTTTCATCATAGAACTTTGCACAGAAGTACAGTAGTTTGAGTTCCTGCTCTCCTTTTACGTAGCACACAAAGCAAGAGAAGAGAATAAAGAGAGATTCAAAGGAGAGAGATAAAGAGGAGTGCGAGTGAGGGAAAAAGAATAGTAATATGGAAGAACAATAGTCTTATTGCATATGACAAATCCATTGACAACGAGGATTTTGAGCCATATGATGAATTGTCTCTAGCCTTCATTGGTTCTTACTATCCCAAACCTGACCCAGACTGGTTAGGAAGCTAGTTTACATCTCCCTAAGTGACTAGCTGGTTGGCTGGTTGAAACTAACTGTTATGGATTTTATTGACTGATGAAGCCATGTTTTGGTATGACCACACCACTAACGCCACCGTCAACCAATTTCATCATTGTGATGGACTTCATTAGTCATTAATACATTAATTTTGATATTGTTATGTAAAAACAGAATGATGGTGTTCATCTAATTTCGTTTTGTTTTGTTTTTATTTATTTATTTCAGGAATTGACACTTGTGTGTATGAAAGACAAAAAGAGAGAGAGATTGGTGTTGTTATGTACTTCTAGGCTCTTGAATTCATATGTATATGCATTATCTTTTCTTATTATTACGTATTCTATATGTGATAATTAGGGGTGGGGTGCGATGGGGGAGAAATCCTGGGGAATAAGGATTTTCACTTCAGCAATAATACTTTTCTATCCAACCGTCTCTACACTTTGTGTACAATAAATTTTTTGTATTTTGATTGTGTGTGTATGTGATTGTGTGTGGTTCGGATGAATATGATGTTTGCTTCCTCTGATAGATAGAGTATCGCACCTCAGTTGCGCTAGTGTCTAGGCACTCTGTTTTTGCGATAATGTCTGGTTAAAAAAAACCAATGCACATGGTTTTGCTCCTCCCGCACCCACTTCGTGGTGTACATTTTTATGTATAATTTGTAACCACTTTCATAGATTTATACAATTTCTCTAAGATAGAGGTTCATTCATAAAGGAGGGAACAAGAAACGTTCAAGAGACATATTGATCTTTTTGGCGATTTCATCCTCAAAAGCACCCGTGTAATCACATTTTCATACATAATTTTTCATAGTTACAATTTTCAAAAGTTGGTATGTAAGGATTAAATTTTCTCTTTTTTACGAGTTTGACCACGGATTGATATCAATTAGAGAACCATTGAAAATCAGCAGGAAGTACTGCCAGACAGCTGTTTCATCTTAGTTTGGGTGCGTACTGCTGATGATTCCCTAACTAGGATGAAACAGCTATTCAGTACACCTTGGTAACTCTCAGTGGTTCTCCAACTGATATCAATCCGTGGTCAAACTCGTAAAAACTAGTTACAATTATTGCGTAATTCCATATAGTGATTTACAAAGGAGGTGATTGAAGGTGATATCAATTTTCAACTTGATATGAAAGTTTGAAGGTGTGAATAAAGATCACAAGGGAGGAGCTTAGAAGCAAAATGACACAGGATTGATTAGAAAGTAGCCTGAAAATATGTACAATATCTTTTTTAATGAAGACATGTGTGAAAGGAATGGTCATAGAAATGAATTAAAATGACTGTTTTATAACCGAAAATTAAAAAAAATGAAGACAGTCTAAGAAGTCGAGCAGAACTAGATCCATGGTGAATGTAGAGGTAGGACTAGGTCCTTGTAAACACAAATCTCCGTCATCTTAATTCGTGTAGCGCGGGTTGCGAAAGGCGCATCTCAAAGTGGACAAAAATTCATCGAACGTAGTGTGTTCTTGACTCATTTGTATTACAGAAGGCGCCGTGAAAAGCCGGAGCTATGTGTTCAGAAGGAACTAGTCCAACATCTGCACTTTCCATGGATCTAGTTCTGTTTGGTTGCTTAGTTGTCGTCGTGTTCATGTTTAGTTATGAAAAATATTGTTTCAATTTGTTCCTATGCCCCTGTCTCCTTTACACCTACTTTCATTGAAAGAAAGCTGTTTTACCAGGCTACTTTCTCACCCTTGTAATTCCGTTGCCACGCTTCTTTTGATATATCTGTATTCACACCTTCGAACTTTTATACAAAGTTGAAAAATTATATTGAAAATCCCCATTGAGTCATATGAAAAAGAGAAGACATTCAGCGAAGAGACTCTTTTCGGCGAATTCATTCACATAGCTGTACAATCGCATTTATATATAAATATTTGTGTGTGTGTGTGTGTGTGTACATGAGGTTTGTCAAGTTTAGATAATTGATTAGTTAATACAAGAATGATGTAGTATAGAGACAAAGTTAATCAGACAGCAACTAAAGTAAGACTGAGTTAAAAAAAACAACTAGATGACGTAATATAATTGGCTAAAATGTTACAACTTAGGTCAGGATAGCAACAGAGGTAATTACAGGTAGAGATTAAGTAGAAGTGAAATTGAGTGAATAAGTTGGATGACGTAACATGAATGACTAGAAACTGAGCGTTGTTCAGGTCAGTAACAGTGGTAGTGGGGTGTAGAGATTGAATCGGGTGGGGGTAGAGAACAAGAAAGTTGAAATTGTAAAATGTTACAATTGAGAAAGCAAAATAATACTAATGAAGAGACAGAAGAAAAGATTAGGTAGAATTTACATGTCGGCTAATAAGATAGATTACGTCCATTGCAAGTGTAGTGATTGAACGAACTTCTTCTGTATGCAGAGTTCAGGACTTAGCAAGTGGATCGCCATTGCTTCTGCAGTTTGAAGAAGTCTGATTCGTACACCTTTAGGGAGACTACTTCTTACTCTGTAGACGACTTTGAAGTTTGTTTGCGGTGTAGCTTGGTGTCCGGATTCGATCAGATGTTCTAAGATGGAACTGCGGGGGCATCGATTTTCTCCTTTATAAAACCATGCTGGTAAGTGCTCGGTGATACGTTTGGAAAGCGAGCGCTGGGTACGGCCAACATACCTGGCTCCACACGAGCAGGTGAATTGATAAATGCACATTGATGAGGCCAGCAGCGGTAGCTTATCCTTCACGTTCACATGAATCATAGGTTTTGTGGAGAAGGTTAGTCGTAGTTCAGCTGCGAAGAAAGTCTTCTTAAGTGAACGCGACAGTCGATTTTTCAGTGTTTCCGCAGATAGATCTCCATTGAATTGGAGGTTCATGTAGAGTAGTTTTTTCTTGACGCTAAGTATGGGCTGCTTTTCTGGTCTAGGATTCATAGATTTCACAATAAATCTTTCTGGATAGCAGTTCTCGACGAGGATTCTCTTGAGGTTGTCCAGTTCATCTTCTATGGTGTCCGGGGTGCAGATTCTGCGAACTCTGTAGCTGAGTGAACGGATCAGGTTTCGTTTGGTGTATAGTGGTACCCAACTGTGAAAGTTAGTAAGCTGTCCGTTCCACGTCGATTTTCTGTGGATAGATCTTCTTGACAAACCTCATGTACACACACACACACACAAATATTTATATATAAATGCGATTGTACAGCTATGTGAATGAAAAATTATAATCACCTTTAATCTTTTTCTCTCTTAATCACCATGTGCAATCAAATTGTAACTATGGAAAATTGTGTATAAAGATGTGATTGTACAGGTGCTTTTTAAGATGAAATCACCCCCCCTCCCAAAAGATCAATATGTTCTCTGAGCTTTGTGTTCCTTTCTCTTGACAAGGTAGGCAGACAAAAGTTAACCCTAAATCCCAGGGAAATTGTCGGTTGAATTAACCTAGAGCAGTGATAAAAATCGGTTAACTCGAAAAACAGATCATCGAAGAGTAATTGTGCGCTTAGATCCAACAGAAATCATTGTCCTTCTTCATTCGACAGAATCTGGAGTCAGATTTGGTTTTCAGTATGATTTTTGTTCTCTGGAGCGTCATTTCGTTCACGATATAACTGAATTTGTTCCCATTGGTGTTTTAGTCTTAAATGGTGTGAATTTCATTGTATTTGAATGTGTCTTCGACGGTTTTAAATACGCCCATAGTTCACTCACACAACTGCATTTATTGGAATAAGGTAAATACATTCTTCAACTGAAGACTCAAGTTTGTACACTGATTGGTAAAACTAATCCGTAGTGAGGAATCTGTCACATTCTTAGATTATGTGATTTGAATTCGTTTCAATTCACTACCTAGGTTTCGTCACGAACCACCGTCGGCTGGGGAGCTCTGGGCAGCTGTTTCGTCCTACTTTGGGAGTCTTCATCGGCGCGCACCGGACGCTTCCAGAGATCGGGTCACGGAAGCATTAGCGTCGAATATACAGCCACTTGGGTCGGAATCCTATGTCCCATGAATTCTCACTTTTCAACTCATGATATCGCACTACCCTTAACGATGCCTTAGATGAGCATCCATTCGCCTTGGCAAAGTAAGCATTCATGGGTTATTGAATTCTCACTCAGATGGCTGAATGGTCAACGGAATCAGTCTCGCAGGCGGTAGGTTCGGGGTTCGATTTCTGGTGGGGTAGTAGCTGCACCACCGATGAAGAGTCCTAGGATAAGACGAAACATTTGTCCTATGCTACCTGTTTTTCAATGGTCTTTCTAACTGATGTTACTTCGTGACGAAATTTAGCTGATTAAATTACACAATAGGTTCACGCTACGTATTGTCAGTGATACATGTTCAACTGACCAATCAGATTCGTTCTGAGATACAGACAGGTAGAAATCGGCCAATCATATTTGAGTAATTGTGAAGAAGCAAAATGTTTTTCTTTGAATTCCTATTGCCTTTTAATGTTTCGCAGCGCCAGCGTAATGCCCGACTTACATTAATTCATTAGTTTAGTTGCTTCGTCTGGTTAGCTCAATACTACTTAAAGTGGGGATTGGCAGACTGGATATTTGAAGACAGCATGTCCATTCCGTAGTTCTATACCATCTTGAATACTTAAACTTAGGCGGCTCAGTATTTTTTTCATGGAATCGTGGATGTCGTAACCAGGTTACTCTTGAGTGGTCTGGAAAGTTTTGGAAATGCCTCACTGATGCTCATGAGTTAAAATTTTAGATCCAAACAAATTCAGAAGAACGAGTGGGTCCTGCTGAATAAGTTTTTTGTGTTGACGGGTATTGGTAACGTTCCACCCCTTTGTTTCCCCTTCAAATGAAGTAAAGTAGTCGCACGTGTCCACATACTTCGTGATGAGCTGTCTGACAGCTGACATGTGTTTGTAGCATCCTTCTTATAACCGATACAAATATTTATCCGATAACAAGAATTGCTGCATTTCTTGTAGGTTTTGCGGACAGTTGTCTACCAAAGACATTATTTTTGGCAGTTGAGGTGTTGATCGAAACGTTTTTTGGTGTTGCAGTAGATCACGTTCACTGTATAATGATTTAACTATTTTCTTCATTCCTCTGCTTTCCCAGCGAAAAATAGGCTTCAAGTCTAAGCTACGAAGTTTCGCTAGCAGTGGTGACTTTTCTCGGGGTGGGGTCTCTAGCTTCACTCCTAAACTCTCATTTCTACTGCATTAACTACCGGCTAAGCTAAGTTTTGGGATCTCGTTGGCTGGAAATCGAACCCTGGGCCACGGGCGTGGTTGGTGAGCAGTTTGCCTTGTGAGCCAGCGACATACTTCTTAATATCTACTAAAGTTTGATAATAAGGAATGGTGGGTAATATTGAGTACTTGGGCGAAATCTTGTGAAGCTTATTATGCACAGTGTCCATCTTTTCCTGATTCTGCGCAGCATGTGGGAAGTATTCTGTGAAGGAGGTTTATCAGAATATTCCTTCCCGACTTTAGTTATATCATAGTTTCGGGAATATATGTCCCACTTTGGTAGCGTGGTGACGTGACTTATTTGCCCCAATGGTTTGATCTCCACTTGGTAGGTTCCCTAGGTATGAATCCTGTTCCCTTTTGGTCTGAGCATTTGGACACTGCCCTCCATCCTCACAGAGTATTTGTGTGGTCTGTGGCTTTTTAAGCGAGAGATCTATTATGGGCAATTGATTCCAAAGAAACAGTGTAGTAGTAAAGAGAATATGGAGACTTTATTGTAAAACTCGGTTTACTGCCCTCCGGGACGTCAACGAGATGAGCGTCATCTGAAGTGTTTTGAGACAAAGGTTACTTTTAATAGCAGCTAACCTGGGTCAAGTTCAGTTTGTGCAGTGAGAAACCGTCGTTTGGTGTATTTCTGAGTATTGCACCAAGTAGTGTAAATGTCTGAACCGTGAAACTGTCATTTAAGGGATTTATATTGTTTACTTTTCTAATTTGGTGCCTTTTATCTTTTTTCATTCCTTCTAGGGTCCTCGCATGAAGTGTCTGTGTCGAAGCAAAAACTGTCGTGGATATCTAGTCACCTAAATGTATTTATTAATGCCTTTTGGAGGATTCTTGGAAGTGAAATTACCAATCCCTTAATATTGTTCAAGAAGGCAGTTTTTTGTACTTGAAGATAAAAACTTAGGAATATTCATTTTTAAGATTATAGTTGATTTATCTTGTTTTTTTCCGCAATGTACTGTACTACTTCATGTTATTTTCTACACTGTTCTATATGTACACACATCTGTAAAGATCACAGGTTCACTGCATGGATAGGTTCTTTGCCTAATGACCCTTGTTATCTATCCTTATTTCATTAGATAATGTTTTTTATATCATAGGGTGTTTCAATGTTACAATTTTGTTCATGAATTTTTCCAATATTTTAGTGGTTTAATTTTTAGAGATTTAAAAACCCAAAATTTATGTATTTCACAGTGTCACAAATTGTCATATATTTTATTGTTGAATTCGTGTATAAAAAAGCTAAAGGTTAGAAGCGTAATCCGCTTGCTTACTTTCATCTTCTGAGTGATACCTTACAGCGAAGATAACACACTTCAAAAGCTACCTAATATATAGTACCGTATCAGCGTCCAGCTGAAACATTCATTAAATAATAGGCAGGAGTCAACTGCTGCAGATAATTCGGAAGTGTGTTCATTAGTTTCCACCACTCTATCGGAAAGCACGAAATCGCCTTAAATTTCGTTGAGAAGAGCTGTGATTGGTCGCCTGTGTTCATGGTAGAGCTTTCACAATTTCTATTGGCTAAGACAGCAACGTGTTGTGATTGGTTCACTGCGCATGTCTGTATTCACTCAGTCTTCAACTTCGTTCTAGATTCAAATTTCAGCTCTCCTGGTCTTTACTGTTACTGACAATTCAAATTAATCTTTTTCTCCAGATAAAGGCTGCATTTTATCTTAATAGGTAGTGGAAGTAAAAAGTAATTGGTCATAGGCAGTGAACTATCAGTTCTAAATAAATTTTTGCCAAGGAGCATTATCAAAGTTGGACAAGTGTTCATTTAGGGAAGCTGGTACACGTCTGGGTGCTTTTATATCCGTAGTAGTCTTTGATCACTGATTTCTAAGGAATGTGGCATCCTAAGGTGCCAAAATGCTGTTAGTTTGACGTTGATTGGTGGGCCCCGCTGGTTAGGACTCCTCACTATAGCTTTATGTAGCTTCCTGTATGCAGCCAGTTGCTAGGGGGTACCAGATTAATTATTAAGAGTTTAGTTTGCAGGGATTTGAGTGCTTACAGGTTTATACACGAGTTGACATCACTGGAAAACAAGAGAGTACTAGACAAATGTTTCGTCTTAGTTCGAGACCTTCCGGCCGTACGCATCAAATGAAGTTCGGATCCATCACAAGGCCCTAACATGTCACCATTAGGTAGGGTCTCACTGGCTGAGTGGTCGATGAGCTCATCTTGAAACCCGAAGGTGCCGAGTTCGAGCTCCTGTTAAGCAACAGTTACATGTATATGTATAGCTCAGGCACTGAATTATGATTTGTAGGCATAAAGTGCATCTGACTGGGTGGCATTAAGTAGCTGTTATTAGTTATTTTGAAAACAAGTATCTGGTACGTTATGGGCACCAATAAATGCTTCACACAAAATCTTATAAACTCTGCGAACACTAGGATGCTCCCCAAACCGAAATGGGTGAACTTCTCTGAGCTATCTTTTCAGATTGTGGAGTCCATGTAAACCATGGGTTCTGGATCAAGGTTTTCCAGCTTTTCAGTGTAGAGTCCGAAATGCCCACCAATCGAATTTTTTGTGACAGGCGTTGGTAATCGCCGCCTCACTTTGGTGCGGGCAGTCCCGTCGAGGCATTGCGTGGAACTTACTTAGCATAGTTAATGAACACACGACCATGTGCGGACATTTCAAGAGGAAAACTGAAGTCTCTACACCCTCGGTCATACCAGGGTATCTATAGGGGAGGGTCATAAGTAGGAAGGGATCTGTCTTTGTCGGCGTCTTGTGTAGTACCATGGAAATATTCTGTTCGTTCTTCAGAGAAATCTTTATCTCATACACTAGGCTATAGTGCTCAAGGTCGTTTATGCTGGTAAATAAACACTAGAGTATGATCCACTGTAGAGGTTTGTAAGTTCGCTCTTCTCCTCACTTTTGCAGAGTAAATAAACCATTGTATTTTTCTACGAATACCAATAGCAAAAGACGGGAGTAATAACCACTCACTCCAAAATCAACATGTCATTTCAAGACCACTTCCCACAGTTGATTGGGCGAATTTCATCCAATCGTAATCCGCCATGCAAAATTTGCCGTGTGAACATTTTTCACTTATTTTATAACCTTGATGTTTTCAAGAACACTGCTGAGGCTCGAAAAGCTGATTTTTCTTTGTATAAAACTCTGACATGATAAGTAACAACATATTCTAGTAGTACTGTACTAACCGAATTCTTGCCTAATATTCAGTGTATGCGATGCACCACGCTCACACTTGATACATATTATCACGCCACATTAGCAGCCAGTGATTGCATAAGTTTAATGATGATTCGTAGGGACAGTGGGATACTGATTTCCACACCGGTGTGCATATAGCTTGTGCTTGGTATTGGTTGTTGGGGGAGGGCTTGAAAACATATCTGGCCAATTCAGTGTAGCGAATGATTTGAATACAAAGAATTGCGTAAATCACAATAAGAACTACAAAAATTGCTCGTTCACCTCATGGTCAGCATCGGTACCACTCATGACATCGTGGCAGACACAGCCTCCGCGTTCTGCTGTTGGTCAACTGGGTGACCTTTGCAAATCGCTAGCTGTCTTGTTAAAAATATATGGAGTCCACTGTCATCCCATTTTCTTCCACAGCGTCCAAACACTTCTGTATCACAAGTCATTTTCTCTGAAAGCCCACCACCCCTGTCAGTCTCAAACAGCGTGAATGCGCCCCTTGTTCGAATGATTCCTCGTGCTTTGGAAAATAGAAGAAACATCAGCTGAAAGGCCCCTTTGAAAACTTCCAGCCGCTGGTACTGCCTACTCTCCAGGCTTTGTTGGACTCAAGATTTCATTGCTGAGTAATTGTTTGCACTTCCGTTATTTGGTGGAAATGTTCCTTCCACAGGCACCATTTTAATCACACTATCTCCCGAGAGTAGTCCTGTTGATTTTCGAATATTTGACTATTTGGTGCCGTTAACTACAGTTCACTGTGCAGTATATGTACTTTATCAAGGAAATCTTTGAGTTACATAGTTTCACAGCAGGACTGTTGCATCGTTCTTATATCTGTGATATAAATTGTGTTTAAAAGTACTAAAGGGACTTCGTAACACATGGGGCATTCTTTGAACCCTATCGCTACTCACTACATAGTTAGTGACTAAGGAAAGTGACCACGCAGCGACCACTGCTGTCTTATTCCTCAAAAATCTTCTGTTCTGTGTTGAGCTGTGTAGATTGACAAATATCATTTTTCATGTGTTACTGGGCTTCCTTGCTCCATTTGATCATCAGAGTGTCGTTCGGGTACACATCCATCGTCAACTGCTTAATCCCTACTCCAATCATTCCACTGGTCACTTGTTTTATGATTAATTCGATACGCTACTCAGTTACTTAAGTACTGTCTCTTTTGTCACATTAAATGGTGTTCCGAATTTTTTGACCTATGATATTCGTCTGTTCAGCGAAAAGTATGGAAGATTTCATAGTAGGTAAGGAATGTATTAGCCTGGTTCTGTTGAATCGTTTTCTACACTTGGATAGGTTGACCGCTATCACATTGTCTAACTAAGGACCACTAATCGCACCATTTTAGCAAGTGAATTCAAGTGTTCAAAGTGACCGCTCATGATCATAAAGTGCTTGGGGGTTATTCTACATAAGCTTTTGTTGTTGCTTTGTTCAGATCCCTAGAGAGAAGTAAGTGTATGAACGCTGTTTATGACTGTTTCTATCAACCTAGTCAACAATTTTTGAAAGAATGCTCCATCGATATGAATGGTAGCTTAGGGGGTACAAGTAGTTTGCCGAGTCAACTGAACCTCAGCCGTCTCACCATCAGTGAACATTTCGCTTGTCTGTGCAGACTGAAACAAATGGTGGTCAGTATAATTTTCGGCAGGCAATAGTTCAGAGGTGGCGTTCTGGTGTGACTGTGTATCTCCATTCCTATCAACGCCTAATAATGTACTTTGGCGCAGTCGTGGGAAATATATCCTCCCTCCACTAGTTAGGGTGGTGTTAAGAAAAGCCATGTCAACAGGTGAGGTTGACCAAACTAAAGAGTCAGCAAGCGGCATGACTAAAGCTTTGGTCTAACAGGATAGATGGCCACAAAGTAGCCGCGAGCGTTATTTCTAGTTGAAGCCGATCGGAAACGAGCTAGAATTAGTTCAGACGGCATAACTACGCGAATTCCAAGAGTGGCACAGATATTGCAGTCGATTTCGCCGACGGCAAACGGACACTAACATGAAACTAGACCTGGCTCTGCCTCTCAACACAGAGACGGATGCGTTTCTTCTATATATGGGCCTAAACTAGGAAAACAGCTAGCGGATAAACAACATGGGACAAAATTCAGAATGGCTTCGCAGCGCTGGAGAAAAGATTCAGACGAAACGACAACGTAGCTATTGTCCTACAGTTCCATGTGAATTTTGAGAAGAAACGCTACTAAATATATGTCTGCCTCACCGTAAGATTCTACGAGCAACTGTGGACCAACTCGATCAATCCAACAATCAAAATTAGAGTTACCTGTTTACTGTCTGTATATAGTAGCCCGACGAACTACCGACCACTTTTTTTTACGATTATTATAAACGTCTAGCACTCAGCCCACACCACTGCACTTCGAATATCCATAATATCATATCGTTCATTATTGTTTTAGCTATATATCTTTCTCTCTCTTGGTTGGGAAACATCATCCTCTATCATTCTGTGAATCCTGCCACTTACCAGTCGGATTGAAAAAAAATCTACCAGCAAATTGCCTGGCTCTGTTGACTGTCATTCAGCCAACGTTAGTCAAACAGACTAGCTGGGTTTTTTCATTTTCATCGGTAGCTACCCACATCGTAAACCACCCAAGATTACAGTAACTTGTCCAGATTCCGGGGATTTTATGCACAAAATAATTTCTAGTTGGCTGGCCACCGGCAAAACCAGTAGTGTCAACCTGTTTAAGACCAGCGCCAGGCAAGATAACTCAAAGGAGACATATTATTGCTGATAAAAGACAATAAAATAGGATGAAACTAACCGAATATTCTTGTACTTTTGATGACATCAACCGAGGATATCGATGAGCACGTTTTACTTGGCCATCTATGCACAAAGAAGAGTGCATATCAGCCTCATAACAAAACCCTGATCCAGCTCCCCAGTTTGTGGCCAGAGTACGCTAAAACCATTTTCGAAGGTTCTCGCAACGGGGAACCCGTGAGTAGGAAAGCTGTCTCAGAGTGTTCCCCTCAACCAACAGTATCACAGTAAAACATGAGTCATAGTGCCTAAGACTGTCAGAGGTTCATTTTCAGCCAATGCACTTCGGTGCATGCAAAAGAAGCTGTAAGTGTGATGGACACAAAATAATTCCTTCCTACTACGAGGAGATGTCAATCGGCATTGCTATGCTATGCAACTAAAATTAATGGTGACAGAAATTTGTGTATGGCAGACGAAACATTTTAGGAATCTTTAGTCGGTTGAGTAATAAAAACATACTGCTAGTCGTGAAGTTACCAGTGTTTACTCAGGTTTGTGAAACACAGTGGTAGGAACATGATTTCAGTGATGGTAACCATCTCGATAAACATGGCTACATAAAAGCGAGAACTTTTTTCAAGATCAAAGTTTCTGCCTATTCGTACCATTCGAACGTACGGCAAAAGGGCGCATTGCTCAAGGGTCGCGTTACAAATGGTAATGTCACTTCCGTACAGCTGTCATACTACCATATTCTCTGCACGCTGTCTAGGTAACCAGCACACTGATCATGACTTGTGCGTGTATTCATGTTCGGGACCAAGCCGAATCTACAAGTAAATGACTTTCCTCAGGCCTATTACATGTGATTCAACGTGATCCTTGCATTTGAAGTAGCACACACAACGTTTCAACGAAGCTTACGAGTGCCATACTATACCTCACTCTTTGTGTCTTATCAACGTACGCTATTAAATTAAGAAACAATTTTAAAAGTGGCGCATTGTAGGTCTAGCGTAACGTCATCTTTAAATGCGGCGCTCCCAAAATTAAATTCTGAATGATGTTGCCAAGTGAACAATCCTCATGACTGCATCCGAAACGTTTGACAAGCGAAATACGCAAGAATTTAAGGAGGCTGAATCTAAACACAAGGTGTTTCTGGAAACACAAGATACCCAGAAGTTGCGCATAATTTGGGGTTGCGTAACATATCTTCACTTATTGCAAGTGAGATGGATAATTCTACAATGTACGCACCAAACTGACTCGCACAAGATACAACCGTTGCTGCTTCTCGCGCGGCGGCCATGAGATGACTTTTGCAGCGAGACAGATCATCATATAAAGCAAACCCTCTCAATGTTGAACGGTCATTGCAACTTCTAGACTGCAAAAGTTTTTCTTCACAGATGAAAAAGGTAGGATTTTCCGAGACCGGTGATTCCACTAGCGTCTCTAAAAGGCCTAGAAGTATCCTGCATGAAACATTACTAAGTAACCTTACCTACAGTACATCCAGTGCTGCTAAATGTCAAAGCCATAGCAAGGGTATGACTCCTACCAAATATTTCACCTTACAAATGGCCGAATTTCCAGGTTTGTCCCCATCTACAGTGCAAGTGGATTGTAGACGCCTGTCAACGAAGTCTGACTATAAAAAGGGCTCTAGTGAATGGCGTGATTTAATCTCCCACAAGATGCCACACTAAACCATCAAGCAATGGCCACTGTCCTTGAAAGGTGAAAAGGTGCGATCCTCCTTGGACAAAAACACCAGTAACGGCCAAAGGTTCTTTTCCGGCAGGTCACTCAACTTCCACAAAGTGTGGGAATCCAGGGCTTTAGACAACAAGGCTAGGTTTGAACCAGACTTCTGTATGTAAATATAACATTATTTCATACAGATAATATACAAATACTAACATATGTTCGTGCGATACTTTCACTAGAACGATTAAACCATTTTTAATGAAGCTACTATCCACTCCGTCAGTAGCCATAATAATTCGTAATCTATACGACATCAGTCAAAATGATGACTCTAAAACAAGTCAGTCCCCATAGCTTCGCACAGTCGCAGTAGGCCATTGGACAGGGACAGAGATACTATTGTGAACAATGCTCATACTCTTCAGGAATCGGGTGTCCACACACGTTCATACTCAGTCCTAATAGAATGCATCAAGTAGCTGTTTGCTGAACTGGAGCTAAGACAACGGCATTCCAGAGGCGAGGACTACTTTTTTATTAGGGATCGTCATGCATTGAAAGTTTGAAGTTTAGTTATTCACAAACCTTCCTGGGTAGGATGCAGAAGCACCAAATTGAACTAGAAGTTATATACCCTAGTACCTGCAGCCAGTTAAATAAATAGGGTGAGTTGGAAAGTGTGGCGAACTAGGAAGACCTGAATCTATAGAATCATGGCTAACAGTGGAAGCTAGCAATAACTCACGGGGCACGTCAGTTAAACTATCAATATGGTGAGGTACTAATCTGCCTTAAGAAGACCTACACGTTTTGTAGCAAAGGAGTAGTCATGTACGAAAGCGGATTGTGCAGACCTATACGCTGCAGGCTGGAATGCAATGAACAGGACATCCAAATAACCGCCTATATCGCAGCCTCCGTAGTTGTTCAAGTGGATTTCTCAAAGAATAACTAGGGCTATGGGCACCATGGGGTCACTGCCTTGTAGCCAGTAATCTTAACGCTTTATCAGTTGACTGACAAAGTTTTAGAATGGTACTCCAGATAACTTCTTAGGCTATAAATTACTAGAATCTGCAGGCAAGGGACACCAGTCCCCAGCATCGAAACACCGACGCGTCAAGATTCTGAGTATTTCTCTTCAATCTTCGTCCTAGTGTTTCGCCACTGTGAATCCCGAACATCATTCACCCTAATAAAGAAGTGGTCAACTTCCAGTTACGAGCTTCTGTCATGTCCTAGGCGAAAATGTCAGTCTGACCAAACCTATGGAGGGCTAATATAAATATCACCCTTCTTCCGGAATCGCCACAGGACTGTATCATAAATCAGGAAGCCTATTTGGAAGCTGCATGGAGCCCTTTGGAGCAACAATCCACCGAGTATCGCGACACCCTATTCCGTGGTCTGCCCAGAGGCATCAAAGACAGTGTCTCTTTGGGAAGTGGGGGGTTTTGACTGCTGTGCACGATTTGCTGCATTTAAATGCCAGTGTTTACCTAGTAGCTCTCAGATTACCTGTTCTATTGAGATCATAGTTAAACTAAAACAATAAATTGGCTGTCCTGAATACAAGATATATTTCGGGATAGGGAACACAGAGTGATGATGATTGCTTAACTGTCTGGGGTCATGCACGAACGACCGAACGTAACACAACAAACTTGCCCGATAGTGGGGATGCTTGGCAACGTATCTTCAGCTAAACAAGCTGGCTTTAGCAGTGAATGCCAGCCTCCAATATTAAGTGAAGAATGTTACAGACTAGCAATTCTGCAGAATTGTTTGCCACGAAATCACCGTACATAAGCCGGAAGATTCAGTCACAAATCACTTGTTAGCAAGAAGACCTGGGCGTGCTCATCGTACTCAAATCTATAGATGCCAGAAATGTGTATATTGTAACTGGGAGTGAAGCTATCGCATGAATTCTGCAGACACGAATAAAGTTGGAGATAAATATGCCTCATAACTCGATGTCGAAACCCAAGGATAAGTTTCCGAACATAAGCCTCTGGGACAAGGCATCAGGGTCTAAAGCCTGACAACCGATCATGACACAGTAGAAGAAAACTAGCAGAAAGAAGGGGAAGTGGTAGACCACTTCTATGGAGTTTCCACACTGCAGCCGTTATCCTCCTAGCATCGGCTCTGGTCCGGTCGGGGGAAAAATTTTTGACCCTTCCGACATCGATTGAAACGTCGTATTCCAAATCCGAGATATACTAGGAACCAGTAAATCAATAAAACCAAATGACCTCTATCCAGGGGCTTCTCAAGGGGCTGGTAGCTTACTCACTCAGCCAAATGACTACTATCTGCAAGCCCACTCCCTCAAATAGGGTTTTGCCGCCTGACTGTAAGGATGCAGCAGTAACCTCTCTCCGTAGGGGAGAACTTAGACACAGCTCTTTGGACCGCAGCTCTGTTATCCTTAATAGCGCTTTGGTCAAAGTACTGCAAAGATTAAGCAAGGAGGATATTATGGAATATTTTGTTTGCCTGGACAACGATACGCGATCGCGCCCCACGTATTGGCGTACTATATCTGATCTTATTTAACTCGTCTCTGAGCCGATTAAATGGGCCGGCCGAATCTCATCTGGTTCTCGATCCGGATGCCATAAAACTTAAGTATGATAGACACATGCATACTCTGCAGTGAGATCTCAAGAAAATGTTGGATAGGTACGAAGAATGCGTTCTCTTAGTCAACACACTGTGATCACACTCACCGGAAATCGTCAGCTCATATAACATAAAGGGCTTACCACTCTCATCGATCCAGGCGCACATGAATATATGTGCTGTAGTAATTCACGAACTAAATACGACGGCGCACTGTCTTCTGATGACAGCTCTAACTTTTAGATACTTGTGGCAATATTCAGTACCTTTAACTGGTGTCGTGAGTAGCATGTTCACCAATATATACAAAACTCTGGTGAGGTGAAAACTAGATTTCATCTAGACAGACAGCCATTATCTTATGACGACCTACATATCCTATAATGGGTTAAAATAAAGGCGACAAGTATGATTGCCAGTAAGATTAGCTTATCACACGCAGAAATACCCAGTGGTTTGAATCCCTTTTTCTTATCATATTGCACACAGGTCGAAGATCACATTGCAATCTTCAAAGTTATGAGAAACAACTATGGATCAAACTCTTTTTCTGCTCTCCTCCTCACCATGGTGGGACGTTTCAGGGAACATAGCAGAAGAGTTCAGAAGTCATGGACGAACCGTAATACCATAAACTTTTGGTCATCATAACGAAGTCATAAACTCCCGGAATCCAACTCAAGTGATGTTTGTGCCCTCAAGCGGTTCGTCGAAGAACGGGTTAAACAAGCACGGGTACTTATTGCAAGAGGATTAACGCAGACATGGAGTCTTTTATCCTCAACTTAAAATCTGAACGTGATATTTCTGGATTTTCACCACACCTTCCGATGCATCCAGAGGACGGACACGAATTACTTCAAATTTCGTTGTCGCCCACTGGATTTCGGTTACATCCACACTCCTGTCCCTTCTCTACGGTAGACGGTCGACCCGAAAAACACTGAAAGCGTTGTGTGAATTTCTCTACTCTCCTTTCAGCGGCCATGGCAAACGTCTATCAGATATACACAACAGCATCTGTACAGCCTCCCAGGTAGCTTTATTTTTATTTGTTATTCTTTTATTTTTGATTACAGATTGATTCCACACCGTATTTTTTGGTACAAGCACGGGATTTTCAGCATGGATATTGGTAGCCCAAATTTTGCAGGCCGACCATTGATATCGGGTGTGTGTCGGCAGGGGATCGAACCTCAGACCATGTGTATAGTCGGCAAAAGTTCTAACCACTGTGCCAAGACTGTGCAAAGACGGTATTATATGCGGGTAAACACAGACTGCTCTCTTGAGAAGCTCTTCGTATTCCACAGGTAAGACAGCTCTTTTTTAGATGCGTGTAGCGCTCCACGGGATCTCAAGTTCCTGGATTCCCATCAATATTTAGGCAAAACAGTTCAGTTTGCCATATTCTAAGGTGTACATAACAATAGCGGGAATAAGATAGCTCTAACGTGACCCAGAGTAGAACAAGGAAAAGAAGCGATTGAAAATAAATATTTTGACAGCGACATTAGTCACAAATGCTTTTTTGTAATAGGTTCTCACACATACACCACCCAATTTGCTCGCTCCCACTTTATGCCATAACTTAGCCTTCAAACTGGCCACGTGCTTTCGAAATTTTCTTGGTTACTGCTTCACGTTTTCGGTTTGTAGAAGCTGCCATCAACTGCTTCACTGTTCTTACCTTCAAACTCTGGCGTTTGTCCCATCCGTCATCATCCGTTTTGATCGAATAATATGTACCACCATGCCACATATATTTATATGATTGAATAATTGTTAGTATGCTAACTCCATGTATATAACAGATTGATGGTCCCTGTAGGTTGGCATTCTTTACAAACGAACAAACGAGAATATGTTGTAACTATTTATATAATCGTCTACTTATATCTCATGTGAGTTCTGCTGTCCTACTGGTCACGGGTCTGTCCAGTCCATTCCTCAAGCATCCGCTAATAAAGGCTCCTGGATGTCAAAGGTGGTGCGTTCCTTAATTTTTCATGCCATATTAGCCCTTATCTCATGTTCCTAACAGAATTTCACATAAGCATGGACAAAGTCTTTCAGGTCTGCTGGTTGTCCGCGCTGCCAATAATATTTGGTAAATACACGCAGACTTTCGTCCGTATCTTATGATACTGGTCACGCTTCACTTTCTCCGAAAATGCCGTGAGGAATGATTGTGGAGCGCCAGCTCTCCATAAGTAATAAATACGCGGTGAAACACACATAATTTCGTCGAATGTTACCAGGTGGTCCCACAGTGCTCACGAAGACACTGTCGTCAAACCTCTTCCATCAGTATCGCCTTCAACTGTTCTGGAGCTTTGTTAGTGCAGGGTTAGGCATAAAAGTACTATACAACCATCTATTCCTCTTACGTGTGGTGACAGGAGCAGATGGTAACTTCAGCAAAGGTAGGGTATCCTCTACATGATCTGAATGGCCTGCAACAAAGCATAGGCGTTCGCATATCATTTGTGAGGTGGGTGCGAACATTTGAAGCTGTCTTTCTGAGGCTGACTTTGCCACTCGGCAGTTTAACCTGCGACAATCCTAAAGCTCTGCAACTACTGTAGTAATTGTGATCTATTCTGTGTGAGAAACGCTTACCAAAGAGATCCAGTGAGTCTTTATCGGTAAAGTGAGTTAGCGAACTTCTAATTTCATTGTAACTCTTGACAAAGTATCGGTAGCATGCGTCTAACTCTTGTACACTACATGAACATTTAGCGAACTGCGCAGTGTGACACTCCTCAACGGCTGCACTAATATCTACGCAAATTCTTGTCCCAAGCACTCTTCCTTTATGTTCAGAAATTGTTACTTCCCTTCCCGGTAGATATCACTTAGTGTTTTAATAGCCACCGCTTCAAAAACTTGAACACTGCTGATAGTTTTTCCTACTATTCTCACAAGGTGGAATCAATCCGCTCTGGCCATGATTAGAAATAAGGTGGCAAACTTTCGTGAGTTTGAGATCCTAATTGTGCTTTTGTAATGTCATTAAATCAAGTCACTAAGTTGTACATGAGACTCAGTGGACGCTCATCTTAATACTGTATATGATGTCTTATAACTGTTGAACGTCCTGTGCCTTCCTGGCTCCACGAAACTGTCACGCGACGATTGACGTCAGCTTACGTATGGCTTGTTTATGCTGTACTGGGAGTCGCGCTAATACTGCATCCCTGACATTGCTGGCCATACTCGGACATAAATTTGCAGGTTCACTATCTCCCCTTAACTATGCTGTGGAATCTAATGCAGCAACTGCACGAACTTCATTATCAATACAAGCCCGAGAATTGTATCACAAGTTTTGATCTGCAGATGGTCTTCGAGCTAGCTGACTAACTACCAGACAAGGTTGCCATACACGGTCGTTCCCCCCTTAACAGGGAACTCTTGGCTCTCTTACTACTGTGCAACCCTTTCGTAGTCGCGGTTTCTTTCACCTCAACGTATGACGGGCTTGCTTCGGATTGACACGCCGTGGGTAGGCTTAATAATTCACAGTGTATCTTTGTCCTAAATTAGTGCAGCTAGTTTTTGGATGCGCCGTAAATATTCTTCACCCCGCTGCCAAATACGTAGTAGGTTACATGTCGGGTGTTTATTGAAGTCTTTTCAGTCACGAAAGCACTCAGTATCTAAAAGGATCTTCACATCTCCTTCCTCCGTGGTAACTGTACCAACCATCTTCCCTGACATGAGATATTTCACTAGTTACTACAACAACGCTAGAGTCACTGTGTTTTTCAGCTGAACGGACATAATCTTGTGGTATCACTACGTACAGGCCACCCGAAATTCAGCATTTTCGTAGCAAACCTTTGCGTAAATTCTTACGATGTTCTCCAAGAATGGCAGAAAGTCTGGACATAATGAGGGCAGTCTCACTTCAGATCAACAAACTATCTACTGATACAGAAGTACTACGTATGTATATTTCAAGGGCAAAACTGACATCCATTTCCTGTAAACTTACCCTTTTATATGAAATATGAATTGTTACCATTATCACTGATCAGAAATAACCTAAGAGTATGTGTTTATTATTTCCTTGGGTTCTGAGTGGAAAATATGGCTTCGACAACATATCTCTACTTCGTTCTAATTTCTACCGTCCTCTTTACCTCGGCCCACGATTTCCCAAAATCCCTTAGCTTCTCCATGCACAATCTCCTCTAAGTCAACCTCTAATGGCCCACTCATCGCTTCCTACTAGAGTTCTACTTCAGTGATCGACTCGCTGACGTGCGATGTTATTCGACGGCCTCCCCAAAGGCACATACACAGTCCATCTCCACTTCCTTCTGCACATTTATTAAGCAGTCGGCTCCTAGTTGAGTTGCTACCAGAGTTTCTTGTTACTAATTCTTTCTGACTAGCCATTTAACCTTCAGCGTGGAGCCAGAGAGGTGGGCGGCTGTTGATAAAAGTCTGTAACTTGTTAGAAATGCTTTTCGTGAATGTGGATGCTAAGTTCCCGGACCATACAGAAAAGTTGACTGACATGACATTGGTGTTGAAAATCCTAATATTGTTCCTTATGCCGGCTGAGTGGAGATTTCCAAACTGGTTTCAGGTTGATGAAAGTGTATCTGGCCTTTCCAATTCTGATTTTGAAACGTCCATCCGTGTTGTCACCTGCGGTTGAAACTATGCTTCGTAGATAAGTGAAGGAAGCAACCTCTGTCAAATTGCTCGTATCGATTTTGGTTGGTGTTGATTTCTGTTGCTGTTGGTTGGTTATCTCCATCACCTCCTTCTTCTCTATGTCACTTAAAGTGCTGTCTTTGCTGCCCGCGTAGTTCGCCAGTTTGTTGATTTTCGCCTGCAGGTTTTCGAGTTTGTGTGACATTAAACGCAATTTATCTGCGAAATCCAGACCTTCTACAGTCTTCCGATCAGTCCAGCGTATTCTTGCCTTAATACTGCCTACAGTCTGAAGCATGATCCAGTTCACGAAAATTATGACTATCATCGGTTATAATAGGCAGGCAGCCTTTTTCACTGCTGTATTTACTTCACACGACTCACTGAGTCTTCCATCATGCATCACCTGACACGTGACACTGTCATGTAGCGAGCTGCTGAATGAGGTTAATGAATATTTGGGGCACTGCATGCCGTAGGGCTGAAGTATTTTCGAAATTACCTCTCGGTCAATGCTGTCTGTCGTAAGTCTTTTCGCAGTCGATAAAATTGAGGTAGAGATTTGACTGTCATTCTATGCTGCGTCAGACAATGGTGCATAGAGTTTCAATTTGATCAGCACATGATATGCCTTTCCTTATTCTAGCTTGTTCCGGCTGGCGAAGTTCTGCATCTGGTGCATCTCTTATTCTCTCTCGGATGAAGCGACTTAATGCTTTACTTGGCGGGGATTTAGCGTGCATTATTCCACACCAGTTCTTGCAGAGGCCTAAGTGTCCCTTATTTGGTAGCTTGACGAGGCAAACTTTTCTAGGTACCTTTCCTTCTTTCCAACTTTTTGCGATAATGGCGTAAGCATACCTATGGCAGTCTCTTGGTCTTAAGTGAAAACTCTTCTACTTTAAAAATATGTGCTTATAGATGCATATTTATTTAAATATCACAGAGTACCTTTTCTGATAACAGAAAACTGTATTCGACTGAAAACAGGGTGGCTGACAGTCATTAGGCAGACTGTGTCTCGGACAGAGCTTTCCGTCCGTAATAATGCCAACAAGTTCATAGGCTTCTTATGGACAAAGCACGTAATATATGGCTAAATAATGCTGTAACTTTCCCGCCAGTTAGTAAGCATACTACCAACAAAACTGGTTCGAATCTCTGCCTGAAATATTCAAGCAGAACAAAACACATCCGCCATAGACATTTGAATTGCAGGTAACCGCCATGCAGCGCAACACGTAGTTGTAGAGGAACAGATCACTATCGTCAATCTAGGGTTACACAGAGGTTTAATGATACGTGATTAGCAGGAATTAGCCAAAAAGAAGGGCAGTTATGAAGGATCTAACCAAAAGAAGTTATGCAAATTATTGAATGGTGAAGTCATTAGTGAGGAGTAACACCTACAGAATTAGATGGAATATTCCAATCAATATCCGCACTTTAAATAGACCGTTCAGGGGTATATATAGATCCATCATTACGTTGCATGAAGTAAAAAATCCTCTGTCCCGCCTTATTTTCTCTGCTGTAAGTGGTAATTGCTTTTAGCACAAGTTTGCGGATTCTAAACACTGTTACTGTTTTAAAATTAGTAATAAACGTTTCCTTGAGCGAGAAGTAGTTGGTTATTAGACTTCAGAGGGTACCTGAGTGGCCAAACGTTTCTGTACGACAATGTCTTACTTTGAGATAGTGCCCCAATGGCATCAACTCCAATCTCTGTAACCCGTTTTCTGAGCCCACAGAAGTGCCATCCTTTGGTACGAACCTGGATATGAGGTGCCTGTTGTCTTTTGGCAGTACGAATCCTCTACGGTGTAGCTTCTGATGGAGCCTGAAAACCATGTAAATTAAAGGGCTTACTTTACCCATCTTCTTGTAGAGTTTCAGAGATTACGTAAGATATAGATAACAGCCTTTTGGACCACCCCCCACAGGAAAATGGAGCAGTAGTGCTGATTCCTGTCGCTCGAGAGTCTGTTGAGTCTATAGTGGATTGTTTGGCACCAGGTTTGTTAAGAGACACTCAAAATCTAAGGTTACCCTTCAGTCGCTAGACGGCATTGCTTCTTTTGGACAAGATCCATGGGTGATTTTTATTTAACAAGCAATGCAACCGTTCGTAGGTTGGGTTCAGTGATAGTAGAAGCTATCATTCTAACTAGTCATTCCACGGAGAGGATGGATAATCAGCACACCTTCGGATACTGGCATCTGTCTCGTCCCTTTTGTATTCTAGGGTCACGTTGTCATCCATTGGTGTCAGACATGCTTGAGGGATTGAAGTAAGAAGTGACACTTTCTTTTTTCAGCAGCCGTCAGTTGTCAGGCATTTTCTGGATCCCAAGCAGTTTTTGCCCTCTTAATTCCTCTGAGAAGGCTGCTACTAGCGGTATACCATCTAAATAAGTGGCAACTTCCGGAAAATCAGCCGAGGTAGTAGTCACTAGTTGCTGGGAGATGGCAAGGGTAATCTTGAAGCCGAGTGGTGGCCTTTCCTCTTCAAATAACTCTGTTTCAACTACAAAAACCTTAACGTGCTGAGGTTTGAATCGCTCACATCGAATGGTTCGATAAACCTGGTCTTACAGTAGTTAACATTACGGCTTAACTGTCAAGTGATGTGGGACTTTCCTGTACATTCACTGACTGATCTAATTTCTCTTCTTCACAGCACGGCATCCCTATTTTTGCCATAGCTCTTTCCATATCATCGTTACATCAAGTGCTGTGCATGTGAGGGCCTGCAGACTATGAGATGACGCTTACACCGGTGTAATCACGCGCCCCAAGAGTGCTAACATGGTGGGTAGCTGTAAAGTTCATAGCCTTGGTCACGAGATTTAAGCAAGCCAAACTTCTAGACGTCGGTAGATTTGTTTGCTCTCAATTCCAACCTTTAGGTCTGACTGTGTGAAACATCCATCACTTATCATCTTTGATTTGGCAGTACGTGACGTAGCACTAAGCGCTGCAGTGAGAACATGCTGAAGGGTGTTTCGGCTGTGGTTGAGGCGACGATCTCAACGTCAGCGATACTGAACGCACTTTTTGCACTTCTGTACTCTGGCTGCCACGCTGTAGATCTTCACATAGGCAGAACCATATATCAAGGCAAAAAGTGAATCCTGAATCGTTGCTGGCTGAGTAATAAATGGTATGGTAAGTCGGTCGTAGCCCGGAAAATGCAGGTATTCTAACGAATTCCGGTGTATATAATAAAACCAGAGATTTGACACTTACTGATATTAAATGCCTCACCGTTAAATTTATGTTGTTGTATCCTAGCCAGTTACAGTTCTGTGATATGTGAAATAACTACCAGTACAAAGAAGGAGCCCCGTCGTCGTCGGATGTATATATGTCAAGAAACAACTTCAGATAGCTGAAATACCTGCGGGCGGACTGGAAGTTTATTTAATTAGTATTTAGCTGATTCACTCTGATCTATTCATTTTAGCCCTAGAATTACTTCGGTCCCATGGAAGGTGTGCCACAGACTGAGATATGTCGAAATGATCTTTTTGAGACTTCAACTTGAATTCTTCATATTTACTGCTTACTGTTTTCAGGTGCGTGTAGGCATTTACATTTCCCTTCAGTAAAACTTCCGTGCCGTAATATCGCAGATCAGAACACAATATGTGGACAGTGAACTGATGACGGAGAGTCATAAGGGTTTCATCAAATATTCATTCACTTGGATTCTGTGGCAAGGTTGAAATGCATTTTTCGCAGTATTGTAGCTTCCGGAATAGGATTCTTTCTTCAATCCACAGTGTGTACTTGCGAAATTCATTTGGTGAAGGTCTTCATGTCTGTGGCACGGTAGATTCTTATATTAATTATCTGTAAATTCACATATGCTGGTTCCACCAATGGCTTTGGTTTGAGATAAATCGACTGGGAGTGATGTCACAGGCCAAATAGTCCATCAAGGTTTTCAAAACTGGCGGACGTATACACAATTACCGAAACCACTAGAAGTTTCAGCCCGATAGCTTCACCAAATAAATTAAGACGTAGATGTAGATGAAAATAGGGCCCCATAAAAAATAAATATGCTTTTTATCACAACTTCTTCGGAATAGTATGAAAGATTTATTTATGGATTTCATTTCGGAGTAACGCATGCGTCTGTTATCTGTATACAAAAATGTTGACAGTGAGTGCGTTGGGCCTTCACATGGCGCAGGATTTACCCCAAACGGTAAGGTTAGACAGTAGGCCGACTAGTAATTAAAGAATACGGAAAGATTGAATGAAAAAGCAAGCAGGGACTGTGCCCCGTTTTGTTTTGTGAAGCTTCTACCCCTCACTGAACTCCGCTGAAAGAGAAATGCCCTTGCGTGCACTTGACCAGCAGTGTGCCTACGAAGCACAACCTTGACATGAAATACCATCCGCGTACTTTACATACGTTTTTGGCCGGTTGCTTTGATCAGTATAAATGACGATTCCTTGTTTTCACAGTAAATACAGGGCCCTAGCGAAACATCTTCTCTGCACTAATTTCTCTGCAACTACTGCCTGCTGGTTACAAATATGTGCCTAGACTTTGATTTCGTTGTCACATGAAAGTCTTCATGTCACCGTCGGACGCATAACACGTTATTTCCCATTTAAGTTCAACTTGGGTGTCTGTCTTGTGATTTGGCTTGAATGTATCACTAGCATATCTCCAGTATACCTTCACTTCCTTCCACATATCTCTTGGACAGTAGGTTCCTGGTCAGTTCGGTGCCAGAGTTCCCTGTTGCTTTTTCTTTCTGGGTGGCCATTTGATCTTCGTTATCGAAAGAAGGCAGCTATCGAGATAAGCGTTCAGCATGCTGGAAATGCTTTTAAAATGCGCTGACAAAGCCTCCGTCCCACTAGCTTGGCATCATTGTAAAATTTTGGATTTTGTTTCCTGTGAAAAGTACTGAAGATCTCCAAATTGGTTTGAGAGTAATCAAAGTCTCTCACCTTGCTCACAGGAACTAATCTTGGCTTTGGCAACCTCAAATCTGCTGACTTTGGTTGAGATGATGCTGTCGATAAAACTGAAAGAGGCGACTACCTTTGGATTTCTTTCGCTGATAGTGATTGGTGCTTGTTATCATTGGTTAGATATCTTCTTTGATTGTCTTTTTATATTCACCTTATGTCCTGTGTTCATTGGCTCTTTTGCCGACTCGCTGACTTTCGCCTACTAACAGTTGAGGTTACGCGGCATGCTATATAAATCGTCAAGTAGTGGTTTTGTAGGGATTTTGTTTGATTGCATGGAAGATTTCATAATTAGCTGACATCAGTTAGAGAACCACTGGAAAACCAGCTGGGAGTACTGGACGGCTGTTTCGTCCTAGTTTGGGACTCTTGATCAGTGCGCACCCACCGGGATTCGAACCCAGGACCTTCTGATTACAAGGTGAGCTACTTCGTAGACCATTGAGCCACTGGAACCAGATCCAATGCTTCTTGAATTCTAACTTCTGCCAATTCACGACATATTAATCTTCCTTGTCTTCTCACTTCCCACATACTCTCTGCCTTATGATCAAGTCCACCACAATTAGGAAGGTCACTGATGAAAGTAAGAAGCTTTGTCTTTCTCCTGTTATCACTTCAAGTTCTTCACTGACCTTTTGCTTCATGTCATCATCATATAGCTGGTAGGTGAAGTTTATAAATGTTTGTGGCACTACACTCCATGGTGGTGAAGCAGTTTCCAAATTACTTCACTATTGAGACTGTTAAACTCTTTTTCAACGCTGAAGAATCTGGAGTGAGGAGCTAGCTGCCACTCCAGGAGCTGATCGACGATGTTGCAAGTCGTTTCACTCTTGATTCATTTTTCCTGAACACAACCCGTTCCCAGCAAAGTTCACCACCATGGGCATGATTTAATATATTGTAGCAAGGGGCAAATGGGAACATGACTCCACACAAGATCTCTAATCTGCTCACTTCAGCCATCTTTGGCTGTTTGAAAAGGCAACCTTCCTACTAGTCAATGGCTACACTTCCTTCTTTCCACACCGTTCGCACTGGTGATTAGGAAACACCTAATGAGGTTTTTAATTCATTTTTCATTATTTCTGCAACAGTTGGGTTATATCTCGTCCTACTGATTTCTCGGACTTTAGCAACTATATGGAACTGGAGACTTTTGATTTTCTGAGACTGTTATTGACTGATGCTTCTCTCTCTTTGTCAGATAGGAGTTAGAGTTCGGAGTGATATTTTAGACAATTGACTACTGAGGAGAGAATTTCGTACTTCAGTTTTCGATGTGCGTTGCTGCGTGGACATGATAATTATTTCGGAAAACCTCTGACTTCATTCCTTACCGTTAAACTTAAGGTGCTAATGAAATTAATTTATTTGACTACTTATGTAGCACAATGGAAGTGTATTAATGTGATTTACTTTCGTCTCATAAAGTTATCCGCTCAGGTCAATCTTTGTCCTCTGACGTATCTGAGGCTCAATTCCCATTCACCATTCAGTTGGGTTCCCGGTTGCATTTCGCCATTGGCATACTTGCTAGGACTCAAAGGTCTGCTGGTATTATTTGTTGGTGAGTTGTAGGAAGTCACTGATTTAGAAGTCCTTGGAAGTGACTTGACCATCATTTCATCTGTTCTTCCTTTTTGGTAATTGAGTTTCTGTCACCATCATTCACTGACTTCATGTACGCTGATGGCTTCCCAGTAGTGCTTTAGTTTCTGGTATGTCATAAAAGCGTCTTTTGTCTTTTCCAGTACTTTTCTTCACTTCTATATTCAGCAGAATGTGATCCGAATAATTTCGGTTTCCAAAAGAAACTGTGATGCAATTTCACCTCCTCCAGATGTGTAAATTACAAATCGCCGATCAGTTCACAAATTGTAAATTTGAGGAAGAAGAAGAAATACAGAAATCGATTTTGAGGGTTGTGTAATTACAGACGAAATAATTATGAGGCACAGATTCTTTTCGGAACAATATCTGCTAAATAATACTCTTTCACAGTGTGTTACATAATCTGTATTCTATGAAAATGCATAATACAACAGTCTCAAGGTCTTAAACATGTGAAAACCGATAAAACTTCTTTATTCCATTATGTTTCGTGTCTTGCTTCATTTCAGTTTATCAGATTGTAACACTTTATTTGGTTTTTATTAACAGTAGTCCTCTCAGCCGTTTTTGCTCTTTTTCCTACATTTCGCCTCTTGACAAACTCACACATTCATATTCCCCATTTCTGAATGTATTAAATCTTTCTGCAAAAATTAGCTTCATCATACGTGCGCTCATTTCTATCGAAACTTCGCATTGATTGGGGAGATTAGTTGCATGCCGCTCACATCAATTACCAGTACTCACTAGCCAGATTGGGGTGATTTAAACACCACTGTTGCCCTTTCGGGGCCGAGGTCATAAACGGCGTACCTGGTTTGACTCAGCTCAGAGAGCCGAACCGGTCTAAACTACCCGACTGTTGTTATTAGATGGTTTGAGGCAGCCGGCAGGAAGTTTTAAGCGTAGGTTTCGTGCTTTTTGGTACTCGTCAGCAAGGCGCATCTGCAGCCTTCAAGGAACTCATGCCCCTTTTGAGATTCGAACACGTGTTACCCAATGGCGCAGTCGAAGACGTTACCACTGAGCTATCCGGGCTCGTGACTAACCTCTTAATAGATACTTTTCATTGATAGCCAGCCATCTAGCATGGTGGCCACACTGCAAACTTGACTGATAGAATTCAGTTTACAGTAAACAAAGGACTAAACACATGACACTAGTTAGTATCCAATCAACGGTAAACCACAGAATAACCTTGAGCAAGAAAACAACCAATCAGAAGACCGGGCTTCTCCAATGACAATAATGTACATAAAAATCTATAAATATCTCTTGATTTTCTCAACAAACGATCCGTTGTCTGGTCCTTTATCTTTTGCCATTACATTATTACACTTCAGTATTTCTACTCACTGTCAAAATTTTAGCACATTCAGAATAAAAGTACTTCTTTTCTATCATAATCCATACATATAGAATAGAATACATAGAATATATGTAGAATACGATTGTATATCTGTGGAAGTGAAATTATCCCAAGGAGAACTCTTCTCCGTTGAAAACTTGGTTCAAGGTCTAATTGAATGCAGAATACTTATGGGTTTTCAACAGATACCTATGGTGAGGCGGTATTTTCGTATGCAAATGACTTCTTCCACTGGTATTATCACTTTAAAGCTTTTTTAGTCTGATTAGACGAAGCTGTGCATACCCTTACTAATATCTAACATAATTCTGGATGCTTTAAGGAATATTAATTTCGGTATCCACTTTCTGTTCCAGATTTCCCCAACCAGTAAGTAACAACAACACATTTTACTTGATCTGATAAAACAAAATTTCTAAGACAAGAAGCTTGTAACCCATAAATTTAATTCTTATTCAATATTCAATAGGAATAAAACATGTCTAATTCAACAGAAAGTTGATGTTGGTGCATAAGTGATAGAACCAAGCATAAAATAGTATATCATCCTTTCTCACCAGTCGTCTGATTTATCATGTGATCCAGTTACTATGTGAATGTATCATTTTTCACGCATATTGTAGTTTAGCGTGTGATCAATTCATCGTCTTCTGTTTCACCTTGTTCTTTGTCTAACCACCAACCAATCAGGATAGATACTTCCAACCAATGAGAACAATGCATTCTCATTGCCGTGAGGCGACTTTATTATGGTTAAGAAAATGTATAGACATCGTGTGTTGTTTCTTAAACTACATAGCACAATATAATACAATATCTTACAGTCACAGGCCAGCCTTTGTCTTTTGATATCTGCGTGGCCTAGGTAATCGGAAGGTACAATAGACAAACAGACATATTAGAATACCAGTCGAGTTTATTACCGTTATAGTGATAAACAGGCGCAGACATAACAAAGTAGCTAAGGTTTATTCAATTCAATTCAGTTATAACAAATTGGCTACGGAGTTATAACAATTAGTAGAATCATTTGAGTCAAGCTCATGTGGGAAAGGGATGACAGTTTAAAGATGGACAATGTTTTCACCAATCTCTCGATTGGACAGTTGTATAGTTTCAAGCCTTATTGATATATCAGGTTAAGCGGTAGTACTTAACATGAGGTGGTCCTTACATACATGACTTCCAAATAATCAATACAATGACATTTTGACGATGCTAATGGTAATAATAACAGCTTTATTCTGAACAGTGTTTACATAATGCACAGAATTCTCATTGGAGTTTATTGTACAGTGTACCTTGAACGTTTGGATTTTTGTTTTGACGCATTCATCCACTTTTGGCGCCACGCAATCTTGTGATTTCTGATGCGACATAGTTCGCTGTCTTGTTGTGCACTCTTTGAGCTTACTACTTAGCCGAAGCACCAGATAAGTTGCACAACATTCTTATTTATTAAAATTTATATTTTATCTGTGTAAAATACAACTCTCATCAGAACACATTACCAGTCTCAAGTCTTTTTACTTTGATTTCGTTAGTCACTACTTACATTCTAGGTACAGTATTGATATGGGTATTAAGAGGATAAGTGCGGTTAGATGGGGTCTATCTTGAGTATAACCAACGCTGTACAACTGAGTGATATTTTCTCTTCATCCAGGATTTTTAAATAAAAGATTAAGTGACAGCAGATTTTGTGACACAGTTCTGCCTGATCTAAAGTGCAAACCAGTCCATTATGATATATCTTTTTTTACTCCTTCGACACATTTTGTGAACCAAGGACACTGCTGAGGAATGGTCATCTCATGTATTTGGATAAGCTGCCATCCATTGACGATAATGCTTTTTCTTAATTGTTGTAGAAACTTGCGAATCAGAAGACTGTAAATACTTTGAATACTCGCCAGAGTAAACAACAGTATTAGAGGTCATATTTCACTAGATTTAAACCAGGTGGATAAGAGAAAAATTATAATCAATATTTTTGATGAAAGTATCCGGTAGCCCAAGTTTTAATTAGGTCGCCTTGTAACCTATGAGTTACTACCTATTAAGGTCTTTTCAAATATACTAGCTTTTACACTTTCAATCTTTGCATCTTACTGACTGCCATTGGTCGCAATTTATGACGAATTCAAATTCAACTCCATTGAGATTTAAGAAAATCTGGTTATGCCTATGCACTTTTGAACGCATCCCGTGTTGCTATTTGCCAGTTGATAAAAGTATTAGATCAAAAGACAAAGGTAATATCATGGGATCATATATTAGCAGTTCGTCTAGATCTGAAACCGTTCAGTCAGTGATGATAGCAGTTAACCAAATAGTTAAGAAAAGGAGGAACTAGAAAACACCAGTATATTCTGCGTTATCGTTGACACGATAAGAATTCTTTATTACTTACTATTTACTATAAATAGTCTGTGAGAAACTGGGCTGATCTGTAATTATTGTTACTTTCACATACATAATGTGTAATACACTCATGAAAAGATGGGTCAGACCAACCCGTCTATTTGATCTCTAACCAAGTATATAGATATTGAATTCTTTATTCTAATTCCATTGGTTGTTTTAGTTGACCTGATAAATGACTCGTCTTTGTTCATAATTTCTGCCTATGTTTGTTTGATAGATAACAAAAGCCAATCACAATTGGGATGTAAATACTTTCTGCCACTCTGACTTGATGTGTGTGAATTTTGTCTACTGGGTGACTCTACTACATTGTTATCACTTTCCTTGTTGTTCTTGTTTGATTCTCATGACAAATTGAAGTTAGTACATTCCGCAGAAATCGCTTCTTAATTCAATCGCACAATAAAGTTGAAACAAAGTGAATCAGTTTAAATACTTCCTAATGCTTCTATCACGCCTAATGAATTTCAGTTAATTCGTAAATGTTATAGGCATTATTTCATTCTTTTGTGTCAACAAATTATCCATCGGATAGTGAAACATTTTGGAATAATGTTGCATTTCCTAACTATTTCGACGATAAACTTTTACAACTTTTTTCAATATCGTTCAATTTCGGAAAAATGCTTTCCTTACCAAAAAAACCCAGTAAAACATTTTCCAACAGCTGCAATTTACAGTAACCTAATACTATCAAACTAGACTGTAACAGTAAAGAGATGGAGGAGCCAAAAATTCGTATTCAGCAGGACCTTTCGTTTCAATTTTGACCACAGACAGCTATTTCACCCTGGTTTGGGACTCTTCATCAGCCCGTACCCACGACTTCAGCAAGGATCGAACCTGGAAACTCGAAGTTATGACGTCGAGACCTTGCTTTGATCTCTAGTAGTGTCGGGGAGTGTGCTGATGAAGAGCCCCAAACTATGATGTAACAGGTGTATAGTACTTCCTGGTTTTCAATGATTTCTCAACTAAATTCGGTCAGTAATCAAACTTGAAACCTACCAAATCCCTAAAAACTAATTCTTCAGAACCTTTTGTATTCTCCGTCCACAATAGGAAGAAGGTAACAGTAATGAATATTTAAACAATACAGTGACGTAAATAGTCAATCACAACACTGACCAGGCGTCAAAAGTCTTTATTAGGAACTCTAAGTTTGTTTGTAAGCCTTTTAGACGTTCTAGCTAATTCTACATGGGTCTTTTATATGAGATCATTCGTATTTATTTCTAAATATATCTACAAAATTGGAACTAGTAGGGATTCATTAGGATTACCATTGAAACCACTTACTTCATTAATTTTCACCTGATCAATATGTCTGTTGTGGATAGAATGATCTACGTGGTTCAACTGATGAAAACTTATATGCAGCCTGGTGAACTGATTACACGGTTTCTCACACTATCACTGAACTTTTTCCACATAACTTCTCATAGTTTGGGAATTACTTTCACTGACTGAAACCTGAGCGGTATTTGCTTGGTGGTTTTCAAGACAGTTTAACTTCTAAATTAGTTTTTCTCTGATTTCTGATTTTTTCTGATTACAGCTTGATTTCACAGTGTATTTTTTCGTTAGTGAAAGCCGATAAAATAATTTCCAACAGCTGCAATTAATAACAGCTCAATACTGTCAAACCGGATTATAACAATTAAAAAGACAGAAGCCAGGAATTCGTATTCTGCAGGACTTTTTATTTCGAGTTTGCCCATAGATTGATACAACCTAGAGAATTGTTGAGAACCAGGAGGTAATGGACAGCTATTTCGCCCTGGTTCGGGACTCTTCATCAGAACGCACCCACTACCTCACTAGGGATTGAACCTGATAACTCCAAGTTGCGTGGTCAAACCCTCTGCTTAGATTTCGAGTGGTGTCGTGGGGGGAATGCTGCTGAAGAGTCTCAAACTATGATGAAACAGCTGTCTAGCACTATTGATATAAGAATAGAACTTGTGCACTATAGTAGGCTATAATTTCATTGTGGATAGATTTTATTATGATAAGGTTTCACAGTGTTACACAGTAATATTTACTGATGACCATGTTTCAAGCACATTTTATTGCTCATAATCATAACTTTCTAACTTCGTTTATATAATCCCATTATTTTCCATAGCTTGATTTGATTGGTAGTAGTATTTTCCATATTTCCTGCATGAGTGATGAGTCATTTCTATTACATATATTGGGTGTAGACTCAATGAACAAGGATTCAGTAATCAACCCCTATCACCCTCCACCTACTTATATTACTTCTTGGAATTTTGACTGTGTCCCACCCTCTACACCCAACACCTGAAGTAGGAATGACTCATCACCCATACCGGAAATGTGGAAAATACTACTACCAATCAAGTCAAGCAATGAAAAATAGTGATGGAATTATATCAACGAAGTCAGAAAGTTGTGTGATTACCTTGATATGATTATGAGCAATAAAATGTGCTTGAAACGTCATCAGCTGTCTAGTACTGCGTAGTTTTCAGCGGTTCTCCAACTAACTTCGATCAGTCATCGGACTTGAAACTGTAGTGGTAAGTAATTCCCCAAAATTATTGACCACAGCAATCATCACTGAACATCGGATGCTGCCCCTCACTATTTAATTCGACTTGTTTAGCTGAAGGTTTCCGGTCAAGCATCCTTGCCATTTGGTACTCCGCCGTGTCACGTGCGTGCACGATCACTAGCTAGTTAAGCACTCGAAATGGTTTACTATTTGGTCCCGAAATATATCACGTACTTTGGGCGATCATTTGTGGCGTTTTGCTTTGTATTTGGTACACGAGAAACGAATACTTTAGAAGTTGTTGGTATAAGATCTTGCGTCAGTATACTCCGTACAATTCGCGAACGTCGATACCGCCAACCTCTAAAAAACCAATCAAATCTCTAAAAACTAATTCTTCAGCAATTTTTGTGTTCTTCATCCACAATAAGAAGAAAATAACAGTAATGAACATTTAAAAAATTAATCAGCGATGTAAATAGTCAGTCACCATATTGACCAGACGTCAAAAGTCTTCCTGTATGTTTGTCAGGATCTCTGTGTTTGTCTGCAAGCCTTTTAGACGTTTTAGCTGATTCTATGTGAGTCTTTTATGTGAAATTATTTGCATTTGTTTCTAAATTATCTACTCATTAATAATGTAGTTAAAATTGCCTGAGTTTATACTAAAGGATTTTGCTAAGTGAGACTGAGCATTGTGAAATATTGGATAGAGGACAACTCCACTTTACCAGAAAAATACGAAAAAATTATGTGAATTCTGAAAATGGATTTTATAGGCCAAATCTTACAACATTTATGGCACTTATTACTCGGAAGAAACAAGTACATCATAAGTAAACCTTGCCACATGAAAAATATGATCTGATATTTTCTGTTTGAAATCAAAACAAGATTTTGAGCGAACAATTGTTTTCGATAACGTCTTCTTCAGGCTCTACAGTTATAAATCCATGAATAATAGAGTACATATAGCCAATAAAGGCAAATGAAAATAATATCAGAAACTGTATTGGGGTGCATGTGTAAGTTGAGATGATAGTCCATTAGTTAACATAATCAATCAAATGTGTATAGGGTGTATAGTCAGAAAAAATGTGAAGTGTGAATGAACAATTGGGTGATATAGTGCTGTTTTATAGTCAACAGAATACAGGTGTCATTGGTGTGAGAGAAATGCGATAGCCACAAAATACATACAAACACATTAACAAACGGGACACTGAATGTGAGGGCTGACCGATAATGTCTAATGATAAAATAAAGATGCTAAATTGCAAATTGTAATAAGATGTTACAGAGTTGGTAAGCTTAGTATAAAATCACAAAGGTTGACAAAATTAAGGGTAACAGTGAGGTGAAATAACCTGGGTGGAGGAATGGATAATAAAGACATGATATCACAGAATGATAATAATGGTAATAGTAATACGGAAAGTTATGATCCTTGTGACCTTATGGTGGGCCAAGTTAGACGAAGAGAGTGAATAAGTTTTTTCTGTACACATAGGTCTGGTCTCTCTCTACTAATCTCTAAAGCCTCAGCTATGGCTAGGAGACGTAATCGTGTGCCTTTGGGGAGATTGTTCGGTACTCGATACACAATTGTAAATGACTCATCTACTTTGATACAGTGTTCGCTATCCACTAGATGAGACAGAGTTGCACTATTTAATGATTTGGTTGCTCTTTTCCCAAGCCAGACAGGAATATGTTCACGAGTGCGTAAAGATAAATTCCTTTGGGTACGACCTATATAACTAGCTCCACAGGAGCAGTTGAATTTATATACACACATTGATGTCGTCGTTTTGGGTAATCTATCTTTAATGCACAGTATCAGTATCAGTTTGGTTGAGAAAGTAACATGCAGTTTTGCGGCACTGAAAGTTCTTTCAAATGCTCTCGTTAATCTACGGTTTAATATGTCGCCTGATATATCGCCTTTGAATTGTAAATTTAAGTAAAGCTTTTTCTTACTTACTGTGTTTCGCTTAGTTTTGTGTGTAGTTTCATAGATATACTTCTTTACAAAACGGGTAGGATAGTCGTCTATCGGTTTGTTTTGGGTGTTTATCCATACTTGTACTAAAAATATGGTGTGGCATCAAGCTGTAAGCAAAATGAAAATACAATTTTACAACAAGCTTCTCTCTAATTTTGATGGCTACACAGTGAAGGAGAGAAAATATTTGATGTCTAGGTGTTCAAAGTGACAGAATAAGTCTAACTATGAAACGGTGAATAACACTTGTGACTAAGGTGGTGTATATTTGAGCGAAATGTATTTCATGCAAATAATACAAAATTTAGATATCACTTTTGATAAAGATTTGAGACCTGCTGACCATTGCCATCCTCCCAAAAGTATTTACTCACTTCCACTCTACCACACTGGTTACTTAGTTAGATATCATTTGATAACATTACTCTATGATTGTTTGACTTTTCTTAGTTGAATTCTTAAAATTTGAACAAATTATTTGTCATTGTATTGTTTGTTTATCTGAAACAGAAACGTTAAAAAATGGCAGCTGGCCATAACCTTGAGCTTGATTAGCCAATCAGAGTGAAGTGACTTTAAAGGTGGTAAATCAAATCAAACCAAGTTATGAATCTTGTCCCTCTATTATGCTACCGCTTGATTTTTTACCTACTTTTCTATTACTGTGTAAATAATAGCATTATTAGACGACAAACAGAAAATATTCCGACCCCAAGAGAACAACCAACTAAATGACTTTGTATAAGCAATCAGATTGTTCTCCTAGCATCCATTCTATTCACCAGTTAATGTGTAACGTCATCGTGACTTTTTTTCACCTAAAGTTAGGTCTGTAGTTTGGATTAAAGATTAAGTTTTGGTTAGGGCGAATAAATTGTTTCTATTTATTTGTTTGTTTTAAACACAGGTTATTGGACATTAAGGTTTTGTTTCCAGGCACCTGTTCTTATTGGTTATTCTATAGGTTGTCCGCTTGGGTTTTGATACTGTATGTATACCATTTGGAAGTAACAAGGCTTGCGTATGAGGCGATAGCCATGTTGTTTAAGCGATATAGCCTAGTGACTGATATGTATGCTTATAACTGTAGTAGTTCCAGTAGGAGGGAATCTATTATGAATGGTGCTTAAAGACATTGTTATTATTGTCATTCACTAGGGTTCTAAATGGAACATAAGGCTTCAACAACACATCTCCACCTTGTCCTATTTCCTGCCATCCTTTTCAGTTGGGTTACCGAATGCCCAAACTCTCTCATCTCTTCCTCGGCACACAATCTCATCGATGCCGCCCTCAGACGACCCACATGTCACCTGCCACTCGGAGCGGTGGCCTGCGTTACACGCGATTTAATTCGACGGCCTCTTTAGTGGCATATGCCCAATCCATTTCCATTTTCTTCTGCACATTTGTTGCGGAACGGGTTCTTGGTTGGTTCATCGTTCCCAGACAGCTCTTGATGAAAGCCTCCAGTAGTCTGATAGGAATGTTTTGGTGACGTGACAAGTTTTTGACACATGTGGAAGTTTAGGTATATGAATTTCGTCCATTAGGCGGCACAGAGAAAACTTCCAAACTGGTTTCAGGATGATAGAGATGTGTCTTGCCTTTCCGATTCCAGTCTTATCATCATCATCCGCACTGTTGCTTGTAGTTGAAACAATGTTGCCTAGGTGGATAAAGGAAGTAACCTCTTTCTCCTATTGATGGTGGTTGGTGATGGTTATTGCTGCTGTTGGTTGGTTATCTTCATCACTTCCGCCTTCTCTTTGTTCGCTTGAAGTCCTGTCTTCGCTGCCTGCCTCTTCTGCCACTTTGTTGGTTTCCCCCTGTAAGTCTTCGAGTTTGTGTGACATTAGACATATATAACCTGCGAAATCCAGATCTTCTAGGGTCGCCTTATAGGTGGTCCAGAGAATTCCCGTCTTCTCACTCTCTGTGCAAAGTCTGACGCATGATCCAGTCCACCACAATTAACGATATCATTGGTGATAATAGGCTGCAGCCTTTTCATACGCTTGCATTCACTTCGAACGTCTCGCCGAGTTTTCCGTTGTGGACCACCTGACACATGGCACTGTCATGTAGACAACTGTTGAGTGAGGTTGATAAAGACTTTGGCACTGCCCGTCGTAGTGCTGAAGCATTTTCCAAACTACTCGCTGAAATTGAGATGGAGGTTTGACTGCCATTCTATGCTTTGTTCAATGGTGATTCTGGAATGTAGAGGCATTAATAAGAAATATTAATGGATCCGAAAACGCAAAGATTTGCAACCATCTAGACGAATACATATGTAAAAGCTAGTCTGGCTTCTCAATAAATTAACCAATGAAAAACTACAAAAATCATTTTCACAACACATAAGAAGAAATTATCTTGTTTAAGGTCATTTTAGTGACTGTTCATGTAGGCTGTTATTCTTCAACATTGTCTCTGAAACAATGTTGTTTACAGATCGTCTTCCTTATGCTGACCAGTAATTTTGATTTCGTTATATAGTTGTTGTATTCTTCCTACCATGAGATTTGCTTGTCAATTCAGATCACTTCAGTTCAGCAATAGCTTAAGTTTACTTTCCTATTCCAGAATAGAGGAGATATTAGTGCCTCTACATGGAGTGAAATTAATAACCTTGAAACTTCTCATATATCGATTTTTGCCATTTAAATTACCAATAAGAAGGCAGTTAAACGTTTTAAGGGGAGGAAAGCAGTCAGAACGTGTTAATTTAGTGTTAGGGCAGTAGGAGAGATTTAATAAAATTGGTGTGTCCCACATAATATGTAAACCAGACATTCAACTCTAAATCAGATTAAAGGTCACGTTGTTGGATTTCTATTGGTGTATTCCAACCAGTCAAAACATAATTTGGTCACATGTGGAGTAACTATATAACTAATTACAATTTTCAAAAGAATGGATACTGAACAAAGAATATTCATTATAATAAAGGTTTTTGTATTTCCCAATGAATGAAAAACAAAACGATATTGTTTTTACTGACGTTTCGCTGTTTAATGCCTCTAATAACTTTATCAAAGTTTTATTAAACCGGAATTTACAAAATCTCAGCATATATATAACAAAGAGTTAAGAGGTGAGAAAATAGACTTAGGTCAAGTTAAAAGGACATATTGAAAGTCAAAATAACAATGAAGATCACTAAACCAAATAACAAAGGTAATGTAATAGTACATCTGTTATGGTATCAAAACAAAGTTTACTAACTTGATCATCATTCGTTAGTCTGGGGGCATTTTTCGTTGTCAAGTTGGCCAATTGGTAAAGATAACAAAGCCAAGTGTATATTGTTGGATTTGATAAGTGAATAAGATTATGCAAGCAGCGTGTGTTTACACAATTAAATTGCTTATCACATTCGTGTTGATTTTGCCACTTCATGGGGGAGCAGTGGGGTGTTGTAATCAGGTCAAATTCTGTTTTAGTCCATCATTCCTATTCAGGCAATTTGGATTCCACTTGATATGAAGTGCTTCTGATATTAGACGTTCTTTGTGATTTCTGAAGTTTTCCAGGATTATTTCAATACTGTCAAAATCAATTTTGTGACCTAATTCAATAGCATGTAGACCTATGGCTGATGATTTTTCAAGCTTTTCTAGTTCAATTGGATTTCTCGGTGGTCGAACAGATGCCACTCTACGGTGTTCATTTCTTCTGATTTTGATTTCTCTCTAGCGATGTTTGTCCGATGTATATCGCATCACATTCAAGCAGGCATTTTATTTTATAGACAGAATTAGATAGAGAATCTCTAGGGATTTGGTCTTTTATATGGACAACGTTGCTTTGCAGTGTGTGTCTGATGTTTTGAAGAACATTCTAATGTCGAGCTGATTGAGTACTCTTCTGATATCATCTGACGTCTCTGCTCTATATGGAATGACGACTGTCGAGGTCCATGTTTTCGGAATGCGTTTTCGGCCATACTTACTGTTTGTGTTGATTTTGTTGATGAAGTCCCTTGGGTAGTTGTTTTGCTTGAGGGTTTCAGTAATGTTTGATATTTCTTCTTTTTCTTTCTCATCCGTTATCAGAGAGTGTGCTTGTCTAAGAAGACTTGAAACAACTGAAATCTCTGCGCTGATGGGGTGTGATGATTTGAAGTCTAAATATTTATTGGAGTGGGTTTTCTTCCTGAATACGGATATACTGAAATGTCCGTTTTCCCTTCTCTTAACTAGGCAGCCTAGAAATGGTAGTTCACCGACGTCTGATTCTGCTTCCGAAGTAAACTGGATTCTGGGAGATACACAGTTTATTTTCTCCAGGATTGAGTTGTGTAGTTCTCGTTTTAGTACTACAAAAGTATCATCTACATATCTTAACCTTATTTTAAGAGTGAGTATGCTTGAAAAGATGTCATTTTTGAATCTATTCATGAAAAGGTTGGCGACTGTTGGGGAGACTGGTGAACCCATAGCCACACCATTTTTCTGTCTATATAAATAAAGAATACTCTTTTCGATAACCTGCTCTTCTTCAGGCTCTACAGTTATATATACATAATAGTGATTGAATGAATTAGTATTATGAACAACATTACTGTTGTTTAAATAACATCGAATCAATAATATTGATAGATTACAGTTCAGTAGCATCAACATAACAATAAAGTGAATGTCAGAAAGATTAGGAAAGATAAAATTATAAATTCATGAATTTCTTTTTTATCACATTGCCTTTTTTATGGCACAATAAATTCTCATGAACTTGAAGACCTAAAAACGAAAATTAACTACAGTTGGCAGCAGAAGCAGAGAAGACAGGACAGGACAGGACTTCAAGTGAACATAAAGAAAAGAGGGACGATAATGGTTACGAACCAACTGCAGGTATCAGTCACTATCAACAGGAGAAATCTAAAGAAGGTTACCTCTTCCACTTATCTAGGCAGCATCGTTTCAGATGCAGACAGCGTCATAGATGAGGAGAAGAAAAGTGAGACAGATGTTAATTCATCTGAAATCATGCTAAGAAATCTTCTGCAATCAGCACAAAGAACAAGATTCGGGTCTACACATATAATTATGCCCCTTTATTAATTTGAATAAAGTCAGAACAATAGTCGTTTGTACAGAATAAGATGGTACCGTCATTTATTTCATTAGCTTCTCATCAGCTATGTACAGCCCAAAGCTATTAAGTTTATGTACAGAATAACTTAAACATATTTCCAGAGGTTACATGATTTCAGTTGATAGGAGGCTCCAAACTTTATAAACAGTGCTCAGGAAATTATACTAATATAGTTTTTAGCCAGATAATTCAAGGTTAGAGGATTTCATCATAAGCTGACATCAGTTAGAGAACCATTGGAAGACCAACTGGGAGTACTGGACAGCTGTTTCACCCTAGTATGGGACTCTTCATCAGTACGCACCCACAGCCAGGGTACGAACCCGGGACCTTCTGGTTACAAGGTGAACGAGCTCGTAGACCATTAAGCCACTGGGACCCGATCCAATGGCCAGACCATGACATAGCGCGACTATTTCGCAATTTCTTCTTCGATGAGTTACTGCCTCACCTTCAACCTGCTGTAACCTACTGGTCACGGCTTCCCACTAGAACCCCAGGTAACAGCCTGAATAAGGGCTAGTCTCCAGTTAATGATGAAATCCTCTAACCAATCAGACAAAATCCCTACAAAACCAATACTTGAAAATTCAAGGTTAAACAAAAACAAATGTCTGCATAAAATGGTAAAGGAGTTGAGTAACAAAGACGAGAGGTGAGTAAGATTATGAGTAACTAATATATTGAGTAATACTGTGGTGAGTTCAACTCAGATTGCAGAAACAAGAGACAAGAAAAGTCACACTGTGTAAAAAGGGTGGACAGGTTAAAGTTAGGGATTACGTAATCAAATGAAAGTGTGAGTTAATACATCCAGTTACCAGAGGAAGGAGAGACTAATAACTGTTTCTTTCTCAACACATAAATCGGGTTTCAAGCATCTGACAGAGATTGCTTCGGCAAACTTGAGGAGATTTGAACTATTTTTTCTATTGATAATTTTGAAGGATTTCGCTATGTCCACCTCATGACCAATATGGATGAGATGTCTGGCAATAGCAATACTGAAAGCGAGTACAAAACTCTACAAAGAGACCACTTACTTGGAAAGAAAGCACAATACACATCTTATGCTATCGCCATATAAAAAACTAATTTAATATACAATAATACAATACAAAAATTTTAACAATACAAATATCTTATCACCCAACAACAAATGAAACAAAAATAAATAATAATCCAATAAAAACGCTACTTAAACCAAAATACACCCCCCCCAATCAACCAACACCCGAATACAACTTCTTGCCAATAAAAGAAGCTAAATATCACTCCCAACGAAATAAAGAAATACTCACCAAACGAGAAAGAAATAAAACTAAATGCTCAAATAACTGAACAATTAAATCTTGACCAAATAAAAAACGAACCCAACTCCCAAACAATGTACGCAATTTACCTAATAAACCCAAGCCCAAACCCACCACAACACTAAACAACAAAAAAACATTAAAATATAACCCAAGACAAACACACTCTACATCATAAACCAAATACACCCTATAAAAACCAATTGTCAATAAAACAAACCCCCCCACATTAAAAGAAACACGCAAAACACCTATATTAAACAACTCACGACCAAAAAAAAACAAAAACAAACGTGTACAATAAGCACAACTCAACACCAAACCCACTCATACCAATAACATTATAATAGGACTTAAAATATTATAACAAACTAAAAGTCCTAAAAAAAGATGCTTACTAAAATATAAACCAACAAAAGGCAAACCAGACAAACCCAATAATAACAACAAAACATAAACTAAAAAAAAGTTACCACAATAACCAACCCTTATCTGATTTGCCGATTGTCCTCCTGAAGAAGACAATATATAATCACCAACGTAAGTAAAAAGTAAACACTTACTAATAGCATGTATCATTAACTGCAAAATACAAATATTAACATCACCCTGCAACCCAAAAAACAAAACTCAAGAAACATTTTTACAAGTAGATAGAGCAACAACCTGCTTAACATCACATTTACCAAGAGCCCTTAAACCTCTGTATAATATCGTCACAATACAGCAAGCTATCATAAAAATATATAGGTAATCCGAACAGAAAAAATAAAGCTTATCCATATAACATACTACAAATCAGGTACCCGCAGCCACAAGTGTTGAAGAATGAACTAAAGAACTAACCGGAGTGGGAGCACGCATAGCCTCCAATAATCATGAGCTAAAAGGAAAACAAGCACTCTTAGAAGAAATAACAATCCAACAAAGAAAATAAATTAACAAACCTACACCCCCCCCACACACACACACAGAGAATAGAAGACATCAACAAAAAAGCAACATCCAGTTTTGTACTCATCCGATATAAAATCAATTTGGTCAGATGCTTGTCGAATAGAGTAAGAAGGGTCTTGACCGATGATTCCCAAGAATACGAATTACAATACATCCAAAATACGCTGGTCCAAATAGGTTATCCTAGTAGATTTATAAGGAGACACATGAATACCGTGTATAGTAAAGAGAATTTCAGTTTAATGGGGACGTGGCTAGTGAAGTCCTACACCTAGGATTATCTAGAGCCATAAGACGGACTTATACTGCCGCCACCCTTTGTTTGTCATTCTCCAACCGACCAATTATGATTGCTCAAACGAAAGACAAGTCACCTAGCTGTGCCACTCCTTATGTATATCTACAAATTTAGCTGTTCCTGTGGAGACAGCTATATAGGGCGAACAAATAGACAGCTCAACAAACATATTGTTCCGGAAAAGGCCAAATAAAATCATTTGATTGATAGTGGTCACCAAGTGGACAAAAGAAGTGTCTTCAAAGTTATCTATCTCATTCCATCAAGCCTTTCGTACGGAATTCGAGTCCGTCTTTTACACATAGCCGAAGCCATGAGAATTCGAGAGAACAATCCTAGCCTTTGCATACAAAAGAAGTTTGTTCTACCTTTGTTTCTTCCTTGGCCTAGGTAAATTCTAATCAAAACCCTCCCACCCTTTCTTATTTTCCGTTTCCTTCGTCCTTTTTTATGATTTTTGTTTAAACTCTAATTATCTGTCCACTTCACCTACCTTTAGTACTACGTAACTTTTAAGATTTGACCTAATTTATTTATTGAGTTGTCTACATATACACATATTACTGCCTTCGTTATTCTTATCGCCACCTGCATAAACCTTATTATTATTATTTTGTTATCATTATTATCATCGTTATTACTGACATTCAAACATTTACCACATTATATTTATTATTACTTGATCTACAAACTCGCCATCATTAGTTAAAATGTTTATAAATAAATCTATGTAAATTAGAGTAAAACATGAAGAAGATCTAATTGAAAACAACAATATTGTCCGCTTAAATGTCTTATTCTAATATTAATAATGGGAATTTTTAAAGACAAAATTATAAAGGCAATCCTACGTACATGCACACAAGACAGCTGAAGGTAAGGCAAGAATGGTGGCAGAAACTCCGGTTGAAAAAATTATCCAGAGACGTTGATAAGAAGACCCATTTTTCAACTTGTCACTGTGAACGATACATACATAAAGCTACCCTACATGGGTGATTATAGCAGCTTGATAACTAGACAAAGATTGAACTCTATGGTTAAAAAGACCTATTATACAGCCAAGATCCGAATAATTGAGAGTGTGAAGCCTATGTGTGTCTACCTGAGTCCTTAGAGCATACGAAGAATGATGTCACATCCCACTATGTCAACTGATTTAATTATGCATGTGATCACATATGCATGGGAAAACCGCATTGATCTCTGCAAGAGCTTCAGAGCAGTTTCCTAAATAGTTTCAAAAGTTAGTCTAATTCCCTGATCCAAATCCTATTGAGGACAGACGACCTAGTGCTTCTTTTGCCAAAGATATTATAGAAACACGACATAAAATTGATGTTTACACTTCTTTTAAACCCATTTGTTAAAACATGTTTGGGGGAGAGTGTATCCTAAAGTTTGTGGAAGCCCAAGCCACTAGGAAGTTTAAACCACCTTTATGCGTTCAAAAACAATTTTTCATCGCATTAAACCATTCTTGGTAAATTTCGTCTTAATAATAATTATTATAATGACATCTTTATTCTGGACAGTATTTAAAAAAAAGTGTACAAAATTTCAAGAGGAGTTTATTACATGATATTTTCCCTTCGTACAATATCTTCAAGTAAAATAATAACTGATGACAGTATATTCTGAAGCACAAACCAATCCCTTTATGATATATCTGTTAAGTCTCCTTCAAGAAATCCACCATATCTAGTTGAAAGTCAATTGAAAAATGTTCAGAAATACATTTTGAAACCCAGGGGCATAAGTGAAGAACAGCTATCTCAAGTACTGGAACACGTTGCCACCCACAATCAGGTCATTCCTCAAGTTTAGTAGGAACTTGCAAATCAGAAGCTTGTAAACATTTTAAATACACACAAGAGTAGATAATACCACTGGAGGTCATATCTTAATCGATTAAAACAAACCAAACGACAGAAAATGCATACAACAAAGAGATGGAAGTTTTTGATAGCCCATGTTTTAACCTGCCCGCCACCTGACGCTAGAATAGATATACGATTATCTCTCTTCTTTGGTTTATTGATCTCCATTGTTATTTTAACCTTCCACATTCAGCTTCTCAACTTAACTTATGTCTATTCTCTCACCCCTTAAGGCTTTATTATTTTCATACATATGTTGCTATGACAACTAGATGTGTAGTCAGATTGTTTGAAATAAATGTTGCGCAAATACTAGGCGACATGATTCAGGTAAATTACGTCATCTAATCTGCTCTCACCCAAATTTGTTGTCTCAATCTAACTGATTATTACAAGTTTTCGTCATGCTTTACAATTAGGTAATAAAACATCGATTATATATGTTTGAAATAATGTGGAACAATGAAATCGAATATAATCGAGGAGATTGTAAGCAGAATAATAACACTAACTGGGATAACTATTCTAAGTCGTCATTGAAGGCCTTGGGAGGGAGAGAGATTGAAAGAACTTTTTCTGAACACTAATATTGGGTTGGAACATTTTTATGGCGACTAACTCAGATACGGTCAGTAATCGAAGGCGTACACACATGAGGTGGGGATTGAAGTGTATCGAATTGTAAAGTCGGATTTTTTTAACAGTTTTGTTATCCGTATCCACAGTGTGTGTCACTCCGGAACCCCTGATTGAATTTAGGATTCCCTTACCTAACCACGCTGCACAGTTTGCAAATATTCCTCTCTGTCTGTTCTCTTTATGCAGACTCGTTGTATAATTGCAATACAGTTGAAAGACAAGCTACCGAGTCTGGCCACCTCAATGTGTATTTATAAATTTAACTATTCTTGTGGAGACAGTTGCATAGGTAGACCGACTCGGAAAGCCCAGTGTCGCTATCTTGTTCATTGTGCAACGTGGTTAGTTGAATCAGCCACAACTTATCATTAGTACTCAACTTACATTCTCCTGAATTATATTTTTGTTATGCAATTGTAGTAAGCCTAATGTGAATTTACCGAAAATACGTATTTCCTTGCTTAAATCGTAATCTGAAATTATTTAAATGGGAATACCCTAGATTATTTCAGAGTCATTGGTGCATTCCTTCCCAATAGGTCGCTATTCTTTAAAATCGCTTCATTTTTCCATTATTAAATGACCACCTGTTAACTATTTATTGGATCATGAATATCGATTAATTGCAGAAAAAAATCGATAGATGTAGCTTGCGAAATTTCAGTTCAAGTCATATGATCATAATTAATAAGTATTGTGGTTTGTAAATTGGTTGACAAAATATTTAGTAAAGTTTCATTTTTTCTATTGATCACTTTCAAGGTTGTTTGTATTTTGTTTTGTTTTAAAAAGTGATACGGCGTAATTCAAATTATTTAAAATATCGTTTTAAACAAACAACCTTAGTTTATTTCACTCTCACTCGTTACTTCAACTGCTTTCATACGTTAATTTCCATGGGGCGAATCAGTATTTATAATTCGGGCATAAATGAGATGGGTCTTAATTAGAACGATCTGATAATACTGAAGAAATGAAGAGATCGGAGTTGTACATACAAAAGAAAATATTTCACCCACTGCGATTATCAAGATAAGGACCCTATTATCTCTCAGCTGCTAATCTACCTAGACATCAAAGTGTCGTTGACTTAGGACTCAGGTGCTCTAATGATCTAACATTTGAACAAAGCAAGAACTACAGTTTTAGCAGAATAAAATGGTACCATCTTTTATTTCGTTCCCTTCTCGTCAGCTGCTTACAAGGCAATGACATTATTAAATGTATCTACAAAAACAATTTAACATACTTACACAGAGTTCACTTTAAACAAAAATCAATCGATCAATAAACGCACACACTAATAATAATATATATATGCAATATTAAACACAATTCCGAACAACAATAATCATGCACAATAAAAACTTTTCAGTATCTCGCATTCGGGTGAAAAATATCCAGTTTCCAGGGCAAAGAAAGACTGATAACCGCTTCTTTCTGGACGCATAAGTCAGATTTTAGGCGCTTGATGGAAATGGCTTCAGCAGACTTAAGGAGAATTGAGCTCTTCTGCTTATTGATAATTTTGAACGACTTTTCGACGTCCACCTCATGACCTGTGTCAAAGAGATGCCTGGCGATGGCACTGTTTAAGGCATTTGTTCCGTTTACACATAAGCTTTCTGGTACATGTTCAGAAAACCGTAGATATACCCTTCTTCCTGTCCTTCCAATGTAACTGCTTCCGCAGATACATGTAAATTTGTATATACAGTTGGAGTCAAAATGAGCAAGTTGGATGGTAGACTCGAAATTCGATAATGCTCTTAGGATGGATCCTGAGAAACTTTCATGACAACGATGCCAAACTCATTCTACGCAAATCATGTGTAAGACCACTACAGGAATACTGCCAGTTTATTCTCAGCAGCACTGGCATATGTGAGAAGCTGAGAATGGAAAGCCTCCAACGACATTTCACGTCCAAACTACTCGGATATGATTGTGAGAAAGACTATATGTTAAGCAGTATTTCTCTAGATCTCGACCCATTCTGGACGGGACGACTTTGTATAAATATAATATTTTTCTTAAAGGTCTTGTGCAAAATATCATTCTGAGACAGTAAGTTCCTGAAATTCCTACTGGAAGGCTCTTACAATCTGCGTAACCAAACATGCCCAGTAACAATAAAGGCCCTTACAACATCACTGCGTGAAAACTTCTTCACAGCCATGTATTCTACGATATGCATCAGTTTACCCCTAGAAAGCAGAACCTGAAACTCCGTTATAAGGTTCAGACCGCTTATAAATAAGCTCTTACATTCAAATAACTACTCAAACGATAGGATATATGTATATACATAAATATTAAGGTTCTACTTATATTCACATAATTTGTCTTATTCTGACGCTTGGCTGTTTTATCGCCTCTTCTATTTGCCTTGTAGTGGAAGTTGCACAGACCTACAGTAAGACTGAATTTAAACAGGACTTGACGCCAATGATGTACATGTACTACATCATTCTTCAAGATGCTGGCTCATAATAAATCAAAATCTTTAGAAGCTCCCATGTCACCATATCAGGACGCTGAATAACATTCTCTACGAGCGTTGGTGGCACAAAGGTAGAATGCTCGCCAACCTCACTCCATTACCTCGCTAAGCCAGTTATTAAGATTCGTTAAGAGGGAAGGTTGGGCGTGAGGCTAGTGACCGCATCCTGTAAAAACAGACACCACTGCTGCCGAAAATTCAAGCCTGCAGCTTGAAGTCCTATGTTTCACTGGGAAAGTAAAGGAATAAAACAACAACAAACGAGCAGTATTCATGACCTAAAATGAACACAAAACTAGTTTTCACATAGTGTTCTACATCATAATCAACTTACGCGTACAGACTACAATGCAGCTACGAGTGGCGCTAACGGCCGATTTTGAAGGACCGTCATCTATTTTTGATTCAGTAAAACAATTCACCTGCACGAAATGCAGTCGAGTCCTGATGTTACCCTAATTTGGCACTACTGAGAAAAGGACACAAACACACCACTCATCTTGAATTAACAAGCCATCTGACTATAAATCAAGATTTAATCATGAACTGACATCGCTTAGAGAACCACTGGCAAACCTTGGAGTACTGGACAGCTGTTGCGTCGGCCTATTTTGAGACTATTCAGCAGGACACGTTCGAATATCAGTCCCATACTTACGAGTGATTGACTCTATTCACGTAGGTAGTTACTTGGGTTCTGGTGCCGAGGTGTGACCAGTGGGGTACATCAGATTGGGTGTGGGGACAAATACCCGCCAGCTATAACATTTGCTAGTGGTCGCGCTATGTCGTGAACTGATAGAAGTTGGAATTCATGAAATGCCCAACGGATCGGATCCCAGTGGCTTAATGGTCTACGAGCGCACTCATCTTGTAACCGAAATGCCATGGTTTCGATCCCCAGTAGGTGCGTACTGTGAAGAGTACCAAACTAGGCTGACGGATCAGCTGTTCAGTACTCCTTGTTGGTTCTCCAATGTTTCTCTAACTGATGTCAGCTAATAATGAAATACTTCTTTTTTTTGATGAATATAAGTTAAACGCTGATGGTAAATCCGCGAAAGTAGGTAATCCTACTGGTTCTGATTGCCATGGTGTTCACATCAATCATATTATTACTTTCTTTGTTTGTTACAGAAGACATACGTGAGCAAAGAGGTCTTTTTGAGTAACCTTATTTCAAAGGTGTAGTCAGTGATTGTCAAAATGCATCCAATGAATACTACCTACCAACATGGTTGTCAGTAATGGTTTTTGACTTATTTACTGAAAGATGTTCATTTTCTGATGGTTAAAAGTGTGTTCTGCTGATGAGAGCTGATAAGTACGAAACACATATCCAAGACACTCTATCGATTTATTTCTAAATCCTAAAACAAAAATCTGTGACAAGATACTTACCTATTGTTACATTCCGTGGTATTATTATTATCACTGTTCCCTTGGTTTCCAAGTGGAACATAGGGCTTCAACAGCATACCTCCATTTTGTTCTATTTTCTAAGGTCGTCTTTAGTTGTTAACACGATTGCCCACAGTCTCTCATTTCCTGCAAGCATGATCTCCTCTATATCACCCTCGTGACGACGACCCACTAGTTATTTCCCATTGGAATTCAACTCGAGCGATGGTCTGGCTGGCGCGCGATATGATTCAACGACCAGCCATCTGATCTTCAATATGGAGCCGCAGAAGTGGTTAGCTGATGATAAAATTCTGCAACCGAGGTAGTCATACCATAAAGTAAATGTGGAAAGTAGTTCTTGCTTTAGTCATGAGTAGTATGTGGTGAAAACTCCGGGCAAATTCCATGCAGATCACCGAATTTGACTTCAAATGGTGTTTTTAACACGCGATTGCATTGGAAAAGCCAATGCAAACAGGAGTTAAGTAGATTTAAATCATGGGGAAAATAAAACGATATTTGCAACAAAGCAAATGTCTTATTTCCGTTGAAATCACCAACTAGTCTGTACATTCCTGAATATATAACAAAGGAGTGAGAAAGCCCCAGAACTATTTCGGATCAAAGGTCAACATTTAACTAATAACGAGATCAAATTATGTAATACAAATAGGGGTTAAACACTTAATAATAACAAAAATAAACATGAAAATCTAATTAAAACCACATTCAGATAGTAAATACTGAGAAAACTGATTGCCACTGAATCTCAAATTTAAAAGTGAGGCAAGAATTCTCTGAAAATTTGGGTTTCAAAATCTCTCAGTAGGAAATGCTTCTCTGTTGACTTGCGGATAACATTTCCTTCCAAGAAACTATTGGGTCAGCACCTGTGACACACACTTGAAGGCGACTGCTTCCGTAAGGTTGATGGTGTTGCTGTGGGAAGTCCGCTGGAGCATCTTTTCGCAGATATCTAATTATCGAACATTGATACTTTATTTATTCACAGTTTTTGTCGTGTTCAGCACAAAAGAGCCTTAGTGAACAAAGTGCCTCTTCAGTAGAATCCAACGAATATGCACTGAAGACACACTTGATGAGGAAGAAAGAAAGTTGACACAAACTCTGGTTGATAATAATTATCCAGACAAGTTCATTAGGAGGAGATATAAAGTGGGCAGGAGACCAAGACCTACTGTCTATCTCGCTACTAAGAAAGACGTGTACATCAAGCTACCCTATTTGGGTGATCATAGCAGCTTGGTAACTTGACAACGGTTGAACACTGTGGTTAGAAAGATTTTTTATGCAGCTAATATCATAATAATTTGGACTGTGAAGCCAATATATCCATCTAAGCGCTTTGAACATGCGAAAAATGATGTCACATCCCACTATAATAACAATTTGAATATATTTGTGGACATATATACACATGGGAGGACTCATCGATCTCTGCAAGTAAGGCCTGTCTTCAGAAGTAAATAGAATCCAATAATGGTGAGAACATGCAAAACACATATTATAGAAACAGGACATAAAATTGATGTTTACACATCTTCTAAACCTATCTGTAAAACGTGTTTGGGGGAGAGCGTATCCTAAAGTTGGTAGAAGCCCTAACTGGCAGTTAGGAAGTTTAAACCACCTTGATGCCTTCACAAACAATTCGTCATCACACTAAACCTTCCTTGGTAAACTTTGTTTCGTTTTGATACCGGCCAGGGTAGATGTATTATATATTACCTCCCTTATTTGGTTTAGTGACTGATCTTCATTGTTATTTTGACCTTCAATATGTCCTTTTAACTTGAACTAAGTCTATTTTCTCACCCCTTAACTCTATTAATTTCATATATATACTCTTATGACAAGTCCGTGTGTGATTAAACTGTTCGAAATGTACTGCTCAAATACATTACACACATGATTCAGACAAATTACGTCTTCTTATTGCGTCATCGTTTATATTACATAATTCCATCTTGTTACTTGTTAAATTTTGACCGTTGACTGGATGTAGCCGTGGAATCTTCTCACCCCTCTGTTCAGTAATCACGAATGTACATTTGACGAGTCCCATATCGGACGAAATGCTGATCCTGGATACCATTGCTAGTCACCACTCATCAAATTACTTCACAGAAAAAATGTTTTTTGCTGCAGCCGTTTTCCTGAGTGTCTGATTAGGAATTTCTACTTTTATCTGACAACAATCATTCTTCTGCTGGATGTCATAGATTGATTCTTTCGAAGGGAGATGTCGTGTAAATATGCGCAGAAGTTGAATTTCTTGACTTACTTAAGCTTCCTGGTTGAATCACAGGGCTAAGTCAATTTCAATCCAACATAGATTTCATCAAATTTCCTCCAATTCTTATTATGTTAATCATTCAGTTATGTCTGTGATTCGCTAAATGTAATCACGCGCATTTTTAATTTACACGTTCACATCTCTCTGAGACGAAGTAAAAATACCATAAGGAATTAGTTTAGGCTCCAGATCGAACAACATAACGTCACATGATGAACTGAAGACTTCTAACTTACTTGAAGATCGTGGATGAAATGGAAGTATTGTTCTATCAGTTACGATGGGAATTCAGTACACTGTTTAAGTATTTTGTAGGAAATAAAGCTGTTAGTTTACTTTTTGTTTCAATCAAGCGTTTGTTTACTGTCCTATATGAGGTGAATCGCGAGCCTGAACAGCTCAGTGATAACGTCGCTTACTGAAGCGCTAGGTGACATGAGTTCGAATATCAGAAGGGACATGAGTTCCTTCAAGGCAGTTGCAGATACTCCTTGCTGACTGACTGGTGAGTGCCAGCTAACACGAATCCTAGGTCAAAGGCTTCCTGCTGATTGCCTCCAACCACCTAATATCAACAATTCACAGCGCAGTGATAGCAACCGCCTAGCATGGAGGCCACATTGCAAACTTGACTGATAGAATTCAATCTGCAGCAAACAAAGGACTAGACACATTACACTAGTTACTAACTACAGTTTACAATTTATTTAGGATAGTAGGCTATATGCCTGTGTTAATCCTTCCGATTTGTTGCACACAGGAGGTCCAGTCTCGCCTTGAATGAATCAACGGATGGCGCTGATACGACGTGTTCCGGTAGGGAGTTCCAATGGTTCACAATTCGATGCGAAAAACGGATCTCCAGACGCAGACGATTCGACCGTGGTTTTTGAAACTTGAGGTGATGTCCTCGCAATTGGTTGGTGCTAGAAGGAAGAAATAAATTAGATAAATTAGCTCCAAAATCATTTCTTAGGATACAGTATGCTTGTCTTAGGTCACCCCTAAGTCGTCTGCATGACAGCGGAAATAAACCCAGTCGACTTAACCTCTCCTCATATGAGAGGGTTGAGAAATCCTTTATTAGCTTAGTTCCTACTCTTTGCACCCTTTCTAATAAGTCTATTTCGTATTTGAAACACGGGCTCGCTGCCTGGATCCCATATTCCAAATGAGGTCTGATATAAGTCGGATATAATATACGAAATATATCAGCGTCAAAATTCGCAAAAGCCTTGCGTATGGCCCATAATATTCGAAAACCCTTAGTGGCTGCAGCTCTACAGTTTGTTGCTGTTTTCAAGTCATGCTGCACAACCACTCCCAAGTCCTTGTACTCAGTGACCACTGGGAGAGTAATGCCATCCATTGAGTAATTGTGCACGTGACCATGAGATACATGCATAACTACACTCTTGCTTAAGTTAATCTCCAAGGCCCAGTGCTTACATCAATCACTTAACAAGTTTAAATCTTCCTGCAAAGCAAGTTGATCACTGTCATCGTGTAAAGTCCTCCATATCTTGATGTCATCAAGAAACAGTAAGCAGGATGACTTAACTACCGATGGAATCTCATTAACATAAATCAGGAAGAGAAGTGGGCCTAGAATTGTACCCTGAGGAACGCCACTCTTAACCGATTCCCATGTTGATAAAACCCCGTTAACTCGTACTCTTTGTCTTCTGTCCTTTAGAAAGTCTTGAATCCAGTCGGCAACCACTTTACTGATTCCCAGGCTACCTAACTTTACTAGAAGACCTGAATGAGAAACCCTGTCAAACGCCTTGCTAAGGTCGATGAATATGGCATCCACCGGTGTATAAGCATCAGCTGAGCTTGCCCAACTTTCTCTGGCCAAAAGAAGGTTGGTCAAGCAAGAATGACCTACTCTGAAACCATGCTGTTCCACAGCGAAAAGTTTGTTCCCTTCAATGAACTGAATGATAGCATCACGAATTATTCTTTCTAGTAGTTTAACAACAATACTGGTCAAACTAACAGGACGATAGTTCTGAACTAGTGTCCAATCAAGGTACATTTGTTTATCTATTATGTAAACTTTCCAATCAACATAATTAGCGTACTAGGCTAATGCGAATAAATATACATTTTCGTCTACATATAGTGTCCTTATATAACTCTAGCTGCCTGCTTGCATTATTATAATTGTTTATACCTTTTAGAAACTTACATGAAATACGTATTCTCATTCAAAATAAACATTAGTGGCCAGATCAGCCAACACACTTTCGTGAACTATAATCAAAATATACGTCACGTGGTTCTGTTGACTGTGTGGTGAGAGCTGTCTGCAAGCCAAATTTGGTAGACAGCAATTCATGTCAATGTTTACGTCCCAAATCTTTGTTATGAGAAAAAACAAGAACGAAGGGTAAACTTGAGGAACTCATCAACCAATCATAGCAGACTTTGTGTGGGTGGATACGATTAGCAGATATACGGTTTAACTTTCTGAGAATGACCTTCAGCAAGAAAACAACCAATCAGAAGCGGTTACCTCTCTGCTAACAATAATGAATAATAATGTACATAAAAATCTATAAATATCTGTTGATTTTCTGGAAAAATGATCTGTTGCCTGACCCTTGTCTTCTGTCGTTATAACTATATTATTGAAATATGTGCCAAGTGGACTAAACTATATTCTCAATTAATTGATTAAGTTAACAGTTTTCTGATTCTTAATATTTACAGGACTGGTGACGAGTTGACGTCAATTAGAGAACTATTGGAAAACCAACAGAGAGTACTGGACAGCTGTTCCTTTAGCCTAGTTTGGATCTCTTCAGCAGCACAAACCCGCTGGGATTCAGATATAGAACCTTCGGTTTACAAGGCGAGGTTGTAGGCCATCCAGCCACTGGAATCTGATCCAATGCTTCATGAGTTCCAACTCCTACCAATTCACGATACGCATACAGCAACCACCAACCACTTACACTGACAAGTAACTGATCTGTTACCTGATTTGGGCCACTAGATCAAGTCCCAGTAGCTGAATCTTCTAAAATTTTCCCTTGAAACCGGAAGATTCTGGGTTCAAACAGCAGGGGTTGCCTAATGCTGAAGAGCCGAAAGCTAGGACGAAACAGCTATCCAGTATTCTCAGGTTTTCCAATAGTTCCCTAACTGATATCAACTTATGATTAAACCTGTAATAAATTTGTATTATTGTTTAACTATAATATAGAAAAATGTCGCCTCAAGGCAGGTTTTCATACCTCTGTGGTACCTGTAAACGTGACAGTAAATATCACAGATTGCAAGACTAAATAGTTTGAATTTATTTATGACAACATTTGTAGTGGATTCTTGGGTTCATCATCAAACATATATTGAGACCAATTAACATGCATTTATCTTCAGTTGAACCTCGCCTAGATTACTAGCTCGTTAGTTTTCTAGCCGGTCCCAAGCCCGGATAAAGAGGGAGGGTTGGGGCGTGGTGCTAGCAACTCCACCCCCAAAACTTAACCAAATTGCTAAAGAAACTTCAACGCATAAATATATTAAAAATACTAAAAATGTAAACAATAACCTACGGTGTACCTCAAATATTCATCAACCTTATTCAACAGCTGTACGACAACGGCACATGTCAAGTGATCCACAACGGAAAATTCAGCGAGGTGTTTGCAGAAAACACAGGAGTCAGACAAGGGTGCTTATTATCACCAATGATATTCCTAATTGTGGTGGATTGGATTATGCTTCAGACAGTGGGAAACGAGAGGACAGGGATATCCTGGATCGACGTGAAGAACCTAGAAGACCTGGATTTCGCGCGTGGATGATTTATGTTTGATGTCACAAAAAATCGAAGACTTACAGGCGAAAACCGACAAACTGGTCGAAGAAGCAGCAAAGACAGGACTCCAGGTGAATATAGACAAGACGGAGGTTATGAAAATAACCAACAACAACAACAGCAGCAGCAGCAACATCCAGCGCCAATCACCATCAACGGGAGGGATTTGAAAGAGGTTACTCCATTCACTTATCTAGGGAGCATTGTCTCAACTACAGGAGGAACGGACGAGGATGTCAAATCAAGAATCGGGAAGGCGAGAAACACATTCATCAACCTGAAACCAATCTGGAAATCTTCGTCACTCACCATCAACAACAAAATTCGGATTTTCAATACAAACGTGAAGTCAATTTTGCTTTACGGATCAGAAACTTGGCGGGTCACAAAGAATATTTCCAATAGCCTGTTGCAGACCTTTATCAACAACTGTCTTCGCTCGAAACTCAAGATCAGATGGCCGGAAAGAATCACCAACAAGTAACTATGGGGACAAACGAAAGAAGAACCAATTGCCCAACAAATATGTAGGAGAAGGTGGAGATGGATTGGACACTCGCTGAGGAGGAGGCCGTTGGGTGATATCGCGCGTCAGGCCATCGCTCGAGTGGAACCCGAAAGGGAAGCGGGGAGTGGTTCGTCGGTGCAAGGGTGACATGGAGGAGATCGTGTGAAGAGGAGTTGAAGCAGTATGGACTAACATGGATGCAGGTGAAAAGTACAGCAGAAGACAGAAGCAAGTGGATGCGTGCAGTTGAAGCCCTATGTTCCACTAGGAACCCAAGGGAAAAAGAATAATAATATTATAATATCTTCAGTTCAATGTAATGGTATTTCAAGTATCAATGTGTATAAAAAATATCTGCCAAGAAGCAGTAAAATTAACTCTTGAGGTAGAAAACGAATATAAAATACCCTTTCTCAGCGCTGACCTATGAAGAAGAACCAATGAAACCATTAAAAGGTTTGTCCGTTGAAAACCCACACAGAGTGGTCAACCGACAAGTCTCTACACTTGAGTGCCTGTTAAACCAAGACGAAATTTAATTAAATCCCTTGCTACTGGCACCGCTGGCATCTTTAACACTCACTGTCTAGAAGAAGAATTACGCCTTCCGAAGGAAATCTTCATCTAAAATGGATACCCACCATGATTTATTCAAAAATGTAAGAAGAACCATAGAAAACGACAAAATTGACAAAAATTGTTTAGAATTTAAAGCCTGTTTAGTACTGAAGTAAAGAGAGCTCTTACATGAAATTCTCAATGAGACTGGAATTAGGGTGGCATTCAAAGCAACCAACCAACTGTATCAGAGTATAAATTCTTTGGCTTAAGGACCCGACGACATTGGTTGGGGTTGTGCTAAATCACGAATTGGTAGAAGTTAGAATTCATGGAGTGGCCATTGAATCAGGTCCTAATGGCTGAATGGTATACGAGCCAGCTTGCCTTGTAACCGGAAGGTCCTGAGTTCAAACCCCAGTGGGTGCGTACTGCCGATGATTCCCAAACTAGGATGAAACAGCTGTCCAGTACTCCCTGCTGGTTTTCAATGGTTCTCTAACTGATATCAATCCGTAATCAGCTCGTAAAAACAAAACTAATCCTTATAAACCAACTATAGAAGATTCAATTAAGAGAAATAATATAATTTACAAAATACCGTGTAATGACTGTTTGTGAGGTCAAATAAATAGGTCAAACTAGTAGATCGGGGTCAACTAGATTATTGGAAGATAAAAGTTTAGCTGGGTGTAGAATGAGTGATTCTACTAATTTAAATAACCTAGAAAAAAGCTTAGGCATTTCATTGCATTGCATTCACCTGCGTATAATCACAAAATAGGGTAGGTGGAACAGGGTGACAGTATTCAATGTAATATAGTTAGATAGAATGAGAGATAGGTTAATCACTGAAGCTTTGTTTATCGATTCAACACTAAACACGTGCAGTGGAAATGATGCAACGCCTATGCATAGGAAATGAAAAGTGGTAACAAACAATAATGGGAAGAGTGATATATGTACATATTGTTGGGAAAATCAACAGATATTTATAGATTTTTATGTACTGTAGTATTCGTTGTTGTTAGCAGAGAGGTAACGTCTTCTGATTGGTTGTTTTCCTGCTGAAGGTTATTCTGTCATCTCTTTGTGGCCGTTTTTTAGACAGTCCGTTGATATATATCTGCTAATCGTATCCGCCCACTCTAAGTCTGCTGTGATTGGTTGTTGAGTTAGTCTTTGTCCTTGTTTTTTTCTCATGACCAAGATTTGGGACGTAAACATTGACGTAAATTGGTGTCTACCAATTTTGGCTAACAGACAGCTCTCACCATATATACATATATATATATATATATATATATATATATATATATATATATATATATATAGAGGAATTATGAAGCAGTATGACTAAATTGATATGATTTTGAACAATGATTTTTGCTCGAAACGTCATGCAGCTATTAATACTGTATCATCATTGTGTGATATCTGAAATAAACTCATCAAATATGGAACTCTCAGTCGTGGAACTCTTGCAGTCGTCATCTGGTTTGAAGAAGCCATAAGGACAAGATTTCATACCTGACCAATTCTATATGCTTATATCAGTTCATCTGTTGCTGTGGTGTCAGGCATATTGGTTTTTCAAAATATATATGCGCCGGTGGCACAACGGTTAGGACTCTCGCCGACCATGCACATGGTCCGGGGTTCGACCCCCTGCCGACGCACACCTGATATCTATGGTCGGCCGGAAAAATTTGGGCTATCGATATCACATGCTAAAAATTCCATACCTGTACAAAAAAGTACGGTGTGGAATCAAGCTGTATGTGATGTCTAAAAAGGGCTCAAGAACACTATCCCGCATGGTCACAGAAAGGCAGCAGTTGCTCTATAAAGAGCGCTACACTGGTCATTCTATCTCAACAAACGCTTCCTTCAAAGTTAATCTATAAAGTGAAGAACAACTTGCCAAAGGTAATAAATACGCTTTTTTCTCCCTTACATTGCTGAAGCTCGAGCTTTTCACATATATAGTGGTTGGAGTTCTGTATACAACTTCCACTATCATGGTAACAACCCTGTTGTTTTCTATCAACTTGGTTTTTTTTAAAACTCTTCATAACTCTTGCTTTTCTTTCGAACTCTTATGTAATATAACATCATCCCTGGTTCCTATGTGCATCCTGATTACGTAATCTCCATACCCTTATTCAGTTCCTCTCGTATACTGATAAATATTAAAAAAGAGAAGGCATTCAGCGAAGAGACTCTTTTCGATGGCGAATTCATTCACATAGCTGTGCAGTCGCATTTATGTATAATTATTTGTGTGTGTGTGTGTGTGTACATGAGGTTTGTCAAGTTTAGATAATTAATCAGGTAATACAAGAATGATCTAATATCGAAACAAGGTTAATTAGACAGTAACTAGGGCAAGATTGAGTTAGTAATTTAGATGACGTAATATGATTGACTGAAATGTTTCAACTTAGGTTAGGGTAGCAGCAGAGGTAATTACAAGTAGAGACTAAGTAGAGGTGGGGTAGAGAATAATGCCATTTAAATTAGGACTAAAGTTGAGCAGGTAAATTGGATGACGCAACACAAATGACTAGAAATTGAGCGTTAGTCAAGTCAGTAACAGTGGTAATCAAGTGTAGAAATTAAATCGGGTAGGGAAAGAGAACAGGTAAGTTGAAAATGTAAAATATTACAATTGGAAAGACAAAATAATACTAATGAAGAAACAGAAAGAAATAGAATTTACCTGTCGGGTATTAAGATAGACTTCGTTGATTGCAAGTGTAGTGATTGAACGAACTTCTTCTCTATGCAGAGTTCAGGGCTTAGCAAGTGAATTGCCATTGCTTGATAAATATTAACAACTATGATTATGAACCTATCCTCTTTTTCGACAAAAATGTTATATATAAGTACGAATGGAAGTAAATTCAACGAAAACAGCCTCATTGCTGAACTAAGTGGATGGGAGTTATTCACTATTTATCTAAGAATGTTTTAAATGCTGAAAATAACTTGACTCTATGACAAAAACTGAGTCCTGGGTCACTAACTGGCAGCATTCCTACTTCTCTAACAGGAAGTAGTACACCGTGTACAAAGGTAAATCCTCCTCTGCTGTGCTCACTGAAGCTGGTGTCCCCAAAGGTGCTGTACTCTCCCGACTTCTCTTTTCTTTCTTTCTACATGACTACCATCTTCAAATGACATTAATTTTGTCAAATATGCTGACGATCTGACAGTATCTTTGCCTGTCAAATGTCAAAGTGACTGCTCTAAACTTAATGGCTTTCTGTCAGAAATCAGCCAGTGGTCCAAAGAAAACGGTCTTACCTTAAACCCCTCCAGATGCCAAACAGTCAATTTCACCTTTAGGCATAAATCCGACCTAAACAAACTGGTTAGCACTCACGAGGTGTGCAACATAGATGGCACTGAAATAGAAACCAAGTCGGAAATTAAATACCTAGGCGTCATTCTATCTGCTGATCTCTCCTGGTCGTCTCATATCTTGGCGGTTTCTAAGAAAATATTCCGTCTTACCTTCTACATCAAGAAGTTAAAACATTCTGGTATTACCCAACCCTTACTCCTACAATTCGTTAACTCTCGCAGTCTGCCTATTATTCTCTATTGTTCCCTCTCAGTTTTTCCCGGGCTACTGAAGAAAGACTAACATATCACGCAGGATGTTAAAGGTTGTCAGCAGGGTAAGCAACGTGCCACTTAACCAGTTTGTTAATATTCTGGTCCACAGGCACTTGGACTCATGTGAAAAATGGGCCAAATCCATTTTATCTAACTCACACCACCCTCTCCACTCACAACTCTCCCCCTGCATCTCATCAGGCAAAACCAGAAGCCTACATAGAAAACTGTATGCTCGCACCAGCAAGTATAAAAACTCAACCATACCCTACTTAGCTCGTGTTCTGTGCGATAAAGAAAGCATTAGGCGTGACACTTATATCTTAATAAATAGTCAGTAGAACAACTGGACCTCGTCTTTCCAACTCATATCATTTATAGGTACAACATTTTCTTTCTTTCTTTTCCTTTTCTCTCTCTCTTTCTTTTCTTTCTTTCCGTTATGTGTGCTTTGTTTCTTTCTCTCGCTTACGCCAGTAAATATGATAGCACCTAGTTTTCTAACACCTTCATACACTGTTCAGCTTTGGCTTTGCTACCAACATGCCGATATCTTTGTTATCATAATGAACTGAGATTTCCTTAATCTATGTAGAATTCTAATTATTGATAATGAACTAACTGGATGCAATACTGTAGTAAAAATGCTGAGAATTCCATTCTGTATCACAAGTACTGTTTTGGAATAAAGCAAATTATTAATATTAGTATTGAAGGGACGACGTGGATACAGAATATCGTCGACAATAAGCTTCTTTACTACACTGAACAGTTCGAGACATTGATGAGTTCTACATTTACCCAATAGCTGACTAACCAAAACAAATACCCATGCTGTAGTCAGCATCTTCGAGGGTATGATAAAAAAATGACTATTAGAGTTATAAAGTGCATCTCAACTGACTCATTATTCGGAATCATTTACAAAGTAAACAAAAATCTGCCAAAGGCAGTGTGTTTCCGACTTCTTTGTACTGCAGAAGCTCTCGCCATATACATAGAAAAGTCGGAGCTGTGTGTTCAAAAGAAGTTATTCCAACCTCTACAACTACCATGGACCTAGTTCGGTATGTTCCCTTAGCCTTCAGTTTTTTTTGTTTTTTTGTTCTCTATGTGTGTATTTTTTTCTCTTTGTCTTCATTCAGTTCATTCCAGTTTTTTCAATTATAAAATCAGTTATTTAAAGTTTGTTCCCATGCTACTCCTGACCACGCTTGTAATCCGTCTGGAATAACTCTTTTACAATTATATTCTAATCCTGTGTAATTTTTTGTTTCTGTGCCTCTTGTAATCTATATGCACACCTCCTAACTTACATTTCAAGCTGAAAATTTTGATTTCAATTTGTTTTCATGCGCATTTTGTTCACACCTGTAATTCGTTCTATCCTCGCGTAAATTTTGTTTCTAAGCCTCTTGTAATTCGTATCAATTTGGAAATAATTGTCACCTTTTATTCGCCTTTAAAACTATTGTTTCTCCAGTTGTCAGATATCAATTTTGTATACGTTGTAACTGTTTTCTAATCCTACGCAATCTTGTCTCTAAGCCCCTTGTAATCTATATTCGTACCATCGAACTTTCATATCAAGTTGAAAATTGTTATCTCCTTCGTTACTATGTAAAATTAAATAAATAATAATGTATCCATGTAAACTAATGTATCTAAATGTGACTGTTCAGCTTTTGAGAATGAAATCGCGTAAAAGACAGATATCTTTGCTGGACTTCTTGTTCTTTTCCCTCTAATGTTCCGATGGGTATTTTCCATGATTTGAAAAAATGCTGAGTGTCTTTTGAGGAAAATAATTTTTCCATGTACAAACTGTCACAGTCTTTCATGGATATGACAATTATTTAAAGCAGAATTTTAGTTTCAGTTAAGCGAAAATACGTGTGCATCAAAAGACGAGGATGAGGGTTTACTTTCTTTAAATGTCATAATGAACAGTCTGCCGCATGATAATATTAAGTGTAAACATGCGTATGATGGAATAAACCATCGCAAAATGTAATGATCTACTTAAATCAATAGTCAGTAACATCAGGATAGTAAAATATACGATAATACGTAGGACGTTATGAAATAGCTAACAAACAAAAATTTCCTTTGAAAATGGGCCAAATATATTTTATAGTAGGCTTGACAAATACACTTGAATATATCTTTTCTGGAATGTGTAATATCTACTACCGATCGAAATCAACCGTTTGAGATCACTCAAAAGCACTAATCGAAACGATTAATATCAGGATAAATTAACCTACACAATAGGCACATATAACACAACGTAGTGATAAGGATGCAAATATTGCAATATAAAAAAATTATATAAGTATCCATTTAGCTAGCGCCGTTTAGGTGAATAACGTCGGCAGTTGCCATAACATCTCTCCACTTCTTCCACTCATCAAGACAGTAAGTAGTGTGACACGTGTTCACAGAGAATGTGTAACGACAGAAGGCAAGAGTCAGGCAACAGATCATTTATTAAGGAAATCAATGCATATTTATATATTTTCATGTACATTACTATGGATATTTAAGCAAACAAACACAGTCCTCCAATCGGTTGTTTATAAGGACAAATCTTAGGAACGTAAATATTGACGTAAATAACTGTCTACCAATTTGGCAAGTAGAGAGCTCTAAATAAAAATGTATACCACCAAGGCATTTTGGCATAGAGAGGAGGTTGCGTTGAGGAAGGTGATAGCTTGAGAGTGGTGCGTGTGACTAAGGTTGAGAGTGTCCTTAGTGATGAATGTGCTCCAGTGAGCATGCATGGCGATAGAAGGAGGCGACGGTGATATCCACAATCTGTGGACTGACGATGTGATGTGATGTGATGTGCTGTGTGTGGTGAGAAGGGGTTGTGATTTGAAGATGTGATGATTGAACTGACGTGTGTATAGGGTGTGTGTAGTGTGAGTGTATATTGGGTGGGCGATTGCATGATTGTCGTCAGGATGGCCGAGCGGTCCAAGGCGCTGCGTTCAGGTCGCCGTCCACTCTGTGGGCGTGGGTTCGAATCCCACTTCTGACACCTGGTTTATGCACAGACACACAGTCAGTGGGCTTTAGAAAGCGCTTCTCTCCACCTACCCAACAACACACATTACCAAAGTCGCAATCCGACCATATCAACGGACAGCTATGACTATTCGCATTCATACGCTCTCTCTCTCTGTCCACAATGAAATCTAATAATGCTATGCATCGACATACACGACTACGTCAGCCTGACGCCGACCGCACTACAACGCATCCACTCGCAGCTAGTACAGTCGGTGTGTGCAGATAGATGTATGTATGTGGACGAAGAGACGACGACAAACCGCCCGTTTTCTACGCTTCTACACTTCGACAAAGGCCGAGACAGGTGTAATTGTCGATGGTTCGTGTAAAAGCCCGTCGCGAGCAGGATTCGAACCTGCGCGGGGAGACCCTATTGGATTTCGAGTCCAACGCCTTTAACCACTCGGCCATCGCGACGCCTCTACGAACGCCCGACCGACAACGCACCACATATTCATCACTGCATTCCCACCCACACACACACACACACACACACACATGATATCCCTGACACAAGACGTCAATGCATATTGGCCAACTGACCAAATATACATTGATATAAATGTTTCAAACAAGCTGGTGTGTCTCCACGTCTCCCGAAAATACAACACACTCACGCACTCACTGTCTCGTTTAGTCCATTCAACAATCAATCAAGCAATCAACCAATCTACGAACAAACCAACCAACCAACCAACCAACCGACCAACCATGCATTCATCCCTCAACCCATTTATTCGTTCGTTCAGCAGATCAACCCACTCACAAGTCAATCCATCATTCATGTTATCACACATACACACAAACACACCTACATGTAGGCATACAAGCAAAAGCCGACACACAGAATCAGACAAATACACAAACAAACACACACACACAAATCTACATGCACTATACATGCGTAAATACATGCACAAACGCAAACACAAACACAAACGCAGATGCGGATGCGGATGAAGATGAAGATGCAGCAAGTCACTCACACGAACCGCGTGTACGCCTGTTCTCGGCCTTCATGAGATGACAATGAGGTGGGAAACACACATTGACTTCGAGGAACACCACACTCTTCACACTCCACAAATACTTCATCCATAGACACATGGATTTGTGCACACAAGCAGATGGAGTAGTTGTCGTGAAAGGAGAATTGGTCGACCAGCGACTGACACAAGATGAGTTGGAGAGAGAGAGAGTGAAGTGAGTTCCGATTGACCAGTAAGTAAGCTGTGGAACTGTGCAATTTGACCTCATTGCCTAATGATGTCTGGAGTGACGTGTTGATGATTGTGATATGCCTACAAGTAGGAGGGGTGCCCATCAAGCACCACTGTTGAGGCGACCATTGTCGGCAGTTGCCATCATATCCCTCCAGCTCTTCCACTCATCAAGAGAGTAGTGTGACACGTGTTCACAGAGAATGTATTCCACCATTGCCTTTCGGCATAGAGAGGAGGTTGCGTTGAGGAAGGTGATAGCTTGAGAGTGGTGCGTGTGACTAAGGTTGAGAGTGTGCTTAGTGATGAATGTGCTCCAGTGAGCGTGCATCGCGATGGAAGGAGGCGACGGTGATATCCTCGACCTGTGGACTGATGATGTGATGTGATGTGTGTTTGACAAGAGGTTGTGATTTGAAGATGTGATGATTGAATTGACGTGTGTGTAGTGTGAGTGTGTATTGGGTGGGCGATTGGCTGACTGTTGTCGTCAGGATGGCCGAGCGGTCCAAGGCGCTGCGTTCAGGTCGCAGTCCACTCTGTGGGCGTGGGTTCGAATCCCACTTCTGACACCTGGTTTATGCACAGACACACAGTCAGTGGGCTTTTAAAAGCGCTTCTCTCCACCTACCCAACAACCCACACTACCAAAGTCGCAATCCGACCGCATCAACGGACAGCTATGACTATTCGCATTCATACGCTCTCTCTCTCGCTCTCTCTGTCCACACCGGTTCTGCCGGCATACACGACTACATCAGACTGACACCGACCGCGTTACAACACATCCACTCACAGCTACTACTGCAGTCGGTGTGTGGATGAGGAGACGACGACAAACCGACCGTTTACTACGCTTCTACACTTCGACAAAGTCCGAGACAGGTGTAATTGTCGATGGTTCGTGTAAAAGCCCGTCGCGAGCAGGATTCGAACCTGCGCGGGGAGACCCCATTGGATTTCGAGTCCAACGCCTTTAACCACTCGGCCATCGCGACGCCTCTACGAACGCCCGACCGACAACGCACCACATATTCATCACTGCATTCCCACCCACACACACACACACACACACACACATGATATCCCTGACACAAGACGTCAATGCATATTGGCCAACTGACCAAATATACATTGATATAAATGTTTCAAACAAGCTGGTGTGTCTCCACGTCTCCCGAAAATACAACACACTCACGCACTCACTGTCTCGTTTAGTCCATTCAACAATCAATCAAGCAATCAACCAATCTACGAACAAACCAACCAACCAACCAACCTGTAGTGGACCTAGTAGCTAGGTAAGTATATAAACGCAATTAAAAGGAGAGAACAAGTACTAACAAATACGTATATATAAAATATTCGGTTCACTTAAGTTAATATACACAAAAAAGGGACTGAGTTTATTTGAAGAAAACTATAACAGTCACAAAATACACAAATTATAGACGTACGAAATTATAGGAATGTAATTGTCCTTCTCTTGATTATACAAATTCTCCACTACAACTTAGCGCTGTCAACCGTCGGAAGTCTCCACGTAGAGTAAGGCAGATAGGAGCGAAGTTCTCGAAGGGGATGTGTCAACCAGTGCGAGACAGCGTTGGTCAGCAGATGTGCTGGGCGAGCAGCCGGAGAGAGGGCGAACGATTCGTTCCTTGCGCGCGGTTCAAGGTTTCAGGTTGAATTCCTTCTTTTTTCCGTGAACATATAATTTGATATGTTTTCAGGTCGCCACACGGCTCCCCCTCTTAGAAGTCCGGAGGGACTGCTACCGACGATTTGCAGTACAATTGTGAGAAGAAAAATAATTATAATGCTACATAACACTATGGGAATGCGGAAAAAAAATGGAAAAGATTTTTTTTTTTTTTTTTTTACGCTTTAGTGAATAGTTCGACATCAACTTCTGAACTGGAAGTGGGTGGGAGTACAATGGATACATATTACGGAGAGTGAACACGCACACAAAACAAACAAAAAAAAAAAATATTCTTTTAATAAACACAGGTGAGTATACGTCAGCTCTGTTTATATGACACATGAAAGAAAAAAAAGAAAAAAAAAATTGCAAAAGAGGTCAATGTTATTTAGAACAATGGCATCAAACTGAATGGCACTAATAATAATAATAATAATAATAATAATAATAATAAGATAATGTCCGTTAAAACGCTAACCAATATAGTAGTAATTATGGGAGAATAGTTGTGAATACATATATACACATATACAGTACTGAGGTAGTAAAAAAAAATAGCAATGCTTCAGCACAAAAATGATGTCGTATCTGACACAAATAAACTACGTAAGTCAATAATTAACAACAATAATCAATGATGTATACGTAAAAAAAAATTGTTACAACCTTAAAGATATTAATCAGTAAAGTGTACAAAACGGGCAGGTTTATTAACCTGTCTGCCACTACGAGTAATGCAAGGGGGAGGTAGCATTATTGGCACCTCTGGAGCTTTGGCGGTTTCTTGTTTGTCTGCTGAAGTCGCTGTTGGGATGTCGTCGCCATCTGTGTAAGCAGGTTTGAGTCTATCCACGGAGACCGTCATCTTTTTACCTTCTTTGCTCACTGTGAAATATTTTTCCGCGCGATGCACTACTGGGTATGGGCCTTCATATGGAGGTTGTAGCCCTTTCCTGACGTTGTCGATCCGTATAAAGACAAATTTACAGGTTTGTAGATGGCTACTTAGGTTTTCTCTGCGGGGACATTGTCTCGGAGCTATTGGTTGAAGTTGTGACATTCGTCTGGTCAGTTGATCAGAAAACTCAGAAATATTCACATTTTGAGAGTCATGAGAGGATACTAGCTGTCCTGGCAGTGTTAAGGTAGTGCCGTAAACTAGTTGTGCGGGTGTACAACCAAGGTCCTCTTTAACAGTTGATCGTATGCTAAGTAAAATCAGAGGTAAGTATTCACTCCATTTAGATGCATCACTCTGTGCCATCAGGGAGCTTTTCAGTTGTCTGTGAAATCTTTCCACAAGACCATTCGCTGCCGGATGGTAGGCTGTTGTGGAGATATGTTTAACTCCCAGGAGTCTCGTCAGTTCACGAAACAGCGTCGATTGGAATTGAGCACCTCGATCGGATGTAATCGTAGTTGGTACACCGTAATTTGACACCCAGCGGTCGAGGAAAACCAAAGCAACATTTTCGGCCGATATATCGTTCAGGGGGCATGCAATAGCCCAACGAGTAAATCTATCAATGGCTGTCAGGATATGTGTATATCCTCTTGACGTTGGCAATGGTCCTACGATATCTATATGAACGTGCTGAAATCTCCTGTCCGGTAAATCGAACGTTTTTGGCGTTGTGATAGTGTGGCGATGTACTTTGGAGCGTTGGCATTGGAGACATTCTCGTGCCCATCTCCGAATGTCAGAGTTCATTTTAGGCCACACGAAACGTTCGCTGATGAGTCTGACGGTGGCACGTACTCCAGGGTGAGAGAGCGAATGTAAGTGGTCAAATAAAGCTCTTCGGCATTGGAGAGGAACAAACGGACGATTAGTGCCGGTAGAGACATCACAAACTATAGTGGCATCTGATAAGAGAATAGGTACGTCCCTGAGCTGTAAGGAAGAGTTTTCGCGACACTTTCGAAGTTCTGAGTCGTTTCTTTGTAACTGAGCCATCCGGTCAAGACTGACGTCTACGGAAGTTTCAAGCTGGTGTATATCACCTCTTGAAAGAGAATCAGCTACCACGTTTGCGTCCCCTTTGATGTATTGTATGTCAGTTGAAAATTGGGAGATATAGTCTAACTGTCTGGCTTCTCTTGGGGAGTGTTTATCCAGCGAAGTGGTGAAAGCATAGCACAGAGGTTTGTGGTCAGTAAAAATAGTGAAATGACGACCCTGTAGTAAGTAACTGAAGTGTTTGACTGCTAGGTATATAGCCAACAATTCTCTCCCAAAAGTACTGTAACGTGTCTGAGCCGGTTCTAACCTCTTCGAAAAGAAAGCAAGTGGAGTAACGTCACCATTAATTTTCTGCTGTAACACCGCGCCCACAGCTACTTGGGAGGCATCTGTACACAAGATAAGGAATGCGTCGGGGTTGATGTGAGATAACATAGCGACTTTAGATAAAGCGTCTTTCGCGTTGCAGAAAGATTCATGTGCTTGCTCTGACCATTGAAATTTTTTAGGATCACTTTTAAGGAGATCGGTTAAAGGTTGGACGATAGAGGCACACGAAGGAATAAAACGTCGATAGAAATTAAACATCCCCAAAAATTGTCGGACTTTCTTCAAAGAGTCTGGTTGGGGAAAGTTTTTGATTGTATCTATCTTTTCCTCAGTAGGCCTGATTCCCTCGGCAGTTATGTAGTGTCCCAGAAATTGAATAGAAGAGGCACCGAAAATGCACTTCTTAGGATTTATAGCGACACCATACTGTTCGAAACGCTGAAACAAAGTGCTAAGATGAGTCTTATGTTCCTCTTCCGACTTGCTAGCAATTAGTACGTCGTCGATATAAACGAATACAAAGTCAAGGCCCCGCGTGACTTGATCCATGAAGCGCTGAAAAGTTTGTGCAGCGTTTTTCAGCCCGAAAGGCATTCGTAGGAATTCAAACAAGCCAAAAGGTGTTATAATAGCTGTCTTCTCGATGTCCTCAGGAGCGACTGGTATCTGGTGATAAGCTCTGACTAAATCCACTTTGGAGAAAATAGTTTTACCTTGCAGTGTTAGAGAGAAATCATGCAAGTGCGGAATGGGATAACGATCTGGGACAGTGGCGTTATTCAAACGTCGGTAATCCCCACACGGTCGCCAATCATGATCAGCTTTTGGTACCATATGTAATGGTGAGGACCAGGGACTGTTGGATGGCCGGATGATGCCCAATTGCATCATGTGTTCGAATTCAGCTTTGGCTGCTGCTAACTTGTCAGGTGGTAGTCGACGAGGACGTGCTCTGACGGGTTGACCAGTTGTGACAATTTTATGCGTGACAGAATGAGGAACATCTTCGATATTATAAGATGGCTTTAAAATTTTTGGGAAACGATGCAGTAACGCAGAGAACATGCAGTCATCTGGCTTCTCGATGCATATGTTATAAACAGAGTAGTTTGAGATGATTCCGTGGACTTGAAGCTGGGTGCAGTTATCAATCAGCTTTTTCTTGTTGACATCAACCAGCAGATTGAAATTGCTTAAAAAATCGGCACCCAATATGGCATGACTAACGTCAGCTACTATGAATATCCATGTAAATCGACGACGTAAACCAAGATCCAAAATAAGTGATTGTTCGCCGTAAGTCCGTATGCTAGTTTGGTTAGCTGCTCGAAGTGAGAGTTTTGCGGCTGTACTAGAAGATCGCCTGGAGAGTGAAGGAGGTATTACACTAACTTCGGCTCCTGTGTCTACCAGGAATAATGTGCCTGTGATTTTGTCCTTCACGTAGAAAAGGCGACTTGAATGGTTGCCAGTAACAGCTGTCGCCATCACTGTCTGGCTGGGGAGTTTCCCTGAGCCTGATTCTCTTCACTAAAGATGCACGGTTTCACACATTTCAGAGCATGACGTCCAAACTTCCTATGATACCAACATATATTGCTGTCCCTAGAAGACATGCGGGAACGCTGTCGGGAGAGAGATCGTCTATGTGATGGTGACCTTGCTCGTGAACTCCACCTCTGGACTCGTCGACCAGATCTATTTGTTTCCAACTTGTCAATCCTTGCCGCTAAGTCTGCAATGGCGGCGAGTATTGGTGTGTCTGCCGTAGGTGTGGACTGAGATGGTGTTGCACTGTCAGATGCAATCTGACCTATGGTGTTGTCTGATAAAACATCTACAATACTATCTGCCATTTCGCTTAGTGAGTCTAAATCATACGACTTTCCCGAAATGATTAAGATTTGTTGAACGTTTCTGGGTAAACGTTGCAACCACATTTGTCTCAGCACAACCTCATCAACTTTATGGTTTCCTATTAACTGGCGCATATGTCTAAGGAGCTGGGATGGTTTACGCGCTCCTAGCTCGCAGCCTGTGAGTAATTGTTGGATCCTTTTCTCGTCTGACAAACTGGTCCGTTGTATAAGGAGAGCTTTAAGTTTTTCATATTGGTTTTCCGTAGGGGGGTTTTCGATGAAATCACTGATTTCCGTTAATACTGACGGGGGAAGTTCTGCCAGCACGACGCCATATTTGGCTATCTGAGATTTAATACCCCGTGCTTCCAACAACGGCTCGACAACTCCAAACCAAATTCGTGGCTCTGCAAAGCCGTATTGTGGTAGCCGAAAATCAGATATGGCATTTATTGTGGCCTGTGCCTCGCTGCCCGAACTCTGTTCAGTTGATATACCGGGCTGAGTATGGGACGACATTATAGGTGTGAGAATATTGGTACAAAGGGGAATACAAATATGAGACCACCGACAAAAAATTGCAATGAAAGTACAAAATAGCAAAAATAAGTATAAAGATACGTGAAACAATCCGTGTTCCAAAACGGGCTCACCAATTAAGTGTAGTGGACCTAGTAGCTAGGTAAGTATATAAACGCAATTAAAAGGAGAGAACAAGTACTAACAAATACGTATATATAAAATATTCGGTTCACTTAAGTTAATATACACAAAAAAGGGACTGAGTTTATTTGAAGAAAACTATAACAGTCACAAAATACACAAATTATAGACGTACGAAATTATAGGAATGTAATTGTCCTTCTCTTGATTATACAAATTCTCCACTACAACTTAGCGCTGTCAACCGTCGGAAGTCTCCACGTAGAGTAAGGCAGATAGGAGCGAAGTTCTCGAAGGGGATGTGTCAACCAGTGCGAGACAGCGTTGGTCAGCAGATGTGCTGGGCGAGCAGCCGGAGAGAGGGCGAACGATTCGTTCCTTGCGCGCGGTTCAAGGTTTCAGGTTGAATTCCTTCTTTTTTCCGTGAACATATAATTTGATATGTTTTCAGGTCGCCACAAACCAACCAACCAACCGACCAACCATGCATTCATCCCTCAACCCATTTATTCGTTCGTTCAGCAGATCAACCCACTCACAAGTCAATCCATCATTCATGTTATCACACATACACACAAACACACCTACATGTAGGCATACAAGCAAAAGCCGACACACAGAATCAGACAAATACACAAACAAACACACACACACAAATTACATGCACGTATACATGCGTAAATACATGCACAAACGCAAACACAAACACAAACGCTGATGCGGATGCGGATGCAGATGAAGCAGCAAGTCACTCACACGAACCGCGTGTACGCCTGTTCTCGGCCTTCATGAGATGACAATGAGGTGGGAAACACACATTGACTACGAGGAACACCACACTCTCCACACTCCACAAACACTTCATCCATAGACAAATGGATTTGTGCACACAAACAGATGGAGTAGTTGTCGTGAAAGGAGAATTGGTCGACCAGCGACTGACACAAGATGAGTTGGAGAGAGAGAGTGAAGTGAGTTCCGATTGACCAGTAAGTAAGCTGTGGAACTGTGCAATTTGACCTCGTTGCCTAATGATGTCTGGAGTGACGTGTTGATGATTGTGATATGCCTACAAGTAGGAGGGGTGCCCATCAAGCACCACTGTTGAGGCGACCATTGTCGGCAGTTGCCATCATATCTCTCCACCTCTTCCACTCATCAAGAGAGTAGTGTGACACGTGTTCACAGAGAATGTATTCCACCATTGCCTTTCGGCATAGAGAGGAGGTTGCGTTGAGGAAGGTGATAGATTGAGAGTGGTGTGTGTGACTAAGGTTGAGAGTGTGCTTAGTGATGAATGTGCTCCAGTGAGCGTGCATCGCGATGGAAGGAGGCGACGGTGATATCCTCGACCTGTGGACTGATGATGTGATGTGATGTGTGTTTGAGAAGAGGTTGTGATTTGAAGATGTGATGATTGAATTGACGTGTGTGTAGTGTGAGTGTGTATTGGGTGGGCGATTGGCTGACTGTTGTCGTCAGGATGGCCGAGCGGTCCAAGGCGCTGCGTTCAGGTCGCAGTCCACTCTGTGGGCGTGGGTTCGAATCCCACTTCTGACACCTGGTTTATGCACAGACACACAGTCAGTGGGCTTTTAAAAGCGCTTCACGCCACCTACCCAACAACACACATTACCAAAGTCGCAATCCGACCACATCAACGGACAGCTATGACTATTCGCATTCATACGCTCTCTCTCTCGCTCTCTCTGTCCACACCGGTTCAGCCGTCATACACGACTACGTCAGACTGACGCCGACCGCGCTACAACACATCCACTCACAGCTACTACTGCAGTCGGTGTGTGGACGAGGAGACGACGACAAACCGACCGTTTACTACGCTTCTACACTTCGACAAAGTCCGAGACAGGTGTAATTGTCGATGGTTCGTGTAAAAGCCCGTCGCGAGCAGGATTCGAACCTGCGCGGGGAGACCCCATTGGATTTCGAGTCCAACGCCTTAACCACTCGGCCATCGCGACGCCTCTACGCACGCCCGACAACGCACCACATATTCATCACTGCATTCACACACACCCACACATACATACACACACACACACCCTATCTCTGACACAAGATGTCAATGCATATGGGCCAATTGACCAAATATACATTGATTTTAATGGGCCAAGTTAAACTTTAATCACCAGTAACTACGAATAACCGAACGACGTTGAATTATCCAGTGGGACTCACGAACGTAGTTCAATTTTGTATAGCGCTTGGTTGATTTCACTGCGTGCCCTTACAAGGTTACGTTTGCAATTCGAGGAGGATAGTGTCTTTCAGTATTTCCTGGACTTAGGCTTGCTTGGAAAGGAGAGAAGTTGTTCGTGTGGTGGTATAATGACTCTAAAAATCTATACTAGGTCAACTGATGATTTTGTACATCGTTGTGGAATTTACTGGAAGCGAGTTAGTATTAGAGAGGGTAATATTTCTTAGGAACTGTTTTGGCTAGGTCGCATCTCTCCCTAACCCAGATTTGGTACATTTGCGATTACTGGGTACTGAAACAGCCCGTGAGAGCCGCTGCTGCCGAGACGGAGAACAGCCTCGTCTCAACAGTTCAGTGGTACCAGCATAGCAGAGACTCGCCTCATGGAGAATGGACAGAATTACTTCGTTGTTAGGCGGGGACGACGTAGTAGTCCATGTGGATGAGACAATGTTGGTGAAGAAGAAATATAACCGCGGTCGTCAGAGAGCGAACAATATTTGGGTCATAGGTTTATACGACACGTCCCTCCGAAAAGAATTTGTTGAAAGAATAGCAGACAGGAAGGCGACTACTCTGGTACCTATTAGAAAGCGACTTGTGAAACCGGGATCAATTGTACGTACCGACGAGTGGAGAGGCTATGATTCATTGTCATCCCTGGGATACATTCATCACAGAGTGAACCACTCCAGTGATTTCGTGGATCCAGTTACAAGGCCTCATAAAAATTTCACTGAAGGATTTTGGGGTCGACTGAAAAGTAGAATAAGGGCCATAAATGGATCTCAAAAGGATCTCATTTATAGTCATTTAGATGAATATATGTAGAGAAAGTGGTGCGAATTCTCTATTGACAGTCCCATGCTGAATTGGGAAATGTCTCTCTCCTATGTTCGGGGGAGATACCCATCAATTGTAGCCGTTTCATCATTTTCCTATGCATTTTTCTATAAACATACGTTCCCCCTTAGGATAAACGCCTCTTTCAGGTGATTGGTCCGTTCAAGGTCGTTTGCTGATTGGTTGTTCCTGGTGTCGAAAGTTTAACTTTGCCCATTAATGTTTCAAACAAGCTGCTGTGTCTCCACGTCACCCGGAAATATAACACACTCACGCTCTCACTGTCTCGTCTAGTCCATTCAACAGTCAATCAATCAATCAATCAACCACCCCAAATGCATTCATCCGTCCATCCATTCGTTCCTTCGTTCAGCAGATCAACCCACTCACAAGTCAATCCATCATTCATGTTATCGCACATACACACGAACACACCTACATGTAGGCATACAAGCAAAAGCCGACACACAGAATCAGACAAATACACAAACAAACACACACATACACATACAGACACGTATACATGCGTAAATACATGCACAGACGCAAACACAGACGCTGATGTGGATGTGGATGCAGATGAAGCAAGTCACTCACACGAACCGCGTGTACGCCTGTTCTCGGCCTTCATGAGATGACAATGAGGTGGGAAACACACATTGACTACGAGGAACACCACACTCTCCACACTCCACAAACACTTCATCCATAGACAAATGGATTTGTGCACACAAGCAGATGGAGTAGTTGTCGTGAAAGGAGAATTGGTCGACCAGCGACTGACACAAGATGAGTTGGAGAGAGAGAGTGAAGTGAGTTCCGATTGACCAGTAAGTAAGCTGTGGAACTGTGCAATTTGACCTCGTTGCCTAATGATATCTGGAGTGACGTGTTGATGATTGTGATATGCCTACAAGTAGGAGGGGTGCCCATCAAGCACCACTGTTGAGGCGACCATTGTCGGTAGTTGCCATCATATCTCTCCACCTCTTCCACTCATCAAGAGAGAGAGTAGTTTGACACGTGTTCAGAGGGAATGTATTCCACCATTGCCTTTCGGCATAGAGAGGAGGTTGCGTTGAGGAAGGTGATAGATTGAGAGTGGTGTGTGTGACTAAGTTTTAGAGTGTGCTTAGTGATGAATGTGCTCCAGTGAGCGTGCATCGCGATGGAAGGAGGCGACGGTGATATCCTCGACCTGTGGACTGATGATGTGATGTGATGTGATGTGTGTAATGAGAAGTGGTTGTGATTTGAAGATGTGATGATTGAATTGACGTGTGTGTAGTGTGAGTGTGTATTGGGTGGGCGATTGGCTGACTGTTGTCGTCAGGATGGCCGAGCGGTCCAAGGCGCTGCGTTCAGGTCGCAGTCCACTCTGTGGGCGTGGGTTCGAATCCCACTTCTGACACCTGGTTTATGCACAGACACACAGTCAGTGGGCTTTTAAAAGCGCTTCTCTCCACCTACCCAACAACCCACACTACCAAAGTCGCAATCCGACCGCATCAACGGACAGCTATGACTATTCGCATTCATACGCTCTCTCTCTCGCTCTCTCTGTCCACACCGGTTCTGCCGGCATACACGACTACATCAGACTGACGCCGACCGCGCTACAACACATCCACTCACAGCTACTACTGCAGTCGGTGTGTGGACGAGGAGACGACGACAAACCGACCGTTTACTACGCTTCTACACTTCGACAAAGTCCGAGACAGGTGTAATTGTCGATGGTTCGTGTAAAAGCCCGTCGCGAGCAGGATTCGAACCTGCGCGGGGAGACCCCATTGGATTTCGAGTCCAACGCCTTAACCACTCGGCCATCGCGACGCCTCTACGCACGCCCGACCGACAACGCACCACATATTCATCACTGCATTCCCACACACCCACACATACACACACACACATGCTATCTCTGACACAAGATGTCAATGCATATTGGCCAATTGACCAAATATACATTGATATAAATGTTTCAAACAAGCTGGTGTGTCTCCACGTCTCCCGAAAATACAACACACTCACGCACTCACTGTCTCGTTTAGTCCATTCAACAATCAATCAAGCAATCAACCAATCTACGAACAAACCAACCAACCAACCAACCAACCAACCGACCAACCATGCATTCATCCCTCAACCCATTTATTCGTTCGTTCAGCAGATCAACCCACTCACAAGTCAATCCATCATTCATGTTATCACACATACACACAAACACACCTACATGTAGGCATACAAGCAAAAGCCGACACACAGAATCAGACAAATACACAAACAAACACACACATACACATACATGCACGTATACATGCGTAAATACATGCACAAACGCAAACACAAACACAAACGCAGATGCGGATGCGGATGAAGATGAAGATGCAGCAAGTCACTCTCACGAACCGCGTGTACGCCTGTTCTCGGCCTTCATGAGATGACAATGAGGTGGGAAACACACATTGACTTCGAGGAACACCACACTCTTCACACTCCACAAACAATTCATCCATAGACACATGGATTTGTGCACACAAGCAGATGGAGTGGTTGTCGTGAAAGGAGAATTGGTCGACCAGCGACTGACACAAGATGAGTTGGAGAGAGAGAGTGAAGTGAGCTCCGATTGACCAGTAAGTAAGCTGTGGAACTATGCAATTTGACCTCGTTGCCTAATGATGTCTGAAGTCAGGTGGTGATGATTGTGATATGTCTACAAGTAGTAGGGGTGCCCATCAAGCACCACTGTTGAGGCAACCATTGTCGGCAGTTCCCATCACATCTCTCCACGTCTTCAATTCATCAGGAGAGTAGTGTGACACGTGTTCAGAGAGAATGTATTCCACCATTGCCTTTCGGCATAGAGAGGAGGTTGCGTTGAGGAAGGTGATAGCTTGAGAGTGGTGCGTGTTTGTGACTAAGGTTGAGAGTGTGCTTAGTGATGAATGTGCTCCAGTGAGCATGCATCGCGACAGAACGAGGCGACGGTGATATCCTCCACCTGTGGACTGATGATGTGAAATGAAGTCATATGTGTGTTGAGAAGGGGTTGTGATTTGAAGATGTGATGATTGAATTGACGTGTGTATAGTGTGTGTGTAGTGTGAGTGTGTATGGGGCGATTTGATGAATGTCGTCAGGATGGCCGAGCGGTCCAAGGCGCTGCGTTCAGGTCGCAGTCCACTCTGTGGGCGTGGGTTCGAATCCCACTTCTGACACCAGGTTTATGCACAGAGACACACAGTCAGTGGACTTTTGAAAGCGCTTCACGCCACCTACCCAACAACACACATTACCAAAGCCGCAATCCGACCACATCAACGGACAGCTATGGCTATTCCCATTCATACGCTCTCTCTCTCTCTCTCTGTCCACAATGACACCTAATAATGCTATGCATCGACATACACGACTACGTCAGCCTGACGGCGACCGCACTACAACGCATCCACTCACAGCTACTACTCCAGTCGGTGTGTGGACGAAGAGACGACGACAAACCGCCCGTTTTCTACGCTTCTACACTTCGACAAAGGCCGAGACAGGTGGAATTGTCGATGGTTCGTGTAAAAGCCCGTCGCGAGCAGGATTCGAACCTGCGCGGGGAGACCCTATTGGATTTCGAGTCCAACGCCTTTAACCACTCGGCCATCGCGACGCCTCTACGGACGCCCGACAACGCACCACATATTCATCACTGCATTGTCACACACACACACATACTATCTCTGACACAATATGTGTTGCTGTGTTCTATGTTTTTTCTTTTTGCTCTATCACTATTTCGCTATTTCAATCGTATATTATGTGGTTGTGTGTGTATATATATTGTGATAACACAGTGGAACAATGAAATCATGCATTGACTGCGGCTTAAATTCCACAAACGCTTGAGATTTCTGGATTACACCACTATATTATGCATAATATAGTGAAGCGTATTAGACAAACCTAAAATTTTGAATCATTTTTTGGGTGATTGTTATTAATTGACCATCACTATGCGTAAATATGAAAAACAGCATGCATTTTTCTGTGGAGATCCACGGTGAGGTTCAACAGCGCGCAAATTTCAAACAATGTACCACGTTTAAACCAACGAATCTAATTAAAAATGAAAGAAATTAACTGAAGCATCCCATAAAAATGATGGATGATAATAATAATGATTTTTGCTTTATTCCAAAATCAGTACTAATGATACAGCAAGGAATTTTCAGCATTCAGTACAATATTGCATCTAATTTACTCAAAAACGACAAAAAAATAAACATTACATAAGAATAATAACAAAACGTTGTTGTAGCAGCTATGTAGCAAATTACAGTATGCTATAAGGAGAAAAATATGCATAAAGTATAAAATTATAGTAATAATAACTGAAGTAAAATAGCAAAGTTATAATTAAACGATAGAAAGGTTGACTCCGTAAAATTACAGAAAGATGAGCAATGAAAGGGTCGATGCACTTTGCTAATTACATAGTAACTTATATGTTTCACGTCTAACAGAGTCTTCATCACATAAAATACGGGCTAAATACGGTATTGTAGAATTTTTGTACTTAGTGGTTCGAACATATAACTTTTTATATTGACTTCTCATCCTACCTGATGAGATACAAGGGGATACTTGTGAATAAAGGGGGTGCAGAGGGTCTGACAGTACGGCCTTTGCCCACTTTGTACAGGAATTTATGTGTCTGTCGACAATAGTATTGGCGAACTCATGCAGTGGCATACCAGAAGCCCTACTCACAGTCTTTTTTGAGAAGCCCAGGAAAGATTAATGGAGAGTAATAGAGTACAATAGGTAAATTACAGGAGTTTACAAACTGCAGAAGTAAAGGTTGGTTGATACCTGATTGTCCTAACTTTTTAATGTAGAAGGTAAGACAGAACATTTTCTTAGAGATTGATAAGATGTGGGATGACCATGAAAGGTCAGAGGAAAGAACTAATCCAAGGTATTTAATGCTTGACTTGGTTTCAATTTCAGTGCCATCTATGCTACAGGCATCATGGGAACTAACTAGTTGATGGTTGATTGATTATCTCTGATATTCCATTTTTATATGGTATTTTAATTGTTTTTCCATTCTGCAATGTTATCATTCTCCGGTTTTACCCTCTTTTTTCTCTTATATTTATTATATCTAATATATTCTTTTGGGTTGTTGTTGTCGAGTAGCATTTTGAATAGGACGTTTATTCTTTTACGCTGGTCCTCAAGTGTTGTTGTAAGTCTACATATTTTAGTTGCAAGATCCTGTATTATTCCTCGTTTTACCGTGAGTGGATAAGCTGAGTGATAATCAAGGAATCTGTGGTGTACATTGAACTTTTTTAAAACTCACTCATCCAATTTTTGGCGCTACTCCACCTCGTCACTTCGCTTCGCGTGCTGCACTACGCTTCTTGTACATTTTGGCACTTGTACGCTTTCTCCCTCACTGTACTCTCCTACAAGCATACTCCTCGAGCTTCCTACTCCTACGGGTATAGATAAGTGGTAAACCTGTTTTTATATTATTGAGTTATAAACACATTCGTTATAAATATACGTTTGGTTACAGGCAAGTAGCGACTCCTTTATTTTCTGTTTTTACTCGTTCCTCAGTACTCGCAGCATAGGCAGAGTACTGATTAAGACCTAGGCAAAAGAAGTTAGTCTTTTTGTAAGTGTGACAGGCAAACTCACCTGAGGATAAAACCAGGCACTTACAAGTGGAGAGCCCGTGTTTTCACCGTTTGCCTCCATAGTAGCTTAACGTGGAAATAGTTCTTTTTCATATTGACAATTTGTTTTTCACATATAGTTATAAAATTTTACTTGCCTTGTTTTTACTCATATTTTTTGTTATCATTCTATTAATATATCGTCTTGTTCGCAGGATGGCCGACGACAGTTCCGCCTCACAGATGGCTATCACCTTGCAACTTCCTACCTTCTGGACACATCATCCTGTTGCATGGTGCGGCCACATAGAAGCTATGTTCGCCTTCCGACATATACACTCACAAGAGACAAAGGTGAACCTGGAAATCGTGGGTCTTCCTGAGAACGTCATGGAAGAAGTGTCTGATTTCCTCGCGGACCCATCCCCTGACTTGTATGAGCGTCTCAAGCAGGCGCTAATTAAGCGCGTTGCACTTACCGACCAACAGAAAGTGCAGGAACTTTTCAGAGATGTTCAGCTAGGCGATAGAAAGCCCACTCAACTGTTACGTCAGATGAGACAGTTAGTGGCTGACTTCAAAATAGATGACGCCTTTTTAAAACAGCTGTGGTTACAACGATTGCCACAGGCGATTCAGACCATTTTAGCTCCAATCACCAAGTCCCCCTTATCCGAACTAGCTGAGGCGACCGATAGAGTAGTGGAGACTACTACATCCAACATGAACATTTCGGCTGCCGTAACCTCTAGTCCCACTCAGACTAAGGACTCCTCTGCCCAGGGGTCATCAAACTTAGATGTGGTGGCCCACATAACTAAGCTTTATGAGGAGATATGTAAGATAAGACAGGAGATGACACCTAGAGGTCGCTCGAATAGCCGCACCAACTCGACTCGTAGTAGATCTTCTTCACGAGCTGGCAGCAGGCGTCGTAGGTCTCACAATTCCCAACCTGGAGTGTGCTGGTATCACCGGCGTTATGGTAACAGGGCCCAAAAGTGTACTCTCCCGTGCACCTTCGATGTCCAGCAAACGGGAAACTAGTAAGCCAGGACGTATTGGCGACTAATGTCGCTGGCGAACCACTCCCATGTCGCCTCTTCTATGTTACTGACCGTAACACTGGGACACGCTTCCTGGTTGACAATGGGGCGGAAGTTAGCGTGATTCCACCAACACCTGAAGAGCGCCAGCGGCCACTTTCCTTACAGCTTCGCGCCGCAAACGGTTCGCCAATCACAACGTATGGTAAAAGGTTCCTGGATCTTAACATAGGCTTACGCAGATCATTTCGTTGGGTCTTCCTAGTGGCGGATGTAACCACAGGTATAATTGGCATGGATCTGTTGCAGCACTACCAATTATTGGTAGATACGGGTAATCGCACATTGAGAGATCCAGTCACAAACCTCTCTGTCAGTGGTATCGCCACACGGGGCCCAGCTCTCAGCCCGGTGTATACTACACCCACTTCAACCGGCCCATATTCCCATATACTTCAATCGTTTCCTGACTTGTTTAAACCCAGCCGTGGCCCACCATGTGTGACTTCTTAAATCACGCATCATATTGTTACAAGTGGCCCGCCAGTCTTTGCAAAGCCGCGACGTTTGTCCCCAGAAAAGCTAAAGGCCGTTAAACCTGAGTTCGAACATATGCTGGAAATGGGGATAATCCGGCCATCCAGCAGCCCGTGGTCCTCACCCTTGCACGTGGTACCCAAGAATAATGGGTTAGATTGGCGACCTTGTGGTGATTACCGCAGGTTAAACGCACAAACTGTTCCCGATCGCTACCCCGTCCCTCACATACACGATTTAACATCGTCACTCAAGGGAGCTAGGGTATTCAGCAAGCTGGACCTGACACGGACTTACCATCAGATTCCCGTTGACTCCGATGATATCCCTAAGACCGCCGTGATTACGCCGTTTGGCCTTTTCGAATTTCTTCGAATGCCTTTCGGTCTTCGGAACGCTGCCCAAACTTTCCAGCGATTTATCCATGATGTTTTGCGTGGTCTCGATTTCGCCTTTCCCTATCTGGATGATATTTTGGTAGCTAGTCCAGATGAGGCAACACATTGACTTCACTTGCAGACCGTTTTCCAAAGGCTTACAACACACTCCCTCATACTCAACTTAGCAAAGTGTGATACAGGGGTCGCGTGTTTGAATTTTTGGGACACAGGATAGATAAGGATGGAATCTATCCCTTATCGGAACGGGAAGAGACTATCCAAAACTTCCGTTTACCCACAACCCATAAAGCATTACGCACCTTTCCTGGAATGGTTAGCTACCACCGTCGCTTTATTCCCCAGTGTGCCAACATTTTGACAGCCTTGAATGATATACTTAAGGAAAAACGTCAGTCCGTCGTGTTCCCGGAAGAAGCCTTGAAAGCATTCACAAATATCAAGAAGGCTATTGCTGTATAGGGTGTGTAGTGTGAGTGTGTATTGGGCGATTGGACGTCTGTTGTCGTCAGGATGGCCGAGCGGTCCAAGGCGCTGCGTTCAGGTCGCAGTCCACTCTGTGGGCGTGGGTTCGAATCCCACTTCTGACATCGGGTTTATGTACAGAGACACACAGTGAGTGAGCTTTTAAAAGCGCTTCTCTCCACCTACCCAACAACCCACACTACCAAAGTCGCAATCCGACCACTTCAACGGACAGCTATGATTATTCGCATTCACACGCTCTCACTCTCTCTCTCGCTCTCTCTGTCCACACCGGTTCTGCCGCCATACACGACTACATCAGACTGACACCGACCGCGTTACAACACATCCACTCACAGCTACTACTGCAGTCGGTGTGTGGACGAGGAGACGACGACAAACCGACCGTTTTCTACGCTTCTACACTTCGACAAAGTCCGAGACAGGTGTAATTGTCGATGGTTCGTGTAAAAGCCCGTCGCGAGCAGGATTCGAACCTGCGCGGGGAGACCCCATTGGATTTCGAGTCCAACGCCTTAACCACTCGGCCATCGCGACGCCTCTACGAACGCCCGACCGACAACGCACCACATATTCATCACTGCACTCGCACACACACACAAACACACGTATTATCTCTGACACAAGATGTCAATGCATATTGGCCAATTGACCAAAATATACATTGATATAAATGTTTCAAACAAGCTGGTGTGTCTCCACGTCTCCCGAAAATACAACACACTCACGCACTCACTGTCTCGTCTAGTCCATTCAACAGTCAATTAACCAACAAACCAATCAATCAATCAATCTAGGAACCAACTAATCAACCAACCAAACATGCATTCATCCGTCCACCATTCGTTCGTTCCCTCGTTCAGCAGATCAACCCACTCACAAGTCAATCCACCATTCATGTTATCGCACATACACACAAACACAACCACATGTAGGCATACAAGCAAAAGCCGACACACAGAATCAGACAAATACACAAACAAACACACACATACACATACATGCACGTATACATGCGTAAATACATGCACAAACGCAAACACAAACACAAACGCTGATGCGGATGCGGAGGAAGATGCAGATGCAGCAAGTCACTCTCACGAACCGCGTGTATGCCTGTTCTCGGCCTTCATGAGATGACAATGAGGTGGGAAACACACATTGACTTCGAGGAACACCACACTCTTCACACTCCACAAACACTTCATCCATAGACAAATGGATTTGTGCACACAAACAGACGGAGTAGTTGTCGTGAAAGGAGAATTGGTCGACCAGCGACTGACACAAGATGAGTTGGAGAGAGAGAGTGAAGTGAGCTCCGATTGACCAGTAAGTAAGCTGTGGAACTGTGCAATTTGACCTCGTTGCCTAATGATGTCTGGAGTGACGTGTTGATGATTGTGATATGCCTACAAGTAGGAGGGGTGCCCATTAAGCACCACTGTTGAGGCGACCATTGTCGGCAGTTGCCATCATATCTCTCCACCTCTTCCACTCATCAAGAGAGTAGTGTGACACGTGTTCGCAGAGAATGTATAATGCCAGACTCACAGAAGCGAAAACATGTTTAGATTTTATAAATGACTGTTTAAATTTACTGGAAATCTCTTCGTCGTAATAAAGTTTGTCCAAATTCCCGATCACTGAAACGTTATGCACTTAACTAATTGGACTCTTTAAAAATGTACATTTCGGATATAGAAAGAAATTTATCACAGAAGAAATTTGCAGTCGATGAACTTCCTCAGGATTTATTAATTGATTTCTTTGAGTATATCGACAGAGTTAGCCAAAACAGAGCAGAGAAAATGAGAACGAAACTTATCAAATCATTAGACAGGCAAAATCCTGAAAAGGATTTCCCTTCATTCCCCTCAGACCCTTATCGGTACGTCCATAATTTTTCAAATGTAACACTAGATAAATTACAGTTAAAAGCTCTATCATTGGGTCTTAGATTTTGTGACCAAGGTTATAAGGTCAACCAACTCGATACCAACATCCAGTTTGAAAACCTCCTCCTACAAACAAAAGATTTGACCCCAACGTCAGACGATGAAGTCGCTAGGTTTAAAACTACACTAGTCGACAGTTGTCAACAGTATAAAAACAGTAGTCATCATAGTAAGAGTTTGCTGACTAAACAGCATACAGAAGCCCTAAGAAAGTTAAGGAACGACGAAAACATTGTAATCAGTAGACCTGATAAAGGAGCTGGAGTATAACTGATGAATAATTGTGATTATGTCGACAAAATGAACTCGATTTTCACGGATGAAACGAAGTTCCAAAAGCTCATCAACCCAATAGATCTGGACGGAAAGGCGGAAAACCAGTTAACTAACACGCTTAAGGAACTGAGTAAAAGCGGAGTGATATCAGAGGCAGCTTATAACAGTCTAATTGAAAACAACATTGTTCGCTAATATGTCTATTTCTAATATTATAAATAGGAATATTTAAAGATGATTGAATTGACGTGTGTATAGTGTGTGTGTAGTGTGAGTGTGTATTGGGCGATTGGATGACTGTTGTCGTCAGGATGGCCGAGCGGTCCAAGGCGCTGCGTTCAGGTCGCAGTCCACTCTGTGGGCGTGGGTTCGAATCCCACTTCTGACACCTGGTTTATGCACACAGACACACAGTCAATGGGCTTTTAAAAACGCTTCACGCCACCTACCCAACAACACACATTACCAAAGTCGCAATCCGACCACATCAACGGACAGCTATGACTGTTCGAATTCATACGCTCTTTCTCTCTCCCTATCTCTCTATCCACACCGGTTCAGCCGTCGACAATGAAACCTGCTAATGCTCTGCATTGTCATACACGACTACATCAGACTGACGCCGACCGCACTACAACACGTCCACTCACAGCTCCTACTGCAGTCAGTGTGTGCAGATAGATGTATGTATGTGGACGAAGAGACGACGACAAACCGACCGTTTACTACGCTTCTACACTTCGACAAAGTCCGAGACAGGTGGAATTGTCGATGGTTCGTGTAAAAGCCCGTCGCGAGCAGGATTCGAACCTGCGCGGGGAGACCCCATTGGATTTCGAGTCCAACGCCTTAACCACTCGGCCATCGCGACGCCTCCACGCACACCCGACAACGCACCACATAGTCATCACTGCATTCGCACACATACACGCAAACACACCTACACACAAACTATCTCTGACACAAGATGTCAATGCATATTGGCCAATTGACCAAATATACATTGATATAAATGTTTCAAACAAGCTGGTGTGTCTCCACGTCTCCCGAAAATACAACACACTCACGCACTCACTGTCTCGTCTAGTCCATTCAACAGTCAATTAACCAACAAACCAATCAATCAATCAATCTAGGAACCAACTAATCAACCAACCAAACATGCATTCATCCGTCCACCATTCGTTCGTTCCCTCGTTCAGCAGATCAACCCACTCACAAGTCAATCCACCATTCATGTTATCGCACATACACACAAACACAACCACATGTAGGCATACAAGCAAAAGCCGACACACAGAATCAGACAAATACACAAACAAACACACACATACACATACATGCACGTATACATGCGTAAATACATGCACAAACGCAAACACAAACACAAACGCTGATGCGGATGCGGAGGAAGATGCAGATGCAGCAAGTCACTCTCACGAACCGCGTGTATGCCTGTTCTCGGCCTTCATGAGATGACAATGAGGTGGGAAACACACATTGACTTCGAGGAACACCACACTCTTCACACTCCACAAACAATTCATCCATAGACAAATGGATTTGTGCACACAAACAGACGGAGTAGTTGTCGTGAAAGGAGAATTGGTCGACCAGCGACTGACACAAGATGAGTTGGAGAGAGAGAGTGAAGTGAGCTCCGATTGACCAGTAAGTAAGCTGTGGAACTGTGCAATTTGACCTCGTTGCCTAATGATGTCTGGAGTGACGTGTTGATGATTGTGATATGCCTACAAGTAGGAGGGGTGCCCATTAAGCACCACTGTTGAGGCGACCATTGTCGGCAGTTGCCATCATATCTCTCCACCTCTTCCACTCATCAAGAGAGTAGTGTGACACGTGTTCGCAGAGAATGTATAATGCCAGACTCACAGAAGCGAAAACATGTTTAGATTTTATAAATGACTGTTTAAATTTACTGGAAATCTCTTCGTCGTAATAAAGTTTGTCCAAATTCCCGATCACTGAAACGTTATGCACTTAACTAATTGGACTCTTTAAAAATGTACATTTCGGATATAGAAAGAAATTTATCACAGAAGAAATTTGCAGTCGATGAACTTCCTCAGGATTTATTAATTGATTTCTTTGAGTATATCGACAGAGTTAGCCAAAACAGAGCAGAGAAAATGAGAACGAAACTTATCAAATCATTAGACAGGCAAAATCCTGAAAAGGATTTCCCTTCATTCCCCTCAGACCCTTATCGGTACGTCCATAATTTTTCAAATGTAACACTAGATAAATTACAGTTAAAAGCTCTATCATTGGGTCTTAGATTTTGTGACCAAGGTTATAAGGTCAACCAACTCGATACCAACATCCAGTTTGAAAACCTCCTCCTACAAACAAAAGATTTGACCCCAACGTCAGACGATGAAGTCGCTAGGTTTAAAACTACACTAGTCGACAGTTGTCAACAGTATAAAAACAGTAGTCATCATAGTAAGAGTTTGCTGACTAAACAGCATACAGAAGCCCTAAGAAAGTTAAGGAACGACGAAAACATTGTAATCAGTAGACCTGATAAAGGAGCTGGAGTATAACTGATGAATAATTGTGATTATGTCGACAAAATGAACTCGATTTTCACGGATGAAACGAAGTTCCAAAAGCTCATCAACCCAATAGATCTGGACGGAAAGGCGGAAAACCAGTTAACTAACACGCTTAAGGAACTGAGTAAAAGCGGAGTGATATCAGAGGCAGCTTATAACAGTCTAATTGAAAACAACATTGTTCGCTAATATGTCTATTTCTAATATTATAAATAGGAATATTTAAAGATGATTGAATTGACGTGTGTATAGTGTGTGTGTGTAGAGTGAGTGTGTATTGGGCGATTGGTTGACTGTTGTCGTCAGGATGGCCGAGCGGTCCAAGGCGCTGCGTTCAGGTCGCAGTCCACTCTGTGGGCGTGGGTTCGAATCCCACTTCTGACATCAGGTTTATGCACAGACACAGTCAGTGGGCTTTTAAAAGCGCTTCACGCCACCTACCCAACAACACACATTACCAAAGTCGCAAACCGACCACATCAACGGACAGCTGTGACTATTCGCATCCACACGCTATAGCTCCCTCTCTCTCTCTGCCCACACCGGTTCAGCCGTCGACAATGAAACCTACTAATGCTCTGCATCGTCATACACGACTACGTCAGCCTGACGCCGACCGCACTACAACACATCCACTCACAGCTACTACTACAGTCGGTTTGTGGACGAGGAGACGACGAGAAACCGACCGTTTTCTACGCTTCTACACTTCGACAAAGTCCGAGACAGGTGGAATTGTCGATGGTTCGTGTAAAAGCCCGTCGCGAGCAGGATTCGAACCTGCGCGGGGAGACCCCATTGGATTTCGAGTCCAACGCCTTAACCACTCGGCCATCGCGACGCCTTCTGCACACGCCCGACAACGCACCACATATTCGTCACTGCATTTGCACACACACACACATACATACACACACACCCTATCTCTGACACAAGATGTCAATGCATATGGGCCAACTGACCAAATATACATTGATATAAATGTTTCAAACAAGCTGGTGTGTCTCCACGTCTCCCGACAATACAACACACTCACGCTCTCACTGTCTCGTCTAGTCCATTCAACAGTCAATTAACCAACAAACCAATCAATCAATCAATCTAGGAACCAACTAATCAACCAACCAAACATGCATTCATCCGTCCACCATTCGTTCGTTCCCTCGTTCAGCAGATCAACCCACTCACAAGTCAATCCACCATTCATGTTATCACACATACACACAAACACAACCACATGTAGGAATACAAGCAAAAGCCGACACACAGAATCAGACAAATACACAAACAAACACACACATACACATACATGCACGTATACATGCGTAAATACATGCACAAACGCAAACACAAACACAAACGCTGATGCGGATGCGGATGAAGATGAAGATGCAGCAAGTCACTCACACGAACCGCGTGTATGCCTGTTCTCGGCCTTCATGAGATGACAATGAGGTGGGAAACACACATTGACTTCGAGGAACACCACACTCTTCACACTCCACAAACACTTCATCCATAGACAAATGGATTTGTGCACACAAGCAGATGGAGTAGTTGTCGTGAAAGGAGAATTGGTCGACCAGCGACTGACACAAGATGATTTGGAGAGAGTGAAGTGAGCTCCGATTGACCAGTAAGTAAGCTGTGGAACTGTGCAATTTGACCTCGTTGCCTAATGATGTCTGGAGTGACGTGTTGATGATTGTGATATGCCTACAAGTAGGAGGGGTGCCCATCAAGCACCACTGTTGAGGCGACTATTGTCGGCAGTTGCCATCATATCTCTCCAGCTCTTCCACTCATCAAGAGAGTAAGTAGTGTGACACGTGTTCACAGAGAATGTATTCCACCATTGCCTTTCGGCATAGAGAGGAGGTTGCGTTGAGGAAGGTGATAGATTGAGAGTGGTGTGTGTGTGTGTGAATAAGGTTGAGAGTGTGCTTAGTGATGAATGTGCTCCAGTGAGCGTGCATCGCGATGGAAGGAGGCGACGGTGATATCCTCGACCTGTGGACTGATGATGTGATGTGATGTGTGTTTGACAAGAGGTTGTGATTTGAAGATGTGATGATTGAATTGACGTGTGTATAGTGTGTGTGTGTAGAGTGAGTGTGTATTGGGCGATTGGTTGACTGTTGTCGTCAGGATGGCCGAGCGGTCCAAGGCGCTGCGTTCAGGTCGCAGTCCACTCTGTGGGCGTGGGTTCGAATCCCACTTCTGACATCAGGTTTATGCACAGACACAGTCAGTGGGCTTTTAAAAGCGCTTCACGCCACCTACCCAACAACACACATTACCAAAGTCGCAAACCGACCACATCAACGGACAGCTGTGACTATTCGCATCCACACGCTATAGCTCCCTCTCTCTCTCTGCCCACACCGGTTCAGCCGTCGACAATGAAACCTACTAATGCTCTGCATCGTCATACACGACTACGTCAGCCTGACGCCGACCGCACTACAACACATCCACTCACAGCTACTACTACAGTCGGTTTGTGGACGAGGAGACGACGAGAAACCGACCGTTTTCTACGCTTCTACACTTCGACAAAGTCCGAGACAGGTGGAATTGTCGATGGTTCGTGTAAAAGCCCGTCGCGAGCAGGATTCGAACCTGCGCGGGGAGACCCCATTGGATTTCGAGTCCAACGCCTTAACCACTCGGCCATCGCGACGCCTTCTGCACACGCCCGACAACGCACCACATATTCGTCACTGCATTTGCACACACACACACATACATACACACACACCCTATCTCTGACACAAGATGTCAATGCATATGGGCCAACTGACCAAATATACATTGATATAAATGTTTCAAACAAGCTGGTGTGTCTCCACGTCTCCCGACAATACAACACACTCACGCTCTCACTGTCTCGTCTAGTCCATTCAACAGTCAATTAACCAACAAACCAATCAATCAATCAATCTAGGAACCAACTAATCAACCAACCAAACATGCATTCATCCGTCCACCATTCGTTCGTTCCCTCGTTCAGCAGATCAACCCACTCACAAGTCAATCCACCATTCATGTTATCACACATACACACAAACACAACCACATGTAGGAATACAAGCAAAAGCCGACACACAGAATCAGACAAATACACAAACAAACACACACATACACATACATGCACGTATACATGCGTAAATACATGCACAAACGCAAACACAAACACAAACGCTGATGCGGATGCGGATGAAGATGAAGATGCAGCAAGTCACTCACACGAACCGCGTGTATGCCTGTTCTCGGCCTTCATGAGATGACAATGAGGTGGGAAACACACATTGACTTCGAGGAACACCACACTCTTCACACTCCACAAACACTTCATCCATAGACAAATGGATTTGTGCACACAAACAGACGGAGTAGTTGTCGTGAAAGGAGAATTGGTCGACCAGCGACTGACACAAGATGAGTTGGAGAGAGTGAAGTGAGCTCCGATTGACCAGTAAGTAAGCTGTGGAACTGTGCAATTTGACCTCGTTGCCTAATGATGTCTGGAGTGACGTGTTGATGATTGTGATATGCCTACAAGTAGGAGGGGTGCCCATCAAGCACCACTGTTGAGGCGACTATTGTCGGCAGTTGCCATCATATCTCTCCACCTCTTCCACTCATCAAGAGAGTAAGTAGTGTGACACGTGTTCGCAGAGAATGTATAATGCCAGACTCACAGAAGCGAAAACATGTTTAGATTTTATAAATGACTGTTTAAATAATAATCGATATCCTAAAATTTACTGGAAATCTCTTCGTCGTAATAAAGTTTATCCAAATTCCCGATCACTGAAACGTTATGCACTTAACTAATTGCACTCTTTAAATATGTACATTTCGGATATAGAAAGAAATTTATCACAGAAGAAATTTGCAGTCGATGAACTTCCTCAGGATTTATTAATTGATTTCTTTGAGTATGTCGACAGAGTTAGCCAAAACAGAGCAGAGAAAATGAGAACGAAACTTATCAAATCATTAGACAGGCGAAATCCTGAAAAGGATTTCCCTTCATTCCCCTCAGACCCTTATCGGTACGTCCATAATTTTTCAAATGTAACACTAGATAAATTACAGTTAAAAGCTCTATCATTGGGTCTTAGATTTTGTGACCAAGGTTATAAGGTCAACCAACTCGATACCAACATCCAGTTTGAAAACCTCCTCCTACAAACAAAAGATTCGACCCCAACGTCAGACGATGAAGTCGCTAGGTTTAAAACTACACTAGTCGACAGCTGTCAACAGTATAAAAACAGTAGTCATCATAGTAAGAGTTTGCTGACTAAACAGCATACAGAAGCCCTAAGAAAGTTAAGGAACGACGAAAACATTGTAATCAGTAGACCTGATAAAGGAGCTGGAGTATAACTGATGAATAATTGTGATTATGTCGACAAAATGAACTCGATTTTCACGGATGAAACGAAGTTCCAAAAGCTCATCAACCCAATAGATCTGGACGGAAAGGCGGAAAACCAGTTAACTAACACGCTTAAGGAACTGAGTAAAAGCGGAGTGATATCAGAGGCAGCTTATAACAGTCTAATTGAAAACAACATTGTTCGCTAATATGTCTATTTCTAATATTATAAATAGGAATATTTAAAGATGATTGAATTGACGTGTGTATAGTGTGTGTGTGTGTGTAGTGTGAGTGTGTATTGGGCGATTGGTTGACTGTTGTCGTCAGGATGGCCGAGCGGTCCAAGGCGCTGCGTTCAGGTCGCAGTCCACTCTGTGGGCGTGGGTTCGAATCCCACTTCTGACACCTGGTTTATGCACAGACACACAGTCAGTGGGCTTTTAAAAGCGCTTCACGCCACCTACCCAACAACACACATTACCAAAGTCGCAATCCGACCACATCAACGTTTAGCTATTACTATTCGCATTCACACGCTCTCTCTCTCTCTCTCGCTCTCTCTGTCCACACCGGTTCAGCCGTCGACAATGAAACCTACTAATGCTCTGCATCGTCATACACGACTACATCAGACTGTCGCCAACCGCGCTACAACACATCCACTCACAGCTACTACTGCAGTCGGTGTGTGGACGAGGAGACGACGATAAACCGACCGTTTTCTACGCTCCTACACTTCGACAAAGGCCGAGACAGGTGGAATTGTCGATGGTTCGTGTAAAAGCCCGTCGCGAGCAGGATTCGAACCTGCGCGGGGAGACCCCATTGGATTTCGAGTCCAACGCCTTAACCACTCGGCCATCGCGACGCCTCCACGCACACCCGACAACGCACCACATATTCATCACTGCATTCGCACACATACACGCAAACACACCTACACACAAACTATCTCTGACACAAGATGTCAATGCATATTGGCCAATTGACCAAATATACATTGATATAAATGTTTCAAACAAGCTGGTGTGTCTCCACGTCTCCCGAAAATACAACACACTCACGCACTCACTGTCTCGTCTAGTCCATTCAACAGTCAATTAACCAACAAACCAATCAATCAATCAATCTAGGAACCAACTAATCAACCAACCAAACATGCATTCATCCGTCCACCATTCGTTCGTTCCCTCGTTCAGCAGATCAACCCACTCACAAGTCAATCCACCATTCATGTTATCGCACATACACACAAACACACCCACATGTAGGAATACAAGCAAAAGCCGACACACAGAATCAGACAAATACACAAACAAACACACACATACACATACATGCACGTACACATGCGTAAATACATGCACAAACGCAAACACAAACACAAACGCTGATGCGGATGCGGAGGAAGATGCAGATGCAGCAAGTCACTCTCACGAACCGCGTGTATGCCTGTTCTCGGCCTTCATGAGATGACAATCAGGTGGGGAAACACACATTGACTACGAGGAAGAGGAACACCACACTCTTCACACTCCACAAACACTTCATCCATAGACAAATGGATTTGTGCACACAAGCAGATGGAGTAGTTGTCGTGAAAGGAGAATTGGTCGACCAGCGACTGACACAAGATGAGTTGGAGAGAGAGAGTGAAGTGAGTTCCGATTGACCAGTAAGTAAGCTGTGGAACTGTGCAATTTGACCTCGTTGCCCAATGATGTCTGGAGTGACGTGTTGATGATTGTGATATGCCTACAAGTAGGAGGGGTGCCCATTAAGCACCACTGTTGAGGCGACCATTGTCGGCAGTTGCCATCATATCTCTCCACCTCTTCCACTCATCAAGAGAGTAGTGTGACACGTGTTCGCAGAGAATGTATAATGCCAGACTCACAGAAGCGAAAACATGTTTAGATTTTATAAATGACTGTTTAAATTTACTGGAAATCTCTTCGTCGTAATAAAGTTTGTCCAAATTCCCGATCACTGAAACGTTATGCACTTAACTAATTGGACTCTTTAAAAATGTACATTTCGGATATAGAAAGAAATTTATCACAGAAGAAATTTGCAGTCGATGAACTTCCTCAGGATTTATTAATTGATTTCTTTGAGTATATCGACAGAGTTAGCCAAAACAGAGCAGAGAAAATGAGAACGAAACTTATCAAATCATTAGACAGGCAAAATCCTGAAAAGGATTTCCCTTCATTCCCCTCAGACCCTTATCGGTACGTCCATAATTTTTCAAATGTAACACTAGATAAATTACAGTTAAAAGCTCTATCATTGGGTCTTAGATTTTGTGACCAAGGTTATAAGGTCAACCAACTCGATACCAACATCCAGTTTGAAAACCTCCTCCTACAAACAAAAGATTTGACCCCAACGTCAGACGATGAAGTCGCTAGGTTTAAAACTACACTAGTCGACAGTTGTCAACAGTATAAAAACAGTAGTCATCATAGTAAGAGTTTGCTGACTAAACAGCATACAGAAGCCCTAAGAAAGTTAAGGAACGACGAAAACATTGTAATCAGTAGACCTGATAAAGGAGCTGGAGTATAACTGATGAATAATTGTGATTATGTCGACAAAATGAACTCGATTTTCACGGATGAAACGAAGTTCCAAAAGCTCATCAACCCAATAGATCTGGACGGAAAGGCGGAAAACCAGTTAACTAACACGCTTAAGGAACTGAGTAAAAGCGGAGTGATATCAGAGGCAGCTTATAACAGTCTAATTGAAAACAACATTGTTCGCTAATATGTCTATTTCTAATATTATAAATAGGAATATTTAAAGATGATTGAATTGACGTGTGTATAGTGTGTGTGTAGTGTGAGTGTGTATTGGGCGATTGGATGACTGTTGTCGTCAGGATGGCCGAGCGGTCCAAGGCGCTGCGTTCAGGTCGCAGTCCACTCTGTGGGCGTGGGTTCGAATCCCACTTCTGACACCTGGTTTATGCACAGACACACAGTCAGTGGGCTTTTAAAAGCGCTTCACGCCACCTACCCAACAACACACATTACCAAAGTCGCAATCCGACCACATCAACGGACAGCTATGACTGTTCGAATTCATACGCTCTTTCTCTCTCCCTATCTCTCTATCCACACCGGTTCAGCCGTCGACAATGAAACCTGCTAATGCTCTGCATTGTCATACACGACTACATCAGACTGACGCCGACCGCACTACAACACGTCCACTCACAGCTCCTACTGCAGTCAGTGTGTGCAGATAGATGTATGTATGTGGACGAAGAGACGACGACAAACCGACCGTTTACTACGCTTCTACACTTCGACAAAGTCCGAGACAGGTGGAATTGTCGATGGTTCGTGTAAAAGCCCGTCGCGAGCAGGATTCGAACCTGCGCGGGGAGACCCCATTGGATTTCGAGTCCAACGCCTTAACCACTCGGCCATCGCGACGCCTCCACGCACACCCGACAACGCACCACATAGTCATCACTGCATTCGCACACATACACGCAAACACACCTACACACAAACTATCTCTGACACAAGATGTCAATGCATATTGGCCAATTGACCAAATATACATTGATATAAATGTTTCAAACAAGCTGGTGTGTCTCCACGTCTCCCGAAAATACAACACACTCACGCACTCACTGTCTCGTCTAGTCCATTCAACAGTCAATTAACCAACAAACCAATCAATCAATCAATCTAGGAACCAACTAATCAACCAACCAAACATGCATTCATCCGTCCACCATTCGTTCGTTCCCTCGTTCAGCAGATCAACCCACTCACAAGTCAATCCACCATTCATGTTATCGCACATACACACAAACACAACCACATGTAGGCATACAAGCAAAAGCCGACACACAGAATCAGACAAATACACAAACAAACACACACATACACATACATGCACGTATACATGCGTAAATACATGCACAAACGCAAACACAAACACAAACGCTGATGCGGATGCGGAGGAAGATGCAGATGCAGCAAGTCACTCTCACGAACCGCGTGTATGCCTGTTCTCGGCCTTCATGAGATGACAATGAGGTGGGAAACACACATTGACTTCGAGGAACACCACACTCTTCACACTCCACAAACAATTCATCCATAGACAAATGGATTTGTGCACACAAACAGACGGAGTAGTTGTCGTGAAAGGAGAATTGGTCGACCAGCGACTGACACAAGATGAGTTGGAGAGAGAGAGTGAAGTGAGCTCCGATTGACCAGTAAGTAAGCTGTGGAACTGTGCAATTTGACCTCGTTGCCTAATGATGTCTGGAGTGACGTGTTGATGATTGTGATATGCCTACAAGTAGGAGGGGTGCCCATTAAGCACCACTGTTGAGGCGACCATTGTCGGCAGTTGCCATCATATCTCTCCACCTCTTCCACTCATCAAGAGAGTAGTGTGACACGTGTTCGCAGAGAATGTATAATGCCAGACTCACAGAAGCGAAAACATGTTTAGATTTTATAAATGACTGTTTAAATTTACTGGAAATCTCTTCGTCGTAATAAAGTTTGTCCAAATTCCCGATCACTGAAACGTTATGCACTTAACTAATTGGACTCTTTAAAAATGTACATTTCGGATATAGAAAGAAATTTATCACAGAAGAAATTTGCAGTCGATGAACTTCCTCAGGATTTATTAATTGATTTCTTTGAGTATGTCGACAGAGTTAGCCAAAACAGAGCAGAGAAAATGAGAACGAGACTTATCAAATCATTAGACAGTCAAAATCCTGAAAAGGATTTCCCTTCATTCCCCTCAGACCCTTATCGGTACGTCCATAATTTTTCAAATGTAACACTAGATAAATTACAGTTAAAAGCTCTATCATTGGGTCTTAGATTTTGTGACCAAGGATATAAGAGGTCAACCAACTCGATACCAACATCCAGTTTGAAAACCTCCTCCTACAAACAAAAGATTTGACCCCAACGTCAGACGATGAAGTCGCTAGGTTTAAAACTACACTAGTTGACAGTTGTCAACAGTATAAAAACAGTAGTCATCATAGTAAGAGTTTGCTGACTAAACAGCATACAGAAGCCCTAAGAAAGTTAAGGAACGACGAAAACATTGTAATCAGTAGACCTGATAAAGGAGCTGGAGTATAACTGATGAATAATTGTGATTATGTCGACAAAATGAACTCGATTTTCACGGATGAAACGAAGTTCCAAAAGCTCATCAACCCAATAGATCTGGACGGAAAGGCGGAAAACCAGTTAACTAACACGCTTAAGGAACTGAGTAAAAGCGGAGTGATATCAGAGGCAGCTTATAACAGTCTAATTGAAAACAACATTGTTCGCTAATATGTCTATTTCTAATATTATAAATAGGAATATTTAAAGATGATTGAATTGACGTGTGTATAGTGTGTGTGTGTAGAGTGAGTGTGTATTGGGCGATTGGTTGACTGTTGTCGTCAGGATGGCCGAGCGGTCCAAGGCGCTGCGTTCAGGTCGCAGTCCACTCTGTGGGCGTGGGTTCGAATCCCACTTCTGACATCAGGTTTATGCACAGACACAGTCAGTGGGCTTTTAAAAGCGCTTCACGCCACCTACCCAACAACACACATTACCAAAGTCGCAAACCGACCACATCAACGGACAGCTGTGACTATTCGCATCCACACGCTATAGCTCCCTCTCTCTCTCTGCCCACACCGGTTCAGCCGTCGACAATGAAACCTACTAATGCTCTGCATCGTCATACACGACTACGTCAGCCTGACGCCGACCGCACTACAACACATCCACTCACAGCTACTACTACAGTCGGTTTGTGGACGAGGAGACGACGAGAAACCGACCGTTTTCTACGCTTCTACACTTCGACAAAGTCCGAGACAGGTGGAATTGTCGATGGTTCGTGTAAAAGCCCGTCGCGAGCAGGATTCGAACCTGCGCGGGGAGACCCCATTGGATTTCGAGTCCAACGCCTTAACCACTCGGCCATCGCGACGCCTTCTGCACACGCCCGACAACGCACCACATATTCGTCACTGCATTTGCACACACACACACATACATACACACACACCCTATCTCTGACACAAGATGTCAATGCATATGGGCCAACTGACCAAATATACATTGATATAAATGTTTCAAACAAGCTGGTGTGTCTCCACGTCTCCCGACAATACAACACACTCACGCTCTCACTGTCTCGTCTAGTCCATTCAACAGTCAATTAACCAACAAACCAATCAATCAATCAATCTAGGAACCAACTAATCAACCAACCAAACATGCATTCATCCGTCCACCATTCGTTCGTTCCCTCGTTCAGCAGATCAACCCACTCACAAGTCAATCCACCATTCATGTTATCACACATACACACAAACACAACCACATGTAGGAATACAAGCAAAAGCCGACACACAGAATCAGACAAATACACAAACAAACACACACATACACATACATGCACGTATACATGCGTAAATACATGCACAAACGCAAACACAAACACAAACGCTGATGCGGATGCGGATGAAGATGAAGATGCAGCAAGTCACTCACACGAACCGCGTGTATGCCTGTTCTCGGCCTTCATGAGATGACAATGAGGTGGGAAACACACATTGACTTCGAGGAACACCACACTCTTCACACTCCACAAACACTTCATCCATAGACAAATGGATTTGTGCACACAAGCAGATGGAGTAGTTGTCGTGAAAGGAGAATTGGT